>CM039722.1:58344157-59046210 GCA_022539455.1 Dendrobium nobile | reverse complement strand
CAATCTTCATTCAAAAACTTATCAAAATACCACATCCACCTTTGTTGAATATCACTTTCTAATAAAAGCACTTTTTGATCTTTATCCTTAATGCAGTTCACTTGAACTAAATACTTCTCCTATTTCTTTGCTTTGCTAACTTATACATATATATAATTTTAGATCTACTCAAACGAAAACATTTTCAGCCTCCTTGTGTTTGAACACAATTAATAGCTCCTACATACATATCCATAAAGATTTGACTATAAACATTATTAACCACTTTCTTTTCTAAAACTCTCCATAGCACTTCTCTTGGAACTTTATCATAAGCTTTCTTTAAATCAATAAATATCATATATAGATCCTCCTTATTCTCCCTATACTTCTCCATCAAACCTCTCAATAAATATATAACTTCCATAATATACCTATCTGGCATGAATCCGAATTAATTTTGAGAAACATCAGTATCACGGTATAACCTATGCTCAATGACTCTCACCCAAAGTTTTAAAATATAAAACATTAACTCAATTCCTCTATAATCCACATACTCTTGTACATCAGATTTATTCTTAAGAATAAGAATCAACACTCCTACACTCATTTCACATCTTATTAATCTTCAAAAAATATTGAAAAGCTTTTTAAGCCAAAAAATTCATTCATCTCCTAAGCATTTTCACACCTCTATTGGAATATCACTAGGTCTAACAATTTTTCCACACTTCATTTTTTTTAAAGCCTCTCTAACTTCAACTTTACTAATACGCCTATAAAAAATCTCTATTTTCATTTAAAGTGTTAAGGTCCACAAAGTCAATTGTATTCTCACAATCTTCATTCAAAAACTTATCAAAATACCACATCCACCTTTGTTGAATATCACTTTCTAATAAAAGCACTTTTTGATCTTTATCCTTAATGCAATTCACTTGAACTAAATACTTCTCCTATTTCTTTGCTTTGCTAACTTATACATATATATAATTTTAGATCTACTCAAACGAAAACATTTTCAGCCTCCTTGTGTTTGAACACAATTAATAGCTCCTACATACATATCCATAAAGATTTGACTATAAACATTATTAACCACTTTCTTTTCTAAAACTCTCCATAGCACTTCTCTTGGAACTTTATCATAAGCTTTCTTTAAATCAATAAATATCATATATAGATCCTCCTTATTCTCCCTATACTTCTCCATCAAACCTCTCAATAAATGTATAACTTCCATAATATACCTATCTGGCATGAATCCGAATTAATTTTGAGAAACATTAGTATCACGGTATAACCTATGCTCAATGACTCTCACCCAAAGTTTTAAAATATAAAACATTAACTCAATTCCTCTATAATCCACATACTCTTGTACATTAGATTTATTCTTAAGAATAAGAATCAACACTCCTACACTCATTTCACATCTTATTAATCTTCAAAAAAATATTGAAAAGCTTTTTAAGCCAAAAAATTCATTCATCTCCTAAGCATTTTCACACCTCTATTGGAATATCACTAGGTCTAACAATTTTTCCACTTTACTAATACGCCTATAAAAAATCTCTATTTTCATTTAAAGTGTTAAGGTCCACAAAGTCAATTGTATTCTCACAATCTTCATTCAAAAACTTATCAAAATACCACATCCACCTTTGTTGAATATCACTTTCTAATAAAAGCACTTTTTGATCTTTATCCTTAATGCAGTTCACTTGAACTAAATACTTCTCCTATTTCTTTGCTTTGCTAACTTATACATATATATAATTTTAGATCTACTCAAACGAAAACATTTTCAGCCTCCTTGTGTTTGAACACAATTAATAGCTCCTACATACATATCCATAAAGATTTGACTATAAACATTATTAACCACTTTCTTTTCTAAAACTCTCCATAGCACTTCTCTTGGAACTTTATCATAAGCTTTCTTTAAATCAATAAATATCATATATAGATCCTCCTTATTCTCCCTATACTTCTCCATCAAACCTCTCAATAAATGTATAACTTCCATAATATACCTATCTGGCATGAATCCGAATTAATTTTGAGAAACATCAGTATCACGGTATAACCTATGCTCAATGACTCTCACCCAAAGTTTTAAAATATAAAACATTAACTCAATTCCTCTATAATCCACATACTCTTGTACATCAGATTTATTCTTAAGAATAAGAATCAACACTCCTACACTCATTTCACATCTTATTAATCTTCAAAAAAATATTGAAAAGCTTTTTAAGCCAAAAAATTCATTCATCTCCTAAGCATTTTCACACCTCTATTGGAATATCACTAGGTCTAACAATTTTTCCACACTTCATTTTCTTTAAAGCCTCTCTAACTTCAACTTTACTAATACGCCTATAAAAAATCTCTATTTTCATTTAAAGTGTTAAGGTCCACAAAGTCAATTGTATTCTCACAATCTTCATTCAAAAACTTATCAAAATACCACATCCACCTTTGTTGAATATCACTTTCTAATAAAAGCACTTTTTGATCTTTATCCTTAATGCAGTTCACTTGAACTAAATACTTCTCCTATTTCTTTGCTTTGCTAACTTATACATATATATAATTTTAGATCTACTCAAACGAAAACATTTTCAGCCTCCTTGTGTTTGAACACAATTAATAGCTCCTACATACATATCCATAAAGATTTGACTATAAACATTATTAACCACTTTCTTTTCTAAAACTCTCCATAGCACTTCTCTTGGAACTTTATCATAAGCTTTCTTTAAATCAATAAATATCATATATAGATCCTCCTTATTCTCCCTATACTTCTCCATCAAACCTCTCAATAAATATATAACTTCCATAATATACCTATCTGGCATGAATCCGAATTAATTTTGAGAAACATCAGTATCACGGTATAACCTATGCTCAATGACTCTCACCAAAGTTTTAAAATATAAAACATTAACTCAATTCCTCTATAATCCACATACTCTTGTACATCAGATTTATTCTTAAGAATAAGAATCAACACTCCTACACTCATTTCACATCTTATTAATCTTCAAAAAAATATTGAAAAGCTTTTTAAGCCAAAAAATTCATTCATCTCCTAAGCATTTTCACACCTCTATTGGAATATCACTAGGTCTAACAATTTTTCCACACTTCATTTTTTTTAAAGCCTCTCTAACTTCAACTTTACTAATACGCCTATAAAAAATCTCTATTTTCATTTAAAGTGTTAAGGTCCACAAAGTCAATTGTATTCTCACAATCTTCATTCAAAAACTTATCAAAATACCACATCCACCTTTGTTGAATATCACTTTCTAATAAAAGCACTTTTTGATCTTTATCCTTAATGCAGTTCACTTGAACTAAATACTTCTCCTATTTCTTTGCTTTGCTAACTTATACATATATATAATTTTAGATCTACTCAAACGAAAACATTTTCAGCCTCCTTGTGTTTGAACACAATTAATAGCTCCTACATACATATCCATAAAGATTTGACTATAAACATTATTAACCACTTTCTTTTCTAAAACTCTCCATAGCACTTCTCTTGGAACTTTATCATAAGCTTTCTTTAAATCAATAAATATCATATATAGATCCTCCTTATTCTCCCTATACTTCTCCATCAAACCTCTCAATAAATGTATAACTTCCATAATATACCTATCTGGCATGAATCCGAATTAATTTTGAGAAACATCAGTATCACGGTATAACCTATGCTCAATGACTCTCACCCAAAGTTTTAAAATATAAAACATTAACTCAATTCCTCTATAATCCACATACTCTTGTACATCAGATTTATTCTTAAGAATAAGAATCAACACTCCTACACTCATTTCACATCTTATTAATCTTCAAAAAAATATTGAAAAGCTTTTTAAGCCAAAAAATTCATTCATCTCCTAAGCATTTTCACACCTCTATTGGAATATCACTAGGTCTAACAATTTTTCCACACTTCATTTTCTTTAAAGCCTCTCTAACTTCAACTTTACTAATACGCCTATAAAAAATCTCTATTTTCATTTAAAGTGTTAAGGTCCACAAAGTCAATTGTATTCTCACAATCTTCATTCAAAAACTTATCAAAATACCACATCCACCTTTGTTGAATATCACTTTCTAATAAAAGCACTTTTTGATCTTTATCCTTAATGCAGTTCACTTGAACTAAATACTTCTCCTATTTCTTTGCTTTGCTAACTTATACATATATATAATTTTAGATCTACTCAAACGAAAACATTTTCAGCCTCCTTGTGTTTGAACACAATTAATAGCTCCTACATACATATCCATAAAGATTTGACTATAAACATTATTAACCACTTTCTTTTCTAAAACTCTCCATAGCACTTCTCTTGGAACTTTATCATAAGCTTTCTTTAAATCAATAAATATCATATATAGATCCTCCTTATTCTCCCTATACTTCTCCATCAAACCTCTCAATAAATGTATAACTTCCATAATATACCTATCTGGCATGAATCCGAATTAATTTTGAGAAACATCAGTATCACGGTATAACCTATGCTCAATGACTCTCACCCAAAGTTTTAAAATATAAAACATTAACTCAATTCCTCTATAATCCACATACTCTTGTACATCAGATTTATTCTTAAGAATAAGAATCAACACTCCTACACTCATTTCACATCTTATTAATCTTCAAAAAAATATTGAAAAGCTTTTTAAGCCAAAAAATTCATTCATCTCCTAAGCATTTTCACACCTCTATTGGAATATCACTAGGTCTAACAATTTTTCCACACTTCATTTTTTTTAAAGCCTCTCTAACTTCAACTTTACTAATACGCCTATAAAAAATCTCTATTTTCATTTAAAGTGTTAAGGTCCACAAAGTCAATTGTATTCTCACAATCTTCATTCAAAAACTTATCAAAATACCACATCCACCTTTGTTGAATATCACTTTCTAATAAAAGCACTTTTTGATCTTTATCCTTAATGCAGTTCACTTGAACTAAATACTTCTCCTATTTCTTTGCTTTGCTAACTTATACATATATATAATTTTAGATATACTCAAACGAAAACATTTTCAGCCTCCTTGTGTTTGAACACAATTAATAGCTCCTACATACATATCCATAAAGATTTGACTATAAACATTATTAACCACTTTCTTTTCTAAAACTCTCCATAGCACTTCTCTTGGAACTTTATCATAAGCTTTCTTTAAATCAATAAATATCATATATAGATCCTCCTTATTCTCCCTATACTTCTCCATCAAACCTCTCAATAAATGTATAACTTCCATAATATACCTATCTGGCATGAATCCGAATTAATTTTGAGAAACATTAGTATCACGGTATAACCTATGCTCAATGACTCTCACCCAAAGTTTTAAAATATAAAACATTAACTCAATTCCTCTATAATCCACATACTCTTGTACATCAGATTTATTCTTAAGAATAAGAATCAACACTCCTACACTCATTTCACATCTTATTAATCTTCAAAAAAATATTGAAAAGCTTTTTAAGCCAAAAAATTCATTCATCTCCTAAGCATTTTCACACCTCTATTGGAATATCACTAGGTCTAACAATTTTTCCACACTTCATTTTCTTTAAAGCCTCTCTAACTTCAACTTTACTAATACGCCTATAAAAAATCTCTATTTTCATTTAAAGTGTTAAGGTCCACAAAGTCAATTGTATTCTCACAATCTTCATTCAAAAACTTATCAAAATACCACATCCACCTTTGTTGAATATCACTTTCTAATAAAAGCACTTTTTGATCTTTATCCTTAATGCAGTTCACTTGAACTAAATACTTCTCCTATTTCTTTGCTTTGCTAACTTATACATATATATAATTTTAGATCTACTCAAACGAAAACATTTTCAGCCTCCTTGTGTTTGAACACAATTAATAGCTCCTACATACATATCATAAAGATTTGACTATAAACATTATTAACCACTTTCTTTTCTAAAACTCTCCATAGCACTTCTCTTGGAACTTTATCATAAGCTTTCTTTAAATCAATAAATATCATATATAGATCCTCCTTATTCTCCCTATACTTCTCCATCAAACCTCTCAATAAATGTATAACTTCCATAATATACCTATCTGGCATGAATCCGAATTAATTTTGAGAAACATCAGTATCACGGTATAACCTATGCTCAATGACTCTCACCCAAAGTTTTAAAATATAAAACATTAACTCAATTCCTCTATAATCCACATACTCTTGTACATCAGATTTATTCTTAAGAATAAGAATCAACACTCCTACACTCATTTCACATCTTATTAATCTTCAAAAAATATTGAAAAGCTTTTTAAGCCAAAAAATTCATTCATCTCCTAAGCATTTTCACACCTCTATTGGAATATCACTAGGTCTAACAATTTTTCCACACTTCATTTTCTTTAAAGCCTCTCTAACTTCAACTTTACTAATACGCCTATAAAAAATCTCTATTTTCATTTAAAGTGTTAAGGTCCACAAAGTCAATTGTATTCTCACAATCTTCATTCAAAAACTTATCAAAATACCACATCCACCTTTGTTGAATATCACTTTCTAATAAAAGCACTTTTTGATCTTTATCCTTAATGCAGTTCACTTGAACTAAATACTTCTCCTATTTCTTTGCTTTGCTAACTTATACATATATATAATTTTAGATCTACTCAAACGAAAACATTTTCAGCCTCCTTGTGTTTGAACACAATTAATAGCTCCTACATACATATCCATAAAGATTTGACTATAAACATTATTAACCACTTTCTTTTCTAAAACTCTCCATAGCACTTCTCTTGGAACTTTATCATAAGCTTTCTTTAAATCAATAAATATCATATATAGATCCTCCTTATTCTCCCTATACTTCTCCATCAAACCTCTCAATAAATGTATAACTTCCATAATATACCTATCTGGCATGAATCCGAATTAATTTTGAGAAACATCAGTATCACGGTATAACCTATGCTCAATGACTCTCACCCAAAGTTTTAAAATATAAAACATTAACTCAATTCCTCTATAATCCACATACTCTTGTACATCAGATTTATTCTTAAGAATAAGAATCAACACTCCTACACTCATTTCACATCTTATTAATCTTCAAAAAAATATTGAAAAGCTTTTTAAGCCAAAAAATTCATTCATCTCCTAAGCATTTTCACACCTCTATTGGAATATCACTAGGTCTAACAATTTTTCCACACTTCATTTTCTTTAAAGCCTCTCTAACTTCAACTTTACTAATACGCCTATAAAAAATCTCTATTTTCATTTAAAGTGTTAAGGTCCACAAAGTCAATTGTATTCTCACAATCTTCATTCAAAAACTTATCAAAATACCACATCCACCTTTGTTGAATATCACTTTCTAATAAAAGCACTTTTTGATCTTTATCCTTAATGCAGTTCACTTGAACTAAATACTTCTCCTATTTCTTTGCTTTGCTAACTTATACATATATATAATTTTAGATCTACTCAAACGAAAACATTTTCAGCCTCCTTGTGTTTGAACACAATTAATAGCTCCTACATACATATCCATAAAGATTTGACTATAAACATTATTAACCACTTTCTTTTCTAAAACTCTCCATAGCACTTCTCTTGGAACTTTATCATAAGCTTTCTTTAAATCAATAAATATCATATATAGATCCTCCTTATTCTCCCTATACTTCTCCATCAAACCTCTCAATAAATGTATAACTTCCATAATATACCTATCTGGCATGAATCCGAATTAATTTGAGAAACATCAGTATCACGGTATAACCTATGCTCAATGACTCTCACCCAAAGTTTTAAAATATAAAACATTAACTCAATTCCTCTATAATCCACATACTCTTGTACATCAGATTTATTCTTAAGAATAAGAATCAACACTCCTACACTCATTTCACATCTTATTAATCTTCAAAAAAATATTGAAAAGCTTTTTAAGCCAAAAAATTCATTCATCTCCTAAGCATTTTCACACCTCTATTGGAATATCACTAGGTCTAACAATTTTTCCACACTTCATTTTCTTTAAAGCCTCTCTAACTTCAACTTTACTAATACGCCTATAAAAAATCTCTATTTTCATTTAAAGTGTTAAGGTCCACAAAGTCAATTGTATTCTCACAATCTTCATTCAAAAACTTATCAAAATACCACATCCACCTTTGTTGAATATCACTTTCTAATAAAAGCACTTTTTGATCTTTATCCTTAATGCAGTTCACTTGAACTAAATACTTCTCCTATTTCTTTGCTTTGCTAACTTATACATATATATAATTTTAGATCTACTCAAACGAAAACATTTTCAGCCTCCTTGTGTTTGAACACAATTAATAGCTCCTACATACATATCCATAAAGATTTGACTATAAACATTATTAACCACTTTCTTTTCTAAAACTCTCCATAGCACTTCTCTTGGAACTTTATCATAAGCTTTCTTTAAATCAATAAATATCATATATAGATCCTCCTTATTCTCCCTATACTTCTCCATCAAACCTCTCAATAAATATATAACTTCCATAATATACCTATCTGGCATGAATCCGAATTAATTTTGAGAAACATCAGTATCACGGTATAACCTATGCTCAATGACTCTCACCCAAAGTTTTAAAATATAAAACATTAACTCAATTCCTCTATAATCCACATACTCTTGTACATCAGATTTATTCTTAAGAATAAGAATCAACACTCCTACACTCATTTCACATCTTATTAATCTTCAAAAAAATATTGAAAAGCTTTTTAAGCCAAAAAATTCATTCATCTCCTAAGCATTTTCACACCTCTATTGGAATATCACTAGGTCTAACAATTTTTCCACACTTCATTTTCTTTAAAGCCTCTCTAACTTCAACTTTACTAATACGCCTATAAAAAATCTCTATTTTCATTTAAAGTGTTAAGGTCCACAAAGTCAATTGTATTCTCACAATCTTCATTCAAAAACTTATCAAAATACCACATCCACCTTTGTTGAATATCACTTTCTAATAAAAGCACTTTTTGATCTTTATCCTTAATGCAGTTCACTTGAACTAAATACTTCTCCTATTTCTTTGCTTTGCTAACTTATACATATATATAATTTTAGATCTACTCAAACGAAAACATTTTCAGCCTCCTTGTGTTTGAACACAATTAATAGCTCCTACATACATATCCATAAAGATTTGACTATAAACATTATTAACCACTTTCTTTTCTAAAACTCTCCATAGCACTTCTCTTGGAACTTTATCATAAGCTTTCTTTAAATCAATAAATATCATATATAGATCCTCCTTATTCTCCCTATACTTCTCCATCAAACCTCTCAATAAATGTATAACTTCCATAATATACCTATCTGGCATGAATCCGAATTAATTTTGAGAAACATCAGTATCACGGTATAACCTATGCTCAATGACTCTCACCCAAAGTTTTAAAATATAAAACATTAACTCAATTCCTCTATAATCCACATACTCTTGTACATCAGATTTATTCTTAAGAATAAGAATCAACACTCCTACACTCATTTCACATCTTATTAATCTTCAAAAAAATATTGAAAAGCTTTTTAAGCCAAAAAATTCATTCATCTCCTAAGCATTTTCACACCTCTATTGGAATATCACTAGGTCTAACAATTTTTCCACACTTCATTTTCTTTAAAGCCTCTCTAACTTCAACTTTACTAATACGCCTATAAAAAATCTCTATTTTCATTTAAAGTGTTAAGGTCCACAAAGTCAATTGTATTCTCACAATCTTCATTCAAAAACTTATCAAAATACCACATCCACCTTTGTTGAATATCACTTTCTAATAAAAGCACTTTTTGATCTTTATCCTTAATGCAGTTCACTTGAACTAAATACTTCTCCTATTTCTTTGCTTTGCTAACTTATACATATATATAATTTTAGATCTACTCAAACGAAAACATTTTCAGCCTCCTTGTGTTTGAACACAATTAATAGCTCCTACATACATATCCATAAAGATTTGACTATAAACATTATTAACCACTTTCTTTTCTAAAACTCTCCATAGCACTTCTCTTGGAACTTTATCATAAGCTTTCTTTAAATCAATAAATATCATATATAGATCCTCCTTATTCTCCCTATACTTCTCCATCAAACCTCTCAATAAATGTATAACTTCCATAATATACCTATCTGGCATGAATCCGAATTAATTTTGAGAAACATCAGTATCACGGTATAACCTATGCTCAATGACTCTCACCCAAAGTTTTAAAATATAAAACATTAACTCAATTCCTCTATAATCCACATACTCTTGTACATCAGATTTATTCTTAAGAATAAGAATCAACACTCCTACACTCATTTCACATCTTATTAATCTTCAAAAAAATATTGAAAAGCTTTTTAAGCCAAAAAATTCATTCATCTCCTAAGCATTTTCACACCTCTATTGGAATATCACTAGGTCTAACAATTTTTCCACACTTCATTTTCTTTAAAGCCTCTCTAACTTCAACTTTACTAATACGCCTATAAAAAATCTCTATTTTCATTTAAAGTGTTAAGGTCCACAAAGTCAATTGTATTCTCACAATCTTCATTCAAAAACTTATCAAAATACCACATCCACCTTTGTTGAATATCACTTTCTAATAAAAGCACTTTTTGATCTTTATCCTTAATGCAGTTCACTTGAACTAAATACTTCTCCTATTTCTTTGCTTTGCTAACTTATACATATATATAATTTTAGATCTACTCAAACGAAAACATTTTCAGCCTCCTTGTGTTTGAACACAATTAATAGCTCCTACATACATATCCATAAAGATTTGACTATAAACATTATTAACCACTTTCTTTTCTAAAACTCTCCATAACACTTCTCTTGGAACTTTATCATAAGCTTTCTTTAAATCAATAAATATCATATATAGATCCTCCTTATTCTCCCTATACTTCTCCATCAAACCTCTCAATAAATGTATAACTTCCATAATATACCTATCTGGCATGAATCCGAATTAATTTTGAGAAACATCAGTATCACGGTATAACCTATGCTCAATGACTCTCACCCAAAGTTTTAAAATATAAAACATTAACTCAATTCCTCTATAATCCACATACTCTTGTACATCAGATTTATTCTTAAGAATAAGAATCAACACTCCTACACTCATTTCACATCTTATTAATCTTCAAAAAAATATTGAAAAGCTTTTTAAGCCAAAAAATTCATTCATCTCCTAAGCATTTTCACACCTCTATTGGAATATCACTAGGTCTAACAATTTTTCCACACTTCATTTTCTTTAAAGCCTCTCTAACTTCAACTTTACTAATACGCCTATAAAAAATCTCTATTTTCATTTAAAGTGTTAAGGTCCACAAAGTCAATTGTATTCTCACAATCTTCATTCAAAAACTTATCAAAATACCACATCCACCTTTGTTGAATATCACTTTCTAATAAAAGCACTTTTTGATCTTTATCCTTAATGCAGTTCACTTGAACTAAATACTTCTCCTATTTCTTTGCTTTGCTAACTTATACATATATCTTTCACCCTCAGCATTTAATCTATTATATAAATCATTAACAACTAAATTCTTTGCATCATATATTGCTCTCTTAGACTCCTTACAAGTTTCTTTATATTTTTCTCAATTTTTTTGAGGTTTTCATCTAAATCAAAATTTATAACAAAACTTCTTATTTTTAATCTTTTAAAAAATATTGAAAAGCTTTTTAAGCCAAAAAATTCATTCATCTCCTAAGCATTTTCACACCTCTATTGGAATATCACTAGGTCTAACAATTTTTTCACACTTCATTTTCTTTAAATCCTCTCTAACTTCAACTTTACTAATACGCATATAAAAAATCTCTATTTTCATTTAAAGTGTTAAGGTCCACAAAGTCAATTGTATTCTCACAATCTTCATTCAAAAACTTATCAAAATACCACATCCACCTTTGTTGAATATCACTTTCTAATAAAAGCACTTTTTGATCTTTATCCTTAATGCAGTTCACTTGAACTAAATACTTCTCCTATTTCTTTGCTTTGCTAACTTATACATATATCTTTCACCCTCAGCATTTAATCTATTATATAAATCATTAACAACTAAATTCTTTGCATCATATATTGATCTCTTAGACTCCTTACAAGTTTCTTTATATTTTTCTCAATTTTTTTGAGGTTTTCATCTAAATCAAAATTTATAACAAAACTTCTTATTTTTAATCTTTTATTGCATATTTTGATTTTAACTACTACTTATTTTACTATTATGAGTATTTCCCTTTGATACTCCAAGCACATTTTTTGCAACAATCTTAATATTATGAACTACTTTTTTCACATAATATTAACTTGCAAATGTACATTTAGAATCTTACGATCTTAAATCTTATTATAAAAATAGATTTATTAGTGTTATTTAAATGCCTCCATCTAATCATATGATAACATTTTATTTAATTTTAGTTTATTATCTTAACATTGTATGAAAATCAAATATGCATGGATAAAAAAAAGAATTACAATAGAATAGAATTTTTATAAGAAAAAAAAAAAAAAAAGACCTAACCCAATTGAAATAATTCTACTGATGTTTGCCATTAGTTTCAAATAATGCCTCCCTCTGAGGAAGACATTGATGCAATGTAGTAAGCATTAAATGTATATAATGTAGTATGTGGCGAAAGTTAGAAGAGCCTTGCGACATTGCAACTATCTTTAAGAGATCATTTGATTATTTGTTCGTTCGAACACCTTTGAGGAGTGACTAGAGACCAAGACTTCAATATAAATCATAATACTGATATTAGGAGTCCGGGTAAGTTTCAACGACATGCATCAATCGTATAATTGACGACATGGGTTGATATTGTTATTGATGATAGGTTATAAAGTCACAGGTGTCAATGTAACTAGGGGCAATAGTTAGGCTATTTAGTGCCGAAGGACCATAGTTGATCGACAAATTTTGGAGGACCATAATCATGTTA
Organism: Dendrobium nobile; assembly: GCA_022539455.1. Taxonomy (NCBI): domain Eukaryota; kingdom Viridiplantae; phylum Streptophyta; class Magnoliopsida; order Asparagales; family Orchidaceae; genus Dendrobium; species Dendrobium nobile. The sequence goes on along the minus strand of CM039722.1, from coordinate 59,033,159 downwards.
TTATGGTCAGAGGATATATTCAACCGACAAAGATCATAAAAATGTAGTCATGTGATAATGATCAAACATAATAGGGCGACAATCGAACGACGATGGTTGAAGGATCGTAGTCATGTGATGAGGGTTAGAGAAATAGTTGGGTGACAATTGTGTAATGCTCAAAAATCAAATTTGGAAGAATTCTTTATTTTATTTTTAATAATAACAACAACCAGAGCTATCTAATTTTTTTATCATAAAATAGCAACAATAATTCTATTAACCAAAACATCAATATACATATGTATTCATAATCCAAAAATTATATACAACATCAAACAATTACACAATCACCACAAGCAGTTTATCTAGGGGTGTCAATTCAGGTTAGCGGGTCGGGTTCGAGTCGAACCCGAATTGACCCGTCTTTAAACGGGTCAACCCGAACCCGACCTATTTTTGTAAAAGGGTCGGCTTTTTCAACCCGGACCAGACCCGTTCGGGTTGCCGGGTTGACACGACCCAACCCGAACTTTTGAAATACTCCCGGCGGCGCAGCAGCAGCGGCAGCACGCGTCGCAGCGGCAGCACGAGTATGTACGCACGTGGGCAGGACGGGTTCGCTACTTCGCCGGTTCGGGATGCGCGCTGGACGGGTTCGCCACTTCGCCGTTTCGGGTTCGCCACTTCACCTTTGCTGCGCGAGACTCGACCGTCCGGCTCTTCAGGACGTGCACCGCGCAGGCGTCGTCGCGACTTGACAGGCTAACTGCTGACGCTTCGGGCAGAGCACTCGATGCTTCAGGCAGGGCGGGCAGCAGATCAGGCAGAGGATTTCCGGGTCATTTCGGGTTTATTGAAACGGGTCAGTTTATTGAACCCGAACCCGACCCGTTTCATAAACGGGTCAACCCGAACCCGAATTTTTCCTTTGGGTCGGGTTTCGGGTCGGGTCAAAAATTGACACCCCTAAGTTTATCTGCTCCTGATTATAAAAAATAACTAAATAAAATAATAAAATAACCTAAATGATCTTGTAACTGATCAATCGCACACTCCCGATCTCTGTCCTGACCTAAAATCATTTAAACTATAATTAATTAAAAAACTCAACAAACCACTAAATCCTACAACTGAACTCAAACACGATAAAGAAGCAATATCCATGTCATCAATCAGTTCATAACAGTAGCAATTGCTATGATCATGAATCTAGGCAGAAGATGTTAAATTTATAAAACAGTAGAACAGTCGATACAAAAGCTAGTAAACGGTGCACTGTAAAAGCAATAGAATCAATAAACCAATAAACTAGTAAATCAACAGTTTAATAAATCAATATGGATGTTGAATCATATAAGTAATCCTCCCTAAATCATATGTCATAATAAATAAGTTGAATAAAATAGAGATAGGATAACAATCACATACCGCAATCTGAGCAATTTTCACAAAAATGACGAAGCTAGTTGATGACCAAAATCCAGACTTTTCTTTTATCTCTCCTCCTTTCTTCCTTTCTCCTTCTTTCTACGGCTAGTCATAATGATGGTGATGTCAAGGTCGAGTTAGTGGAGAGAAAACAGAGAGAATATATATATACACACATACACATAACGTACACATAACGTATTTTAGTGCGTAGCGCTGTTGCGTAACCAACCAGCGCCGTAACATTGTATTTTGAATCCATAATTACAATAGAACAGAGACTTTAATGTCACAACAGCAATTTCTACCACCATTGCACTTACAGGCCAACGCCATAACTCTCAAGTTCAAAAAGAAAATCAGATTTTTCATTTTAAATTTATTTTTAAAAATTGAGTTGTCATAATAATTGAAGGCAGTAATTAGAAGAATGTGATAGGAATACTATAAATCTATAATTGGGCAAAGGTGGCAAGAGGACCATAGCAATGATAATCGAAAGACCATAATCAGACAATAGTGGTAAAAAAATGTATTTCGGTAATAATGGTTGAAAATCTGTGACAGGATAATTGTACTCGAGAGGTTGTAGTCAAGTGACGGAGGTCAAAACACTATAATCAAAAGATATTAGGAAAAGTGCACTAGTCTGGGGATTGTCGTTGCAGGACCACAACGCCATAACAAGTAATATTGGTCAAAGGCTTATAATTGGGCGATAATAGTTAGAGGGCCATAACCAAACATCAGTAGTCAGAGTACCATAATTAAGTGATGATGGTTAGAAGACCGTAGTTAGTCAATGAGTGGTTGTTAGACTATAGTCAAGTGGCGTTACTCGAGGGTTTATATCCAATCGACGTTAATCGAAGGGTCATAGTCAAACAATAATGATTAGAGGGCTATAATTGGGTAAAGGTGGCTAGAGGATTATAATCTAATATCAATGGTTGGAGGACCACCAAAAAAATAACATAGTCAGAAGATAATAATTAGATGACTATAACTAATCAATAGGCAGTCGAAATACCATAATAAGGAGATAAAGATCGAAGGACCATATTCACACGATGATTGTCAAAGAACCAAAGTTAGGCAATGATTATAAGAATATTATAACCAAATGACAAATGTCGAATGATCATGATCCTATAATAATGGTCGACCAATCATAATCATGCAATAAAGATTGGAAGATGTTGGCCAATCAATGGTCCAACATAAGTTGTCAAGCTATGTTCTGACAATGGAGATGGAGTAGCGATAAGGCAAAGTTAGTCTGGCAATAGTACAACAATGATGGTCAGTTGATGTTTCCCAATTAAGCAGTGGTCCAAAGGCAACATTGGACAATATCTCACCTGTGATACCTAAGTGGAGCATCGAGATTCTTAAAGCCTTTGAACTTCCTTAATTCTCAAGCCAAGGTCCTCCACCTTCCATATACAGAACATAGGCATATTTATAAATTTATACGATCAGCATGCCACAAAAATATAATAAAAATTATAATACAATCAAACGACCCATATTAACTCTCTCAATCATACACTATTCATTTGGCATTTAAATACTTTAATGAATTAAAAATTAAGCGATCATGAGCTCATTGATTTATAATATACTCATATTTATTTATAATGCTTATAATACCAATCTCCATATATTAAAACAATATAATATTTATTCTAGTAAATCATATAAAATACAATAATTTTTATTTTACCAAGTGAACTTATGAAATCTTCAAGTTAAAATGCCAAGAATAATCACTACTATCTACTATAATATATAAAAGGTGTGCGATAAAAGTTCACTAAATGCTAGAAAAATGCAATAAATTCAATTTAGAAAAAATTGAATGGTCGAAATCAAAATATTTGAAAACAAATATAGGATAACAGTTTGAACAATTTTCACAAAAACGACGAAGCGGGTCGATTACCAAAATTCAAACTTTTCTTCTCTCCTTTCCTCCCCTCCTTTCTACAACAAGTCACAATGGTGGTGGTTTGAGGGTCGAGTTAGTGGAGAGAAAACGGAGGGAAAATATATATACACACATACACATAACGTATTTTAGCACGCAACGCTGTCGTGCAACCAACCAACGTCGCAACATTGCATTTTGAATCCATAATTACTGTACAACAAAGACTTCAATGTCACAACAACAATTTCTACCACCATTGCACTTACAGGCCAGCGTTGCAACTTTCAAGTTCAAACAAAAATTCTGATTTTTCATTTTAAATTCATTTTTAAAAATCTGAGTTGTCATAATTATCAAAGGACAATAGTTACAAGAATTTAATAGGAATATTGTAGTTGGCCAAAGATAGCGAGAAAATCATATCAACGATAATTGAAGGATCATAATCATACAATAATGGTTAAAATATTGTAGTATGGTAATAATGGTCGAAAAACTATAATAGTATAATTGTACTCGAGAGGTTATAGTCAAGTGACTGAGGTCAGAAGACTATAATCAAAAGATACTAGGAGAAGTGCAGTAGTCGGGGGATTGTCATTGCAAGATCATAATGCCATAATAGGGAATATTGGTCAAAGGGTTATAACTGGATGATAATAATTAGAGGACTATAACCAACCGGCAGTAGTCGAAGTATCATAATTAGGTGATGTTGGTCAGAAAATCGTAGTGAATCAATGGGTTGTTGTCAGACTATAGTCATGTGGCATTACTCAAGGGTTTTATCCAATCAACATTAATCGAAGGGCCATAATCGAGCAATAAAGGTGAGAGAGCTATAGTTGGATAAAGGTGGCAATTGTTAGAGGGCCACCAACAAAATAACATAGAAGGGAATAATAATTAGAGAACTATAACTAATCAATTGGTAGTCGAAATACCATAATAAGGAGATAAAGATCAAAAGACCATATTCACACAATGATTGTCAAAGAACCAAAGTTAGACAATAATTATAAGAAGATTATAATCAAATGATGAATGTCGAATGATCATTATCCGATAACAATGGTCGACCAATCATAATCGTTTAACTAAGATTGAAAGATGTTTGCCAATCGATGGTCCAACATCAGCTGTCAAAGATGGTTGAGCAATAGTACGACAACAATGATCAGTTGATGTTTTGATGACCCCAATTGCACAGTGGCCCAAAGGCAACATTGGAAAGTATCTCACCAGTAGTACCCAAGTGGAGCATCGAGATTCTTAAAGCCTTTAAAATTCCTCAATTCTTAAGCCAAGGTCCTCCACCCTTAGAGAACATAGGCATATTTATAAATTTTTACGATCAGCATGCCACAAAAATATAATAAAAAATTATAATAGATCAAACAACCCATATTAATTCTCTCAATCATACACTATTCATTTGACATTTAAATACCTTAATGAATTAAAAATTAAGCAATCTTGAGCTCATTGATTTCATCTCATCAACATACTTGATTTGATCATAAACATGCAAAACATAGAGATCATTTGAACTAATTAATATCTTAAAATTTCTAATACATTTCAAGTGCTTTATCCAAACTAATCAAACTCCAAGCTAGCTTAGCACCTAAAATACAATTTTCAAATGTAATTAACATTTTTATCTTCAAGCAACAAAATAAGCAGTGTGGAGCAATACCTAAAGAAAACCTGTAGCAACAATCCAGTGAAATTCCCCAAGATGACATAAAGGAATGCTGCCACTGCCACTGCCACTGGCAAATCATCTAAGCACTTGTAAGTTCAAATAAATTTCAAGAACAAAGAATCACATCAAAGAGTGCTAATTAAGAAGCAAATATCGTGTAGAACAAACCATCTTGAATAAAAAAAAAAACAGAGGCCAAATGATGCAAAACTACTGAATAAATGCTGTTGACTAGTTTGAAGAACATTGCAGACTTCAGAGCATTTGCTTCATCAAAGGGGTAGAAGATGGATTTGCCTAAGAAAATTGCAGACAAAACACCACCAAGTTATTCTCAGAATTTGGAAGCTGAAAATCTATCCAAACACAGGATTCAACTAAAGACTAATTCTATAGATCTAAACAAGTAATTTGCCAGTATTGTATTTACATTTTATAGTATGTTATATAGTGTCGTTTTCAGTTCTTTCCAGCAACCATCTTCTTCCCCTTAAGCCAATCCTTGAACCTTTTTTTTTTTTTTTTTGGGTGGGGGAAACATTTTTCTTTTTCTGTTCACTAGCTATGATCTTGATGACGCCGGGTTTGTGAGGGATAGAAATCAGTGTTGATGTGAATTGAGCCTCATGATTGTTGAAGCCTATACAGAAGAATTTTCCTGGAGAAGTGTTGCTGATCAGAAAAATTTCACATCATCTTTTTATAACAACTGTAGCCTAAACCTAGATGAATGTATTAAAATAGATAAAGCTGTGTACACTTGAATTTATGCATATAAAATGAATTACCATTTAGAAAGAAGTTTCTAGTTAAGTGTTAAATTTCACTTTAGATTCTCTAATTTAGAGCAATTAAGATTGCCAGTCAGCTCATGAGAGCTGCATAAACCATATGATGATTTTAACATAAAGCATAAATACTGAAATCATCTTATAACCACCATTACCTCAAAGTTCTCAACTATGGACAAAAAGCCACCATAAAAATATGCTTCTCTCTGTTAGTAATGGCTATTTATGCAAGATTTTCTTGGACTAAGAACTTCTACAACTCCATATTTTCAGGCCTTCTAAATGAACGCATGTCATAATCACAAACCTAATGGTTCCATAGTTAAATAAGATGAAAGGATTACGTGATAGGATACCCATAATATGCTTCCAAAAATGGTAGAAAAAAATAAGCGATAAAAGGTTTGTTTAAATGAAATTGCAGCAATTATAAAATCAAGGAGAGAGAAATCAGCAAATTTCTATCATGATTTACAGTGGTATATAGGCAACCTCATTGTTCATCCATGTTAAGAGATTTAACCAAGTTAAATTAAGCCCAGTTCAATAACATTTAAACAAAAAAAGAATTAGAGAAAGATCCTCATGTAATTTTGTAGATTTTTCCTTTACCTGGTAATGAAAGGAGCCAACTAATTTGTTTTTGGGCCGGCTCAACCATAATTTGTAGTTGTATTGGATGATACAAGATCCTTGGTTGGCGTCCCCCTTGGTGCTGGTACAGACCTTTTGTAAGCAGGAACTGGAAAGCCTGGCGGAGTACCCAAAATATGCGAGTTAGTAAACTTCTTTAGGCTGAAGTTCTGAGGGGACCTTTGAATGGCCTTTGGGAAACCAGATGGCACGTCTTCAATCTTCTTGGGAACATCAATTCTTCCAATGGGCCAACCACCTAACATGTCAATTTCCATGTCAACTTCTCTTTCAAGAGAAGAACCTTGTGGCATATCAACCTTCATATCAATTTCCAAAGAACTAACATCCCGGGGAATCGTAGAGTGACCATGTGTAAGATGCACCTTAGGCGCCGAAGGGCTAGTTGATTCAGCCTTTTCATCTCCATGAATAGCTTTCTTTTTCTTGAAATGTCGAAATACACCCCAAAGATACATATCCCCATCAAATACTGTAAACAAATCACAAAATTTATATCATAATCCCGAGTGTTACCTCAATAAATGTAGTAAGTTGTCATGCTACCTACAAATCTACAATCACTACTACAACAGTTTCATGACTGGATGAACTGGGAGCATTTGAATTAAAAATGAGCCATCCTCACCAAATAAAAGATGAGTTCACCATTACTTGTCAAGTCCAGTGACTCCTGTTTTCTAATCATTCAGCATATGTGAAAGGAGATTTGAAAGAGATAGCAGAACAAAAAATAAAAAATAAAATCACATTTCACAGTATATTGGTGTGATTACAAACATAAACAGCAAGAACAATATAGAAATAGAATGAATAGCAGCACATATTGGGCAATGAAGAACTAATTTAAGAACACAACACCCAACAGTCGCTCCAGTGAATGCATGTAAATTGATTCTAATCAAAATGCATGTCAACTACTAGAATCTTTCATTTATCTTCAAATTCTAGAAGGTAATCAGATCTCTTACAGTTACAGGACCTTGAAACAAGACCTTACATTTTATAGAAACCTTTTCCCGGTTATGTAATATAATAAGAAATTTCATGGATAATTCTGTAACTCACTCTGGGAATCAATTTGTAGTTGCGCAGATGTGAATAGCAGTAGCTCAACATCTGCTACATCTGCTACGAAACCTTGTAATGCATAATCATGAGAATCAATGTGCTGAATAAAATGAGCATAATTTTCTTTATGCCTGCATTTGAAAAATGGTTAGTAACATTAAATGGATCAGAATAACAGGAGTTAGTTTCAAGAAAGGGTGGAATGCCATAGAATAATTTAAGCCCAATAAATAAAAAGATGCAAACCCGTTAACCTAAAAACTAAAAGTTAATGAGTAACAGCGACTATAGGTATATTAGAAAACATTCTCTCGTTTTAATTTTGATGTGGAATTTTTTACTCTCAGCACCCCAACAATTTGCCCAAATAAAAGATCAAGCAACTATTCAACCTAAAACGAAAGCTTTTTAACACTCAAATGACAAACACTTGGAGGTCAATCAATCACGTGGAAGCCTATGTGGGAGTCGAGATCCCTTTTGAATCTTGGTCGACCATGATACAAGCCACAAAGACAAATGAGAGGCGCAAACCACATAAAACATTTAAACTTTAGCTAAAGTATTGGCTCTGATACCATTTATTAGAAATATGGAGCAGATACATGGTAACATCACTCTCATTTTACACATAATGTGGGATATTTTCAACAGGAATAAAATGAGAAAGTGTAAAATTATGTAATTATTATCAATCTTTAAATCATGAGAGATTACAGAAGCATACACCACCAACGGGACTAAACTTCTGAAGAGTTTCTTTATTACCTTTCTACCTCACACCTGAAGTACAAGGCCACATCATCCTCTGTTGGAGGACTAAGCTTAAAAATTTTTGGCCACACTCTTTCGCGAGAATGTATCTTGAACTGTAATGTTCCAGGCAAATGCTTTGAGGCGTCATATGCTTTGGGAGACACTTGGCAAGGTAAATGCCCATTAACTGGACCATGGAACTGGGTAACCAAGTCCACCACCTCAAAAGCTCCCCTGTATAAAGAAAATAAAGAATTAGATACGAAATATATCAAATCAACAAGATCAAAGAAATTATTTAACACTTCTGAAATCTCCAGATCTGCAACAGATTTGCAGCTTACACTAAAACTCAATAGAAAATGCACACCAAGCTAATGGTAATGCCACAAGGAAAGCTCAATATGTCCATGAAATGCATAATAAAGCGTTGGAAGGCCCGATCAGTTGTAATATCATGGTTAGCAGCTACTCGTAGTATAACGTGGTTAGGAAGGGTATTAGGTTTTTCTTTTTTTTTTAATCTTTGTAGATAGCTTATTAGCCTTTTCTTAAGTAATTTCTGTCTTTTGAGTTATTAGATTTTTTTTTCTATAAATACCCAAATCTTATATATGGAGGGGGAGTTTTTGGAGAACTAATTTTAGGGTTAATCCTGACAAGGAAGGGAATTCCTGTCTTTTGGGTGGGTTTCCCTAAATCTGAAGAGATGAAGACGAGTGAGGATGTAGAAGAATCAGGGACTCTCCTATCATCAAACACGGTTATCCCCATTCTTCTAAGGCCACAAATGCTCGTTGGAAGGTTCCAACCGGCAGCAGCCACCGTGCCTATCCTTCAGCCAAGATACTGGCGTTTCAAGTTTTAGTGGATTTTCGAGTAGCTAGGTAGGAAAGTTTGTTGGTCAGCTTCTTAGATATAGTTCTTGGTCAACAAGAAGCTGCTGTTAGGCAGCAAAGTTCAGGAGAAAGTATGGCAAATTTCTAAGTGCCAACTACAGCAACTACGGTAAATAATCAATGGCCTTGGGCCATCTCCAACAAAACGCTAAACCAACATTTACCATCCGCGAGCTGCTCCACCCGAATGTGAAAAACCTCCATCATTCTCGATACGTGAACAATGTGAAGCCAACATTGTTCACAAACATCATTTTTTCAGTTGGAGAAAGAATATACCCAGAATTTTCTTTTTTAGTGTCATGAAATGGAGTTCAGTTGGAGATGAGTTACAATATTTTGGAGTAAAAAATGGGTTTCAGTTGGAGATGCCCTTAGACCCCATGGGCTCAACCACCTTATAAACCTACAACCGGCATTATCTTTTAGCTACAATCAGGTTCTCTTTTCTATTTTGCTCTAATTGACTTTCTTTTCACGAAAACAGTGAATTCATCATCAGGTTTTCTTCTTTCTACTTTGCACTTGGCAAGTGGGTTCGAACAACTCAAACCACTAGTTTAAGTAATTGATGTTGGTGAGAGCTGCTATTTTCTTCTGACCGCAAGCTAACACAGCCTTCAGTTACTTGGGAGTGAGAATAAGATGAGAAACTGTCTTATTTCAAGTTTGAAAAGTGGAACCAAATCTGTTTTCAATTTTTTTTCTTTTGTTTTGTAGACGACAGAGTGAAAATTTTGTCTTGGGTTTCTTGTACATTAAGTGGGACTTAGATACAATTGTCTAAATCGACTTTACATGAATATCAGCTAGAAAAATTCAATCTTTTCCCTTCTTAGTGCCGATATCAATGTCAAATTTTGATATTAGAGCCTTAGTTTTAGGGTGCCATCTAGGAAAAACTAACCCTGCAAAGCCAATAAATAGCTATGGAAGAATTAAATTGTAAAATTCAGTAATTACAAAATAGATTAGCGCAGTATGAAATACATAATACTGAGTTAAGTGTGGCAAAGATGAGGATGCTCAGGTGGATGAGTGGCTTTACCCTTAGAGATAGGATACGAAATGAGCATATACGTGAAAAGGTTGGAATAGCTCCAATAGAAGATAAGATTAGAGAGAGTCGCCTTAGATGGTTTGGTCACATAAAACGGCAGCCTTCCGATGACCCGGTTAGGATAGTAGATGTATTAGATTTGACTTATGTTAAGAAAGGTAGAGGCAGACCTAAAAAGACTTGGTTAGAAAATATTAGGAATGACCTTTCTTTGTTAGATTTAAATGAGAATTTGACTTTTAATAGAACACAATGGAGGAAAAGGATTCATGTAGCCGACCACACGTAGTGGGATAAAAGCTTGATGTTGTTGTTGTTGTTGTTGTTGTTGCAGAATGAAAGACATAAAGAAAACCCCATTTGTTTCATTCAAATAACAAACATTTGGATCAAGAGATGTGAAACCCTTTCCACCAAGCACTTCAAGAATCATACTGAATAGGATGAGCCTTATCGCAGAAGCGAACCAATGATACCTTTTTGAGGGTGGATTAAATCCTGACGAGTTCATAGATTAGTTGCATACAATAGAGCATGATTCAAATATAAAGATATATCTACTTATATGCGCATAAAACTGGTAGCCAATAGCCATCAAGTCAAGAAAAATTATATCCATTTTGGGGGAAAATCTTAAATGAAGGGCTGAATAGGATAGGAATAAACTCATTAGGTGGGAGAAAAGAAAAAATAAATGCATAAAAGGTACTTGCCATATAATTTTAAACAAGACGCCTTCATTGACATTCATAATTTCCAAAAGCAAAGTAAGGGTTCTAAAAATTAGCACCCCGGCCTCTTCGAGCCTCTTTTGTTGATGGGAAAAGCTTTAACGGATTTAGGTTCTGGGGTAAATTTTCAAAAGGCAAATTGGGTTTTAGATAAGATACTACCTAGAGATTTCACCCTCATTTACGAGGACTTTATCATATGAGTTCTGGTTCCCATAGGTGCAAACCCCTATGGTTAATTACCCATCCCGATAACGAGAGAAAATTTTCAATTAAGGCTAGTCGTTAAATAGGTTGCAATAATTACCTAACGTATAATAATAACAATTTTAGGATTTGAATTTGGTTTTCAATTTTCGAGTTTAAGATTTGAATTTATCACCATATATTTAAAACATGTGATGGGGAAATGAAGATGAGCCCTATCAAGATCCCATGGTTCCATCTTCCTGAGTTGTCATGGTCCATGATCTACTTAGTCAGAGGAGCTAGTGGACCCAACCTGACAGAAGGAACCTGTCAGCAATCATGCATAGCTTCGTCCAAGAATACCTTATAGACCTGAAGTGAATGTTTATCTATGATGGTAAATTTAAGTCAACCTTAGCTAACATAGAGCTTTATATCTTATAGAATGCACCCTATAATTGGCTTTTAACTATTATGAAACATACGAGCTTTGACCATGACAGTAATATAGTGGTACTATTTTGCAACAAAACCATCTTATCAGAGGGCAAGTGTCACGTCCCTACTGGCGATAAATCAACTAAGAACAAATTGTAGTAATACATTTCACAAGATCTCTGCTCTTTGTGAGCTGAAGTTATTCTCCAATTCATCATCCTCGCCAAACTGATGCAAAGTGTAGTTGGATTTTAATTTTAAATTTTTGGTAATAAAATTTTCATTTAAATGTTTAGAATTTGATTAAATTTTGAAATTTTAATAAGATTGAGAGTTGACACCTTCAGCTGAGATTTCCATTCAAAGTAGCCATCATTGAGATGGTAGAATAGTTTAAAATGTTTTTTTTTTGTATTTTCATAAAAATTTAAGAAGCATTTGAAAATTATGTGATCCCTTCCGATTGAGATTCACTTTCAACACAGCTATCCTCGGGGTATCTGAGCATTTTTAGCAAATTCGCGAAGCATTCCCAAATCTCTTAATTAGAAGCTTGACGTGAAGATCGGAGCACATGCGGAACTTGTTTTAGCATATAGAGCATAGTTATTGTTGAGGTATTTGAATAATTTTAGTGAATCCACGAAGCACGAACATTTGGATTTAGAAATTAAATGTGACGATCGTAGTAGGGCTGGAAACGAACCGAGCATTCGACGAGCTGCTCGTGACTCGGCTCGATAAGGGCTCGTTCATGTTCGTTTGATAAGGTAAACAAACGAGTTTGAACACAATTGATAAATACTCGATAGCTAAATGAACGAGCTTGAACAACACGTTGTTCGATTCATTTATGTTCATGAATGATCTCGTTTAGAAGCTCGTAAACAAGCCCGTTTAGAAGCTCGATTAGAACTCAATTAGAGTTTTAAAAATAAATACTATTTAATCTACTAATTTAATATTTCTAAATCTTTCCTCTGTATTAAATCTTTTATTTTATTAAATCTTTTATTCTCCCGCCTCAATTCTTGCGCTCTCTCTCTATATATTTTGTGTTTTTTAAACTCCCGTCTGCTCTCTCTCTCCTCCGTGGCGTCAACAAATTAAAAAAAAAACTGTATGCGATTTAGTCCCACATCTCTGGTAGAAGAATGATTATGTTTTATAAAAACAAACTCATCTGGCGTCTTGATGAAAAGCGGGCAGCTAGCGGGATGTCGGGTGGGTTATCTGGGCGGATGTAAAACCAGCAGCTCGTTAGGTTTAACGAGCTGTGTTCGACAAGCAGCTTGACAAACCGAGTTCAAATGTGTTTTTTTTTAAACGAGCTCGAGCTTGAACATGTATCCAAGAAGCTCGACGAGCTTTGAGCCGAGCTTTAGCTCGATTCTGACAAACGAGCCCCAATTCAAACAAGCCAAAGCTCGGCTCTGCTAGGTTCGGTTGCAACCCTAGATCGGAGCACACGCGGGATATATTTTCAGCATAATTAGGTATCCCTTGTTATCATATTTAATAATTTGGATTTGATCTTCCAAATACGGATGGAAGGATAGAAGAAAAACCCAATTAAGGTCATCAAAATCATTTGATACTCTTTTATGAGGTGGATCGATAAGATAGCCCTATTTATTACTTAAATTCTTTCTCATTATAATTTGTGAAGTCTTATTAATATTTATGACACGTTGCATTCTACGTAGCTCCAGGCGGTGTGTCCACAAGTCCTGGACTACTTGATGTAATAAATCAAATCAATAAGTAATTTGATAGGTTCAATTCACTATTTCATTGGCCTTATTATTTCCCTAGACTTCATTTTTGAAAAGCCTTCTAGATCCTTAACCTCCCAAAACATAAATAAAAGTGAGTTCATATTCTTCTCAATGTTAGAACATATAATAACTGATTGACTTTTCTAATGGGAGACTTATTTAAAAGAAGAATAATGATCGTTGAAGATAATGTGTTGCCTCGCTTACTCTAACGTGTTTTGAAAAAGTTTACCTACCTCCCTTTAATCAATCAATTTATTTTATTATGGCTTTGATTCCAATTGAGAATATTTAGGGTTATCTGTGTTAATGAAGAAATTATCTGAAGGCCTAGACAAAAGTAATTTTTGTTTATATCATACTGATGATGATCACTATACAAAGAATTGGTTAACACTAAAAGCCCTTGAGGAGCCCCTCATGATTATTTTCATGTTTATAAGAACTCTTGTTTATAACTACATCTTTAATTATCCACTCATCAAATTCTTCTAAGCAGTGTGGCCTACCAAACACTCTGCCATAAAGTTTTCTTCAATGCAGAAGTGAATCTCAATGTCACAAGTCATTATATAAGAGTTGGTTCATTCGGGGATTATTATATTTTTTAATTGATTTTGAATGTGTTGATGACAAAGAAGTTCAATGATAAGTTTAAAAAGCACAATGACTTCAAATTCCTCTTGAACTTAAGAATTAATCTTCAATTTATATTTTGTTTATTATATTTTTTATTTAACATTTTCTCGAAAATCTGGCAACCTCTAGACGTCCCTTCCACACAAATGACAATTAGGACGGCACTTGCCGTTGTTCTTCTTGTCCGGATCAAAGATACGACAACGCGAGGTCTTCAAACCAAAGTCTTCCTGCCCGGATCAAAGATACAACCGCACGAAAGCTTCAAATCAAACATTCCAGTCTAAATAAAAGATATAATAGTGCAGGTCTTCAAGTTAGTAGAACATGTTATTTATTTATTTAACTTTTTTTTTTTTTTGCAAATCAGGCAACCTCCTAACGTCCCCTCCTTGCAAAAGGACGTTATTATGGCATTTGTCGTTGTTCATCCCGCTCAGATAAAAGATATGACAGCGCGAGGTCTCCATATATCCATCTCTCCTGCTCGGATCAAAGATACAACGGCGCAAGTCTTCAAATTGGCGGGTACCTGTTATTTCTCTCTTATTTATTTATTTATTTTACAAACACTCTCGTTATCTGATTTGTATACTCACACGCAGTAGACAAGTAAAGATGATGGTTGGTTCAGTCAAGTGGAGTCGGTTGGAATTCTTCTGGTTGAGATCAGGTCGACCGAGACGAAGCAAACTACGAAAAATACATGCAGTCGAGGGCTAGGGATCAAGCTGGGGATCGCGTGCGGGAGCAGACAAATCGGGTAACATACAAGGTGCAGGGGAAGGCTGAGAATCCGAGAGGGAGAGGAGCTCAAGAGTGTCGTTACTGAGCTCGTGAGTGTGAACGGACCAAGAGAGTAGCAAGCGTGTGAATGTCGAATTAATTAGAGGGAGCAGTTCATAAAGGAACATATGTGCCATTTGGGAGTATCATTTGGGTGTGAAATGGAATGTGGGCCCAGGCTGGTCAGCAATCAACACAAAGGTTGTTCATAGAGAAGAATAAAAAGCTGAATTTAAATAACTAATGTTGAAATGCAATGCTATTGAATCTGAGGAGCATACCATTACACAGTTCATGGATGTTTGCATCCTACTATTACAAATATCATATAAATACAATAATATTGGGCGTTATTTCATATCACAAAATTAAATCTATCTACTTAGGAGCCTATACCCTATAAGATGATCCTGGCTAGATAAAGGAAATGAGATTAAAAGTAACAAAAGAATATTTAGTGCAGTTTTTATAGATAAGAAATTGCAAGAGAAGGTGTGATGCGATGTGATTCCCATGGATGCCTTTCACTTATTATTATGACGGGAATCATGGATGCCTTTCACTTATTATTCTGACGACCACGGTAATACAACAGACATACTATCCATGATGGTTTTAAAAACACTTTATCTATAAAATATGAAGGTAAGAAGGTGGTTTTGATACCCATGAGAGATGACATTAGGGAAAAGGCTATGTTCACAGTAATGCAAGAAGCTCTTTTTACTTAATGCCCTCATATTTATGGAATAAAATCAAGAAGAGGAACATTTTCCAAAAGAAGTTCAACCTTTCCTGCTACAATTTAAAGCTGTATTTCGCATACAATTACGGTAAGGATTACCTCCCATACGAGACGTTTGGCATATGATTTGATTTTGCCCCTTGTGTTGCTATTCCACATCATCCAAACTATTGTATGGACCTACAGAGTATGAAGAATTACAAAAACAAGTAAAAGAACTCCAAGCTCCCTCTCGCTCTCAACATGCGCTATCTCTCGCTCTCTGGTTCGCACACACAAACAAGCCAAGGCCGAATGCCAGCCCTCCTTGCCGCCCAAACCCTTTTATCAAGTCCTGGATTTTTCCAAAAACAAGTGAAAGACCATCCGACCCCTCCTTCATTCCAAATAGAAGGCTAGGATTAATGGCAAAATTTTTTAGGGGATTTGAAGGCTAATTCGGCTAAGTAATTAATCAATTTTATTAGATTTATATTTGGCTTGATTTGGTTTGATTCGAGCTAATTAACGTCGATTTGATTTAGGTTTGGGTCGATCGCGTTTAATTGAGTCGATTGAAGCCGGCGCGCTCGATTCGAGTTTAATCAATTTGATTTCGTGCGTTTAAATTTATTTAAGTAATAACCAAATTAATTTTCGATAATTTCAGCCTCGAGCAGAGTCAAATTGACTCGTCGAGGCCTAATTAAATTTACTTGGTTAATAATTATAATGATTTGGGCTTGAATCAACTCAATTTAATGATCAACGATGACATCAGGGTCAAGTAAGGCTCGAATCGAGTCAACTCATACTCGACGTTGTCGAATTAAATTTACGCAATCTAGTCAACTTCAATTAACTCAAATTCGGCTCAATCTGAAATTTATTGGCAATCAATAGGATGATTTGGGTCGCCAAATTTGAGGTCAACAACAGTCACATAGCATTGCTCAATGCATTCAGATAACAAGTTAAGAAGATAGATGTTGACCCTTATGTTATACCCAAAGGAAACAAAGGGAGATGAAATCAAAGCAGAAATCCAGCTGAAACCTCGTATCCCGTCGAATCCTCTGCCAAACCCCGCAAATCCCGCTGCAAACGGCGCCGTTCGCGTCGCTTCTCCGCAATCTCTGCCGAAATCCAGCTCTCGATCTCTTCCCGCTCGTGTCGTTAAATACCGACCCAAACGAAGCTTTCGTTCGCTGCTCTTCACGTCCGACCTCTCTCGCACGACTCCTTCCCCTCTTCTACCTTCTCCACTGCCGAATCTCTCACGCCTTCTCCCTCTCCAAGCCGCTCGACCCTCTACCCAACTTCCGATCCAGAAGCCGACCGAACCTCTCCCTCTGTTTCCCGTAGCCGACTTCGCCTCTCAATCCCGACGGCCTCTTCTCCTCATCCGACCCCTTTGCTCCTTCGATCCCGAACTCAGAGAGAGAGAGAGAGAGAGAGAGAGAGAGAGAGAGAGGAAGAAAGGAGAGGACTCACCCGGCCAAGCTCCTCTCTCCGACTCCAGCCCGATCCCCCTCTGCCATCTGCACCCATCCCGCCGCCCTCTCTGTCTTGCCCGATCTCCCCATTAGCTGTAGGTTTATAATATATATATATATATATATATATATATATATATATATATAATATATGTTGTTGTTATTATTTTTATTTTTATTAATTATTTTTAATTATAATTAATTTATAAAATAATTATAACTAGTTATAAATTAATTATAATTTTTATAATTAGTTTATTATTAATAATAGTTAATTATTATTATTAATAATTAATTATTGTTAATTATAACTAATTATTTTAATCATAATTAATTAATTATAATTATAATTATTTATTATAAGATAATTATAATTAATTATAATTATTTATTATAAGATAATTATAATTAATTATAATTTATATATTGTTATTTGATATTAATTATAATTAATTTTTATTAATTATACTTAATGATAATTAATTATCATTAATAATAATTAATTATTTTAATTATAATTAGTCTAAAATAAATAAAAATGATTCTTTTCTCGATGTTTGCGACGAACCGGCAAACCCCCGAGGCGCTCACGTAGCGTTTAGGGTGGGAAACCGGTGCGATGCTTGCGACGATTTAAGGATCCCTCTTCAAAGCTTGCAACGAGCCGGCAAACCCCCGAGGCGCTCAAGTAGCGTTTAGGGTGGGAAACCGGTGCGACGCTTGCGGCGAAGGGGATAAAAAAAAAATGTGTTCTTTATTTTCGTATAAGTACCCCCGAACGCCCACGTGGTGCAGAGGGGGGAAATCTGTGTATTACTAACGCCCATTTTCTTCTTATAATCAACAAACCTAAAAACCCTTTAATGCTCACGTAGCAGGCGGGGATAAAAAAAAATTTCATTCGCGACCGCGGTGTCATTTTTGACACCTACCTGAAGCGCTCACGTAGCGTCGATGGGAATGGTTGCCTCTTGGTTTTTCCCCTAAACGGGGGAGACGCCGGGAGGCTGCCGAAATTTGGATTGAAAATCCAAGGACTTGAACAAAAAATGAGCTTGCACTTGGACTTATTTGGACTTATGAGCTTAAAATTCAAATGAATTTGAAAAATATAAGAGAATTTAATTGAACTCAAAAGAACAATTGCAAAGAAACTTTTAATTTGAGATTGTAGTTTCGAACAACTACAAGAGGACTTAAATGTGAACTTGGACTCAAATTTCAACTTGATTTATACATCAAGTGAACCGGATTGAACAAAAGACATTAAGAACTTGAGTTTGCTATTTGAATTCAAGAAAATACTTGAGTTGGGCTACAAAGAAATTGAATTTGAACTACTTGAATCGAATTGAGAATTCAAGTTGGGATCCAAACAAACTGAATACTAACAACTCGAGCTTGATGAAATGGAACTCGAATGATTTTGGACATCAATTGAACTAAATTCAAAGTTGAATAAGCAAATGGTTTAAGCAAAATTCAAAACAAGAAGTGGACCATTTGAACTCAAATGACGAAGAACTTGAACATGATCTTGAATATTTGAACTCAAGCATGGACTGAATATGGAACTTAAACTTTCAAAAAGAATGAGGCCTTGAATTTGATTGAACTCTACAAGGACAACAGGGGACATGCACTTGAAATAAAACTTTGACATTGAACTTAAGTTTGTGGACTTTTAACTTGAACCGAACAAGACTACAAGAGTTTGGACATACAAAATTGACTACAAAGAACAAAGCATTGGGACTCAAATTTGAACTCAAATGATACTGAGCTCGATTGAACTCGGACTTGAACTCAACAAGACTACGAGGACTTAAATGTGAACTCAGATTCAGATTTGAACAGAAGATTTTGAACTCAAAGAATTGAACCACGACGAACTCAAATGAACTTGAATTGAACTTGGTTGAACTCATTTTGAGCTCGGATACAAACTCAAAGGACAACAGGGGACATGCATTTGGACTTGAACTCAAGCTCGATCCAAACAATCATACAAGGGTTCCAACTCAAACCAAAGTTCCAAGTATAACTTGCTTGATGATCAAGATGCAAGAACTATCAAATGACATAACCACAAGAAGCGACAGTTCAATGTCAAACAAATGCAAGGGACTTCTGTTGAAGCTTCAGATGAATATTTACAAACAAATGCAGATGATGAACGGTGAAATTCAGATGGCTCAAAGTGTTCAAGAGAAGTTGATATATATCTATAATGCAATCAAATGCCACTAGAAGGATTGTGTAGATGATGAACACAATAGTACCTTCACAATCAACATCTGTATGCAAGCAAATAAATGAAAGTTGGAAGGGTATACATAATTGAGTGCAAGAAAAGATCAACGATCCAAGTCCACCATACCGACTATAAGCAGGAATCAAAGATCTGCAGTACATACATTCTCTTTACAAATATGGATGTATGTATAATATGTCACTTATGGGTAGATGCAGAAGGACTTCAGTAAATGCAGTATCCTGAAGTCAATTTCAGCCTATAAATGAAGACATATACCTATCTACATGTATCAGTTGCAGATGTACTGAAAAGATCAAAGACCACACCAAAATGTATGGAGAATACGACAAGTGCAAGCATATACAAGTAAAAAAAAGGCAGGAGATTAGTTAGTGCACTATAACCCGCCTACAAAAATCAACAAATAGTGCACGACAGTCTACCTGTACGAAGCAGCAAACAACTCTATCCAGAAGCTGCTACGCCACGCCACCGGATCTGCAATCATTGTACAAGCAGACAGAAGGCGTCAACAAAGTCTAAAATAAATACCCCCACACGTGCACTATAAATTGTATACACATAGGTACACTAAAGGGGGAAAATATATTCTCAACCCGCATGGGCCCCGGCGAGCGTGTTATTGGTACACACGTGACGTCTAGGGATGCTGCGCGGGTTGACAAGTGAATTCAGGTTCGAAACCGATCCTTCTATACTGGTCAATAGAAGTCGACAGGGTTCGAGCCATTAAGCAAATATAAAGTCGTGGTGACCGGTATATTTGCTTTAAAACATTCATATTAGGCCTTCAAGGCCTACAACCATATGAATTCACTAATAAAGGCTTAGAGCCTACGAAACCCGATCCTCTGTCGATAGCCCGACAGAGTTGACAAGGTTCAATCCATAAAAAGAAATGACCCCGAACACCCCGATGATGGCCGTGTTGAATGCAGATCTCAACCGGAGGGGTTCCCAAATACTCTCAATTGTCTCCCAAAAGTCCGTTCCAAATACTTTTAAACTCTACCCAAAATATCCACAAAAAATGCCAAAACTGCACAAAAATCCCAAAAATCCAGAAAATTCTCAAAAAATCCCAAATCCCAGAAAATTCTCAAAAATCCTAAAATACCCAAAACTCCACAAAATCCAAATTCTCAAAAACCCAAAAACCCAAAAATATTTAAATTTGAAATCATCCATCAACGCACTTAAAGCAAAAATCCATTCACCCTCCGTAACAGTTTGCCGAGGTGGACAAATTCAAATAAACTCTAGCTCACAAAGAGCCAAATGCCTAGTCGAAAATATCACTAGGATCCATTCTCAAACAATCTCTTGCCAGTAAGGACGTGGTACGTGTCCTCTAACCGGCAGTTTCGCCGCCAAATGGCACTGCAGGTAAACGGTTATGACCCGGGGCCCTCTGAACCGAGTGGTTTTGCCGCCAAATGGCACCACGGATACCGGTTATGGCCAGAGCCGATACGTTCCTTATGGCACCAAATCCTTGAGATATGAATCAATAGGATATGATCGATAGGGCACAAAGCCTTCTGTTAGCTAAGGTGGATTCAAATTTGTCCCCTTAGACAAACATTCAACCTCGGTCTACAAGGTCCCCTTGGACGAAGCAACCCATGGCTGCCGACGAGGATCCTTCTGTCAGGTTGGGTCGACTACCTTCTCTAACTAAGTAGACCAGGGACCACGATGGCCCGGGACGACGGAACCATGGGATCTTGATCGGGCCCATCATCCATTCCCCCACCATCCGCTTTAAGTGCTAGATGGTGAAATTTCAAGTTTTAAATATCAAACTTTTCAAACCTTTCCAAATTCCTAAATCCAACCCAAATTCCAAATCTTTCCAATCCAAACTCATTGCTGCTACTATATGCCAGATAACACGTATCTCTATACGTATCTGATTGACGACTAGCCTTAATCGAAAGTTCTCTCTCGTGATCGGGAGGGGTAATTAACTATAGGGGCTTGCGCCTATAGGAAACCAGAACTCAGATCATAAAGTCCTCACCAAATGAGGGCGAAATCTCTGGGTAGTGTCTTATCTACAAACCCATCTGCCTTCCAAAATTTACCTCGGAACTTAGTTCGTTAAAACTCCCTCGCCGAATAAGAAGAGCGAGCGGAGGCCGGGGCCGAATTTTCGGAGCCCACAGATTTCTGGCGACTCCACTGGGGAATGGTTTCTCTTTCCATCTTTGGCTAGTCGTCTCAGTTCTATAGTAGCAGTCATATCAACTCGTACTCAAGATTTTGAGTCTTTAAAAATGATCATTCAACAAATTCGTTCGGCATTCGGCATAATTTTAAAATTATTTTTATTGCTTGTTTATGCTAATGATTTTTGTCTATTTGTGTTTTTGTGTTCTGTGCAAGTCTCTGCATTTTGAAAGTGCGGGGTGATGTATCAGATTCTGATTACTAACCCTTGCCTTTCATCTATGCAGATGGATCTACAGAACACGCCGATGACCGTCCAACTAGGACGAGGAGCCAGGATCCAGCTGGCTAATGCTGTCATAGAAACCGGAAATACTGGAGCTACCATCCAGTTTGGTAGCGTCGACTTCCCTGCTGTAGTTGCAAGAACTACTAAAGCTTCTGTCCATCGTGCGCATCTGCCAGCGCCACGACCTGCTGTTGAAAATCCTCGTGGGAGGATTTCTGTATTCGCGAGGCTATCACAGCCTGAGGCTCCAACCACCAGAAGAATTGTGAATGGTGGAAGAGTATCTGTGGTGACTACAAACACCACCACTCTGCCGACCGGGTTATCTGCACCCGGAAAGAATGATGCTGAGGCCTCCTCATCTGGAGGAAGGCCTACAAGAAGGCAGAGAAGAAAGATGAATGCTGAAATTCGAGCTCAGCAGCAACATCTCCCTGTTCACCCTTCAAATATGCCAGCCCAAGAGCCTGAAGCTAATGTTCCTACCAGGAACAAATTTTCTGATCTAAAATGGGTGAAAAGGAACAGCTCTACTGGTGAGCTGAAGAAATCTTTCTGGGATCGACGACCTGAAGTCCCAGCTCCTCCAAAGAGAAAAGAACCTGAAACTCTCTCAGCCCGGGTCTATCGGGTCCTGAAGACTGTAAAGGAGAAGGGTCTGAAAAAGAAAAAGTTCCAACGGCCTTTAGTGATAGAGGCCAGAAGAACCCCGCCAAGGGAGCGTCTATCCTTTGCTGCAGAAGGAAGAGAAAGAAGATATACCCCACGTGGTGAACATCGGGGTGTGACACCTGAACCATATGTTCAGGGATCCACCGCTGAAAGGTCCCGGTGGAAAGGAAAACAAGTCTGGAGGCCAAAGCTTCGGAGAAATGAGAAAGAAAGAAGAGAAAGGAGGACTGATCTGGGCGTGACATCCGGTGAGGCTTCCCGGAGATCCGTCCCCATCTACGAACAACGTCAGAAGTGGGCCCCAAAAAGGACCCATAATGATATTCCTCCAGACGGTAGACACTTTGGAGAATCCTCCAGGGGATCCCGTCGTCCTCCATCCCCTCCAAAGAAAGAAACTAACTTCGATCGCAGCCCACTGATCGAAGAAGTCCCTGTGCCTAATCAAGAACCAGAGATCCAGTGGCGTCGCCGCTCAGAAATTCAGGTACTAGAAGAAAATATAGGAGAAGAAGAAAATATAGAGGGAGAAGAATACCTCGAAGGGGACGAAAATATTGAAGAATTTATGGATGGAAATCTAGAAGAAGAAATTCAAGAAACAAATGACACTCTGGACATGGAAGTTGTCTATATGGTGAGACACACCAATGCTAATGAGGAAGCTTATTATGATGATGGTGAAGATGAAGACGAGCAACAACCGCCAATTAGGCGAGTTTATCAACGTCGTCGTGAAGCTGGGTCCACCACTGGTAGAGGTGGTCATTCACAAGCTGAAGAAGAAAGAGAAGAAGCCGAGGAGAATCCCTTCGCTGACGAGAATGTCACACTTGCAGAAATGCAAAGACATATGAGGCGACAAATGAGAGCCAAAGACAGAGAAATCTCTCAGTTGAATGAGAAGATGACTGAGATGATGACTCAAATGGGGGCAATGATGCAGATGATGCAGAGAACTGCCGCTGTTGGCGCCATGCCCAATCCTCCTCCGGATCCCCCAAATTTTCAAATGCCTCAAGCCTCGGGAGTACGAGGTAATCCTGAAGGTGGTCGCGAAACTCATAATGTCACCCGTCAGCCCACTCCGCAGAATATTGCAAGTACTTCCGAGCCCGTGACTGCTGCACAGTTGGAAGGAATAATAACAGAAAGAATCAGGGCTATTATAGCTGTTGACCAAGCAGAAAAGTTGGTGGGCAAGGGTCGTCCGTATCCTGCTGAATACGACCAAGTACCATACCCGAAAGGGTATTCGGTCCCAAAGTTCAACACTTTCAACGGTAATAACAACCCCAGGCAGCACCTGGCACAGTTTAAAGCCACCTGTGGGAATACAGGAGGAAATGACGCCCTACTCTTCCGACAATTCGTTAGTAGTTTGACAGCAACTGCTTTCGAATGGTACGCTGAACTGCCAAATGATTCTGTGAAAACCTTCGCAAAATTAGAATCTATGTTCGTGAAGAGGTTTGCTAGTGCAACAGAGAAGATCACGATCGCTGACCTCGCTCTTGATAAG
Organism: Dendrobium nobile; assembly: GCA_022539455.1. NCBI lineage: Eukaryota > Viridiplantae > Streptophyta > Magnoliopsida > Asparagales > Orchidaceae > Dendrobium > Dendrobium nobile. The sequence continues at coordinate 59,009,163 of CM039722.1, read as the reverse complement.
AGAAAAAGAGAAGAATCAGTGACCAAATACATCACTCGCTGGCGAAATCTAAGTATGAAATGTGAGCAGCAGTTAGAAGAAGAACACGCAGTACAGTTGTTAATGGGCAACATTGATGACAAGATGCAACCCTTCCTGTGCATGGCTACGATAAACACATTTCAAGACTTGCTCGACAGAGTGGCCAAATTTGAAAAACTGAATTTGTCCAGATCAGAAAATCACTCTGATAAGCTCAAAAAGGCTAAAGCCCCGGGTGCTAGAAGGGGTGAGGCCGACTCTACGTTCTTCTCTAGAGCTGATAGAGAAAAGCAGCTAATTTACAACGTAGACAAAGACAAACAGCCGATGCAATATCAAGAAAGGCCTAAGCAAGTCTACAACCCCAACCCCCAACCGAAGCTGATATTAGGGGGAAATGATAAGCCACGAACTTATCAAGGTGGTGTAGAACGCCCGAGACAAACAACAGGAACTGGTGATAGAACGTTCCAATCCCTTAAAGATAAAATGAATAAAGAGTATTCATTCAAAAGGGAGAGTGTTGCCAAATTATTTCGACAAGTGTCGAGATCGGGTTTAGAACTGCCTGAATGCAAGAGGCCCGAAGAGTCGAAGCACACTGGTGATCCAAATTATTGCCCATACCATCGGGTACTCAGCCATCCTATTGAAGATTGCTATATCTTCAAGGATTGGCTTGAAAGAAAATATCAAAAAGGGGAGATAACATTATCCGACAATGTGTTGTCTCATCCTAAGAAGGAATCAGCTCGGGTGGTCACGTCCTCTTCCGTACCTCTGGTTGAAGAAAGAAGAAAAGAGAAGAAGCCAGTTCAAGAAGAACAGTGGGAGACTGCGGTCTCCAAGAAGACTGTGAAAATGTTAAAACAGCTTGAAGGAGTTCCAGGTGTAAAGTGGAAGTCTCCTGTTGAGCCTATGATAAATTTGAAGGCACTGCCGGTGGTACGACCTTCTACTTCAAAACAGTTTTCTAACCAAGTTGGCACTTCAAAGTCTGGAAGGGTGAAATCATCCAAGAAGAAGACTAAATTGAAGAAACCCAAGGAGAAGATGACCGCAACTCAGAGAGTTATCAACAGCTTGGATGAATACTACCAGACTGTGAGGCGACCTATTCAGCTCGCAGACTTTATGTTAGAGCTCAAAATAGATGAAGCCATAGAAGATAATGAAGATTCTCTTCCCAAAGAAGTATGTCGGGTCATCTCGGTGGCGCCAAGTACCTTGACAAAAGAAGAATACACAGAAGAAATATCCTCTGAATCCTGTATGATGGTTTTGCCAATGGATTACAGTTCGGAGGAGGACTTGTATTTTCCAGAGGAAGATGAATCAGACCCTAGCATAGCGTCTCGGATGGGACATGTAAATCTGGGCGGTGACTCTGAATCAACAGATGAATCCCTAGACGCAATAATGGCTGATTCTGAAGAAAATGCTCCATTATATGACTCTGAACCGGAGGAGATTGCTCAAGTGCAGTTAAGAAGCGGCAAAATACTGCCGCCTCCACCGAAGAAAGGGGTCTCCAATAAAGATAAGGAGAAAGAGATAGTTATCAACGATGATATTATCTCTGAAGATCCCAAGAAAAAGAAAACTCCAGCCAATGGGATAGATTATAATATTTTATCCCATCTGAGAAAAATCCCAGCACAACTCAGCATATACGATGCCCTGGTAATGTCTAAAGATCTTCGGGAGACTCTGATTCAGGCTCTCAAAGATCCCGAAAGATACGAGGCGTATTTTGCTGAACGCAATTTGACTGAGGTTCTACAAGCCCGTAATGAGCCATTCATTACTTTCTCCGAAGAGGACATGATGCTTGGGACTGCAGACCATAACCGTCCTCTGTATGTTACTGCAGAGAGCGATAAGCTGACCATCAGTCGAATCCTAATTGATCCTGGGTCCTCCGTAAATCTGATAAGCTTGAAAGCACTGAGATCTCTCTGCCTTGATGTGGAGCACCTCGGGCCAGATAAGTTGATGGTGCATGGTTTCAATGAAAAAGGACAGAAAACCCTCGGGTCATTCATGCTTCCTCTTGTATTTGGAGAGCTTCATACAGAAGCTAAATTTCATGTGATTGATGCGGATACTTCGTTCAAGGCGCTGCTAGGTCGTCCCTGGTTGCATGAGTATGGCATTGTCCCGTCAACATTACACCAGTGTATGAAATATCTCAAAGATGGAGAAGAATTCAGGATCTCTGGTGATATTCAGCCTTTTACAGTTCATGAAGCAACAGTTTATGAAGATGCACGATATTTCATGCCAAAGAAGCAAAAATCTTTGAGCTCCCTCGAAGCTAGAGCATCAAACTCAAAGACTGTAAAGCGACCTGAACGAGAAAGTGAGAAGAAGCAGGTGGGGAGAAAGAAGGCAATGCCGACTCTTCCCAAAGCACCGACCATTCTAAAAGAAAAGAAACATGTACCTCATCTTGGGAGTGACACAGATGAAGACGATGTTATTCCTGCCAAATCTCAAAAAGTATGTCAATCCATGGATGAATGGAGTAGACAGGTCGAATATTCAAGTGACGATTATGACTACGACTCCATCTACATGAACACGGTGCAGAATGTGTTCTCTAGAAGAATTGATAGCCTATCAATTTCTGATAGCATACTTGTAGTCACACGTGTTCCTTTGCAACACTTCAAGGAAATCATCCCGCGCGAGATGCATAAAGTTGAAGAACTAGCTACCATATATCTTCCTCCTCTTAAAAATGGGACTGTGCCAGGGAATGTACTATATTCTACGGGAATCCATGAAGAAGAGAATCATGATTGGGATTGCATGTTCATCGACTCCGATGAATTATTTCCTACGAAGCTACCTAGGTTCAATACCAAGAATATTCGGAGAATGTTACGAAAGCAGATCAATGTTCCTACCACTAAAAGACAACTTCGTACATGTCTGGGCCTCTGGTACGGAAGGAATCCGCATCCACTACGGCAGAAGGATACAGATGCATATAGAGGTATCGGATTCATCAAGCGAAAATTTCTCCAAAAAGAAATTTGCCGGGCAATCACATGCACGGAAATCGAATCCGAGGAAGATGGTGCTGAAGAAACATACGAAGCTGATGATTATGATGAACAGCCCTTGGAAGCCGAGCCTGCACCAGAAGAGCTTGAAGATGGCGGACAGGCAGCTACCATGGATGAACTAAAAGAAGTCAACTTGGGGACCGAAGAAGATCCTCGCCCAACCTTCATTAGTTCTCTCCTACCCGAAGAACAAATAGAACAAATAAAAGAACTTCTCTGTGAATTCAGGGACTGCTTTGCCTGGACATATGCTGAGATGCCCGGCTTATCCCCTGATGTAGCAGTTCACAGATTAGCAATCAAACCAGAGATAGCGCCCGTCAAGCAAGCTCCAAGGAGAATGAGATTGGAGATTGAAGAACAGGTGATTGCTGAAACAAAGAAGCTTATAGATGCAGGCTTTATCCGAGAAGAAAAGTATGCTGATTGGATTGCCAATATTGTCCCAGTGAAGAAGAAGAATGGGCAGATTCGTATCTGCATTGACTTCAGGGACCTCAACAAGGCGTGCCCAAAAGACGATTTTCCACTCCCTGTATCCGAACTCCTGGTGGACAACACTTCCAACTATGACATGTTCTCCTTCATGGATGGATCGTCAGGATACAATCAAATCAAGATGGCGCCCGAAGATGAAAAACATACATCGTTCAGAACGCCCATCGGCATTTTCTGCTACACAGTCATGCCCTTTGGCTTGAAGAACGCTGGTGCCACCTACCAGCGGGCGATGACTCACATATTTGATGATTTGATACATCAGAAGGTCGAGTGTTATGTAGATGACCTTGTCGTCAAAAGTCTTGGCCGAAATGATCATTTAAAAGATCTTAGAATCGTATTTGAGAGAATCAAAAAATTTGATCTGAAGATGAATCCTCTCAAGTGTGCATTCGGGGTCTCCTCCGGTAAATTCCTGGGTTATGTTGTTCGTCATCGAGGCATAGAGATCGACCCCAACAAAATTAAGGCAATAACGGAGATGCCACCACCAAGGAACCTTCGACAGCTTCGCTCACTGCAAGGACAACTGGCTTTCATTCGGAGATTCATATCAAATCTATCGGGTAGGTGCCAGCCATTTTCAAAATTAATGAAGAAAGATGTTCGTTTCAAATGGGATGCAGAATGTCAGGAGGCGTTTGATAGCATCAAGAAATACTTGTTAAATCCTCCCATTCTAGCAGCGCCAATTCCGGGGAAGCCTCTTATACTGTATACAGCTGCACTAGAAGAGTCCCTCGGAGCACTATTGGCCCAGAATAATGAAGAAGGAAAAGAAAATGCACTCTACTATATCAGTCGGAGATTGATTGGAGCAGAAAGCCGTTATTCTCCTATTGAAAAGCATTGCCTGGCGCTGATTTTTGCAGTTCAGAAACTCCGCCACTATATGTTATCCCACAAAATCACACTGATATCAAAGATCGATCCGCTGAAGTTCTTGATGACAAGACCAGCGTTGACAGGTCGTCTGGCCAGGTGGGCAGTATTGTTATTACAGTTTGAAATTACGTACATGCCACAAAAGGCGGTGAAAGGACAGGCCTTGGCAGATTTCCTTGCCGCACATCCGATCCCGGCCGATTCTCCACTCAACGATGATTTGCCTGATGAGCAGATAATGCAGGTTGAGGAGAATGAAAGGCTACCATTCTGGGAGATGTACTTTGACGGTGCATCATCGATTAGACCTGTCCGACCTCCAAATATTGCAAGAGCCCGAGCCGGTATCGGTCTTGTTCTCATACCACCTGAAGGAGGCATAATGAGGTTCTCATTCAGTCTGACTGAACCTCGGACCAACAACGAAGCTGAGTACGAAGCTCTAATAGTAGGGCTGGAGATTGCAATTGACGTCAAAATTCAAAATCTTCAAATTTTCGGCGACTCTCAACTTGTGATAAATCAAGTCTTGGGCATCTACAAGATTTCCAAGGTTGAGTTGGCTCATTACCACCGGCGAACCATTGAGCTCCTGAAGCAGGTGCCGAATGTTAAAATAGTTCAAATTCCTCGAGGACAGAATGCCAAAGCAGACTGTTTGGCCAAATTGGCCAAGGAAATGGCAAATTCCAATGAGGAGAAGCCTATATTCATCGGAGTTTACAACCGTAGGGTCTTGGAACCCGCTTTATTACAATTCCCGATGGTAGAAGAAGTATCAAATTCAAGTCAGCAGGATGAAACTCCAGTTGACCCTAAACTTCTCCATCAAATCATTATGGAAAATTATCCGGAAGGATATCATACAGCCAAGAGACATAAAGCTAGTCAAGCTTCAGAATCGTGGTGGCATTGTTTAGATATTGAAGTTGAAAATGATTGGAGACAGCCATTCATTGACTACTTCAAGGAAAACAAATTCCCGACAGAAAAGTCTATGGCCGCACAAATTCGAAAAAGAGCGTTGCGATACGCATTTGTCAATGATACGTTATACAGACGAGCTTTTGATCAAATGTGGCTAAGGTGCCTGGGGACCAAGGAAGCTGATAAAGTGGTGACGGAAATCCACGAAGGACTTTGCGGAGCACATCAGTCAGGTCCTAAAATGGCTGCTAAAATCAAAAGAATGGGTTATTATTGGCCGACCATGGTCAGAGATTGTATTGATCACGCAAAGAGGTGTCACGAGTGTCAAATCCACGGTGATGTTATACATCAACCACCAAATCCACTGCACCCAACAGTAGCGTCCTGGCCATTTGAATGCTGGGGTACTGATATTATTGGTCCAATAGATCCGCCGTCATCAGCAGGACACCGTTTCATTCTGGCAACGACGGACTACTTTTCCAAGTGGGCAGAAGCAGCTCCATTCAGAGAGGTCACATCGGAGCATGTGATCAATTTCTTTACCCACAATGTCGTCTACAGATTCGGTGTGCCGCGCCGCATAATCTCAGACAACGGTACTGCATTCAAGAGTACAAAAATTTACAAGTTCGTTGATCGGCATAAAATCGATTGGCGATATTCGTCCATATACAATCCAAGGGCAAATGGTTTGGCTGAAGCCTTCAATAAGACGCTGGTGAAATTGTTGAAGAAGATTCTCACCAAAAACAAAAGAGAGTGGCATACGAAAATGGCAGAGGCACTGTGGGCGTATCGTACAACCTATAAGACGCCAACCAAAGCTACTCCTTACTCTCTAGTGTTCGGTGTTGAAGCCGTATTACCATTGGAGATCGAACTACCGTCACTCCGGGTAGCAATTCAGAATGATCTCACTCAAGAGCAAAATGCCCGCCTCAGAATGGAAGAGCTCGACGCACTTGATGAACTCAGGTTACAAGCTCAACAAAATCTAGAAATCTACCGAGGAAGAATGGCAAAGTCTTTTGATCGAATGGTGCGTCCTCGATCATTTCAAGAAGGGGAATTGGTCCTGGTGCTGAGAAGACCAATCATCCCACACCGGAAAATCGGTGGCAAATTCGTATCAAATTGGGAAGGCCCCTTCGTCATCGAAAAGGTGTACCAAGGAGGAGCATATCAGTTGATCGATCTGAACGGTCAAAGGCCCATGCCACCGATCAATGGTCGACATTTAAAGAAATATCATGCATGAAAATTTCATTACTAGTGTACTTTGTAATTGTCAAAGTTTTATATGCATATCTATCAGTGCATATTTACATTTATATTTTGAAATTCTCTTGTATAGCAAGAACGCATTTCAAAATCCCTCATGAGACTGGGGGCATTTTAAATATTTATTTGGGTCGACATCGCGCTGCATGTCAAGATCCCCAAATAAATATTTAAAATCTCAAAGATACAAAGCCTATCCAAAATGTCCCTACGAGACAGGGGGCATTTTAAATATTCATTTGGGTCGACATCGTGCTATACGTCGAGATCCCCAAATGAATATTTAAAATCTCAAATTCCAAATCTATTCCATTCTGAAATGTCCCTGCGAGACAGGGGGCATTTTAAATATTTATTCGGGTCGACATCGCGCTGCGTGCCGAGATCCCCGAATAAATATTTAAAATTATCAATCCAGATATTCTTTTGTGCTAAAGAATACAAATATTTGTTTTCCAAAGTATATGCAGGTGATCTCTCAATAGATCGAAACAACACCTTCTCCAACAAATCAAGACTCAAAGGTCAAGAAAGTGACTTTTGTGGCTACACACTGCTACAAAATTGAGCCAGAAAAGCTTGAAGCCTTTCAACAGCCTGAAGCTTAAGGTTCGAATGGGCGTAAAAGGTCGGATCCAACAAGCCCAAACATGGCCGGATCGCTGGCAGCTCCGTCTACTCAACAAGCCATAAGAACGGCCGTAGTAGCGGAACCCCCACTTCGTCAACCCGTCAGTAGGGACTGTAGGAAGAACGAAGGCTAATTTGACTCAACAAGTTCAAGTGATCGTAGTCTGCAAAGTTCTCCTAAATGACTGGAGAATCAAAGTTCCAGTGGAAAGATGAGTCTCGAGCAACTACCAGATGTTCGTAGGCTCCAAAATCCAAAACCACGAAGGATAGACTCCAAATCTACCAACTTCAGCAAAATCAGTATTGGGGAGCGCAATTCCCATAGCTCGAGTCTGAAGCCTGAATGGGTGTAAGAGGTCGGATCCAACAAGCCCAAATATGGCCGGATCGCTGGCAGCTCCATCTACTCAACAAGCCATAAGAAAGGCCGCAGTAGAGGAACCCCCATCTCAGCAACCAGAGGACAAAGGGCTATCAAATTCTAGCTCTCCCGATCTGACGAACTCAAGTGATTCAGATTAAAGTCTTCTCAAGTGATTAAGGATCAAGATACTACCTACGTTCGGTACTATCAACTGAATCCAGAATCTGCAAATCCTTCAACAAATCCGTAAAGCACAAAGCGAGGATCGAAGGAATCTTTCTTCAACAAGTCCGTCAAAGCACAAAGCAAAGGACCGAAGAAAATTATCCCAAAGTTCGTGAAAAGCCTTAAGCTGAACTAAGTGGATTCCGTCATCAACAAGTTCGTTATGCACAAAACCCTGGACCGATGACTTTTCGCCATCGACCTAATACAAACCTAAAGGTTTAGGTCATCGGCATCTACTCCTTCAACAAGCCCGCCAAAGCAGAAAGCATAGGGCCGAAGGTACAAAAATACCTAACAAGTCAGCAAAGACAAATTAGGCAATTATCCATCAATGTCTGCCGCACAAAGCACAAGACAAAAGAAATCAGTATCTATACTGTCTATTGATACATCCAAGAGATCTATGAAGAAAAAAAAAATCGTAGTGTGACATCCAAACAAATTCTTGGAGATCCACTAAATGGAACCCCTAGTGTGACATCTAGAATAAATATCTAGAGATCCACAGGTTCAATCAGCTTTCAACAAACGTGACTCGCTCTAGACGCGAACCACATTTGTTGGGGGGCATTTGTTGACCCTTATGTTATACCCAAAGGAAACAAAGGGAGATGAAATCAAAGCAGAAATCCAGCTGAAACCTCGTATCCCGTCGAATCCTCTGCCAAACCCCGCAAATCCCGCTGCAAACGGCGCCGTTCGCGTCGCTTCTCCGCAATCTCTGCCGAAATCCAGCTCTCGATCTCTTCCCGCTCGTGTCGTTAAATACCGACCCAAACGAAGCTTTCGTTCGCTGCTCTTCACGTCCGACCTCTCTCGCACGACTCCTTCCCCTCTTCTACCTTCTCCACTGCCGAATCTCTCACGCCTTCTCCCTCTCCAAGCCGCTCGACCCTCTACCCAACTTCCGATCCAGAAGCCGACCGAACCTCTCCCTCTGTTTCCCGTAGCCGACTTCGCCTCTCAATCCCGACGGCCTCTTCTCCTCATCCAACCCCTTTGCTCCTTCGATCCCGAACTCAGAGAGAGAGAGAGAGAGAGAGAGAGAGAGAGAGAGAGGAAGAAAGGAGAGGACTCACCCGGCCAAGCTCCTCTCTCCGACTCCAGCCCGATCCCCCTCTGCCATCTGCACCCATCCCGCCGCCCTCTCTGTCTTGCCTGATCTCCCCATTAGCTGTAGGTTTATAATATATTTATATATTTATATATATATATATATATATATATATATATATATATATATATATATTATATATATATATATATATATATATATATATATATATATAATATATGTTGTTGTTATTATTTTTATTTTTATTAATTATTTTTAATTATAATTAATTTATAAAATAATTATAACTAGTTATAAATTAATTATAATTTTTATAATTAGTTTATTATTAATAATAGTTAATTATTATTATTAATAATTAATTATTGTTAATTATAACTAATTATTTTAATCATAATTAATTAATTATAATTATAATTATTTATTATAAGATAATTATAATTAATTATAATTTATATATTGTTAGTTGATATTAATTATAATTAATTTTTATTAATTATACTTAATGATAATTAATTATCATTAATAATAATTAATTATTTTAATTATAATTAGTCTAAAATAAATAAAAATGATTCTTTTCTCGATGTTTGCGACGAACCGGCAAACCCCCGAGGCGCTCACGTAGCGTTTAGGGTGGGAAACCGGTGCGATGCTTGCGACGATTTAAGGATCCCTCTTCAAAGCTTGCAACGAGCCGGCAAACCCCCGAGGCGCTCAAGTAGCGTTTAGGGTGGGAAACCGGTGCGACGCTTGCGGCGAAGGGGATAAAAAAAAATGTGTTCTTTATTTTCGTATAAGTACCCCCGAACGCCCACGTGGTGCAGAGGGGGGAAATCTGTGTATTACTAACGCCCATTTTCTTCTTATAATCAACAAACCTAAAAACCCTTTAATGCTCACGTAGCAGGCGGGGATAAAAAAAAATTTCATTCGCGACCGCGGTGTCATTTTTGACACCTACCTGAAGCGCTCACGTAGCGTCGATGGGAATGGTTGCCTCTTGGTTTTTCCCCTAAACGGGGGAGACGCCGGGAGGCTGCCGAAATTTGGATTGAAAATCCAAGGACTTGAACAAAAAATGAGCTTGCACTTGGACTTATTTGGACTTATGAGCTTAAAATTCAAATGAATTTGAAAAATATAAGAGAATTTAATTGAACTCAAAAGAACAATTGCAAAGAAACTTTTAATTTGAGATTGTAGTTTCGAACAACTACAAGAGGACTTAAATGTGAACTTGGACTCAAATTTGAACTTGATTTATACATCAAGTGAACCGGATTGAACAAAAGACATTAAGAACTTGAGTTTGCTATTTGAATTCAAGAAAATACTTGAGTTGGGCTACAAAGAAATTGAATTTGAACTACTTGAATCGAATTGAGAATTCAAGTTGGGATCCAAACAAACTGAATACTAACAACTCGAGCTTGATGAAATGGAACTCGAATGATTTTGGACATCAATTGAACTAAATTCAAAGTTGAATAAGCAAATGGTTTAAGCAAAATTCAAAACAAGAAGTGGACCATTTGAACTCAAATGACGAAGAACTTGAACATGATCTTGAATATTTGAACTCAAGCATGGACTGAATATGGAACTTAAACTTTCAAAAAGAATGAGGCCTTGAATATGATTGAACTCTACAAGGACAACAGGGGACATGCACTTGAAATAAAACTTTGACATTGAACTTAAGTTTGTGGACTTTTAACTTGAACCGAACAAGACTACAAGAGTTTGGACATACAAAATTGACTACAAAGAACAAAGCATTGGGACTCAAATTTGAACTCAAATGATACTGAGCTCGATTGAACTCGGACTTGAACTCAACAAGACTACGAGGACTTAAATGTGAACTCAGATTCAGATTTGAACAGAAGATTTTGAACTCAAAGAATTGAACCACGACGAACTCAAATGAACTTGAATTGAACTTGGTTGAACTCATTTTGAGCTCGGATACAAACTCAAAGGACAACAGGGGACATGCATTTGGACTTGAACTCAAGCTCGATCCAAACAATCATACAAGGGTTCCAACTCAAACCAAAGTTCCAAGTATAACTTGCTTGATGATCAAGATGCAAGAACTATCAAATGACATAACCACAAGAAGCGACAGTTCAATGTCAAACAAATGCAAGGGACTTCTGTTGAAGCTTCAGATGAATATTTACAAACAAATGCAGATGATGAACGGTGAAATTCAGATGGCTCAAAGTGTTCAAGAGAAGTTGATATATATCTATAATGCAATCAAATGCCACTAGAAGGATTGTGTAGATGATGAACACAATAGTACCTTCACAATCAACATCTGTATGCAAGCAAATAAATGAAAGTTGGAAGGGTATACATAATTGAGTGCAAGAAAAGATCAACGATCCAAGTCCACCATACCGACTATAAGCAGGAATCAAAGATCTGCAGTACATACATTCTCTTTACAAATATGGATGTATGTATAATATGTCACTTATGGGTAGATGCAGAAGGACTTCAGTAAATGCAGTATCCTGAAGTCAATTTCAGCCTATAAATGAAGACATATACCTATCTACATGTATCAGTTGCAGATGTACTGAAAAGATCAAAGACCACACCAAAATGTATGGAGAATACGACAAGTGCAAGCATATACAAGTAAAAAAAAGGCAGGAGATTAGTTAGTGCACTATAACCCGCCTACAAAAATCAACAAATAGTGCACGACAGTCTACCTGTACGAAGCAGCAAACAACTCTATCCAGAAGCTGCTACGCCACGCCACCGGATCTGCAATCATTGTACAAGCAGACAGAAGGCGTCAACAAAGTCTAAAATAAATACCCCCACACGTGCACTATAAATTGTATACACATAGGTACACTAAAGGGGGAAAATATATTCTCAACCCGCATGGGCCCCGGCGAGCGTGTTATTGGTACACACGTGACGTCTAGGGATGCTGCGCGGGTTGACAAGTGAATTCAGGTTCGAAACCGATCCTTCTATACGGGTCAATAGAAGTCGACAGGGTTCGAGCCATTAAGCAAATATAAAGTCGTGGTGACCGGTATATTTGCTTTAAAACATTCATATTAGGCCTTCAAGGCCTACAACCATATGAATTCACTAATAAAGGCTTAGAGCCTACGAAACCCGATCCTCTGTCGATAGCCCGACAGAGTTGACAAGGTTCAATCCATAAAAAGAAATGACCCCGAACACCCCGATGATGGCCGTGTTGAATGCAGATCTCAACCGGAGGGGTTCCCAAATACTCTCAATTGTCTCCCAAAAGTCCGTTCCAAATACTTTTAAACTCTACCCAAAATATCCACAAAAAATGCCAAAACTGCACAAAAATCCCAAAAATCCAGAAAATTCTCAAAAAATCCAAATCCCAGAAAATTCTCAAAAATCCTAAAATACCCAAAACTCCACAAAATCCAAATTCTCAAAAACCCAAAAACCCAAAAATATTTAAATTTGAAATCATCCATCAACGCACTTAAAGCAAAAATCCATTCACCTCCGTAACAGTTTGCCGAGGTGGACAAATTCAAATAAACTCTAGCTCACAAAGAGCCAAATGCCTAGTCGAAAATATCACTAGGATCCATTCTCAAACAATCTCTTGCCAGTAAGGACGTGGTACGTGTCCTCTAACCGGCAGTTTCGCCGCCAAATGGCACTGCAGGTAAACGGTTATGACCCGGGGCCCTCTGAACCGAGTGGTTTTGCCGCCAAATGGCACCACGGATACCGGTTATGGCCAGAGCCGATACGTTCCTTATGGCACCAAATCCTTGAGATATGAATCAATAGGATATGATCGATAGGGCACAAAGCCTTCTGTTAGCTAAGGTGGATTCAAATTTGTCCCCTTAGACAAACATTCAACCTCGGTCTACAAGGTCCCCTTGGACGAAGCAACCCATGGCTGCCGACGAGGATCCTTCTGTCAGGTTGGGTCGACTACCTTCTCTGACTAAGTAGACCAGGGACCACGATGGCCCGGGACGACGGAACCATGGGATCTTGATCGGGCCCATCATCCATTCCCCCACCATCCGCTTTAAGTGCTAGATGGTGAAATTTCAAGTTTTAAATATCAAACTTTTCAAACCTTTCCAAATTCCTAAATCCAACCCAAATTCCAAATCTTTCCAATCCAAACTCATTGCTGCTACTATATGCCAGATAACACGTATCTCTATACGTATCTGATTGACGACTAGCCTTAATCGAAAGTTCTCTCTCGTGATCGGGAGGGGTAATTAACTATAGGGGCTTGCGCCTATAGGAAACCAGAACTCAGATCATAAAGTCCTCACCAAATGAGGGCGAAATCTCTGGGTAGTGTCTTATCTACAAACCCATCTGCCTTCCAAAATTTACCTCGGAACTTAGTTCGTTAAAACTCCCTCGCCGAATAAGAAGAGCGAGCGGAGGCCGGGGCCGAATTTTCGGAGCCCACAATAGAAAGCTGCACAAAACAACTATGCCTTCATTATTAATGCTAACTATCTCAGTATCATGCCACAAAGCCTTTGTGTCGTTAAAAAAGTATATTAACAAAAGCATTGAAGCCAATGTTTCAGATACTCTCTAAATCTTGACAAAAAATAAACACAAATCAATTCTTTAAAATATTTTTCTGCATTCTGAACAAAATCTTGACATTGGAATAGAAATTTATAAAGACTTTGAAAAGATGCTTTCATCAATAAATGACATTTTAATAACTTTGCAACAGATTTCTCGTTTGCCAGTTTCTTTCCTTGGTATTTAGAGTACCACAGTTGACACTGAGGAGAAAGGAATACCTCCAACAGGCTTCTACAGCATGATGAAGCTTTTCATCTGAACTAATAACCAATTTGAGTGGAAGCAACATTTTTTGAGATGAAATTTCGGCAGTGCCTGTCATCAATATGTAATAGGTAATGTACAACTGCAGAAGTGGAATATGAGGAAAACCATGAAAACCAGCAGGTTCACAGATCATGCTACTTCAAATCTGTATCTCTTTATTCTAGGAAAAGTAACTTGCCTGAATCGTGAACTGGCAGTACATTTGCATCACTTTTATCAAGCAAATCTCTTTCTTCCTTGATAGCAATAGAGGTATTTGCTGGTTCTTCAACAAATAAGCAGTCATCCTGAGGCTTCAGAGGTGCTTTATTTTCTGAAAGAGGTCACAAAACTGTTGAGAAAAATTAATAAAATAAGGGACTGAATTAACAGACTACCACAGATCAAAGCTAATTGGCACTTTAGATAGCATACTAAATCATATGTTTTCCCATTTCTTTTCGCATATCTCAAATAATCTTATCACATTTTGAATGAAAATTCTCACTTGAGCATGAGATCGCTATTCTGCGATAACTTTCTTTACAGGTGTTGGATAGACATGTTTTAATAAGTTTTTCTTTTTTTTTTTCAATATATGGGAACAAAATTTATGTATCAAAGAGAAGGCTGGTAGTTGAGCTGATGGTAGTTAACAAAAACTATATAAGTTAACATTTTTTAGATGAATCTGATTTCATTTATAGAAGGAGAAAACATATAATTGCTTCCAGTAATAAAAATTTAGGTCTATCCAGAAGTTTTTCAATAATGAATCATAGATAATGCCAAGATTTTATAGGCTATGCACATTATTATTCCCAACGATTTAAAAATGGAACTGCTTTATCTATTCCACCTATCAAAGAGCTTGAAATAGCTTTATAGTATCGTTCTCCCTTTCCAGAAAAAATGTCATTGGATTGCATATAAGTAATGATTTAAATGTCAAAAAAAGTTTGATATTTAACATTTTAAAGTTAAGGAATCAAGTATTAGCAGGTGAAGTAAAGAATCATTGAGAATCAATGGAGAAAGACATGACATATTTGATGATATTGGTTAATAGTAACAAGTTTGAGAGGAGGCTTAATATACAAATAAATCTTCATACCTATATGTTTATCTACCATGCTTATCTGCCCATCATCAGCGTGCAAAGTATCTACAGTATCAAATATAACCTCACTTGGTTTAGAAGAAACGTTACAAGCTAAAGTACTAGCTTTTCCTACAACAGGCTCCATTTTGCAAACTTGGGCAGTAGTCTTTCCTGTAAGAAAATTTAAAATACAAAATATGCAAGCAAGCTTAGCACTGAACCATCCACCAAATTTTGTAGGAATACCTTCTCAGATAGGCATATATAAAACTAATTAATGACATCTAAAGTTCATTTAGATTATGCCTAACCTTTTTCCTTACTTTCCTTACTAACAGGTTTTGATGCCATAGTGTGCTCTGAAGGCTTAATGTCAATGACGTCTGAAACAGACCCTTTCTTGGGTGTAAAATGGGTTTTATTAGCGTTTGAACAGAGTAATGTAGGAGCAACTGTCTTCCATGATATTGAGGGAGGCTTAACATATGCAAAATCACTACGGTGTCCAGAAGCACTTGGATTTCCTCTTCCATGTGACCTTTTCCACGATGTCAGAGTAACCACTTCTTCGTTGGTAATAAACTTTACTTTGCCAGCTTCAATTTTCCTCCAAGTTCTTTTGTGCAAAAATTGGTGAGCTGGTAAATGTCTTTTACTAACAGCTTCAGCACTCCGTAAACATTCCTCACAGCGCCAACCTTTTGGAACTTCGAAACAAACAGAACTCATACAATACCTGAAAATATTTAAAAAAAACTAAATCAAACTATCACTATAAGAATCTAGAAACCTGATACTTGCAGGGAAAACCACCTATTTAACAAACTTGGTTACTGCTAAAAGACATTATAAATCTTATATGAAAAAAAAAGGTGGGGATATCAAAAACATAACTTATAGAGTCAACTAGTTTAAAACTTAAAAGGAAATTTCAAAGTTGCAATTAGATTGGCTATACGATATTCATGCAAAAGTTGGGCAAAAAATTGTTGAAAACTATTAAAATAATCCCAAATATGTGGCCAACATATTTCCATCTAGAACAACACAATAATATGTTGAAAACACCTTTACCTCTATAAATATCCAATAATCCATGAACAACTTTTCATCTACAACAATCCAAATATCAGCATTCCATTTTTATCTGTAGTTAATTTTGAATTATATAATTAAATATTGATGTCCATATTTGTTTTTTTCCATAATGATTATATCTCTATATATTTATTGATAACTTATCATCTTATTTTTTACATAGAACAAGGGAAATTCAATATTACAATTTTCCATTTTTACTCTCCCATGTTCTTATAATTTTCAAAATGGTATCTAAGTCATTAAGGTTCCACTCCTGGAGGTCAAAGGGTTCCATATGGCCTCTCTTCTCCATGCGGACTGGTCCTCCACAAACACAAAAAGGCAAAATTCATCTAATAAGAGTGGCAAAAATATATGTGAAGCATTCACTTGGAAAGAAAAAAGTAGAAACTTCCGCAAAAAATATGATGAAAATTGCCATGAACAAGCCAGTGGTGAAGAAGCCAGAAACTCTGACTCTAGTAATCAGCTTAAAACCAAGATCCAAAACATAAAAAATCCATAATGAAATACTAGGCTAAAAATTTCCAAAGAGAAACAACAACAAAGACAATTGTGTCAGCTCTCTCCTTTCTGCTCCTGCCAATTGAACAACATTAATAAAATGCATTCAACTATTCTCCCAGTAAAAGCATATTCTAGAACATCAATGAAATAATCTTGGTTTCTTAGAAAAGTAAATTCCCATACGCCCTGATAACAAACAAGAAGCAAACTACAACTTGGTTGGTAGATTCAAGAGCGTTAGATCATATGACGAGAAAAAATGACTTTCACAATTATAATCTAAGTCATGAAAATAAAATGTTTAAATTGCATATGAGTTACCATCAAAAAGGTCGAAATAGATTCAGTCACTCTCTCAAAAAAATCTGACACTCGCCTCCATGCTGCTAGTGCCTGATTAGATTATAAGTTACTATCAATCAGAAAGCTCACTTGTGACAATTGTATACCTAATTTTCATTTAATCTTCATCACTTTCAGGACTTGAACCTGCGGAGAGCAAATGAGCATGGAAGAACACAAGTTGCATAAGCGCGGAGAAGCGTGCAAGTTGTGCGAGAGCGCAAGTTATGTGCAACGCACAGATAAGCACAACAAAGTTAATCGGCATCGTGTGGAAAAGCAAGGCAAATCAAGCATTCACCGAGATGAAAATTTGCTAGAATTCTTTCATTGCTTATAAAATAAATGTAGGAAAACTATCTCATCTATTTGGTTTGGTATAAAATGTCGAGTATGATGAATCACTAAAATATAACAATAAGGGTTCCTCCACTTCGATGAATGATTTCAAGCACACTACAATGCTTTATTACGGTAAAGGCATCAAAGCGAAAGACTTGGTGACCTCACAAGAAAATTTAAATTAACTGCATTAAAAAATACTCTAAAAGGTTAAGGCTTCTAGGAGTACGAATTTGTAGCCAAAGAAATAAAAAATGAAACTCCTGATAATATTGATTGATTGGTTGCATGAGTTACTTCTACTTATCAATAAATTTATGCTTCATCAGTTCATTTGTTATGAAATAAAATTTTCTCAATTTATTAATAATGTAAGCATAGTTGTCACCAAAGCTAGAATTTTACATAATCGTGCGAAGGTTACCAAAAGACTACTAGGGGTAGTGAGGGCAAAATTCAACAATGATGTCCTAGTGCAAAAGCTGTGAAGTTAAGAGACTAGGTCCAATGGTACAATGCAAGCAACAACAGTAAAAGGGCAACGAAGTCTTGACGTCTGAAAGCATCATTATTAGAAGGTAGCGGGAGTTGAGGCAAATCCCTTTCTTGGCATGAGGCTCCAACTTCCGATAGTGCATTTATGATTATTATTACCACGATGATAGTGCATTTATGATTATTATTACCACGATGGCTTGCGATGGTTTTCAAATACACGAGTTAAGAATGTGAACCAGGTAATAAGAAAATCATTGAATTCAACATTTTTTTTTTGCAAGTAAACTCTATTTTGAGGCATTTAAAATACTTATAAAGTTTATTTAATAAATTTTACTTTATATCAAACACTTAAAAAAATAAAATTCCTACAGTCCATTTACTTTACACCTAGAAAACATAAACTAAACAACACCTATAAGTACTATGAAAAGAGTAGTTAGAGTTTGTCATACATAGCTTTGACCTCTTGTTGAGCCTCTCAAATTAGAGGGGCAAGACAAGGACCCCTAAGTCCTAATATGTTTGGTATAGATCTAAATCAACACTTGCCTTTATTGAGGAACTTAACAATCAACATCCATTCAAGTGCCTTGTCACCAGATTAGAAGAAGAATTGGCAGCTATATCATGATTAGATTCATCTAAATATAATTCCTTCAACAGTGATAGGGATATCAATTCAAAATGTGGCAAGGATTGCTTCAACGGTCGGCAAACCTCTAATGATGGATGGAAATATGTTTCAGTGGGGGAAAAGGAAATTTGCAAGAGTTTGTGTGAGAATCAAGCTTGATCAACGTCTTCCCTTAGGAGTTTAGGAGTTTGGGTGGAGAGTATATCTTGGAGGTTTTTTCAGAGGTTTGAGTACAAGAAAATCTCCACATTTTGTTATGATTGTGGATTGATAGGACATGTGAAAACTGATTGCAAACTAAAGAAATATGGTGCAATGGAGAGGATTGTAAATGATGGAAAGTCAAGGCAAGTAAAGGAGGTGGGAAAGGTTCAAGAGGTGGACATTGCTTCTACATATGGACCATGGATCATGGTTAACAGGAGGAATAGTAGAAGACCTGGTCTAATAAAGGAAAAACCGAATGTTTTAAAAAAAACAGTGGAAGAAGACCAAGGAAGTTCACGGGAAGAATGCTGAAGTGAAAATTGCTGTTCAGAACTTGGATGCTGTTGAGGAGTTGGATTCTAATGCTAAGGTTAATCAACTGGAGGAGGGGGAAATAGCCGTGGAACAGGATATGCTTGTTCACGGGTTGCAGCCTGATGCAATTGAGGATGCCGTGGTGAAGAACATTGATAATCCAGAGCCTGCAGTTGAAGTTGTTGGTATGTTTCCTTATAATGATAAATCTTTTATTCCAGCAAATATGAACAAGTTTGATGTTATGAATGGGGAGGAGGTGGAAAGGGAAGGAGTTGAAGTGAATAACACAAATTCTGTTGGTTGTGAAAATAATTGTGATGGAGATGTGGCTGATGGAGGTGGGATTTCTGATAGAGGTGGAGGAAATAAAGGCAGTGAGGGGAGGTTGTGTGGTGTGGAGAAAGATAAGGAGATTGGTTCTAATGGGGAATTGATTAAATGTAAGCTTGCAAAAGAGCTTAGGGCCTTAGGTCCTATTAAGAACAATTCCCGTGGTAGAATTTTTTATGGGGGAAATAAGAGAAGAGATGGGGGCTCTTCCCCCAAAAATTTTTAAATGAAATCTATAGCCTTCTGAAATTGTAGAGGGGCCAAGAAGAGAGAGGCCTCTCTTTATATGAAGGAAATTATAAAAGATCACAAGGTTTTTTTTGTGGGACTGGTAGAAACTAAGATCACCTCTCTTGATAGAGGTTCCTTTGAAAGAATGATGGGTCCTGGTTGGGATTTCTTCCTTCTTCCTTCAGAAGAGCTTTCTAGTGGTATTATGGTTTTATGGAGGTCGGATATGGCATCCTTTTATGTGGTGAAGACATCAGATCAATGTGTTATTGGGGATCTTAATGTCTTCAATAAAGGTGTGTGGATGATTACTACGGTTTATGGTAGCAAGGAGGCACATAAGAGAAGATGACTATGGGAATGTGTTCAGGAGTATTCACAGAGGAAAATTCCGTCTGTTGTTGAAGGGGATTTCAATTGTATTTTAGCTCAGGATGATAAGAAGGGAGAGAAAAAGTTTGTTTTCTCACAAGGTCCCTTGGATATGATGAAGTTTATGAATGATAATGATTATCATGAAGTTGGGATTGTTGATCCTTGAAAGATTGGATAGGTGTATTCTCAATTCATTGGCCATTAACAAAATTCAAATTGCTATGGTAAGGCACTTAGCCAGAGTGGCTTCAGACCATAGTCCAATTGTGTTGAAGATATTTGAGTCGGTTTCAAGAGGAGAAGGTGCATTAAGTTTGAAGATGCTTGGTTATCTTACAAGACAGTAGCTCAAATTGTTTCTAATGGGTGGAAGAAGGCTTATTTGGGCGATGACATGGAAGTTCTTAATAAGAAATGCAAAAGGACTTTGAAGGACTTGTTCTACTGGAGCAAGTTTAGATTGAAAGAATTCTCAAAGGAGAAAGATAGATTGAAAGCTGAAATTTTTCAAATTCAAGAGGAAGAAGCTAGAGATGGATGGTTGAATGAAGATAAATTATGGATGCTTAGAGCTAAGGTCAAAGAGCTTAATGTCATTCTTAATTCTTTGAATACATGATGGAAGCAAAGAGCCAAAGTAAAATGGATTGAAGATGGTGACTCTAATACAAAGTTTTTTCATTCTTTTGCCAATGCTAGGAGAAATGTTAACTGGATTTCTCAAGTAAGGGATGCAGATGGGATTATGAATGAGGAACTGAAGGAGGTGGAGGAGGCGTTTTTCAAAATTTTTCAGAACAAATGGAAGAACAGGGCTTGCTGTTTGGAAGATTGGCCTAAACCATGGAGGGTTTTAGAAGGTGATGATAAAATTTTGCTAAATAGGGAGCTTTCTGGTTTCGAGATTGAGGAGGTTGTTATGAAGTTGGGTAACAATAAGGCTCCGGGTTGTGATGGGATCACTTATTCTTTTTTTAAAGCTTATTGGAGCATCATAAGGGAGGATGTTTGTAAAGCGGTTAAGCAATTTTTTTCTACAGGTAGTATGTGCAAGGAATGGAAAGATACAATGGTTGTGTTGATTCCCAAGACTTCAAACCCCGTACTTCCAACTGCTTTCCGTCCAATCAGTCTTTGCAATTCAATATATAAAATTGTAGCTAAGGTTTTGTTGAATAGAATGTTGGGGATCATTCCTAAAATTATATCTGAGGAGCAGGTGGCTTTTGTGAAGGGGAGATCGATCTCAGACCATCTTCTATTGGCTCAAGAGGTGTTTAACAAATTAAGGCATTCTAAAGCAAGCAATGATTTTTTAGCTATCAAGGTGGACATGGAGCAAGCATACGATAGTATGTGTTGGGTAACTCTTAAGAAGATGATGTTAGACTTGGGATTTCCATTCAAGTTCGTCAACATGGTAATGGATCCTAGATTTTCTATCTTGATCAATGGCTCTAGTTCCAATTGGATTGAGGGGAGGAGTGGCTTTTGACAAGGCTGCCCACTATCTCCATTCTTATTTATTTTATGCTCACAACTGTTATCCAATGCTTTCCATAGTAGAAGATCGGATGTGGGTATTAGAATTTCTTCAAAATCCCAAAAGATTTCACATCTTCTATTTGCTGACGATATCTTGCTATTTGTGGAAGCTAAAGTGAGAAGTATAAAAAAGATTAGAGACATTGTTGAGGAATATTGTAATTGGACCGGCCAGAAAATCAATTATAAAAAATCTGCATGTATTTGTGGTAATTCAGTGTTAAGGAGGAGGAAAATTCATATTTCAAGAATTCTGGGTGTCAAACTGGTGGAAGAATTTGAGTACTTGGGAATAAAGATGGCTTTGAGGAGATTAAAAAAGTTGGATTTCCAAATGTTATTGGATAAATCTATTAAAAAGCTGAATGTTTGGGGAAATAGATATATCTCCCTTGCAGGTAGACTGGTTTTGGTGAAAATTGTTTACCTTTCTCTTCTTGTATTTCTCATGGCTCACTCTCTCATTCCTATGAGGACATTGAAGGAGTTTGACAAGATTTGTAGAGATTTTATATGGAACAAAAGTGATGGCAGCCGTGGGATTCATTATGTGGCATGGGATTTATTGTGTAAACCAAAGCAATATGGAGGTTGGGAGTTCAGTCAGCAGTGTCCAGGAGAGATACACTGAGAGCGAAGTTTGTTTGGAAACTTTTGGATAAACCGGATACATTGCTGAACAGGAATCTATTGACTAAATATGGAGTCAAATGGTGGGATAGTGGTATTTCTAGAGGTGGTTCTTCCTCTTGGAAGATCATTCTAGTGGATGGAATGCTCTTAAAAATTTTGTAAGGTGGAAGGTTGGGGATGGATCCAAGATCAATGTTTTGAGGGATATTTGGATTTTGGATAAGAGTTTACTCAAATGGCCAACTTTCGTAGGATCCTTTGATGATGATAATGTTAGACCGGTCCACTGGACCGGTCCATCCGGTCCAGGCGGGACCGGCTCGCGGGCGGGAATCGCAAACAGGCGGAGTTTCCGCCAGAACGAGCGGCCGATCGCTCATATAGAGCATTTTAGGAAGGATTTTTGGGGGGTTTCAGAGAGAAATTTGAATGTAGGGACTGTTTAGGGAATTCCTTTTGATTTGTATGCATTAAATATATGTTTTTCCTAGGGTTTGGGCATCTTGAATTTGGCTGAAATTTGAGATCTCTTAGATTTAGGTTTTTTTGGGCTCTAGCGGCGTCTAGAGATTTGGGAGAGATCGATCCTCCTCTCGAATTGAGGATCAATTGTATTTTTGCTGTTTCCTTGATTTTCTAGTGAAATACAAGCTTCTACTTGTGTTTTTCTCTACGTTTTCCCTGTTTCCTGCTGTTTGGCTGCGGTTAACTGCTGTGGACAGCAGTTTACTGCTGAAATTTTACTGATTTTGGTGAGAAACACTTGGAAATCCAAGTGTTTCCTATCAAATTGGTATCAGAGCGTCGTTTTTGGGACCTTAGGCGGCCGAAATTCTAATTTTTCAGCGAGCTTTCGGCTTCCGGAAGTGAAATTGTTGAGATCTGTTGGGAAGAAAGATGGCCGGAAAGAAGGTGGAAGTATTGGAAGGCGAGTTCGGACAACTAAAGACAGATCTGAAGGGAAAGTTCCTAGAAATCTCTACCAACAATGACAGGTTGGAAGGGAGGTTCGCGGCGATGGAAGAAATGATGAAGAAACTATTAGAAATGAAGACCCATCCGGCGGCATCGGAAGTAAGAGAGACCACCGACCGCAAGGTCGTAGGAGGAAATCCAAACCCGGCCCGGGGGAGGAGGAATCCGGAGGTGGAGATTCTTGAGGGGGAAGACGATATGCCTCCTCTAGAACCGCTTTCTAGAGAAGAG
The DNA here is from genome assembly GCA_022539455.1 of Dendrobium nobile. Classification (NCBI taxonomy): domain Eukaryota; kingdom Viridiplantae; phylum Streptophyta; class Magnoliopsida; order Asparagales; family Orchidaceae; genus Dendrobium; species Dendrobium nobile. The sequence continues at coordinate 58,985,943 of CM039722.1, read as the reverse complement.
ATGAGTCGGGGGTATGATCGAAGAGGTGCTGATTTTGGCAGTAGAAGAGAGGAATTCCAGCGTCGAGGTGCTGAATTTCAGCGTCGAGGTGCGGAATTTGAAGGCAGGAGAGGGGAATATGAGGGAAGTGCATATTTTGGCAGTAGAAGAGAGGAATTCCAGCGTCGAGGTGCGGAATTTGAAGGCAGGAGAGGGGAATATGAGGGAAGTGCATATTTTGGCGAAAGAAGAGAAGAATATCAGCGTCGAGGTGCTGAATTTCAGCGTCGAGGTGCTGATTTTGAAAGGGAAAGAGGGGAATATGATGACGAATTCGGATACCAACGCCGGAGGGATGACCGGGACACTTGGGGAGCACCTCATCTTCGTGGAATGGGAGGTTATGGAGAGTACCAGGGTAACGGAAGGGATCCGAAGGTGAGGAAGTTGAAGATGCCCATCTTTGAGGGCGAAGATGGCCATGGTTGGATCTATAAGGTGGAGCGTTACTTCGCTGTCAACGGGTTGACAGATGATGAGAAGCTAACGGCGGCAGGATTGTGTCTGGAAGGGAAGGCGCTGGCATGGTATCAGTGGCGAGACAGGAGGGAGCCTATCCGGAGCTGGAAAGAGTTTAAGGATTGTTTATTAGAGCGTTTTCGAGCCGATGGGGGAGGAGACTTCTATGAACAATTCTTTGCTCTGACCCAGGAGGGGACTGTGGCCGATTACCGGGACAGATTTGAGTACTTGGCTAGCAGATTGGATCACATTTCAGAGTCAGCCTTAGAAGGGAACTTCATGAAGGGGCTGAAACCTGAGATCCGAACAGCAATCAGGGTAATGGAGCCGAGGAACCTGGGAAAGGCTATGGAGCTGGCACAGTTGGTAGAAGATCAGAAGAAGGCAGAAAGAGGGGCTCGAGGAAACAACTCAGGAGGCTCTAACAGGACGACGACCACTCTTCCAGCACCTAAGGGGCCTACATCAGGCAACAGTAATGAGACCACCCGGGAGAAGCCAGTAGGAGGGAGTGGGGAAAATTTCAAGAGGTTGACAGAGGAGGAGGTGCAGGATAAGAGGACAAAGGGGTTGTGCTTCAGATGTGATGAGAAGTACATGCCAGGGCATAGGTGCAAGGACCGAACTCTTCATGTTCTCCTTGTCTGTGAAGATGAGGAAGACGAGGAGGGAGGAGGCAGCAGATCTGATGATGAGGAGGAGAAGCTGCACCTGGATGTGGCAGAAGTCTCCCTCAACTCTGTAGTGGGATTCACCCCGAGTCACACTATGAAGGTGAGAGGAGAGATAGCTGACCGCGAGGTGGTTGTGTTGATTGACAGTGGGGCAACCCATAATTTTATTTCCAACCAGATAGTGGAGTCATTGGGGATGGAGTTAGTGGATACCGGAGGCTATGGAGTGATGATGGGCACGGGGAAGGTGGAGATGGGTAGAGGAGTCTGTCGAGGAGTAGTTCTGAAGATTCAAGGGATCCATGTAAAGGAAGACTTCCTTTCTTTGGAATTGGGGAGTACCGATGTCATCCTGGGGATGAAATGGTTGCAGACCTTGGGGGAAACCAAGGACAATTGGGGAGCACTCACGATGGAATTAATGGTGGATGGGAGAAAGATGGTTATAAGGGGAGATGCAGGGCTATCCAAAGCCACGAAATCACTTAAGACCATGGTTAGGGATATACAAGAGGTGGGGGAAGATTATCTGGTGGGACTACACAAGCTGGATTTGATCAGGATGGAGGAGGAAGGGGATGTTTCTCTTTCCATGCAGCCCTTGGTTCAGCAATACAGTGAGGATTTTCAGTCACCTCAAGGATGGCCACCTCCGCGGGAACATGAGTATATTTCCACCTTGAGGACAAGGTGGATCTTTGGGAGGGGAGTATTGTTAGACCGGTCCACTGGACCGGTCCATCCGGTCCAGGCGGGACCGGCTCGCGGGCGGGAATCGCAAACAGGCGGAGTTTCCGCCAGAACGAGCGGCCGATCGCTCATATAGAGCATTTTAGGAAGGATTTTTGGGGGTTTCAGAGAGAAATTTGAATGTAGGGACTGTTTAGGGAATTCCTTTTGATTTGTATGCATTAAATATATGTTTTTCCTAGGGTTTGGGCATCTTGAATTTGGCTGAAATTTGAGATCTCTTAGATTTAGGTTTTTTTGGGCTCTAGCGGCGTCTAGAGATTTGGGAGAGATCGATCCTCCTCTCGAATTGAGGATCAATTGTATTTTTGCTGTTTCCTTGATTTTCTAGTGAAATACAAGCTTCTACTTGTGTTTTTCTCTACGTTTTCCCTGTTTCCTGCTGTTTGGCTGCGGTTAACTGCTGTGGACAGCAGTTTACTGCTGAAATTTTACTGATTTTGGTGAGAAACACTTGGAAATCCAAGTGTTTCCTATCAGATAACACAACTCTTGACTTCTTCATTCAAGAGGGAAGATGGGACTTTGCAAAACTCAGTTTGTAGTTTGGTGATGAGTTGCTTAAATTGATTTGTGATGTACAGATTTTTCAGCCATTACATAAAGATTGCATGGAGTTAAAGCTTAAGATGACCGATAAATCTATCTGAGCTTTATTAGTGGAAGATGGCTGCAAAGATATGAAGGAGGACGTTCAGGTTTCATGGATATATAAATTAAAATTGAATGCTCGGGTGGAAGTTTTTATCTGGCGTATGTGTAAGGATGCTATACCAACTGAAGCCTTTTTGTATAGGAGAAGATTAACTGATTCTTTTTTATGTCCATTGGGATGTGGTGAAATAGAAGATGTCAACCATGTTACTACGAAATGTTCTAAGCTGTTGAAGGTGATTGAGGTATTTAGAAGTTGGGGGTTCTATATTCCAGAACTTAGAGATTGAAGGATTGTTTGATCGGTCTTATGAGGCTGAAGGATTCTAATTTGCTGATGGTTAGGATCTATTTTACATTATTGTGGTTTGTTTGAAATAGTAGAAACAAGGTGAAGCATGGGAAATCTGAAGATAGCAATGTGATGATTGCAGTTTTTGTGCTCGGTTTTGTTGGCTCTGTTAAACAGACTTTAATCCAGTCGGATCACTGGGTTGCTAATCAGTCCATTGGACTGTTCTTAGATAAATGACAACCTCCTCCACCCGAGTGGGTTTAAAATTAACCTTGATGCTTCACTTATAGGCAATTATAAAGCAGGTATTAGTGGTATTGTGAGGGATAGTAAAGGAAGATTTGTTTTAGCATTTGGTTTGGGAAAAGTGCATTGGGACATTGCTCAATTGGAGCTTTCAGCATTTTCATCACTCAAAGAGGTGTTGCAAGGGAGGCTACAAGATGTTAAAGGCATTATTGTGGAAGGTGACAATAAGAATGTTCTCCATCTTCTTCAAAATCTGTACAGCTTACCAAAGAAGAAAGTGTGGATCTTGGAAAGTGAAGATTTATCATTTTTTACCGAGTATAATAATGTTATCTTTTATTGTGTTAATCGTAAATCGTAATTGTAATAAGTTAGCGGATTACTGTGCTAACTTAGCTTTATCTTATGATTTTCTTTGGGACTTGTTTTGTGAGAGCAACTTACCTTCTTCCTTTGTTCATTTAGTAAAGGAAGAATGTGATAGGTTGGGTTCCTCTCATTAGCTTGTATCTAAGCTTCTTCTTTTATTTTATGCAAATTTGCATTCTTCAAAAAAAAAATGTCTCCAAGATGATGAACCCAATCTCAAAGAAGCTCAGAACATATAGACCTTTCATGCATTGCTCTGTACTCTTATAAATCCTCAATGACCAGTGTGATGTATGTCTTTGGAAATCATTAAGGCAGCATATATGCTAAAAAATGTTAGCAGCTCTTAAGACCAGCAAAGGATATTATAATCCACATTCACTTAAAAAGCTTAGGGAGTCAATAAACTATATTTGGCTTATGTTAAGAAAGACAAAGGCAGACCTAAAAATTTTTGGCTAGCAAGTATGAGAAATAACATTTCTTTATTAGATTTAAATGAGAATTTTACTCTTAATAAGACACAATGGAGAAAAAGGTTTCATATAGCCGACCCCACATAGTGGGATAAAGGCTTGATATTGCTGTTGCATTCTCTTTAAAAGCATGTCCAAGATTGCCAATTGCTACATGGAGAGTAATCTTAATCGAACTAGTCAGCTTTTTTGTTTGTTATTGATGCTTTCTTTTGTCAAAACGACTGAAATTGCCTCTATCTTCTTAGCAAAGCATTACCTCCTAAAGGGAATTATGCTTGTTGGAAGAAACCCTTGATCTTCTCTCCTCCGCTAGTTCATCAAATACATCATAATTATTGTTGAGGGTAATCCTACTTTGGATTTTGTTTGGCTCATCTTGCCCATCCTCTTAACTTAAGTTCGTTCCTCTTTAAGAGAGTCATAGAATGTTCTCACCGTGCAGCATGATTGACTTTATAATTAAAAGGGCTCCTCTCTTGAGGATTTAATGCTAGGAGCTTCATAGTACTTACCAAGATCCATCAAAAATAGAGGCTTACGACTAGACAAAATCTCCTTGGGAGCCTGTAAACTGCTTCAAGAAATGACTCGTCTAGCTGAGTTCAATTAAATTTGTACCTTTCAACTAAAATAGTGCAACAGTAATTGAAATACTTGTAGTGGAATCCATTATGGTCATCTAATTTGAACCATATGCTCAAGGTAATAATGTATTATAGTAATTCATCAAAAAAAAAAACATAAGCGGTGCACGTCAAACAAACAAAAAACGCTTGTACAATTGTGGGACTCTGGCAGACACATTTAACAAGTGAACAAAACATAACAGGTGACATGATGAGATTGACGTAGTGAAAATCTACCTCAGAATTTAATTATTATAGATTGGTCAAGATCATCAAGGCCAAAGAGGTCCAAAAGCCCTTAACGCTCCTCTGGTGATTATAACTAGGGCTCGGCAGGGTGTCATTTTGGGGCAGAATGATCTCACCCGAAGAACTCAAAGAGAAGTTAAGATTTACTAAATAGAGAGAGAGAGGAGAGAAAAAAGTTTGTCAAAGATATCTATCTATTGGAGAGAATGTCTGCCCATGAAAGTGATGTGGGATTGCATCCTTTATCTTCTATCAATAAAAAATATCCTTCTCCAAAACTGAGCAGCCAAATCATGTATGATCATCTTGAGAAATTTATCTAGCTATCTGACAACACTGGTGGTCCATTTTATCAACATTTAGCATTGTTATAAATTTTGAATTTGCAAGTAGATTGTAGGAAAACATGCATGGGTTCAAAAATAAAGTTCAGTGTTATTTACTATAAAAGATATGAAGTTAGACTTATATCTCAATCAAAACTACATGCGTGGGACAAAAAAACGTTTGGTATTATTTAATATCAAAAAATAAAAATTTTAATTTATATCTTACTCATAATTGTCAAACAACTTTACAGGTTTACCCAACCGATATCTAATGTAACATACTTTAATCAAAAGCATTGTTTTTACTTTATATAAGGCTAACAAAGATTTTCGTCACAAGAAAATAACCAGGAGAAAACCATGCATGGGGGTTCTCAAAAAATGTTAGGTATTATTCACTTTCACAAAATATGAAATTTGATTTATAGCTTACCAAAAATTGTCAAACATCTTTAAAGGTTTAACTTACCCATATCTCATATAACATATCTTCACCAAAAGCAATACCTTTAATTCAAATAAGCAAAAAACTGAAGTCATAAAAAAACACTTCGAGGAAACCATACAAGGGTTCACAAAAAATGTTCGGTGTCATTGACTATACCAAAATATAATGTTTAATTTATACATCTTACCAAAATTGTTGAAAATCTTTACAGGTTTAACCTATCAGTATTTAGTGTATCATATATTCATAAAAAGTGATATGATATGTTCAATACATATGAGACTAAAAAAGGACAAATAAGAATTTATGGATCACATAACAATGCTAGAAAACGCAAGTGGAGGGAAAAGGATGGAAAGAACACGCTCCAACGATAAGTTCTTTGGTAAATGAAACAAGCTACAGAAAATGCACAAGCATAAATGGAAATCAAGTTTGATGTGAAATTTATGGAAAAGAACTCAAATCACCACACAAAATAAAGCACGAAACCAAGATGATTTGTCTAAACACGTTCCTATTATCAGAAAAATAGTAGATTTTGCTTAAATTGCAAACTCAGACTAACTAATAAACATATGGCCATAAAATGAAAGAAAAAAACCAAGTAAAAGAGGTGATTACAGCTGCTTCAAGAACCAATTGCTTACCAGGATGATGACCAAACATAAAAAGCAACATCACCAAATGACTCATGTCAATGAAGGCCACAGATTGAAGTGCAGAAATATAAAACTACACCACTGCAGTTGAACGTTTTTGAAATGTTTTGCATTGAATAGACCAAGATAAGGTAACCGAGCTAATTAGCAAACAAATTCAAACCATTATGTTTAGTCCTGCTTGATGGAGAGACTGAAGAAAAAAAAATCTGTGAACAAAAAATTCATAAGGTGTCAGTTTTTGTTGACTCCAAGGGCTTTGAGACATCTTCGGGACCATCATGTCAAATATGATTCAAATGAACGGTAAGTAGAAAACTTCCATATATTGATGATCCTAGTGATGTAGAACTATATACGCAAACAATCACATGCTAATGGGAGGACCATTAAATAACAGATTAATTAATAACATGCTCACATAGTATTTCAGAGACAATTCCTAAGTTAACAATTAGATTAGTCACTACAACGGCCCACTTACACAACGCTCTAGGTGTGGACTAAGCGGATAAGCTTTCACAATAAAATGATGCCACGATTGAGGAGAGATCAAAAAGATAAGAGGGCAGAGAGAGAGAGAGAGAGAGAGAGAGAGAGAGAGAGAGAGTTTACGCGCATAAAAGAAGATACAAAGCCACGACAAAATCGTTTGGCTGCCTATGTGAAAAGGACAACAATACGAACCCTCTTGCACGCCCGGACAACACTCTAACGTCTCCGGAAATTCTTGACAGCAACTAGGTGGGCGATTTAACTATGATATTCAATTAATTTCAGATTGGTTGATTGAAATATCTTTCCAAACAAAACCCAACAATTTAGGAAAGGAATTCAAGACTTTAGGAGAATTCGAATTTGAATTCAAATTTCCAAACTTAACGCTAGGCTAGTTTAGGAAATTGTTGGAGGATCAATTCAAAAATTTGGAGAAAGGAAGTTTTTTTTTTGGGGGGGGGGGGGGGGGTCGTGAAGGTTTCGATCATGGACAAAGAGGGGCAGCGACTATGAGGAGAGGGAGGGGTTGTGGAGGACCCGCCAAGGTGAAGTATCGGGGTGTGATGGCTTGGCTAGGCTTGGATGTGAGGAGGTAGAGCTTGGTCAAGGCAAGGAGGAGAAGGGAGAGGGTCAGTTTTGAGAGGAGATGACGATGGCGATGAACTCAATGGAGGGTGGAGGCAGAGATAAACCGTGAGCCCGGACACTTTCTGCAGCTGACGGGTCTTGCTTTGCCCTCACCTAGAGACTTCACATAAACTCTCACAAGAACTCTCAAGGCTCTCAAAAACACCAGGACACAAAGTGTAGAAATTTTTATTCATAATAATCATCACCCAAGGGGGAGGCGAAACCTATAAATAGACAAAATACAATAAAATATCAAATGACAAAAGTGCCCCTCTTGGGTCACATGATCCTACTCCCTCAAGTGAGGGTTAAAACAAAAAAATACACATAATAAATCAAATACAAACAAATGCTCATAAATAGAGTAATCTGATCGTAACCGTAGATCTCCGGCCCAAACGAGCCGGATGTCCTCATCACCTAGTTTATAAAACACCATTAAAAGTTATGTGAAATAGTTAAGATGAGGAAGACTCACACATTTAATGAACAGGATGATATATATATATATATAAGGTCATTTGGTTCCTTGAAATTAGACATTATATTTTTTTAAAAACAATGCAGTTTATTAAATCCATCATTTGGTTGAATTTAGACGCCAACATTGATTTCAAACTCCATAGACCTCAAAATTCTCTCAATGTTGTGATTTTATTTACACACTGAAAATGACTGAAAATAAAATCATTGTTTATATTTTCTATTTACAAGAAACCAAATGAGCCTTGAAAGAAATCAGAAATCCCCCTTTCTCTATCTGATGACACATCAAATGATCTAGTCTGGATAATGCTCACATGATGATGCCAATCTTGGCATTTCTAACCTGTTTCTTCAGACATTGCTTTACAATCATGATTAAACAGATTCAAGGTTAAAAAGTTTGTATTTCTAAAATAATGGCGCATACGTGTGTTCATTGTACACTTTGCAAAGAGAACAAGTTGCGATGGAATCAGCAAACCCAGTATGACCGCATGTATGGCAAACTTTGTCCTGGAAAGTATAAGTTGCACCAAAAAATGGTGTAAGATTTCGTTGAGGGGCACAGAAAATCTAATTTGTAAATGGTAAAACAAAACATACATATAAGAAATTTCTGGAAGTTGTTTTACATTATGCAAAAATCAAGCAAACTTAAGAGAATATCAAAAAGTAATTTAAGAGAACTTCAAAAGTATTCGATCATAAAGATAGCAGAACATGAATTGGATAATGCTTCACTCCCAAAATAAATCCACAAATAAAATACGGTTTCCTTCAATTCTGTCCAACTTCCTCATTTAATTAAGCCCCAGCTCACTCACAGATAAAATAAATGACAACAACTGCCATATCAATATCTATTTTAAGAATATTTCTTTTGGGAGTGTAGCATTGCTCTTAAGCATGTAAGATCCAAAATGGCAAGCACTTAATAGGTGTTCTCATTTTTTGGTTGAACAATTGCAATCCTCGTATCACTAAAATAACCAGTCTAATATTTAAACTAAATAAATAAATGCAAATTGCACTCACAAGATAAATGCATTCGATGATCGAGGTAGCATGCAAATTAGATGAGACAGGAATATTAGGAAACAAATATGCTAGCAACTTTTGGAAATAAAATTACTTAAACTACCTGCTAAGCTCTCATTAGAACATCATTAAACATGCCCTTATATTTTACATTTAGGACGGGTAATCTAAAATTTCACCATAACTTTAGAAGGCCAGTGTGACTCGTGATATATGCAAAGGCAGGTCATTCAGTAGATTATATCAGGATAAAAGAACAAAAGATTGTGAAAGCAGGAAAAAGTTCAGGAAAGCTCATTCTATAACAAATCAGATACCTATTTAAAAAAATTAAATGGGTCTAGAATAACATCTGACCATCTAGAACCCCTTAACTCATGAATCCCCACCAACCACTTTTGATAACCAAAAAAAGTCTTGGATGATCGGCTAAACTCCAGGTAATGTTACACAAAATCAAAGCCCAAAAACAATGTTGATGAGGACATCGTCAGCGATTTCGACACGTGTATCATCGGAGACGCCGGAGATCGACGGTCATGATCAGGAGTTTTATTTTAAGTCATTTTATGTAGTAGTCTATTTTATTTTTCATTTTTTCCGCTTTTGCCCTTACGGGGAGTTGGTCGCCATTGTAGCCTAAGGGGCATTTTAGTCTTTTGTTTTCTTTGTCATTTTGAGGCCTATATATATATGGTCATTTTCTTATGTAAGAGGATGATGATTTTGATAATGAAATTTCATATTTTCTTGTTCTCTTAGTGAGTACACGAGAAGGAGAGGGATCTCTGTGTGAATTCCTAAAATCCCAAGATCTCTTTGTGAGTTTTTGAGAAGGTAACATTTGAGGTTGGTAATTTTCCCTAGATCCCAAATCCTTTCCCCTCTCCTCCCCAAGCCGAAAACCCCTCATTTTTCCACCCACCCGCCGGCAAGCTTGGCCCCCAAAGCCACCGGCCACCTCCACTCACCGCCGGCCTCCAACTGCCGGCCTCCAGCCGCCGGTCTTCCCCTTTTCCACCACCCACCCGCCATAACCCCTCCTCCGTCCCCTCCATATTTCCCTCATTGCATTTGATTAGTTTCCTAATTTGGAGAGGTCACTTGGAAGGAATTTCAAATCCAAAATTCAAATTTGTATTAGGAGTTAAATGCCCCCTCAATTTCCTCCCTTTAATTAAGGAATTAATCGCAGCTTTAAATCTGAAATTTAATTTCAGATTTAAGGATTAATTCACTTTAAGTAATTGGGGCCCACTTATTTGAAATCAAACCCCTCTCCCTCCCTCTCTCCTAGGCCGGCCCCTCTTCCTCCTTCCTTTGCCTAATTAAGAGCCAATTAATGCTCCTAATTAACTCTTCATTAACTCAAAAAATTCCCTCCACAAATCCCTCAATTCAAATTTAAAATTTGGTTGGATTAGACAACAATTAAAAGCAAATAAATTCCGAAAATCTGAACCAATTTCAAATTTTCTAGTCTATTTCTTCTCCTAGCCGCCTCACCTCTCTTCTCCTCTCCCTACCCGAGGCTCCACATCCCTCATCCCTCTCTCCTCCAACCAACCTCAACTACCTCCCTTTCTACATTGATTTCATGGAGATGGATCCAGAATTAAGTTCCGTAATTATGCATGATCAAGAAGGTTCCACTGACGTACTCTTTCCTCCACCTTAACTCAGAGATCAAAGATTTCGTGAACGACTACGACTACCAGAATCTCTTCATAATTCCTCCAGTCATTGAAGAACGATTACGACAGATATATTGGCTACTCACGGGACGACCTCCTCATCCTCCACCACCGGCTACCCCTCCAACGGACTACACCTTGGGCGTCATTTGTCTCCTAGTGACATCGCTCGGTTTGCTCTCAATCTTCCTCCGTTAAAGCTCCACCGTTAAGAGCATGAGTGAGGGACCCAAGGTGAAGAGTTCTCTTTGTTAACTGTGGATTATTGTTTCTCACCATAACATTACTCTCTAATTATATGTTGTCAATTTGATATTGTCCTGTTAATCTAGATGTAACCACATGCCTTAATTTCGACTTGATAATTCTGAAAACCTAACTTGGGTAAGCATTAATTCTATAACTAGCAAAGCTTTAACAATCTTATATTAAAATCCCCAAGCAGTTCTTGTTCCAAGCATACGTTTCACATCAAATGTTCAAGCCCTAAAATAGCAATAATCCCGGGGAAAAGGAAAACCACCACGTCAAATTTTCCAAACTTATAAAATTTTGGCTCTGATGAATTATTAAGTCGTTAGTCCCCCAAGGGATTACCAATAGAAACATGATGTGCAGTGGAATTGAGAAAATGATAGAAAATAGGATAAAAGAAACAAAAGAGATGTCACAGCAAATCATCAAGGCATCTCAGTAAATCCTTAAGGAAAGAAAATTTGAAAACTGAAAAAAGATTGCAAAATTTCCTATGAAAATCAACATAACTAGAAAATCCAATTAATAACTAGGGATGTCTTCAGTCTCAGCATCCAAGTTGGCACCCTTGTCGGCTTGGTCTGGCACATTGACTTTTAGTTTATGCTCAACAACCTCTAGTCATCTCATCGTGTTTCCTTTTTTCCCCGAGATCACATTACCTAATATAGAAGTCATCATCTCTAATGCCTGTTCTTCACATTGTTTCTTCTGACTAAGCTATTCCTTTGCTGCCATCAAACCCAATGCTTGAGTTTACCTCATGGTTCCTCCTATTGTCTGGATAACCATGGCTATTATTTCTCTTAATGTCGGCGCTTCTCAATCATTTGTTATAGTTAGTTATTGGGGTGATGATGGCTTCAGAATCCTAATGGACTTAGTCTACCCAGTTTTCTTTGTTTTCCCACCAAGGATTATATCCTCATCATCAAAAAAAACTACAAGTCAGATTAAATCAGATCTAATTCTTTGAATCTGTTTCTGAGCTAGTCAGTGTACTCTATTTCTTTATAGTGAGAAAGTTTTTGATGAGACATCCAATTCTTGAGATTAAACATAAATTTATGTCTGACTAACATTTGGGTCAAGAAAATTCTACTCGACTTCTGAAATCTCATCATATTATTATTAGATTATTGGTGAAAAAAGAGTATTCTAGCACTTTTCCATAATACCTTATTATGCATGCGCCCTTTTGATGCATACCTTAAAGTGGTCCTCTCACTTTGACTCATCCATGGAACCTCCTTTCACCCGATTTAGAGTTTATTTTCCTCAGCTTCAGCTACACTAATTAAAAAGTCTATATTTCACCTTTGCAAACCATCGCACATTGATGCTGCTATCCTGTGTCTCTCGAGACTGTCTGTGACAAAGGTTCTGGTGGAAATGAAAGCTACATTGCCTTTGGAAAAAGAGGCTTAGATTGGCTCCTCCACCAGTGCCTATTGGTAGCAGATTGTTATTTTATGGCATTCCTTCGTATTACACTTCTTGCAAAGTATTTGGAGATAATTACTCTCATTGCGTCAATGTGCATCCATTAAGAAATCATTTGTTATTGATCTTAACAACAAGAACAAGGGAATCATATAAATGATCAAAATCTATCTTCACTCATAGATGACGCAATTCCACTTTCATCAACTCAAGCAAGTACACAAAATTTAAAATAAACTCTACATGGTATTAATGAATCAGAGCCTTCAGATCCACACCTTACTAAACCAAGCACGAAGAAGGATATCATAATCTCATCAGCATCTAAGTACATTTGTGCACATCCTCCAAATGAGTTATCCCTTCATTTCCTTCCTATTATTGAGGATATCGATGCACTAATTCTAAGCAGCTTTCCATATAGTAGTTTACTGAGTATTAATGGCCAAGTGAATGGGAGATCTCATAATATGTTTATCAACAGGGGTAGAAACAAGAAAAAACTTATCCTCATTCTTCAATATTCACTAGGCAACAAGCTAAGGGCGGCCAAAATGAGAGCTTTTATAGATCTATTTACCTATTAGATGAATAGTTTCATTTTTATCAATATGCAATTTTAAAAATATATTTTTGCTTTTTAAATTTTAATCTAGCAATTCATTATAATAGCCTTATATGTACTCATTTCATGATCTAGTTATAATATTAAGATTTTAAAGAATCTTTATTACATTAAAATCTAATTTAAAGTTTTAAGAATAAATAATCAAATTTGACCATAATTGATAATTGATAATTGGCCCCAAAAAAATGAAAATACATGGTGGTTCAGCTTCTTCATCTAGACTAGTTAGATGATGTTACTAAATCCTTTCTCGTAAGACGGGAAGAACTCTTCTATGGACAGTAAACATGGTAGAATTTCTCCCTAAGGATGAATATCAAAAACACTTTCCATGAAAAGAATCATGGAATTCCTTGAAGACAAATGATACATACAATTTGTTAGAATATTTGTCACATATCCTAATGCTACTAATAAAAGTATCAACAGTAGCAACAGAAGCATACCCTGACCTATTGCAAAACTTTGATGCATGCAAATGATTTTAGAGGGTTGAAAGAGAGTCCGAAGGGAGAAACATCAATAATTATTTTAAGGTCCAAAAGGGGAGTGAAAACTCAAGTAAAGCATTTAGAAACAAAATAAACAGCCTGCAGCTGGAAATTGACTCCTACTTATCTTTACAGCACAGAACGCAACCATAAAGAAATTGATGTAAGGCATAAGTTATCAGAAGAATTGCATTATTCAAGCCATTCAATTCACTGATATGGAATGCTTCAAGCAGTACGTTTCTCAAAGCAGCACTAAAATCGGGAGATAATTAAGAGGAATGGTCAAAATATTTCAATTACCATGATTGACACAAAGCTAAATGTCACAAGCAATGTTGGAAGTGCAATTTGATCACTGAAGGAAGTTATATTAAGGAGACCAATCGCAACTGCAGGCAGGATACCTAAGGCATTTAGGATTGTTGTTTTTGATCTTCACAACCAATATTTTACGAAAAGTTCTGATAGGGTTTTTAGGTGATGAAATAAGAATATGATTTTCAATAAAAGATGATTTGATTATGAGACAAAATTTTATGAAACTAGGATAGCAATTAAGATTAAATTTAAAAATGAATTTAAATTCAGACTTTTGAATGATTTATTAAAATATTAAATAGTTCAGAGAATCTGCTATTGTTTTTCACTATGGTTTTTCACAAGAGATGAGAGCAGAGAAAAGGGGTGTGAATTAATAATGTGCCGAATTCAGGGTTTTTTCCAAAATAAGAAAACAATAATCAGCAAGGAATGGGGAAGGATGCACCATGGTGAAAAGAAAAATGATGGAGGATAAGAAAATTGGAGTAAATTGCTGTCATCAAGAAATCAAATTGCAGAAAATCACTAAAATCAAGGGAGTGAGAATAAGAAATGATGAAAATGTAAAGCAATTCAGCAACAATTTCACAAAGATACCATATTGATGCAGAATATACAACAATATTACGAAAAGAGATAGAGAATATAAAGAAAACTAATAAATGAGATGCCATACAGTGAAAGAAAATCTAATTCTTATCTAAAAACTGGTAATTCATACAAAGGCAGTACAAATATCCTACATTGTTGGTTCCTTCCCTGCTTTCCTTCAATTGTTCTCATGGGTAGTGCTTCGTGCAACTATTTCCAAAAGTTCATGTCATAAAGTGATGTTTGAATTGGATAGTAAGAAAGTGATGAATACTCGTCACCCATCCATCAAACAATAATATCCTTCAATAAGAGTGGAAAAACCTCCTTGGCTTAAACAATGCACAGCATTAAATCTAACCATGAACACTCAAACATAATGACAAATCAAAGTACCGTACGGCGTACTGATACTAGCAAACAGACTAATCTTTTAAACCCTAAGGGACAGAAAAAAAAATAATCAGTTCACAGACAAATATGCGGTAAAGAACAGAGCCGATCAAACACATGCATTTCATCATCTAGCACCCATCACTCAAATACGAATCTCGTGAACAGAGGAAAGCAATAAACCATTTTACCATTAAATAAAGAACAGTAAAAGAAAGAACGATAAACAAGAGAGTACAACAGAGGCATTCTCACCTCTGAAGCTAACCCTCTTCTCTCCATTCCGCGACAGAGTGAGGGAGGAAGTGAGGGTTAGGGTTTTGAAACCTTTGCACTGACTCAGACCCTCATTCGCAGAAACCGCCAAAGCTTCCTTCATTAAACATTTTCAGATAAACGGCAACATTAGAAAAATTAGCGAAAATATAAACTAATTATCGCGCGCCACGCGTCATAACGAACGATTCTGATCTTTTCTCACTTGTCGCGGGAAAGTACTATATTTATCTAAATTGACGCGATTACGGGACCTAGACTTTTGACCGCCGACGCTAAACCCTTCTTTGTTTTCTTACTGGGAAGTCGCCACGTCTCTCAGAGTTCTTTTGTATAGTTAAATTCGGGTATTTTTAATAAGATAGAGCCCTGACCGTTATGGAGCTGAAGAAGGCGATAAATTAGCAGAGAAATAATTCTGTGCGCTCTAATGGCATCTCCAACCAAAAATATTATTTTTCACTCTAAAATGCCGTAAAATTAAAAAAATGTCCTGATTAATTTCCAATCAAATTTCATTTTGGCCCATAACGATCGTTCTCTTCTTTCGCATATTTATTTGGCAAGTTTTGTAGAGATCAAAAAATGGCGAAGATGAACAGCGCAACGCTAATATTGGCGTCGCACTGTTCATCCGCGATGAAATGGCGTAAGAATTGTCGCACGGTTGGAGCGACGGAAGAACGACAAACATTTATTTGTCGTTCCATTGGAGATGCCCTAAATCATGATACGTTAATTTGAAAGTGTGGATATTTAAATTGAATTTTGTTTTTAATTTTATCTTATCAGCCCGATTGATCATGTCTTGAGTTTCAACACTCTCTTCAAATTTAGATTTTAGAGTTGACGTTCTTTTTTTAAATGAAAATAATCATAAATATTCCGCAATATATAAGATTTAGCATAATAAAATTTTGGTATATGCTGAAAAAGAAAAACGATCTACCTTAGAGCTTTTAAACTCTTACTAATTCAAATTTTTCATCTTTGGGTTGGGTCGGGTCTGGTCGGTCGGTCAGGCTGACAAGACATTAATAAAAATGAAATTTGATTGAATATCCACGGGTCTGCTCCACGTGTCAATATTTAATCGAGTCTGGATAGAGAGCTACATCTAGACTCCACATAGAATAATTTCTCTAATTTGCAAGGGAATCTTCGTAAGTTTTTTTTTTTTAGACAATTAGGCTAATAATTTTCTAATCAAAAGGTAGAAGTTGGCATATAGACCTAGGAACTATTTTAGATTATCACAATAATATATAAGCAAATATAGAATAATAATGAAAAGAGTAATGCTACTTACTTTGAGCAAAAGGTTAAAATGAACAAATGATTCTTAAATTATTTATGATGGACTATTTTAATTATGGACTATCATAAGCATTTAGTCTGGCCCATCAAATTTGGTTAAAAATAGTTCATTTACTTCTTAAATTTGATCCAAAATAATTAAGCTGAAGTGCTATTTTAGATCATATATAAGAAGTAAAGAAATTAAATTGAACATATTTATAAAATGGGAGTAAAATGACTCATAAATAGTTCGTAAATCATTATGACATTTTTCTTTTCTCTTCTTTTTATGAGGCCGATAAAAATGATATTATATTTTTTCATATGATATTTGGAATCAAATTCAAATTATATATTCTAAGTAAATCTCAATTGTGCATGTCATTCTAAATTTGATAAGTGGTGAATGATAGATGCTAAATGATTTAGAGCACTTGGCGTACTTCTAAATTTTTTAAAAGCTTCTTAGGGAAAAGAATTTATACTATAAAGACTCTTCAAAATTTCTACGTGAATCTTCTATTAAAAATCTCTGAGCTAAGTCATAACTTCTTTGGCCTAATACCATGCTCACCCATGCTCTCATCTACTTAGAAGAATTATAAAACCGATAAGCAACTTGTGGAACCACTTAACCAAACTAATGTCTTTAATGATATGTGAAATCACTTCCCATTCATTATTATGTCCAACCAATGATGATCTCACTTTTAGGCGACAACTCCATCTTATCTCTTCCAACACATTACATCTTAACATATGAACCGCCAAACATTCATTACTCTCCCCCATTACAATTGTTTTTTGACTCGGATCTATAGCTCCATTTTCGATGCATGACATCTACACTCTATGCAGCATATCTTCGAAATTCATAAACATTTTACCAACTTAAGTTCATCCTATACAATCAAATAAATGTTCGTCGACCACAAGATCCAACAAACTCAACTTTCAACATATAAGGATCTCTGTTATTAGAAGTATCTTAGAAGATTTTCAAACTCCTATCTTTGGTCCACCTTCACTAACTCAATTTGAATTATTTTTTTATTTTTTTTATTTAAAAAAAAATAAAATATTATTTAATGAGTTCCAAAATTTATGAAAAATTTTCTCAAAAGTTTGGATTACCTCTAGAACTTCTTACAAAAAATTTGAATTTTCTCGAATTTATAATAGGTTAATGTCTCTATGTTTATTTAATTTTCAAAATAACTCCAAACTGATAAAAACTTATCCCAAAGGTTAGAAGTGATCTAAGGAGAATTCCATGAAAATTTAGGATTATTTTGTTTTTTTATTTGATTTATTATAATTTATTTTATTTTGATTCTTACATTCTAATTCTTATTTATTCTAATGATCATATATTCTTTAAGAAAATTTATTTTTATATTTTATATTTTGAATTTTATGAATTTTCCTAATTCTAAATAATTAAAGGGTGTTTTTGAATTAGCAAATTAGAGGTTGAATTTTAAGAGAGCAAACCATCTAAAACATTCAGAAGACTTCTCTCATGAGTCAAAGATGACCCAAATGCGACCTTCTGAAAGTTTAAGATTATTTTGAATTTTTAAACTTTTCATGATTTATTGATTTTTAATTAGAATAGCTTAGGATTTAATATTTTATTTTATTTGTTAATCTTCTTAACCTCAAGCTATATTAATTTAGTTTCCTGAGTTAATTGTGAATTCAAGGCTTTTTGCTATTTATTTTTCTAAGTTTTATTTAAAGCTATGTTAGTTTTATTTCTCCTGAGTTAATTGTGAATTCAAGCCTTTTTGCTCTTTATTTTTCTAAGTTTTATTTAATTATTTATGATTTTTCTAAATTTATTAGCTAAATTAGTATTTTTTCTATTAGCTAAATTAGGGTTCTTTATTAGGATTACAATTAGGTTTTGAGTTTTAAGTGGCTATATGGATTAAATTTTTCATGAAAGATTCTATATGAGTTAAGGATTATTCCAAAAAAGTTTCCTGGAATTCTAAATTGTTCGAAATTTTACGTGATTTTTAATGATTTATTGAAGATTGGTCTGACCAAAGTTTAACTTTCAAGTGAATTGTACCTCATGACTAGAAATCCTATGATTTTTATTTTTTTCTTACTTCTATGTTTTAATATGAATCTAATATAATGAAATTTGTATTTTTCTAATTTTTATAGATTTATTAATGAATTTTTAAAATTTTCATATAGAACTAGGGTGTTATAAAGAGTTCATTTATGGTTATGATTTGACTTATCAAATTTGTTGAAATTTAATTAAAATTTAAAACTCAAATAATTAAAAATATGAAGTAATATCACTGAAATTTAAACTTTTGGAGTTAATTTGAGTTTTTAATGATTTATTCATGTATATTTTAATTAATTTTATTTTTCTAAAATTAGACATATGCATTCTTAAGCTTAAATTTGGTTTGCAATTTTTTTTTTCCAATATTCTATGATGTATTTGGCTTCTCTGAAAATTGGTTTTATATTTTTATGATTTAAAATAAATTATTTACACATTACACAAATTCCTATGTCCATAGGTTTTTATTTATTTATTTATTTTATTTCCTATGTCCATAGGTTATCCTAAGCTCACCTACAACTTACTATCTTTGATCATTATCTTAGTGGATTCAATCATTTATAGGCCCTACTAAACTTCATATAACTTTGATCTAGTAAACCCAAGTTCATCTTAATATTGTTTATTCCTAAAATAACCTTAGCTCAATATTATTAAATTCAAACCACAATTATCCAATAGGTGTCCGTTTTTCAAACCAATTTCATCAAATTATTTTTAACTTTTATTTAAAATTTAATAATTAAAAAATAATAATATTTTATTAAAAATTTATTTCCACTGATGAAAAAAACTTTTTAAGCCATTTTGTCTTTTGAATTCGTTAACAAAGAGCTTGGGGAGGAAATTAGAGGAAATATAAATGAGAGAGAAATTTAAAACCTGATTTCGGGTGACTTTGAGCAGTTTTCGTCCGTCAGCCCAGTTAGAAAAAATTATTCGTGTCGAGGCAAGTCACATTATGTAATATCTCGTTCCCTTACTGTTCCTCTCTAAATTGGATTTCCCTCCCAGAATCGGCCAGGACGAAGTTGAGATCGTCCAGGCCGATCAGTGTATGGAAAACAGCTGATTTCTGGAGTGTTTTCTGGATGATTTCTGGACAGGATCGTCCGGGCCGATCGTGAGATCGTCCAGGCCGATCTGTACTGTAGAAATTATCGACCAGACAATAGCCCTGGGTGAGGTCCAGGACGATCAGGATTTGGTCTGATCGTCCCGGGACGATGTGAATATCGGCCTGGCCGATCAGTTCACAGATATAAGAAAATCAGCTCGTTTTGAGGAGAGAGAAAATCATTTTATAAAAACGAAAATATCTGAGGAGAGAGAAAGAGAAAGGGAAAAAGAGAAAAGCTGGTTTTCGGAGACCGCGGAGCGCTTTTCGTCCGACGCTGCTGTTGGGAAAAGTGAAGATCTCGTGGTAAGGACTCCGAATCCTATTTCTGTTTTCAAAGATGTTGTGTTTTGACCGAGTTGAGATCTGTTTTGTGTTTTCGTAGTCGACTTTTCGACATGATTTTGATTTGACACAACTTTCACCGCACAACTTTTAGAGTGTTATAGATATGATTATTCTACACGATTTGACTGTATTCTACGAATTTTCTTCCGGTCGGAATTGATTCTACGCGATTTTAATCGAATAGAAAATTATCAGGATGTTTTCTGACTTGGTTTCTGTAGAATAAAAGTCTTGCATTGATGTTATAGATATTCTATTGTAATTTAGTAGAATTTGGAAATCGTGTCTTTTTGCAGGATTTTTGTGTAAATTTGACCGACTGCCGTTACGCTGCCCGATTTTCGTATGATTTCTGATTTGTCTGAAATTGATAGATTGAATTGATACGTGTATGACTATTGATATGATTGTTCTAGATTTCTTTAATATTGCTTATTGCATCGATTATTGCATTGATTGATTGATTGATCCTGAAAGACAAGTGGAAACCTAGTTGAACGTTGGTTATAGAAACCAACGTGTATTGAACGAACTACAACAGCACTATTGATATAGATTGACCACTACAACAGCATTATTGAACGAACTACAACAGCACTATTGATATAGATTGACCACTACAACAGCATTATTGAACGAACTACAACAGCACTATTGATATAGATTGACCACTACAACAGCACTATTGATATTGAACGATTGATAACTACAACAGCATCATGACTAGTGTTTGTGCTTGTCGAGTAAGACCCTTGTATGACATTGTATGATCTTACATCGTATGGACTTCTTGATATGCATTGATTTATTGATTTCCGATTGATTTATTGATTTAATGGATTTATCGAATTGATTTCTTATCGTACGGATTCATTGATTTCATTGATAATCGTCGAGCATTGATACTATTGACCATTGATTATTGTTATGGACATAGAGATTTATAGATTCATTGATACCATTGATTCTGCATTGATTTGACTTGCTACTATAGATTTATCGTATCGCTTTTCTCATTTGACTTCATTGATTGGATCGTATTGATTTGACCGTATTGATTTGATTGACGGATATTGATTGATTGCGTTGATTTATCGAATTGTCTGCCGCTGCATTGACTGGTTTTATTGACTATGGATTTCCACTGCATAGTATTGATGATCATTGATTCATTGATTTCCGCTGCATAGACTCATTGACCATTGACTGATTCAGATTGATAGATTGACATGCATATTGATAGCATCGCCTTGCTTTGATTTCAGTTGTAGGCTTTGGTGACCTGCTGGGCTATTGTAGCTCATTATATGTGGTTTAAAATTTCAGGTCCGAGCAAGGCAACTGGAATGGAGTTCGATCAGAATGTCAGACGAATCCTTTCGCTACACGGATCTTGGGCGTCTCACATTATGCCATGTCATTTTTCAAAAATACACATTTTTAGCGAATTTTTCGACTAAAACTTTATTTATGTTAGTGAAAAATGAGGATAACTTTTGTTGCGTCCTGGAGTATTCGCGGCGGTAGAGAAATATTTAGTTTAACGTCTTAGCATTATACGAAGATCCAGCACACAAGCAGATAAGTGAGAGGGTGTAGCATTCATAAGAGACACCAGAGTTTTTTACGTGGAAAACCCCTAAAAGGGGGAAAAACCACGGGGCTTGGCCCGGTTTGAATGAATCCACTAGTATTTGTAGTCGATTACAAATGAGGCCCTTCCTTAGGAGAAGGCCTTGGATTGATGTAGCAAATGTACATCATATAGATTGCATTACATGGTAAGAGTTACATATACAGGTTTGTTTGGCCTGAAGGACCGTGGTCGGCAGGAGACCGGAGTCGGCAGGAGACCGGGGTCTAAAAGACCGTTGTCTGTTGATGGAGGTCGGAAGGACCATAGTAGGCGACAAAGGCCTGAAGAACTGTAGTCGGCAGGAGACCGTAGTCGGCAGGAGATCGTAGTCGGCCGGAGACCGTAGTCGGCAGGAGACCGTAGTCGGCAGGAGACCGTAGTCTACCAGCAACCGTAGTCAGCCGGAGACCGTAGTCAGAAAGACCGTTGTCTGGTGATGGAGGCCGGACGAAACGTAGTAGGAGACAGTGGTCAAAAGGACCGTAGGCGGTAGGAGATAAGGAGTCAAGTGTTAGTCCCAGTGTCACTTGGAAGATCGGATGTTGATGGTCTGGCCTTGAGTAGGACGTCGGGTCTTAAGCAGGACGTCAGGTCTTCAGCAGGACGTCGGGTCTTCAGCAGGACGTCGGGACTTAATGTCGGGCCTTGAACAAGACGTCGGGTCTTTGGCAGGAAGTAGGGACTGAGTGTCAGGCCTTGAACAAGACGTCGGGTCTTTGGCAGGATGTAGGGACTGAGTGTCGGGCCTTGAACAAGACGTCGGGTCTTTGGCAGGACGTCGGGGATGAACGTCGGGCCTTAAGGTGGTGGTCCGGCGAGGTTTTGTGGTGGTCCGGCGAGGTTCCTGCGGTGGTCCGGCGGTGGTCCGACGAGGTTCTGCGGTGGTCCGGCGGTGGTCCGGCGAGGTTCTGCGGTGGTCCGGCGGTGGTCCGGCGGCTGTCGAGGAGGAACTCCTTCCTTTTCTTCTCTTCTTCTCTCTCTTGCTTCTTGCTTGGACCCCTCTCTTGTGAAGAATGAGGGCTCTAATTATAGATTTTCTGGAGTGGCATGGTCCGTAAATAGGTGCGAGATCAGGGACGAATAGGGAGTGGTTGAATGGACGGCCGATATTGAATCCTACGAGCGTGCACCGTTCGTTGGGCATTTGAAGGCCTTAATGATGTCGGAATTCGGCGATCTTGGGCTCGTTGGATTCGTCTCGTCGAGCCGTTCGATTCGAGTATAAGGTCGTCAAAATTGGAGTCCGTTTGGTAACTCAAATTGTGGTTTGAACCTTCCAACAGCGCTTCGGGATCATGATTTGGACCCATTTGGGCTCGGATTGGGTCGAACTTGGTGTCGTTGGGTTCGTATTTCCGAGACGCTCAGTTCGACAGTAAGCTCATTGAAATCGGAGTTCATTTGCTCCTGAATTTAATTTTCGAAGTTTCCAACTAGCTTTTGCCTCAAGATTCGTGCCCAATCAAGCTAATTTTGACGACGTATCAGTTGCCCCCCTATTTTCGGACGTCGATGCTCCAGAAGTCCGAAAATATGTGTCGTAGTATTTTACATTGGCCGAAACGCCAAAAAATGCGTCCCGAAAATTAATGGCTTGCTTGAACTTGATCATATAGGTTACTTTGAGCTCCGAAAGTGTCGAAATTGAGTCCGGAACGTCGAAAAACATGTCCGGAGACCCCAAAAAAGTCCGAATCGGATCGTCCGGGCCAAAAATCGGGCCCGGACACGCGTTGGCGGCCGAATTGGCCGGCCGGTTGCCGGCCGCCGCTAGCCGGCGGCGCCCCGCGGAACCGCGCGGCGCGGAAGGAACCGCGCTAGACCGCGCGGTCTTTGACCGCGCGCTGTTCCGCGCGCGGAACAGGTACCGCGGTCGGGATCCGACCCTGCGCCCTCACGGGCTGCACCCGGATCCGCACCAGGCGCCTGGCCTTGCCGCGCTGGCTGCCGTGGCCGGCCGCAATCCGCGCCTTCTGGCCGCGGATTGGTGAGTTGGCCGCGCGAAGCGGTGCGGCCGGTTGGCTGCACCGCCAATGTGGGTCCCACAAACGTGAAATTAGTCATTTTTTGTCTTTTTTGGGTCCAAAAAATTCCGAAAAAATTCAGAAAAAATTTAGAAAAAATGGGGATTCCGAAAATGGCAATAACTCCACCTCATTCTCTCCAAAACCTATAAATAGGCCCCGTAGGCCTTTAGAAAAATTATCCTTCTCCTTTTCTTCTCCTCTTTTCTCATATTCTTCTTCTCCTTCCTTCTCTTCTCCCTCTGTCCTTTCTATTGAGGCCTTCCCTCGATTTTTCGAGGCCCCTCTCTTGGCAAGGAAGTCCGGAGATTTCCCCTCCTTCTCTTCTCCCTCTGTCCTTTCTATTGAGGCCTTCCTTCGATTTTTCGAAGCCCCTCTCTTGGCAAGGAAGTCCGGAGATTCCCCCTCCTTCCTCTATTCTTCGAGAGATATTGCGGAGTTCTGATGTTAGTTGGTTGGAGATGGAGGTCGGAGAGACCGTTGTAAGGAGGGAGGTTTATAGCGAACAGAAGTCCAACGAAGGTTGGAGAAGTACGACGACGAGTATACATTCAACGACATGTAAAAGCTCGATGAATGTCCGTCGATATGCAGGAGTTCGACGTCGAGTAGAAGACCGATGATAGTCCCGTAATGAGTATAAGTCCAACGTCGGGGAGAAGTATGATGACAGGTAGGAATTTAACATCGCGTAGACATACAACGTCAGGCAGAAGACCGACGAAAGTCTATTAACTGGTAGAAGTCCGACATCCGGTAGAAGTACGACCTCGGGCAGAAGACCGATGAAAGTTCGTCGACAGGGAGAAGTCTGACGACGAGTAGAAGTCCGCTGATGAGCAGAAGTTCAACAACAAGGAGAAGTCCGATGTCGTGTAGAAGTACAGCCTCGGGCAGAAGTCCGATGAAAGTTCATCGACGGGCAGAAGTCCGACGACGAGTAGAAGTCCGCTAACGAGCAGAAGTTCGATGACAAGGTGAAATCCGACGTCGTGTAGAAGTACGGCCTCTGGCAGAAGACCGATGAAAGTTTATCGACGGGCAGAAGTCCGCTGACGAGCAGAAGTCCTACGACGGGGAGAAGTCTGCTGACGAGCAGAAGTCCGACGTCAGGCAGAAGTCCGCTGACGAGCAGAAGTCCGTCGTCGGGCAGAAGTCTGCTGACGAGCAGAAGTTCGACGTCGGGTAGAAGTCTACTAACGAGCAGAAGTCCGACGTCAAGGAGAAGTCCACTGAGGAGCAAAAGTCCAACGTCGGGTATTAGTCCGACAATAGGAAGAATTTCGGTGCCGGGTTTTAGTCCGTCGAAAGTCCTGCAAGGCAAAAGTTCAGTGATAGGAGAAAATTCAAAATCGGATAGAATTTTAACATTATGGAGAAGTCAGATAGAAGTCCATTGACGACATTCTGGCGACGTTAACCAATGATGTGAGATCTTTCCGAGGTTGTATGCCGGAGCCCTGCTCGACGACGTTAACCTGTGTGGAAGAGGTCGGGAGAATCCACTAAGGATGTGAGACCTTTCCGAGGTTGTATGTCGGAGCCCTGCTCGACGACGTTAACCTGTGTGGAAGAGGTCGGGAGGATCCACTAAGGATGTTAGACCTTTCCGAGGTTGTATGCCGGAGCCCTGCTCGACGACGTTAACCTGTGTGGAAGAGGTCGGGAGAATCCACTAAGGATGTGAGACCTTTCCGAGGTTGTATGCCGGAGCCCTGCTCGACGACGTTAACCTGTGAGGAAGAGGTCGAGATAATCCACCAAGGATGTGAGACCTTTCCGAGGTTGTATGTCGGAGCCTTGCTCGATGACGTTAACCTGTGTGGAAGAGGTCGGGAGAATCCACCAAGGATGTAGGACCTTTCCGAGGTTGTATGTCGGAGCCTTTGCTCGACGATGTTAACCTGTGTGGAAGAGGTCGGGAGAATCCACCAAGGAAGTGAGACCTTTCCGAGGTTGTATGTCGGAGCCTTTCCTCGACGACATTAACCTGTGTGGAAGAGGTTGAGATAATCCACCAAGGATGTAAGACCTATCCGAGGTTGTATGTCGGAGCCTTTTCTCGACGACATTAACCTGTGTGGAAGAGGTTGAGATAATCCACCAAGGATGTAAGACCTTTCCGAGGTTGTATGCCGGAGCCCTGCTCGACGATGTTAACCTGTGTGGAAGAGGTCAGGAGAATCCACCAAGGATGTGAGACCTATCCGAGGTTGTATGTCGGAGCCTTTGCTCGACGACGTTAACCTGTGTGGAAGAGGTCAAATCGGATCCCCCTGGGATCGATTTTGCCTTGATTGGGAGGGGGCGAATGCCGCGTGTATCCCGAATCAAATGTGAAGAATGGTCTATGTTTAGACCGTTACTGCCTTTTTGAGGTCAAGATCAAGACCTTGCCCAAGGAGTATGAGTCCTGTAGGGGACTGTATGAAACTTATAAGGGATAGAAAGCATCCTTGCATTTGCTTGGATTTTTCTGAAATATCATCTTGATGTTGGAAGTATTGGAGGGTCTTTTTGACCATAGTCGGAGTCAAGGTTGCCCCCCAGTCGGGAATCACTTTCCCACAGACGGCGCCAAACTGTTGCGTCCTGGAGTATTCGCGGCGGTAGAGAAATATTTAGTTTAACGTCTTAGCATTATACGAAGATCCAGCACACAAGCAGATAAGTGAGAGGGTGTAGCATTCATAAGAGACACCAGAGTTTTTTACGTGGAAAACCCCTAAAAGGGGGAAAAACCACGGGGCTTGGCCCGGTTTGAATGAATCCACTAGTATTTGTAGTCGATTACAAATGAGGCCCTTCCTTAGGAGAAGGCCTTGGATTGATGTAGCAAATGTACATCATATAGATTGCATTACATGGTAAGAGTTACATATACAGGTTTGTTTGGCCTGAAGGACCGTGGTCGGCAGGAGACCGGAGTCGGCAGGAGACCGGGGTCTAAAAGACCGTTGTCTGTTGATGGAGGTCGGAAGGACCATAGTAGGCGACAAAGGCCTGAAGAACTGTAGTCGGCAGGAGACCGTAGTCGGCAGGAGATCGTAGTCGGCCGGAGACCGTAGTCGGCAGGAGACCGTAGTCGGCAGGAGACCGTAGTCTACCGGCAACCGTAGTCAGCCGGAGACCGTAGTCAGAAAGACCGTTGTCTGGTGATGGAGGCCGGACGAAACGTAGTAGGAGACAGTGGTCAAAAGGACCGTAGGCGGTAGGAGATAAGGAGTCAAGTGTTAGTCCCAGTGTCACTTGGAAGATCGGATGTTGATGGTCTGGCCTTGAGTAGGACGTCGGGTCTTAAGCAGGACGTCAGGTCTTCAGCAGGACGTCGGGTCTTCAGCAGGACGTCGGGACTTAATGTCGGGCCTTGAACAAGACGTCGGGTCTTTGGCAGGAAGTAGGGACTGAGTGTCAGGCCTTGAACAAGACGTCGGGTCTTTGGCAGGATGTAGGGACTGAGTGTCGGGCCTTGAACAAGACGTCGGGTCTTTGGCAGGACGTCGGGGATGAACGTCGGGCCTTAAGGTGGTGGTCCGGCGAGGTTTTGTGGTGGTCCGGCGAGGTTCCTGCGGTGGTCCGGCGGTGGTCCGACGAGGTTCTGCGGTGGTCCGGCGGTGGTCCGGCGAGGTTCTGCGGTGGTCCGGCGGTGGTCCGGCGGCTGTCGAGGAGGAACTCCTTCCTTTTCTTCTCTTCTTCTCTCTCTTGCTTCTTGCTTGGACCCCTCTCTTGTGAAGAATGAGGGCTCTATTTATAGATTTTCTGGAGTGGCATGGTCCGTAAATAGGTGCGAGATCAGGGGCGAATAGGGAGTGGTTGAATGGACGGCCGATATTGAATCCTACGAGCGTGCACCGTTCGTTGGGCATTTGAAGGCCTTAATGATGTCAGAATTCGGCGATCTTGGGCTCATTGGATTCGTCTCGTCGAGCCGTTCGATTCGAGTATAAGGTCGTCAAAATTGGAGTCCGTTTGGTAACTCAAATTGTGGTTTGAACCTTCCAACAACGCTTCGGGATCATGATTTGGACCCATTTGGGCTCGGATTGGGTCGAACTTGGTGTCGTTGGGTTCGTATTTCCGAGACGCTCAGTTCGACAGTAAGCTCATTGAAATCGGAGTTCATTTGCTCCTGAATTTAATTTTCGAAGTTTCCAACTAGCTTTTGCCTCAAGATTCGTGCCCAATCAAGCTAATTTTGACGACGTATCAACTTTATACTGGCAAAACTTTCACCTCATAACATTTCTTTATATTATAGAGATTATAATTATGCACATTTTAAATATTTTCTAAAAATTTTATAACCGGGGCTTTGAAATTTTTGGGATTTTTATTGAATAGAAAATTATCTAAATTAATGTTAAAAAATAGTGATGTAATATAATAAAAATCTTAAAACATTATTTTACACAATCACTGATAATTTGTAAAATATTATTTTTCAAAAGAACTTGTACTAAACTAGTCATGAACAATAAACTTGCCTTGGAAGCCTAAATGGTTGATCTAACCCAATATTAAACTTAATTTAACTTCAATTAGACTCCTCATAAAAATATAGCTTAATTGACTTAATATATAGTTTCCTCGAGTTTCTTTTAATCCTTATTTGTTATCATGGTCACTTAGTAAATAGTTATCCTTGTAATAATTGTCATTCTAGAACTTGGTTGACAAGACCTAGTTTGGTATTGATTCTAAATTGTTCTGATTTCATTTTGAAATTTAAGTTATTTAGAGTCTAATGTAAGTCCAAATGAATTTATAAGTGAAGAAGAAAATTGTAATAACTCAAATATGTGAAATAAATTTATTTGAAAAATATAAAATTTTTGAAATAGAGCGCTTTGACTCTAATCTGATGAGCGTTGCGGCACTAGGCCATGAACAATATTTATGTATATATATTTATAAATATCCCTATCTCACCCTACCAACTTCCTTACTGGGTTGCTTGGCTAAGAAGAAATTGCAAGAGTGGAAGAAGAGAGATGAAAGAGAAAGGTCTTTGAATCATATTTATCAATAATTTATATTATAGAATTTATTTTATTTGTTAAAAGTGACTAATCTCTTTCTTCTATTTTTAATGATATTGATTTCTATGAATTTTATCTCTCATAAATCTACTAAAAAGCATTAACTCCTATTTTCATAAGCTTTTATCATGCAAGTTTAGATATGTTATAAATTTGATCATTTTGAACAATTCGATATAATTTTATTACATTTTAAATAAAGTACTAAATGATATCAAATATATGATATGATAACTCTACATGATATTCGACTGATCTACATGATTTAAATAGAGTTATAAGGAGTATATTAATTAAGAGTTATAACGGGCAACTGATTAGGAGTTATGAGTGCATGAGCAAAATACCCTTAAGATACTCTTTGAATATTTAAATACTGATACTGATATTACGACGAACACTATATTTATATTGTGACAGACACTAATATTATTTACTGTCATTAACATAATTTAATGTTATTGATCATGAACTGGTATTAGTTTTGTTGACTGTTATTGATATTGTAACTAATGATATAATGGATTGAGATGTGATGAGCTATAGAAGATAAATTGATACAGATAATTAATATAGACACTCATGCATATTTTTTTATATGATTTTTGACATATTGTTCTCTTTTATCTTACATTGATTTCAGTTATAAGATTTTAATTGCTCGTTAGGTTATGTGTTCATTGTGTGATTTTATATATTTTTAGAATAGGATAAGGATCTTATGATATGAGGTTCCGAACAATATGCAGAATTTTTCTACCTGCAATTCTAGATAAAATGCAAGTATGTTTCTTTTTGTTGTTCATTAACAAGCTCTAGTTAAATGGTTAAAATAATATACATATGTAATTCTTCCAATATAAACCCTAGAGTGTGACAAAAGTATATGAGTCAAGTGCTTTAAGGAGCTCTACAACAATAAAGACGACTAGGG
Organism: Dendrobium nobile; assembly: GCA_022539455.1. NCBI lineage: Eukaryota > Viridiplantae > Streptophyta > Magnoliopsida > Asparagales > Orchidaceae > Dendrobium > Dendrobium nobile. Next base: position 58,956,419 of record CM039722.1, on the reverse strand, counting down.
TAAGGCTTAGGCAGTAATGTGGCGATGGGAAGGAGCGTTATGGCATCGTGTATTGGAGTGCCTTGGTGTTAACCATGAAAATGGGTTTTTATATATATTTATCTAAATCCATTTCATTTCACCTCTTACAACCCCAATTGCTTATCGAAGAATGAAATGAGAAGAATAAGATGAGAGAGAAAAGCAGCGGAGTTTGGAGGCCATGTTGCAATATTTATCCATCAGGCTAGTCAGGAGATTCATTCTACTTGAGGTAGGCTCCCAATACCCTATTTTTATTTTTATTTCAATATTTTTATGAAAAGTTATTAAGTAAAACATTTTTTTAATAAGTATTATAAATCATTAACAATGTAATTTCTAGTATATTGTAGAATGCTTTATTCTTGTTATTTTAATTGTAAGAAATCAATTTTTCACTAGTTGGTTTCATTTATATAGAATTTTGAATATTTTATATTAAAATTAGCAATTCTGGTACTCACTAGAATTCATTAAAACTCTTGAAATGTCATTTTAAAGATTCCTAATGAATGGGTTTTCAAATGATAAATATTCAATGCGTAAGAAAATTATACATGCATCATATTCTAAAGTGTGGTACACATGTATTCTTATTCATGTTCAATATAATTATATATATTAATTCGGTTTATCTCTGCATATGTATTCATTTTCATATGACATAAGTTCTAATGTGAGAAATTGTTAATGTGCACTATAAGTAATGTTATATGGGCTTGTATTTGATTATGCCCCCATCTATTTTATATGTATATGGGAGGTTATTTTTGAGGTGTGAAAATCCTATGCTCAATACTACTCCCCTAAGCTATAATTTTCCCAATTCTCTAGCTCAATCAATAGTACCCTATTAAAGAGCCTGTTCACTTGTCACATTAAAAAATGGATTTACATGGATGGAATTTTCCTTATTACTAGAGGAAGAAGGGCAAGCATCTATCCATGAAAACCACCAAATTAACCTAAATTGGTGTTACATGTTGTTTGTATAGTCTCTTTGAGGCATAACAAGCATATTAATACTCTTTCTTCCTTCTCTCTTGTTCTCTATATGTGACCTCGATGAGTTCCTAAAAGATCATAGTGGAGCTTCTATGGGCAGAATGATCAACAAGAAACCAAGGGAGAACTTTAGCAATATAGTTTTGTCTCATATGCCTGAAGCTACTCGATTGATTGAATCTATTATATAATAGCCCTTTTGAGGTAATTTCCTTGATCAGAAGACTGTCATTGATTTGATTATTAATGAAATCAAATAACACGACCCTTGGAAGACTACCTTCCCTCTCTAGAAGTTGAAGATGTTGTGTTGGTCATTGTATATAATTTAACTAGATATAATAGCCCATATTTCATTTACCATTAAATCCTAAACTACAAAATTAGCTATTCTTGTATTCATTGTACTTGCCAAATCTTGCCATAATACATTCCCTCCTCCCCTTGCCCTAAGATTGGATATTGTTATTCCTGAACTAATCATGCATTCTTAATTTTTAAAAAAAAAACCATTTTATTATACTTTTTAATTTCTAATCATAATTATATTATCTTAAAACTTTGATGATTTTAATGAGGTGAAATATTATTATATAAGGATGCTAGTTAATAACATAGTGAGGTGGGAGCTCATGAAAGCTATTTTATTATCATTTGATTATGATTATATTATTTTATTTTTGTGACAAATACATATGAATGCAAATTTTTATAAGATTTTATGTGGACCTCTGAAAGGACACCGCCGACTGCAGAGTGCATAGGGATATACGATCGCACCACTCCTAGGGATAGAGATAATCACAGGAGTCCGCGCTTCTCGCAAATGGGCCAATGGAAGGGCAGATTAGATCGTACATACGACTAACCATTGAGGATAACGGCTCTTGCCAGCACACCCAATGGATAGTAATATATACAACCTGATCGACCCTTCCATTGGCCCATTTGCGAGGAGCGCGGAGTCCTGTAATCGTCTCTATCCCTCAGAATGGTGCGGTCGTATACCCCACTGCACTCTGCAGTCGCGGTGTCCTTTCGGAGGTCCACAGGTTTCTGGTGACCACAGTGGGACATGTTTCTCTCTCCATATTTGGATCATGTATTATTCTTTCTTGTGTATACTCTATCATTGGCACTCCTTAGATTAGGTTCGTGATATTCTTAGTTAGGGTCCCTTTCTTAGTTAGGTTCCCTTTTTTTAGCTAGGGTTTTCCCCTAGCTATAGTCCCTTTCTTTCCGGTCTTCTAGACCATTATATACCCTATCCAATTCTCTTCTTCCTATCCGGGTTTCTGTGTTCGCTCGGCTCTCTCACCTTGAGACTACCGCACATACCCCAACACCTTCTTACCTTTTATAGGTACTTGATACATGAGGGTGGATTAATTGTTAATAGTAGCTTAGACGAGGAAGGAGACTTCTGACGTCAGAGTACTAGTAAGCAACATATTCCCCATTACGTGTGTGGAATGAGAGCCGAGGATTCCCGTTGAAAATCTTGTAACACTCTTTCCACTAACACTGATTATTCACTACAGACTAGCGAACCTCCCTGTCTTCTATAAATATCCATATGTGTTTGTACCCCATTAAAGGATTCATGTTACTTTTCGGCAGTCTATATGGCCATGACAATTTATCCTCACCATACGATGTTCGTTTTAAAGAGAATAAAACTATCCTTAAAGGGGATACGTTAATACTTTATGGGGGTATTTGTGCTTATGTTTATGGGGCCAATCACATTGGTGGTAGCACATAAAATCCTCAATTTATCCCCTTGAGAGGATTTGATCTTACCCAATTTCACTTGGCACCCCCAAGTGTGATCTGGGATACCAAAACCAATAATTCAAATACATTTTTCTATAGGTGATACTGGGTCCATACTCACCTAGGCTAATTAGGTGTGGTGATGTTGATCCAATGTCCCTATTTTAATTCCTTTCTTCTATCTATCATGATACGATAAATGTTCTTACACCGTTTTGCTTGGCACACCCAAGTGTGGTATAAGATATCAAAACCAATAATTCAACCCATTTCTAATAGGTGATACTAGGTCAATGCCCACGGTAAACTAGATATGGTGATGTTGATCCAATATCCCTAATTCAAATCTATTTCCCTTAGGTGATACTGGGTCTATGCCCACTTGTGTTAATCAAGTGTGACGATGTTGATCCAATGTCCCTATTTAAATTTATTTATTCTATCAATCATGATATGATAGTTGATCTTACCCAGTTTTACTTGGCACTCCCAAGTATGGTATGAGATATCAAAACTAATAATTCAAACTTTTTTTAAATAGGTGATACTAGGTCCATGCCCACCTGTGTTAATCAGGTGTGGTGATGTTGATCCAATGTCCTTATGTAAATTCCCTTATGCAATCAGTGGTTATACAATAGTTGTTCTACCCAGTTTCACTTGGCACTCCCAAGTGTGGTCTAGGATATCAAAAACAGTAATTCAAACCTTTTTGAAATGAGATATTGGGTCCATGCCCACCTATGCTAGTCAAGCGAGGTGATGTTGATCGACCATCCATATATAAATTCCCTTCATCCTTAAGGAATCTGATACTGGGTCCATGCCCACCCATGTTAGTTATGAGTGGTAGTGTTGATCCATTATCTATATATAAATTCCATTCTTATTTTAATTATGATTATGCTTCACAGTTTCATCTATGTGGCGAATGTGGCCTGGGTTATCAAAGCCAACCATATCCCCCATCTCTCTACTACTTCAAATCTTTTGATAAAGTTGCTTATGAAATTTTATTGGCATCTAGATATCCGTGGCCACGATGTTCTGTCCTCTACCACGAGTTAACTAGGAGTTGGTTTGGGAACTCTTAAACAACTGTTTTCCTAAAAAGTTTTTTATAATTACTGTTACTTTCTCCCTCACATCCCTACGCAAATTTATATCAGGTTGATGTCAATGTGACTTTTGCCTTCTATTATGCTTCCTCGATAGGGACAGGTAGGTAGTTGGCCACTTACTCACCTAGTCAAGAGAGCCTAGCATAGTCCCTGGAAGGCATTCCTCACCACCCTATTTCTTTATGATTATCATATTGTGATCAGACAGGCCTGACTCTTTACCCACTACTCCTGATAGGAGCAAGTGAGTATTGAGCCCTTCCTCGTTTGCAAGGCCGATTTGGCTGAGCGGATGTTGAAGCTTACTCGATTGAGAGAGCCCGACAGAGTCCCTGTGAGGCATTCCTCACCACCCCTTTTACCCTGGATGTTCTGTTAAAGACTAGGCAGACTTCCAATTTCGTGGCTTATTTACTTTTATTGAGGCCAGAAAGATGTATTAAGTCATCATAATCCACTGTTCTGAAAGGATCAGGAGGAGATGTGACCCTTTCACCTTCTATCATGTTGTTTGAAATAAACAGACAAATAGTTGGTTTTACTTACCCAGTTGAGAGAACCCGACAGAGTCCCTAGGAGGCATTCCTCACCACCCCTTTAATCTGAATGTCCTATTAAAGTCCAGGCAGACTTCTATTTTTGTTGCTTATTTACTTTTTGCTGAGGTCAGACATAAGTATTGAGTCACCCCAATTAACTATTCTGAAAGGATCAAGAGGATATGAGACCCTTTCACCTTCTATCATGTTGTTTGAAATAAACAAACAAATAATTGAATTTACTTACCTCATTGAAAGAGTCCGACAGAGTCCCTGGGAGGCATTTCTTACCACCCCTTTACTCTGGATGTCCTGTTAAACATTAGGCAGACTTCTAATTTTATGGCTTATTTACTTTTTGCTAAGGTCATGTAGAAATATTGAGTCACCACAATCCACTATTCTGAAAGGATCAGGAGGAGACGGGACCCTTTCACCTTCTGTCCTGTTGTTTGAGATGAGCAGACATATAGTTGGTTTTACTTATCCAGTTGAGATAGCCCGATAGAGTTCATGGGAGGCATTCCTCACCACCCCTTTACTCTGGATATCCTGTTAAAGAATAAGCAAACTTTTAATTTCATGGCTTATTTATTTTTGCTGAGGTCAGATAGAAGTATTGAGTCACCCCAATCTATTATTCCGAAAGGATTAGGAGGATACGAGACTTTTTCACCTTCTATCATGCTATTTTGATATGGTCAGACAGGTAGCTGGTTTTACTTACCTGGTTGAGAGAGCCTGATAGAGCACCAGGAAGGCATTCCTCACCACCTTTTACCCTGAGTGTCATGTTGTGATCAAGCAGGCATCAAATTTTGTGACTCATTTATTTGTTGTTTCGATATGATCAAGCAAATATTGTGTCACCCAATCCACTATTTCGAAAGGATCAGGAGGAGATGGGACCCCTTCACCTTTTATTCTACTGTTTTGATATGATCAGGCAAGTAGTCGATTTACTTTACTACTTTGCTCCTTGATTCTCTCTTAGTCTCTGCCCTTGCTATAAGGCAAGACTAGGAGAAAATCCCATAACTTGATCATCATTCAACGGTTTTTTTGCTTTACTACTTTTCTCTTCGATTTTTTCCTAGGCTCTGCCCTTGTTATAGGGTAAGGCCAGGAGAGGACCCCACTACTTGTTCACCACTTGATGATCTTTTATTCTTTACTATTGCTCTTTGTTCTCTTATGGGCTCTGCCCTTAATATAGGATAAGATAAGGAGAGAGTTCCACTACTTATTCACCTTCGGTGATTTTCTACTTAAGTGCTTTACTTTACTACTTTCACTCTTTGTGTCACTGCTTCGAAATGATCAGGTGAACGTTGAGTCTATCCACATTCACCATTTCGATACAGTCAGGTGGATGTGTGACATCCCCTTTACTTTTGCTCTCTCATCGGCTCTAACCTTGCTATAGGGCAATGCCAGGAGAAGAGCCCCCCCCCCCCTCCCTCCCTCCCTAATTTCTCACCTTTTTGGTGATCGTTTACTTATGTTTTTATTCTACTCCTTTTATCACATTCGGTCAATACCAACATGTGAGGTTCACTAGTTTGTTCATCGCACCTGTTGGGGGTTCTTTTGTTGACCTCGATTTTTGTTCGGGTGCCCTCGAGTGCCTTTGATCAATTTAATCAAGCCCTGTCAAGTCCAAATCAAGCTCGAATAAGCTCAAATTAAGTCGAATTAGGCTTGGCTGGGTTCGATTAAGCCCGATTAGTCCGCCTTAGGCGCGTCGAGTTTGTTATGATTCGAGACGTCATTTTATTTAAATTTAATTGGGTTAATTTGAGCAAATCAAATTGAATCTCAAATTGACCCAAATCATATCTTATTTTGAGATTGATTTTAACTCAATGTGCTTAATTTAGTTCTTTTTTCCTTCTCATGAGTTTAAATTTGTTCATAAATCAAGCAATCAAGCCCACAACTAAATCACCTCAATTCTCTCCTAATTAGCCTTGGGATGAATCTTAGCCGTGGATCTAAGGCTTTGATCTTTTAAACACCCTTTTAGAGATTCATGAGAGGGTCTGGCTTTTATTCTCTCCCTAGCCGCTCTCAACCCGAACTTCTTGGTGTGAGATCTCTCAACTCTCTTCCACCTTTTCCAAGTCAAAACCCACCGGTCAAAGTCGCCAGCGAGGTGATTTCCGGCAAGCCAAGGACAAAGAGTTTCAAAGAGGTTTTTTGTCGATCGAGGGAGATCTAAGACTCGACTCCGACTAAAGAAGTTTACGAGGACAATTTACAAGTTCAACCAAACAAAGAATTTGAAGATCCAACGGTGAGATTCTTAAAAAAACCCTTAGCCTAGGTTCCAACACATAGATCTAAATAATTTTTCATATACCTCATTTTAGAACAAGAAATTGTGCCCCCACGAATACTCTTCATTCGTATTACCGTGTTTAAACTTTCATTACGTTTTGTTGAGTCGTTTAAGAAAACGAATCTTTTTCTCGTTTTAAAAAGGATTAAAAATGAGTTTAAAATAATTTTCAAATCTAAAAAAAATACAATAATATATCATTTTCTTCAAAATTTTACAATATTAATTTTAAAATTAAAATTGGTTTTAAATGTCATATATATTTTAAATTATTTAATTAAACCTATTTAAATATTTAATTAATATTTAAATTAATATTATATTAAAATTTTTTATAAAAATAAATTATTTTCATTAATATGTTTTAAATAATAAATTTAAAAAATATTAATTTAAAATTAAGTTTATTTATGATATATTATATATTATTTAAATAATTTCTATTATTTAACCTTTAAATATTCATTTGATATTAATATTTATTAATTACTTTTAAAACAAAAGTAATAAATACTTATTAATATTATGTTATTTTCAAAATCAAAAAACCTTTTTTATATTATTATTATTATTTATTTATTTTAAAAAATATTAATTATGTCTAATATTATTACTATTTTAAATAATTCTTAATTAGGTAAGCAATTAAATGCTTAAAGTATTAATTAATAAATAAGGTAAATACTTTCTAAATTTATAAATATTATTTTTCATTAAATTATTTTAAAATTTTAAATAATTTTTTTAAATATTTAATTTAAATTAATAAATATTTAGCGATTTTTAATTATTTCAAATAGTTAATTACTTAAATTACTTAATAGATAATTAATTTAAAATTTAAATACTTTCCAAATTCATAAAAATTATTTTAAAATATCAGAAAATTTATTTTGAGTATTTAATTTTAAACTAATAAATACTTTCATAATTTGAACTATTTTAATTAATTAAATGCTTAAATTACCTAATTAATAATAAATTAATTTAAAATATAATTACTTTCTAAATTTGTAAAATTATTTTTCATGATTATGTTAACATATCAGAGATTTATTATTATTATTATTATTATTATTATTATCTAAATTTATATTAATAATTATTTTCCTATTTTAAATACTTTTCTTAATTATTAATTACTTAAATTACTTATTTAAAAATCAATTAATTTAAATTTTCATTACTTTCCAAACTTATGGAAGATAATTAAGGAAAATGATTTCATAAGTTTGGAATGTAATTAAAATTTAAATTAATTGATTACTAATTAAGTAATTTAAGTATCTAATAATTAAGGAAAGTATTTAAAATTGGAAAATAATTATTAATTTAAATTTAAATAATAATAATAATAATAATAATAAATCTCTGATCTGTTAATATAATTATGAAAAATAATTTTTATAAATTTAGAAAGTAATTATATTTTAAATTAATTAATTATTAATTAGGCAATTGAATCAATTATTTAATTAAAATAATTCAAAATATGAAAGTATTTATTAATTTAAAATTAAATACTAAAAATAAATTATCTTATATTTTAAAATAATTTAATGAAAATTAATTTTTATGAATTTTGAAAGAATTTAAATTTTAAATTAATTATCAATTAGGTAATTTAAGAAATTAACTATTTGAAATAATTCAAAATAGGAAAATATTTATTAATTTAAAATTAAATACTTAAAAAAAGTATCTAAATTTTTAAAATAATTTAATTAAAAATAATATTTATAAATTTAGAAAGTATTTAATTTAGTTATTAATTAATAATTTAAATATTTAATTGCTTACCTAATTAAGAATTACTTAAAATAGTAATATAATTAAACATAATTAATATTTTTAAATAAATAATAATAATAATAATAATAATACTAAAAAGTTTTCTAATTTTAAAAATAACATAACATAAACAAGTATTTATTATTATTATTTTAAAAGTAATTAATAAATATTAATATCAAATGAATATTTAAAGGTTAAATAATGAAAATTATTTAAATAACATATAATATACCATAAATAAACTTAATTTTAAATTAATATTTTTAAAATTATTATTTAAAACATTTTAATGAAAAATATTTTATTTTTATAAAAATATTTAATATAATATTAAATTAAATATTAATTAAATACTTAAAATAGGTTTAATTAAATAATTTAAAATATATATGACATTTAAAACCAATTTTAATTTTAAAATAAAGATGGTAAAATTATGAAGAAAATAATATATTGTATGTATTTTTTTTAGATTTTAAAATAAATTTAAACTCATTTTTAATCCTTTTTAAAACAAAAAAAAGATTCGTTCTCTCGAACGACTCAACAAAATGTAATAAAATTTTAAACACAAGTAGTACGAATGAAGAACATTCGTGGGGGAGCGGTTTCACGTTCTAAAATGAGGTATATGAAAAATTATTTAGATCTATGTGTTGGAACCTAGGGTAATGATTTTTTTTAAGAATTTCACCGTTATATCTTCAAGTTCGTTGAACGGTTGAGCTTGTAGATTATCCTCGTACACTTCTTTAGTTGGAGTCGAGTCTTAGATCTCCCTTGCACGACAGAAAATCTTTTTGAAAACTCTTTGTCCTCGGCTCGCCGGAAATCACCTCGTCGGCTGTTTTGACCGATGGGTTTTGACTTGGAAAAGGTGGAAGAGAGTTGAGAGATCTCACACCAAGAAGTTCAGGTTGAGAGCGGCTAAGGAGAGAATAAAAGCCATCCCCTCTCATGAAGCCCAAAAAGAGTATTTAAAGGATCAAGGTCTTAGATCCACGGCTAGGATTCATCCCAAGACTAATTAGGAGGGAATTGAGGTGATTTAGCCGTGGGCTTGATTGCTTGATTTAGGAATAAATTTAAACTCATGAGAAGGAAAAAAGAATTAAATTAACCACATTGAGTTAAAATCAATCTCAAAATAAGACCCGATTTGGGTCAATTTGGGATTCAATTTGATTTTCTAAAATTAGCCTAATTAAATTTAAATAAAATGATGACGCGAATCATAACAAACTCGACGCGGGTAAGGCGGACTAATTGGGCTTAATCGAACTCGGTCAAGCCTAATTCAACTCAATTCGAGCTGATTCGAGCTCGAATTGAACCTAGAGGGCTTGATTAAATCGATCAAAGGCCCTTGAGGGCACTCGAATGAAAATCGAGGTCAACATTTTAGATGATTATGAAATTCTACATTTGTATTAAAATTATCAAATATAGTTAAATTTTGCTATATCTTCCTACACATTTTGACATTTTTATATATGGCATTATTCCATTTGTGTTTCAATGCATTATTCATGCATCATCTATTAGTTGCTTGAAAAATGATTATTTGATTTGTAATATGGCATTTTGTAATGTGAATCAAATATTTTAAAGTCATCATGCTACAAGATTTTGTAAGTTATGAACAACATGATATTTTAGTAAATTAAATTGAATTAATATCTAAAATATCATATAATATTAAAGGTTGATCTTTTTTTTTTTCTAATAACCATTATAATTAAATAATTAAAAATATCATATATTTAAAGAGATCTATTATAATAATAATAATTTTTGTTATTGTTCATGTTTCATTAAATTTTTGGTGAAATTTCTTAGATGTAGGAAAATCTTTAGCACTTGTGATTCCCTTGAATATTTAAGGTTCTTATTCATCTTCCTTTGTCATCCAAATACAAATATTTTTCCAAATTGAGCTAATGCAGTTGAAAATCTCAAGATCAAATACTTAAAATTATATTTTAAATAAAAGATATATTGCCTATTGTTTTAATCAAAAGTTTTTTTTAAGAGAATCTCTTTTAAGATGTGATTAATTACAATAACTTCTCTCATAACAAATAGTTTATAATTAATTCAATTTATTAAATAAAGAAAATTTTCAAGAAACATAGACTTATTTTTCAAAATTTAATTATTTTCTATTCTTGATGTAACTCCCAACCAGGTATGTTATATAACTTAAATATATTTTAAAACTTATTACAATAATAAATTATTATTAAATAAATTAATATTTAAGTTCTGTTAATTATTCTGTAGTCAAATATCTTCAACTAATATATATAAATTAAATAATAATCTTGTTTCCATTCAGGCATCCAAAAAGGCATCCGTTGGCTTTCACGTTAGTAGAAACTGATTGGAAAATGAGGGTTGGTTATTACATTTGATAAGGATTGAAGTGGGACATTAAGTATTCCTGTAGAGATTCGACTCATTGTTTGGGGGAAATTCAACTAGGTGCAATAAACACTAGTTATAGGTATTATCCTATTCGTAATATGAAAATTTATGAATATTGTAATCAAGGATTTGATGTGATTAAAATGGGATTCTGTAATAAATTGTAGTTTGATTCCTAAGTGAGAAGGAAGTGACAACATTGAAGGAAGAATAAAACTAGAGGAAAAGGAAATAAAGGTAAATTCTTTTGGTATGTGCCTAATGTAGATTTCTTATGGTAGTGGAAGTTCTTAGAGAGGTTATAACTTATGATGTCATAGATAAATTTGATCATATGCAAAGGGAAAGTTTTTATTAGAGCATAAAGAAACATCTGTTACATAAACAATATATAGCCTTATGTATCACCTCATATGTAGCCTCTCTTTCTATAAATAGTGTTCTCTGTACATGATTTAACATACAATAGAAAATAATAAAATTTCCTTTTCTTCTTCCTGGTTCTGCTTGCTGTCCGATGGATACGAAACTCACTTCTTGAGTTTCTACATGGTATCAGACGGGCTTGAAGACCCTGGCGACCAATGGCGTCCTCCACCACATCTCCTTCTCCGACCGACAGCCACCAGCTTGGCTCCTCCGGTTCTTTCCTCCTCTCTCAAATTTATTCTTTCTAACCTCAAGAACATTGTTCAACACCCCCTTTCCCCTGAAAACTATCCACTGTGGAGATCTCAAATTCTCAAGATCTGTAGAGCAAATAACTTTGATTCGTATCTTGATTCGGCTCACCCTATTCCGGAAAATCTCTTACTCTCCTCCGATGGATCTTCTCAATCCAATCTCGATTATATGCAATGGCTTCTCAACGATCAAAATTTGGCGGCAGCGATTTGCTCCACCATTTCTGCCTCCATCCTTCCATATGTTCTTGATCTGGAGTCCACCTCTGCTATCTGGATGACTATTCAAACAAGATTTCAGTCCACCAATAGATCCCAGGTCATTCAGCTTAAAAATGAGCTGTACCATACGTCTCTTCAAAATTCGACCATGATTCAGTATCTAAATACAATCAAATCTTTGGTCGATCGCATCGCGGCCGCTGGCTCCAAGATTGAGTGTGAAGATATCATTCATCACATCCTCAATGGTCTTCCTCCGGCGTACCAGTCGTTCAAAACGACCATTCACACCATGACTCAATCTTTATCTCTTGACCAACTATACTCGCTCTTGATCAGTGAAGAGATCCACATTGCTGCAGACACGGCTCGGTTTGCTACCCAGCCTCAACAGGACACTGTCTTATTCTCTTCCAAAGGCCGCGGTCGTCGTGGCAAATCCCGCTCTGTCGGTTCAAGAACTGCTAACTCTCCAGCGCTTCCGGCTTGTCAAATTTGCCTCAAATGTGGCCACACAGCCTCGGATTGTTGGCATCGATTCAACGCTCAATACGTGCCATCGCCTGCACCTCAAACCAACAAGGCTCTTGCGGCTGATTCAAAATCTCCATCCAACGAATGGTATCTCGACTCGGGCGCTTCTTCTCACATGACCAAGTCGCTCGAGAATCTCTCTGTATCCAGCCCATATCAAGGTTCCGACGGCATTACTATTGGTGATGGGAGCTCTGTTAGTATAGCTCACTCTGGCAAGGGCTTACTACCAACTCCTTCTCGTAAGCTAACTCTGTCTCACATCCTTCACACTCCGCAATTGCATTACAATTTAATCTCAATTTCTCAGCTCACTCGTGATAACAATATCTCTATAATATTTGATCCTAATGGGTTTATTTTGAAGGACTTGACGACTGATCGAATCTTGCTCAAAGGGCCCTGCAAGAATGGTCTTTACCCCATTCACTCGCCGGTTGCTACCTCTTCTCACAAGGTGCTTCACACTGTTACGACAAAGAATACGCTCTGGCATGACCGTTTGGGACATCCAAACAAAAATATTATAGCTCGTATAGCCGATTGTAATCCACATTTAAACATTCATAAATCACATTTAGTTTGTCATTCTTGTCATATGAATAAAGCGCATAAACTTCCTTTTGAAATATCTACTAGTTGTGAACGTACTGCTTTGGCTTTGATCCACTCTGACGTATGGGGTCCGGCTCCAGTATCATCTTTTACAGGTTGTTTATATTACGTTATTTTCATCGATGATTATACTCGCTATACATGGCTCTATCCGCTAACACATAAAAATCAAGTTCTCCAAGTATTTTCGATTTTTAAAACCTCTGTAGAACATGAATTTTTCGCCAAGATTAAAGTTCTTCAATCCGACGGTGGTGGCGAATATGTAAATACGCAGTTTGCTCAATTACTTCAACGAAATGGTATCAAACATCGCATATCCTGCCCTTATACACCGGAGCAAAATGGTGTATCGGAACGCAAGCACAGGCATATTATTGAAATGGCTAGAACCTTGCTCCACACCGCCTCCCTACCCCTTGCCTTCTGGCCCGACGCTATGCTTACTTCCGTTTACTTAATTAACAAATTACCAAATTCTGCCATTAACCATTTTTCTCCGCATGCCATGCTCTATGGAGATTCGCCTGACTACCAAACACTTCGCATATTTGGCTGCGCCTGTTTTCCCTTAACCCCATCGTCTCAACGTCACAAACTTTTACCCAAAGCTCAGCTATGTGTCTTTCTCGGCTACTCTGACACATACAAGGGCTACAAATGTCTTCATCTTGGTACCAACAAGATATCTTTCTCTAGACATGTAACGTTTGACGAAACCTGTTTTCCCTTTGCAGATGTCCAACCTCAACCAAATGCTTCGCCAGATCCAATTTCACCACTATTTCTCACTCCGGTCTCGGTCATTCAACGAACTCCTACATCTGCTGCAACTGTGACATTACCACCTCCCTCCTCAACACAGCCAACGGTCACTAACGTTATCTCTCCACATCCAGCATTCACAAGTCCTCCATCTCGTCCAACATCCCCGCCTGCTCTTCTGCCAAAACATCCTATGGTAACACGAGGTAAATCGGGTCACTTGAAGCCTATAAATCGTCTAAATCTTCTTCACTCTATTTCAGCTGCAGACAATCAGACAGCTCCATCCTCTTACACCAAAGCTAGCAAGTCCTCTGAATGGCGTCGTGCTATGGCTGACGAATTCTTCGCCTTACAAACTCAAGGAACATGGAGCTTAGTTCCTTTGCCTCCGAATACCTCCATTCTAGGCTGCCGTTAGACCTACCGGCTTAAGCATCACTCCGACGGATCAATAGCTAAACACAAAGCAAGACTGGTGGCCCAAGGAAATCACCAGGAATATGGTTTGGACTACACTGAAACATTCAGTCCTGTGGCGAAACTTCCAACAATTCGTATACTTCTTACAGTGGCATTACACAATGACTGGTCTGTCCATCAACTAGATGTCGCCAACGCTTTTCTTCACGGCTCGCTTGAGAAAACTGTGTACATGCGTCAACCACAAGGTTTCGTGGATGCCACACATCCTAATCACGTTTGTCTTCTTCGAAAAGCTATTTATGGTCTTAAACAAGCGCCCAGGCAATGGTATAACACGCTAACTTCTTCTCTTGTTGAGCTCAATTTTCATCACAGTAAATCTGATCCTTCTCTCCTTATTTTTCACAAATGCAATATTAAACTATTTTTGATTATCTACGTCGATGATCTGCTGTTAACAGGGAATGACAACTCTGCTATCGGCAAGATCATTTTTCAACTGCAGCAAAAGTTCAACATGAAAATCCTTGGCCAGGTGAATTCTTTCCTTGGCATCTAGATCTCTCGCCAATCTGATCACTATTTTCTTTCTCAGACCGCTTATGCACGATCAATTCTTCAAATTGCCCATCTTACTAATTGCAATCCTCTTTCCAATCCTACGTGCACCAAACTCCCGCAAACTTTTCCGGCTGATCCTATTCTCGATGATCCGGCTATGTATCGTCGAATTACAGGATCCCTTCAATATTTGACACTAACAAGACCTGACATATCCTTTAGTGTAAACCTTTTATCTCAGCATATGCATTCTCTTCAACCTCAGCACTCCTATCTTCTCAAACGACTGCTTCGATACATACAAGGTACGATTAACTTTGGTATTCCTATTCTTAAAACTAATTTGCGGCTTTCAGCTTATTCTGATGCAGATTAGGCTGGTGATCCTGTCTCTCGCAAATCAACATCTGGATACTGCTCGTATCTTGGCCAAACCTTGATATCTTGGACAGTTAAGAAGCAGACAACGGTGGCTCGCTCCTCAACTGAGTCCGAATACCGATCACTTGCTGCTCTCGCCGCTGATGTCATCTGGATTCGATGAGTTCTAGCTGACTTTGGCATTGATCAAACTCACCCAACCGACATTTACTGTGACAATACGTCGGCGATCGCATTAGCAAATAATCCAGTCTTCCACGCCCGAACGAAGCACATCGAGATTGATCATCGGTTCGTTCGTGATCACGTTCAGCAAGGGACTATTCAGATCCTTCCTACTAGCACCAAGGATCAATTGGCTGATATACTTACCAAACCACTATCAACACCGCGCTTTCACGCATTGCGACTCAAATTGAATGTCACTCAAGAACCTTCAGCCGTTGGGATATTAGAGCATAAAGAAACATCTGTTACATAAACAATATATAACCTTATGTATCACCTCATATGTAGCCTCTCTTTCTATAAATACTGTTCTCTATACATGATTTAACATACAATAGAAAATAATAAAATTTCCTTTTCTTCTTCCTGGTTCTGCTTGTTGTCCGATGGATATGAACCTCACTTCTTGAGTTTCTACAGTTTTGAGGTGACTTACAATCGTAGAAGAGTTCGTAGTAGGGAATTGGAGAAGACGACTCGGCAAGAAGGTAAGTAATGCCAGATTAATGTTTAAAGAAAGTTATGTGTTATGATGAATTTATGTTCTTTAAAATGTTTTCTCCAAGCTTTTGAATATGATCTACTGCTTATACCTTTTGTTATCATATAAGTTCACACAAGATTTTGTTACATCATTTAAATGGTTCTATGTAAGAATGCTTGGAAGAATGTGAAAATTTATGCATATTACTTATACACAAGATATGTCATGAATAATAATGAAGACTGATATGATATGAATTATGAAAGAATGTTGAATACTAAATTAATGTAAAGTTTAGCTATGAATAATGTATGACTTATCATTGTAGTTGGGACAAAAGGGTTTCCATATCAGAACTATATGATAAGGGGCAAAAGGGCCCTAGAGAATTATGAAACCTGCATAGCAGGTGGGGCAAAAGGGACCTCAATGTAATTCAATGGCGATAATGCCAGGTTTACCTGGGCTCCATTGAATAATGTTATGAAAATATAGTCAAATCTTTCATATAAAATTTATATTCAACAAAGATTCAAAAGATAGCAAAGCATAATATTGATCATGACTTGTAATGTTTCAATAATAATTTTAATGTTTTAATTATTCATGTTATACTATTTTAATTGCTAATTAATTCTACATTACTTGATGAGCCTCACAGCTCACCAGAACTTTATTCTATCTGTTGTTACAGGAAAAGAAAAAGAGAAGATTGATGCAAGCTAATTTATACAAGTGTTTCTTCTTTTCATGTTAAAGTTGTCTTTGTTAGTGAGTTTATTTTAAAGGTATGTAAGAACTTCATATATGTATTAGTTGGATTGTTGCAGTGGCTCTGTAAGTTGATCTTTGAAGAAATTTGTAATTGAGATGCATCCATGTATTCAGTATACAATCTATTAGTAAATTTTTAATATATTAATGAAAGTTGAACTTGTAATATCTGACAAATATGAGTACTGTGAGGTGTTACACTTGAGTCCATAGTAAAATTTATTTCTCTCTCTTAATATACATTTCATTTGAGACGATTTTCTTAGTGCTTTCTAAATAATTTTTTAGTATAAAAAACTTTTTGAAAATAATAAAAAAACAGTGATAAAAAAATGTCCCAAATAGAGCCATAATATATTATTTTTTACAAAACACTCATTTACAAAAATATCTTATGTTAAATTCAAATATGTAATAATCACCTACAATATATCTTTAGAGATTGCAAACAACTTAGATTACCAAGTGTTCATATGAGAAGTATTCCCAACAATCCTGCTTCCATTTTGAAACTATCAAAAGAGATAAGTCTAGCCCATAGCAGGAGTGAATAATTGCTTATCTCTAAAGTTCATGTCATTTAGATTTCGTTTGAGACAACTTTCTAACTGCTCTTTAAAATAAATTTTTAGTACAAAAAATTTAAATTCAAGAAATATTTGTACTAAAAAATTGCTTTAAAAAATATTAATAAAGTTATCCTAAAGAAAACCTAAAGCATCTTTCAAACTAAAGTTTCGTTTGGAACGGCTTTCTTATTACTTTTTAAAGCAGCTTTCTAGTTAAAAATTTTTTTTTACTAAAAACCTGCTTTAACAAGCTATAAAAAAACCATCCCAAACGAAGTTTAATCACTCCATCATGATGCATTCTAAATAGAATGCATTTCTCTATCTCAAAACAATCTCAATGTAATTATCTGAGGGTCGTTCAAGAAGCAAAGTTGAGAAGAAGAGAATTATCAGAAAAATAGAGGATTCAGATGATTCAGGAGGCTCTAAGAACTGAAATTGTCAAACTTCTCGAAGTCCAATACCTACAATGGGTCTCTGCAACAAGAGCTTTTATTATGTTGTACGGACATCGGACGGGAGAACCGTCCGGTTAAGCACTGGGTACCCAGCAGTACCGAGTACGGGTACCGAGCTGGGTGCCCACCAATAGGGCTGCAAGCGAACCAAGCGTTCAACAAGCTACTCGTTGTTCGGTTCAATTAAAGCTTGTTTGTGATCGTTTAATTAACTAAACAAACAAACTTGAACAATATTTTAAATACTCGATTCTTACATTAACAAACCTGAACACTAATGCATTCGACTCATTTATGTTCGCGAACAACATTGTTTAAAGCTTGTGACCAAGCTCGACATTAAGCTCGATAAAAGCCCGATTGGTGTTCGATTTTGAACTCGTGAAAAAGCTCGATAAAAGTGATTAATATTTGAATATATAATATGCAACATGTAAGCTTTATTTAAAAATATATTCATATTGATTAATGTTATTTTCATTTTACATAGACAATTGCTTTTATTATAAATGTGTTTGTTCATAGATATGTTTCATAAAAAAAAAATCGTTAAATATGCTCGCGAACATGCTTGATGTAATCGTTTATTAGGAAGCTCGATAAAGCTCGTTTGTTAAGTTAATGAACAACTAAAAGTAGAGCTCGTTTATAGCTCGTTCATGCTTGTTTATTTAAAGCTCGATAAGCACTAAACGAACCAAACATGAACACAAATAATAAAGCTCGAACAAACATGAACCAAACATGAACAAGCTGATATTAAATGAACACAAACATGAACACTCACATACTCGGCTCGGCTTGGTTCATTTGCAGCCCTACCCCACCAATGAGGTGATGTGGCGTATTTTTATTGGTCTCCGGACGCCATCCACACTCCGCACAAAATAATAAATCATGCAACAATGATTGTCATGATAAAGAAGACCAAAGGAAAAGAGGGAATGTGCGTTCATTTCAACAAGAACACTTGAACAATACAATTTGTTTTTCATTCCAAACATAGCTGAGCTATTAAATATTTTTGCAAGACAGAAAGCTGTCACTTTGCAGAATTGGACAAGGGAAAGATACAAGCACCTTGCAAAAGCAAAAGAATCAAAAGTTGTGAAATATTGAACTGTAGCTCCAGAGAAAGCAGCCTTGTAAACATTGCAACCACCAAATAGTAACTCTGGTGCTGCAGCAAAAGTGCAGAGCTTATGTACTTCATTAAGAAGCATAAGAGACAGAAACAGCTCAGTTCTTCATTCTGTTGCACCAAAAGAGTAGCTTATATACTTTAAGATATTAGAGAAGAGAAGATGGGAGCAGCATCAAGACTTTCTGTGTCCGGAGGAAGCCATTAGAACAGCAACAGCGACTATGAACATAACAAGCATGCTTATCAGCAAAATGTAAGTTTTCTTCGATGATTTCCGGTATTCTCCAAAAAGAATTATGCCCCAGAATGTGCTGACAAGCGGCAAAGCCTGAGCAAAAATGGTTAGTTCATGAGACAATACTCATTAATCTCAAACAAGATTAAAATAACATAGAGAAAGAAGCTACTTCAAGATTCTATGATATGTAAGGGAAAATTTTTCTAAATTGGTTTTTATGCAATTCGTCAGTTTCTCTTTGGTAGTAAGTTATTTGGGTTAAAGATTAATTGGAAATCAACAGTAAATCCAGCCAAAGATTAATTTCCTTTCATTTCATTCACTTTCTTGCCATCCTTGAGCGAATTCCAGTTTATCAACTTGAATGAATATCTTATTAATTGGCTATCAAAAAGGACGCCTATAAGAAGTTTCTGTTAGATCTGAACCGGTCCAGGATGGACCGGTTCATGTCTATTCCTGCCGGTCCAAAGGAGGGGGCGGACATGAGGGGTTGGGCGGCAACAATTCTGGGCCCATGACTTAAATTAAGCAAGGTTTGGGAGGGAAATTTTGAATGAGGGGCTGTTTAGGGATTAAATAATTTTCCTTTTGCTTTAATTAGAATTTCTTGTTGGGGTTTGAGATATCTTGAATTTGAAATCAGATTTGGGATCTAAGGTTGGTTCTTTTGGAGCTCTAGGCTTGGCTAGAGATTTTGCAGAGCTGTTTCTTCCTCTTGAATTGAAGAAACTTATATCTTTTGCTGTTTTCCTGCATCTACTAGTGGAATCCTTCGTTTTCTATCAGTTTTCTGCTGTTTTCCCCAAGAAAACTGCTGTTCTTTGCTGTTTCTTAGAAGAAACTCACTGTTTTCACCAATTGGCGATAGGTTTGCTTGCGAACTCAAGCATTATCCTTAGGGTTACTTGCGAACTCAAGTATTTCCTAACAGTTTCATCCCAATTTATGAAGAAATTTAAAAAGCCTATTAAATTACCACATGAGCAAGTTACAATCTATGTTTATCAAGCACTCACCTGAACAGCATCTGCTGCAGCATATCCAGCAGCTTGCCCACCCATGAATTGAAAGCCGTTTCCAAATCCACAAAGAAGACCTGCTAGAAAAGCCCATTGTCTCCCGTTCCAATCTTGAATGTAAGCTTTAAAAGATGACCTTGGTAGCCCAAGAATGGGCCTGTAAAGAAACCATATATTTAGAGCAATTGCAAGGACAAAACATGAGGTGGAGAAGTAGAAAAACGCTGTATAGACCACAAGATGGGGCACTCCCTTCTTTAGGGTGTGCCATTGGTCATTTGTAGCCAAGTTGAAAGCTGGAGAGAAAAGTGAGAAGCAAATGCCAGCAAAGAACACAATGGCCAGCCCTAGAAACATGTTTGAACCAAAAACCTGATAAAAACAATTATTTGGTCAGTTTGAGCTTAAGAAGTACAGAAGGAAAGATCAATTGAAATTGGAAGATTAAGCTCAGCAGATGCAAAACATTAAATGACGGCTTCAGCTAAATAAGTACACAACAAATTTAAAATTTTTTTGGATAAAAATGATTTCTTTAAAGCATCTCTAATCCAAAGTGAGCAAATAAAAATCCATTAGCTTTTCGCCATGTGTAATGTTTAGTTAGTTGATAAAAGATATAAAAACCCCATTATAAATCCTAAAATGAACTGAAGAACCAAGTTGAGCAATAAATCTTTGGCTTTATAAACAAATAGAAATACATCAATTGTTCCCTTGTTTGAACATAAGCATCAATTCTCTTCTTAAAACTTAAAGGCATCAAAGCATTATTTATGGCGACATAAAAGTAATATAGATTCACAGTAAGAAGGATGTGTATGTATAAGATTTTCATGGAGCAATCAGGCCGACAATATTTTGAGCCACTGCTCAAAATCAGTGAAAACAAAGAAAACATAAAGATGATAAACACACAAATAAATCAATAATTTTTTTCATGTTCACCAAATTGATGATTGTCCTATTACCACCATTGTAAATTTCAATATGACAAAGTTTGTGAAATTTCACCGATCAAATATATCCAATATATCACCTAAAGATGAGGTTCTTTGCTCCCTACCAACCATCTTTATGACTTGATCTCAAAAGGTCAATTTGCGACTAGATATGGATAAGTTGTTTCTTCGTAGGGCATAAATTAGACTTTCCAACATAACAAAAGCTGCCTAAAAATTACTCACCTTGATTGATCTCTGTTCTTCAAGTTCTAGAAGGTATTCAGCTGTGCCAGCTTTTGACTTCTCTGCCTTCTTGTTCGAAGAATAAGCTGCAAGCTCTACATCCTTTGCCACATCTGCAAGATGTGTATATTAAATATCCATTAATTATTTATTATTTTGAAAGAAATAAACTGCCGAATACCTTTCTTTGGTTCTTTGCTGCCATTCTTGTAATCTCCCCAGGCACTGCATTTTTTGTACAGTTTAAGTTTGTAAGTTGTAGACAAGCTTATAAGATAGAATAGTAAAGTTTAAGCAGAAAACTAAACGCATTAGGCAACAAAAAGCTATACCAAGCGTTTCCACGTTTGTTACACTTTGAGCCACTTAATTTCTCTTTATTATCAGCTGCATTGGAGGAATGAACGGCAGATCCAAGAAAAACGGCAACCAAGAAGCATCCAACTCCAGGGAACAGAATCTCAGCTTTATTGATTCGACCATCTAAGAAATAATTCATAGTTGTTCCTGACAAGCAAGAAATTGTGCCATTAAGTTAGAGATGAAATTTTATGCTACAACATTGTGTCATTCAATATAAGTGGTTGAGAAGCAATGCCATCTACAAAAACAAATTGGAACTGCAGTGAAAGTTTGTATAATGTGACAGGAAGTGTTAAAAAGAACCTGCAATTCGACTTTCAAGTGTAGCAAAAACTTTTTGTACATCTAAGTTATAAGTCATGATTGTTCTTGACAATTTTGGGAAATTAAGTAGTGCTTTCAGAGGGGATATAGAACCCACCCCGACCCCCCCCCCCCCCCCCCCCCCCCCCCCCACACACACACACAAACCTACCTTTTGGAGTTAGGTAGTCTCCATTTGCCTAATTGACTTAGGTAGTATCCACATACTTGATAGAGTTAAGTAGTCTACTTATACCCAATATGTATAAATTCCAAAATAATATTAACCATCTTTCAAGAGTTTGACAGGAGGCCTGTTTGATGGCTATAATACCCATTCATGATCATGAAGATCCAATCTAACTTGGTTCGATCTTGTGCTATTGAGTTTCAGGCCATAACATTGCCTAAATGAGAAGAGTAGAGCTTATAAAAGTTGCATGGTGATGAAAAAAAAGAATTTTAATGTTAATAAATAACTTCATTATGAGTGAAAATAAGTATGAGTGGAATTTTAATAAAAGAAATAAATCCTATAAATAATGGTATTCTTTTTTAATACATCTTATTGAACCTAGAGAAGAGGCAACATTGAAGAGGGTAACACCCCCTTCCCTGCAAGGAGATAAGAAAAATAGCAATTTCAAGCTAATAATTAAAGTTATTATGTGTTGATAATCCTTTACTATTGATTAAAAGTATAAATAAAAAGAAACTATAATAAAAGAGAGAAATTATGTAGAGATGGTTGAAATGGATGGTTAGTGGCTCTTTTAGATTTTGAAGTTGTATGAATATTTGAGCATATTGATGTTAATGTTAAAATAAAAGTTTTTTTAAACTACCGTGCGACCGTCAATTTCCGTCTCGTTAAATTGAGCTTATCAGGCCGAATCGTGATAGAGGGATATAAGTATAATATTCAAATAAATGCTTTTATGTTATGTTAATCATGATATCATTCTCTTTTTTTGTTTCCTCTTTTATTGTCACAAATGTATATTTATTTATAGAATAATAAAGGCATATACACACAAGTTTTACTCTACCAATAGAACCTTCCAGTAAGCAACATTTCTTGTTAATAAGTTATAATTACTTTCAAGAGTCAAGGGATACTACCAATTACAAATCAATCCCAAAAATAAGCAAATTAAACTAATTTGAGATCAACATCATCTTTGGTCCAATCCCCATTAATGTAAAAGACACCAAAAATTGTCGGATAAAAGAAGGCTTTCTAGAAGGATAAAGAGTAAAAAATAATGAGATAATGATGCTACAAACACAAAGTATCAAGCCTTTACCTATTACGACTGTTATGCTACAAGTTATCACTTCTGTTACTGAAAGGCCAACATAGGCCCATGCATACTGTGTTGATAGATTCCCAAGACTCAGTACAATCCCACCCACCATAGCAAACAACACTGAGGGCCAGTTATCCTGCATATGAATTTCTGAACTATTAATTATTTGACAGGAAAAACCTGCTTCCACCAATTACATTAAGGAGAAAACAAACTAAAATCAACAGCAGACAAATAATCATATACAACAAGGAAAATATTATTAAAAAAACTTTAAATTTCTGAAAAACTGTTTCCCCATGTAAGTAAGTTGAACTTTGCCATATTCAGATTCATAGAAGAAGAAGCATAACATTCAAATTTCCTATTTCTTGTAAATAAAGTGGCTGTATTAATGAACTGGTAAAACAAAAGGAAGAACAATATGCCATTGACCAAAACTATGAATGATTCCCAACAACCTGGCAAGCTCGTTAAGAAGCACATTTATAGATTGTCATGATCTTCTAGATATGTCCCATAACCTTTTATTTGAAAGATTCTATCACCCTCATCAATAAATTGTTAAGATAACGATCAAAATGGTTTTCGACTATTTAAAATTCTCATTTAGTACCTGAATTTTTAAATAGGAACCTAAATGATCCATGAAATAACTAACTTTATCCATGTTTAAAGAGTCAAATGATCAAATTTGTGCATTTATATCATCGGGGACTATTTTGGTCCTTAAAAAAAAATTAGGAGACCAATTTGATCCTTTTCTCATAAATTGTTTAAGAGAAAAGAGTGTATGTGATTTATCAGTCACAAGTGAAGGATTATTTATCATGTTTATGCCATTTACCAAACAGTTTGTAAGAAATTAAATATAGGTTATATAAGTATTTTACCTCTTCTTGGGTGACTTAAGAATTCA
The DNA here is from genome assembly GCA_022539455.1 of Dendrobium nobile. NCBI lineage: Eukaryota > Viridiplantae > Streptophyta > Magnoliopsida > Asparagales > Orchidaceae > Dendrobium > Dendrobium nobile. The sequence goes on along the minus strand of CM039722.1, from coordinate 58,932,206 downwards.
AATAAAATTTGATTAAATGTAACATAGGTTAATCATTCTTGTCAAGCAAGAAATTGCAAAACTTTTGAAAAAGTTAGAATATGGTATAAAACTAAAATATCAAAAGCAGTTTGAAGTAAAGAGTCAATTACTTGGAATCCATCATTCTTCCTTCATTACGTTAGCCTTGTCACAACTAATTGGGATAAACTTTATGAATCCTCATTTTTTATTGATTCATAAAACATGTTAAACAATGTGCTAACTTTATTTTGAGTAAAATTTTCTGTATAAAATTTCCTTATGTTATCTTTGATCTATCACTTCTCATTTTTTATTCTTTACTATGTATTTCATCTACCCATCTTATTGGTGAATCATCTACATTCTTTAGAACATGTCCAAACCATCTGAGGGCTTGCTTGTTTGTGCCATTTTAGCTACATTGCTTTAGGAAAAGTAGATGAATGTTTCTATGATGTTTTTGGGTATATATATTTTTGTCTGTTTTATGCAAAGAAAATGACTAAAAACTGCTTACAAGAAGATTTTCCACCCAAAAAAAAATTTTCTGTTGTTTTACTGAAGCAGCTACACAGACGAATATAGCATAGCTATAATTTTTCACTGCCTAATATTCAATCGGCACAACTCTTGCAGTCTACCTTCATAAATATTTATCAGCCTATTCTTTATGATTTACACACCCCCAAATATTCTCACATAAGGTACTTAATTGGACTCTCAATAACATTTTTATCACTTAATACTCACATATATATAACATAGCTAACTTATGCTCTTGTAAACTAAAATGATGATTTTACTAAATTAAATAAAGCAAGCATAAAAAACACTTGCCCATGACTAAGCACTAAAAGATCTTAAGAGAGGCTATCAAAAAATAATAGTAATAATAATAAATAAATAAGTCAAATTTTCCTTCATATCTTGTGAAGAGGGGAAACACCTGGGAAAGCTGACTGATAAAATTAGGTTGATTAGGTTTGCTATCTCCAATTTGGCCAAACGTAAGAGCAATTAGAATGGCAGCCATCAGATTTGTAATGGAGTAATCCAGGTATGTATGTTGAGGAAGACGACCCCTTCTCTCCAAAAGTGTCAAAACAGCAGGCCAGGTGCCCAAAAACAGCAAGGAAGCAATCATTAGAGCAATTGCTCCTCCTTTATCTTCAATCACATACATCTTTCAAAATTTCTTTGAAAAAACTCAGAGAAAAAAACCTGCAAAAAAATTTAAAAACTTATGAGATCCTTTCTTGCCCTTTCACTTCATGCATGCAACGCCATATTTTCTAGGAGATAAAACACAAATGATAAAGATAACAACTAACTATGGCTTTCAAACTAATGAGAGGAATAATCAGAAATTAACTCGAACCAAAATGGCTAATGACAGAGAAAAACCATTCAGAAGTAATTTTTTTTTCGAGGGCTTGTAGCTTTTGATCCACTGATTGCTTGAGGTAAGCAAGGAATAAAAAAGCTTCATAACTGTGTGACCTCACTCAATTATATATCCCACAAAAGAGTTGACTGATACTACTATGAAGAAAAAAATATACAAAAAAAAAGACAACTACTAGAAGCGATTACAAAAATTCTTGATCTTCAACAGGCAATGGGCCAATAGAAAAAGAAACCATAATCGTATTAAATCTTCGAGAGAGGAAATTTCATAAATGAATCTGATTGATTTGGATACAAGAGAAAAATATAGAGCACGGATTAGTTGTCAGAAAAAAAACGCATAAAGGCCACAGAAACCTTGATGAAAGAAGCTAGCTCCCCAGAACTCAGATTCAGACAGTGATCATTGATCAAAAACATGCAAGAAATTAGCAAAAATGTCTTTTTTTTGCTTCGATTATGAAGGGTGCCCAATACGCAAGGTCAAAAGAAAAAAAAAAACTACTCAAGAGACTGTTTGGCAACAGGATTTATGCAGAATTTGAGCAGGATTTATGCTAAATCCTGCCAAACAGGATTTATGCAGCCCGTAGATCTCAAGGCGGAATAAATACCGTATTAATTCTCGAAGGAAGAAGTGCGCGAAAGGTAGAAAGATAGTAAGCTTCACAGCGAGCGAGCTCCGTCGCTACGTCCGATCCAACAGGAAGAAGTTATCAAAAAAGATCAGTTCTTCGTGCATAAAAAGTGCAAAAAGTTACGAGGATTAAAAAAAAAGAAATCCAGCCACATTGATGACTTTTTTTTCTTTAAATACACATTACGAAGGAAATGAAAAACCTTTCATGAAGAATTTATTACGTGCGGTCAACGAAGACGGCAAGCGGCCATTAATAGAGAAGAAAAAATGGCGAAGACATTTTATAGCCAGAGAAACCATTCAAAACCAATCACATAATAAACGCAGAAGATGACTTAAAATAGACTAAAAAACAAAGAAATCATAAAAATATCTTTGAGGAACCGAAATCTTTTTCCTTCAACTTCAAAATTTAGAAAATCTTTGGAGAAGAGAGGAGAAATGCCATCTGTATTGCTGAAAAGAGCTGCTCATAACGAGCTTCTCAATGGGAGAAGCAATGATCATTTTACAGAATATGGAAGTTCCTATTGAGGATATTCGTCAAACAGAAATGTTGAACTCATTCAATATACATATTTTTAATAAAAAATCATAAAAATAAATTATTTGAAATTAGATCTTCATAAATTAAGTTCAAAATTTAAAATGGAATTTAAATTATTTTTAAATTAATCAAAAGAGTGCGTTCTTAAAAGTTCGTCTTTTTTCAATGAGCATTTCTACTACAATCCCTTTTTTTTACCACTCTCGTTCTCTTTCTATCTCTATCGAACAAAAAATAAAAAAATCTAAAAGAAATTTTTATCAGAAAGGTCTTTTAAAATTTAATAAGTAATATCAATTTTTTCTCTCTCTCTCTTCTCTCTCTCTCTCTCTCTCTCTCTATATATATATATATATATATATATATATATATATATATATATCTTATTAATTTTTGTATGGACTCAGTGTTTTATATTAAACTATTTGAATAGTTCAATATTATTACTAAATTTACTGATGTGAAAACTAGAAACAAAAGATAAAAGGAAAGAGAGAGATTAGGAAGAGAGACATTTAAAGAGAGAAAAAGAAGAAAAAACTTTTGATGTTTGAAAAAAAATGTTGAGTAAAATAAAATATATTGTAAAATAAATGTAATATATTTGAGATGTTTATAATTGTTCTGTTGAATATAAAATAAATGCATGAAATTACTTTTCTGTGTTTAAATTGAAATAAAATTCGATGATTATGATTGACATTCACAATAGTGATCACCCACTGTTGTGGCAATCAATGGTTGGGGAAGACAACTACGTCTACTGGTAGCAGACCAAAGTTTTTTTTTTTTTTTTTTTGGAACATGGATATCTACCCGTTGTCACTCCAAAGGGAATGTTTGGCAGAGTAACAAATCCCTCGATGAAACCTAATGAGGTTACCCACCGGCAACAGACCCACTGAAGAGTCGAGGCCGTTGTAAGGGAGATTCGAATCATGTATGAGGGATTCCCAACCGTGCTCGCCCACCAACCACCCTAAGCCTCGGTGGGTGAGGCAAAAGTAGTCACTAGTGATAAAGTGAACTATTAAGTAGCATGAGCATTTAAGAGAAAATATTTGATATTTTGCCATATTAGACAATGCTTTTGTTGATAACACAGTAAATCAACTGTGAAAAAAAGAAGGGAAATTAGATGAAATCAATTTTCAATTACCTGCATTAGGAAAAACCTTTTTTCATTTCCTTTTACTTGTGTTCTAAGCAATCTGTGTAAAAAAGCACCAATTCTCAACATGAAAGCAACAGGAACAAGCAGCTTTCAAGCAAGAAAACTTCTGCTGGCAACAAAGAATCACCAACTCAAAACCCTCCAAATAAAAAATTCAATCTAAAACCAATTATAAACACCCAGAAACTTTTACTATAATACTTGGAAAGATATTTTAAAAGGAAGTCTTGACATAAGCACCAGCCTTCCTCAGATCCATTCAAGCCTCTATGTAAAATATTGAAATCTCTCAAAGATCCTTCTTAGCAAATCCATTAAGAAAATTACCAAGGATTCTTTGATCTAAAACCATGTTAGGAACCTGCATTACCAAAATAAAAACTGGTTAAAGATTGCCAGATTTCAAGTTGTTTGGATGGTGAAAAAAGCCCAAAAAAGTCCTAACCTTCTCCCCAAAGAAAATTTTTGAGTTGTTTGCAATGGCTTCAATGAATTTGAGTTCAAGAAACTCAGGTGTAAGTTTCAGTTTATTAGCCTCTGCTTCCTTCATCACCCTGAGTTTAGTAATATCATAAATAACAAAAAAAAAAAAATCGTCTCAGCATTAGCAAGAAAATAATAATAATAATAATCACCAACCTGTAAAAATTGGCGTCTGCTTGGCTTTTCTCACGAGCAATGTACATTTCATTCTCGATTGCTTCTTGCTGCTTTGAGCTGTCTTTTTCCATTAATTTTTGCTCCATGAGAATCTTGCTAACTTGGGCATTCTTCTCTGCTTCGGATAAGGCTATCTTCTTTTGGGTCTCAGCTTCTTTTTCTGCAACCTTTTGTGCCTCTATGGCAATTAAAGCCTATGGGGATGAACCCAAAAGTAACACAATATAAGCTGTGTAAGAAGACTTGAACAAAAGGTGTTAATATCTCTCATCGGAAATGTAGAATGCCAGTGTTGAGACGACCAAACCAGCCTTCTAAGTTTAGATGTTAGCAATTTAATCTCATAGCTTTCTGAATTTTAATTTATTTTATGTAACATGTCCATAATGATAATGCCGATGGGAGGTTTTCTATAATATTTTAAATTTAAACGGCAAAAATTCATGGGAGGTTTTCTCTTCATGAATTTAAACGGAAAATTTTTGAATTTAGTAAAATGGGAGTCCATGTCAAAATTTAAAAACAAGCAATATGCCAAGCTGATTCATGTCCTATGAAGTATATCATCATTCTGATTCAGCAAAAAAAAAAAAAAAAGCAAAGTTGTGCAAGTTCTAAAGCGCAGAAAGGTCTAGAAAATTTCACATGATTTAAATGAGAGACATCTAAATGCTCATATCTCAATCCTAGTTAACATTAAAATAAAAAGAAGGATAAAGATGACGCTAGCAAGGATGATTATCAGCTGTAAGAGGTTGCGTGACGACATTCTTGATATTATTCATCAAGAATTTAAGCAACGAAGGAATCGGAAAAGGTTTGATGACCGGAGCTGGAGTGTCATTGTCTGATTGATGTAAAGAAGACATTGTCGTGGAGTGATCCATGGGAAAAAGAATGAAAGAAAACAAAGAAATTTGGGCGAAGAAGAGGACCACTGCTCTGATACCATGTTGACAATCATAACAGTGAAGAAGATAAAGAAGGAAGATAGAACAGTAAGCAGAAGAATTGTATATCCTCATTATATTAATGTCTATATATAGGAGAAGATTACAATGGTAAGTAAAAGCTGATGTGGCAAGGAAAGCAACATGTATAAGAAGGTACAAGACGTTCTTGCTCACATTAGTTAACAGTTACTAGCTAAAGAAACAAACAATATAAATGAATACTTAATGAGTTGATCGATATATAATTTTGAGCTAAGACGATTAATATTTGATGGAACCTGTATTTTATCAATGACATGAATAGCAAATAAATCAAAGGTTAGATAAAACCTTTAAGAGAAAAGTTGAATAATTGAAAATGACACCTATATGACTGCATGACTCCAGTGCCTTTAAAAAACATTACCTGCTAAAATAGCAATGCAAAATGCAAAGAAACTTTAAAACATATAAAATTTCGTTTGGGACAGCTTTCTTACTGCTTCTTAAAGCGGCTTTCTAATACAAAAATTAAAAAATTTGTGCTAAAAAGCCGCTTTAAGAAGTGGTGAGAAAGCCGTCCCAAACGAAACCTAAGTCTCAACAACTAGCCTTATCACAACCTTATCCGACAATTCAGAGTTAGCATCTGAAGAAAAATATACCTTAGTGCGTTCCTCCTCCATAAGTTCAAAATTGCGCTTAATAATTGCAGGAATATTGGGTTTTGTAACACGAACACTGATAATTTCAACCCCCGGGGCATACTGTGTGCAGTCCATTTGAAGAGCTTCTTTCATTTTGTCATCAATCTGATCAGTGGATCATCATCAGTAAACTAGATAAACAAAATCAAGAAAGAGACGTACTGATAACTTCGATTAACATTCAGGAGGCACAATAAATGGGTGTAATCATTGTTTAATTCGCCGTTATGTTGTGAGTCCTATCAACTTGCTCTCGTATGCTTGTTCAAGATCATGCATTGGACAATTATTAGATTATGGAAATGAGAATTACAAATATGATAAATAGAGAAACCCAAAGAATGTCACTTATAATCCTGTCCACTAGGAAGTGCAGGCTTAAGAGTTTTTTTTTTTATTATTATTGAATTTTCATTCTACAAAACCTTGAATGCCTTATACAACTGAATGACATAATATTTTAGCTCTGCGCTTGGAAAAATTGTCAATATATTAGATGATCATGCCCAAAATAATAGGAATACAAAAAGTATGCCAACAAAATACAAAATTGGCATGTTAACTCCACTTCTTATATGTTGAGAAGAAACTTATACAATACCTAATACGGTGAGTGTAAGGTGCATCAGTGCCCCCCATTTTCTAGAAAAACATTGGGGCCATTCATATTTTTTTTATTATACACAAATATATATAACCCTCCTTTATTAATATTGATATTTCTATTTATTATTAATTATTATTGTATCCTATTTAGAGGGGGGGGGGGGGGGGGGGGGGGGGGGGGGGGGGGTTGGATATATATATATGAATATCCTAGAATATTTTTGTGTGCAAACTCTCTTTTGAATTCTCTCCCTCGCAAAAGACAATTTTCCACTCTCTCACAATTTTAGCAACTTGAGCAGTACAAGAGGCCTTTGGGGACTATTTCATTCCAACATTCTGATGCATTGGGTTAGACCGTTTGGTGAAATGAGTAATGAATTTGGGATGGTCTTAGTTGATTTCTCGTTGAAGTATGCCCACCTACCTCTATTACAGTTGCACTCAACCAAGTCGGCTTGTGGATCACACATGGAGGTCTACATATGTGGACGATCAAAAATAGCATGCTCAGTTCAACTCTTTCATAAATAATGTAATGTTATTTAGAAAGATCAACGCTGATTAGCGAAATTCTTTTTTTTTTTTTTTTACATCAGATAAATGACACATGGAAGTCTTCAAATTTAACCAACATCTTGTTGTTGTAAAAAAAAATAGGACTTAAATATCATTTATGAAATTGTTATTTAAAAAACTTAGTGAAATAAATAGATGGCATATGCTAATAACATAACATTAAATAACATATATCAATGAACCAAACAACTACTTCGTATTATGATGAGAAAAGCTTACTTACTTGATCGAACATATCAATATACACTTGTTGCAAAGAATGAGAGCTACAGAATTGATTGATCTCATGGTGAATCTTATCATATATCCATGTCTTATCGTAGTTTACACCATAATTGAGAAGAGTGTCATACACATATCCTTTATTAAGGCGATTTACAACCTGCTTAGTACAGAATTCACTTATTAGAATCTAAGGGAATCACTAATGAAGCAAAGCCACACATATCACACTTTGAAACTTCATGCATTAATAAATCAAAGGAAATGAACAAAAAGGGCACCTCTATCTTATCAAAGCTGATCATTACTCCACCTTTTGTTCCACAAGGAATATCTCTTACCTATCAACTCAAAGTAAATACAAATGAAAGTATTAACAGTGGATAATTTTTTCAATGCAAAACAAATTTGGAGAATGTAGAATCAAATATCTTGAATAAGTTAGATAAAGATTTTAATTTAAAAGGCATGCAACAAAGCAGCATATATATAGACACTCCTTTTAATTAATTTCTTTAAGTTAACAAGAATAGTCAAACCAGAAAAAAACAAATTAATTACCAGATCTGTTTGAATGGTCACTTGGATGGGCTCAAATTCCGTGACTAGTGGAAATTTGAGATGAAAGCCTAGCAACAACGAGAAATTAAAAAAAGTCAAATAGCGCCACTAAAGACAAAATTCAATAATCAAATGTCTCTAAAATGGGAAAACCTGGATTAGTGATCGTTTTCAATAAAGCACCGCCCCTCCAGTATGCACCAACATAACCCTCAGGGACTTGATGTAACACAGAAAAATTCCAGTTTGTTGAGAATGAGGTCGAAAGAAAAATCTGTGAAGATCACCCACGATAATAAACTTCCATAGCATAATAAAAAATAAAGGAACAAAATAATGTTGTTTCAAAAGAGAAGATGGTAACAAACTTACGAATAATAAGAATAACTGCTTTAATATAATCTTCTTTTTTTCACCGTAAACAATTTAATTTTTCATAACCCTTATGCGGAATAATATTAATTATTCCTAGATCAAAATGATATGTCATCTTAATATATACACATTAATTATACAACACCAAAATGTAAAACTAATTGATTTTGTTTGCTTCCTGATGTTGAACCCCATTTGTGATCCACAAAACGTTTGATCAAATGCTATGACAATGGTGGAAAATGGCACAATATCACAATAGATCATCTCGAAATATCTAGTTTAAATTTAAGAAAATGCTAAACCCACTACTCATTTTGTCAAACATACCATCCTGATGCATTTAAAACACTGAAACAATCGAGGAAGGCATCCCTACTTGAGTTAAAATGAGGGGAAACCTACACGTGCAAGGAGGAGAAGTTATAGGGAAGTCTGCATATGCACAAATATTCTTGAGTGAGTGTGTGTGTGTATAAAGAGAGAGAGAGAGGAAATAAAAAGAATACTACAAATATAAATGATAACATATAAGAATAAATAAATATGTGAAAAATGTCATTTAATAAATAATAATAATAATAATAATAATAATAATAAAGATGATAGGTTGTTTGCCAACCCACCTATTTTTTAAATCAGGGATGTTGAAGCACCACCCACTCGCTCATATGAGGTGTCGTCTAAGGCCCTTAATGTGTATGCTATTCACCCCCTCTTTTATTAAATAAAAAATTCATATATAGAAAATATTATTCCTCTCGTCTCCCCTCTTTCTGTCTTTCAACCCTAGCATGCACTAATCTCTCCTCCCTCTATTGTCAACCTCACTCAAGGTATACGGAGTGACCTCATCACCCTACATAATCCCCATGTATTTTTTTGGATCCAATAGCAAGTTTGCTTTGATCCTATTTTGTGTTATCTTTGTGCAAGAAATCACCTCAATGCCATACGCACCTTCATTGGCATCGTAGCTACAAATATTGCTTGTTCAAGAGCTCCGCACACAACTCATACATGACTTTCTTGATGCATTGGCTAAATTAATTTTGGTCATGTTTCCCCATACATCACTTGAGCACATCTTTCTTGGAATAATGGAAAGTGCACATATGTTTTTTTTCCACCTCTTTATTGAGTTGCGTAGAAGTGCTGCCAAAATCTTACTGCAATTGAAAATGAAGCTAATGGACTCTAACAGCACTATGAAACAACAAAAAGACTAAAGCTTGCACTACATGTCATGTAAACAGAACAAAAAAAAAAAGATTAAAAACAATATTTATATAAATAAAGGTGACTTGCTAATTAGCATGAAAGGAATCCCTCACTCAATCCTAGAATGCTATACATTCAAATGAGACACAAAAATGACATGCAAGGCACAATTTTTATATGTTTGGATTCTTCTCGCCCGGGGCTAGCCTATCAGGACAAAAAAAAGAATAAAATTAGGGCTGCAAGCGAACCAAACATTCGACAAGCTACTCGTTGCTCAGTTCAATTAAAGCTCGTTTGTGATCGTTTAACTAACTAAACAAACAAACTTGAACAACATTTTTAATACTCGATCCTTACATAAACAAGCTTGAACACTAATGTTTATGTTCATTTATGTTCACAAACAACATCATTTGAAGCTCGTGAACATGCTCGACATTAAGTTCGATTCAGAACTCGTGAATAAGCTCGACAAAAACTCGATTAATATTTAATCATAAAATCGATAAATATACATAATATAAATATTTTAATTTATTATAACATAATGATATAATTCTTTTATTAATAAATTTCAAAGTAATTAAATATTATAATATATTTTGTAGTTTTAATTTCCTTACAATTGCTAATTTATTATATTACATCGTTAGATCTTGCTCATTTGATAGCTCAAGAATACTCGTTAGATTTGTTCATGAACATGCTTCGTTTGATAGTTTAAAAAAATTCTCTAAATATGTTCACGAACAGAGCTCGTTAAAGCTCGATAAGCACTAAACGAACCGAACATGAACACCATTAATTTAAACGAATCAAACATGAACACAAACAATAAATCTCGAATCAAACACGAACCGATTTTGAACAAGTTAATAATAAACAAACTCAAACATGAACACTCACATGCTCAGTTCGGTTCGTTTGCAGACCTGAATAAAATAATATCATTTCAAACTTTTGCCAAAATTTTAAGATGCAACATAAAATCACAAGCGAACTTGAGAATAAGAAAAAAAAAAGAAGAACATAATGTCATAAAAGCATGCGAACCACTGAAATGCAACATATTATGCATGATTTCATTCTAAAACAGAGTCAAGAACAAAAGTCTAAAAAAATGATAATTTTAAATGGTAGACATACTTCACAAACCAAAATCCGATTTAAGTAAATGGCATTGATAAAGCATGAATGCACACATTGAGAAGCATGCCACTGTGAAAACACAAAATCCCATGTGCATTATGATAGGATGTAGATGCAATTTCCACCAAATCATCGAACCACAAGAAGAATTTGAGAAGAAGAACACACCAAGAAACTTTTTATTGTAGAAAATATGAAAGAAAATAGCAAAATACAATTGGATGTTCAATTGGAGAGGAATATCTGGCTCTCCTAAATCTCTAGCCAGCAAATAGAGCCCTCACTACCTAAGAAACCCTAAATTCAGCCCAAACATAGCATAACCCTCACCTTGGAAAAAAACCTACTTAAAGCATACAAAACCTAATCAATGCCCAAAAAAACCCTACCCCTTCCTTTTCACTCCTAATCGGCCTCCCCCCAGGCCCCACCCCAAGGGGCGAGATTTCCTCCAGCAAGCAAATGGGTTCCGCCCTCCATGTTCCACCCCACTAGAGCTATCAACATTTGACCCGACCCGAAAATTTCGGGTTTGGGTCAACCCGAACCCGAAACGGGTCGTGTTCAGGTTAGAGATTTCGACCAGTTTGTAAAATCGGGTTGGGTTCGGGTTGACCCGGAAACCCAAAATCAACCCGATTTGACCTGTTTTTAATTAGTTTAAGAGAGTTTTAAAAGATTTTTATGAAATAAGTAAATGATTTTTTAAAAAATTATAAACATTGTTGTCCAAATTAAATTAATCTTAATTTATTTTAAACTAATTGAAGTAAATCTTACCTTAATTTGATTTAAATTTAAATAAATTGAATTAAATAAAAAAATTTAATGAAATACCCCTGAAGCGGGTCGGGTTCGGGTTCGGGTCGGGTTGAACAGTGTCGGGTCAATTTCGGGTTGGACTCGAACCCGACTCGTGACCCGATTTTGACAGCCCTACACCCCACTCAATAATTGGTCGGCCTAGGAGGGACCGGCCAACTATGACAAGTCTAGGAGGAGCGGTCTAACACATTACAAAGTGTCACGACCCGTCCCGGATGCTCGATCTAACGAGGCGGTTACGAACAGTCGGACGGTAGTACATTTCCAATATCAAAAATTTTCTCATTGTCAAAACTTTTCTATAAACTGAAGAGCCACTAACAAAAGAAAAACTTCTATTATACCTGTTGTCATTTGCACCTCGCCTTCTGTAAACATGTTCTTCTCTTTCAGCCATTACTTCTCTTAGGAACTACCTGAAACATTAAACTTTTGGTTTGAGTTTACTAAGTAAACTCAGTGGGAATTATATAAACTTATCTTTATAAAAAAATTGGATTAATATATACTCTTTCCTTACTTAATCTTATTCCTTTATTTCATTAACTTATACTTCCTTGAAATAATTTCATTTATACTATTTCGAAACAATATTCTCTTAAGTTTTTCATTTACATTTCCTTTTCCCATTTGATTTACACAGGAGCACCGTCTTAAAGTACCCAAAGGTACAACCTTTTCCAATTGATTTCCTTTTCCCCTTTTCCATAGAAATTTCCTTTTCCTTTTTCGTGCACGAGTACGGCGTCCCAGCCAGTACCATGAGGGGGTGACTCCTGTTATTTTCAATACCCTTTTCCTTTGTTCTCTTTTTCTTTTCTTTTTCTCATTTTCATCCTGATTATTTCTATTTCATATAATATAATTAACATGCATTTGCATAAATAATTCTTTTCCTTTTCCATAAGCCTTTAAATCTTTATAACATATAAATTCTTTCTTAAGACGGTAAAATCATAAATGTTTGCCTTCAACATTTAATAATATAAGATGTTTAATCAATTATTTAGAAAATTGAAATCATTAATAAAACATAAAATAATATAATTTACCCACTTTGAACTCTTCAGGTCTTCGATGCTTGATCTTCTCTTGAATCAATTTCTCTTCTTGTTGAATCCTTGCGAGATCAACACCTACAACTTGATCTTTCACTCTCTAATTGTACTTTTGAATGGAGACTTCTCAAACTCTCAAAATCCTTCTTCTCGAAATTTCCTCTTTCTTCGCTTCAATTCTTTCCTTATCTTTCAAAATTTATATCATTCACTTTGGATGAAGAAAAGGGAGGAAATTTATACAAAAAAAATCTGAAAGAAAATTCAACAAACCTTTCCCTTAAGCCTTATCGTCTGTTTCTCTCGTTCTTCCAATCTCTCCCAAAATAACACTTCTTTAACTATAAGAATGAAAAGGAATTACTATTTCTTATCCTTGAAAACAATCGTGTGCTAAAATTAGAAAAACGAAACTCACCTTGCTCTCCCGCACGAATGCCCGTCGCCCGTCGCCTCTCTGTTCGCGCGATTCGTTCGGTTCCGCGAACTGTTCTGTTCGCGGAAATATAAGGGTGGGCCGGCCGGTTCAATTGAACCGGCCGGATGAACCGGTTATTACAATCTCCCTTCCTTAAAGAAAATTTCGTCCTCGAAATTAAACAAATAAACCTGAACATACCTTAGTTAAAAAGATGAGGATATTGACTCCTCATTTCAGCTTCTCGCTCCCAGGTAACATCTCTTTCTAATCCATGTTTCCATAAAATCTTCACAAAAGGAATTGCTTTATACCTCAACTGTTTTACATCATATTCCAATATTCTTTCAGGTTCCTCAACATATTTCAAATCAGGTTGCAAGTCAATCGATTTGGACTGTATTCTCTTTGAATCATCTGAGACAAACTTCCGAAGCACTGATATGTGAAACACATTGTGAATTCCTTGCATGTGTGCTGGTAGATCCAATCTGTATGCCATATTCCCAATCTTTTCAATGATTTCATAGGGACCTATAAATCTTGGGCTCAACTTCCCTGTCTTTCCAAACCTTTGAACACCTTTCATTGGGCTAACTTTTAAGAAAACAAACTCTCCAACTTCGAATTCCACTGGTCGGTGCTTAGCATCATAATATTTCCGCTGCCTGTCTTGAACTGCCTTTAATCTGTCTCTGATCAATCTTATTTTGCTAGTAGCCTCATCTACCATTTCAGTTCCAATTATCTTTCTTTCACCAGTTTCTACCCAACACAAGGGTGTTCTGCACTTTCTTCCATAAAGGGCTTCATATGGTGCCATTCCAATACTAGCCTGATAACTGTTGTTGTAAGCAAATTCAATCAATGGTATGTGAGTCTCCCAATTTCCTCCAAAATCTAATACACATAATCGCATTAAATCCTCCAAAGTTTGAATTGTTCTTTCTGATTGCCCATCTGTCTGTGGATGAAATGCTGTACTGAAAGTCAATCGTGTACCCAAAGCTTCTTGAATTTTCTTCCACAATTTAGAAGTAAAACGGGCATCTCTGTCTGAAACTATAGATTTTGGAATCCCATGCAATCTCACAATTTCATCAACATATAGCTTTGTCAACTTTTCCACTGAATCTGTCTGTCTGATTGGTAAGAAATGAGCTGATTTGGTTAATCTGTCAATAATGACCCATATTGCATCTCGACTCTGCCTTGACCTAGGTAATCCAACTACAAAATCCATCGCAATGTCTTCCCATTTCCACTCAGGTATAGGTAGGGGTTGCAGTTGTCCACTTGGCCTTTGATGTTCTGCTTTTATCATTTGACAGGGAATGCATTTTGATACAAATTCTGCAACACTTCTCTTTAATCCTGGCCACCAAAATAAACCTCTGAGTTCCTGATACATCTTTGTACTGCCTGGGTGAATTTCATAAGTTGAGAGGTGAGCTTCCTGCAATATCTCTTCTCTTAAGCTTTTAGCATTTGGAATACAAATCCTGCCTTTATACTTTAATAACCCTTCTCCATCAATAACAAAGTTCTCTAATTGTCCTGCTTGTACCTTCTGTATGATGGCCTGAAATTTTTCATCTTGCGATAATGATTTGAGCACTCTATCTTTCAAGGTGGATTGGATCATCAGTTGATTTAACATCATATCTTTTGTCTCTTTCAGATTGACCACAGAAATTTCTAACTTTTCCATATCCTTGATAATCTGCTCTTGTTGGGTGACTAGCCAATTTGCATTTCCAAAGGTTTTTCTGCTAAGTGCATCTGCAACTACATTTGCCTTTCCAGGATGGTATTGTATGTCCAAGTCATAATCTTTAATGAGCTCTAACCACCTTCTCTGTCTCAAATTAAGCTCTTTTTGATTGAAAATGTACTTGAGGCTTTTATGATCTGTAAACACTTCACATCTGACCCCATACAGATAATGTCTCCATATTTTAAGTGCAAAAACTACAGCTGCCAATTCTAAATCATGAGTAGGATAGTTCTTTTCATGAATTTTCAGTTGCCTTGAAGCATAGGCCACCACTCTACCATGTTGCATCAGCACACAACCAAGTCCCCTTAAGGAAGCATCGCAGAAAATTTGAAACCCTTCTGAACCTGATGGAATTGTCAAGATTGGGGCAGTCATTAGGCAATTCTTTAACTTCTGGAAAGCTCTTTCACACTGATCACTCCATTCAAATTTCACTGCTTTCTGGGTTAATCTGGATAATGGAACTGCTATCTGAGAGAACCCCTCTACAAATCTCCTGTAGTAACCAGCAAGTCCAAGAAAACTCCTCACCTCTGAAACAGTCGTTGGCCTTGGCCAATCTGATATAGCTTGAATTTTATTCTGATCAACTGAAATCCCTTCACCACTAATCACATGTCCCAGAAAATTAACACTGCTTAGCCAAAATTCACACTTTGAAAATTTGGCATATAACTTGTTCTCCTTTAATGTTTGCAACACTGCTTGCAGATGACTGGAGTGGCTTTCTTTATCACTTGAATAAATCAAAATGTCATCAATAAACACAATCACAAATATGTCCAGAAATGGTTTAAAAATTCTGTTCATCAAATCCATAAATACAGCTGGTGCATTTGTCACCCCAAATGGCATTACCACAAATTCATAATGACCATATCTGGTTCTGAAAGCTGTCTTTGCTATATCTTCCTCTTTAATCCGTAGCTGATGATATCCAGATCTCGAATCAATTTTAGAGAAAACTGTAGCCCCTTCTAGTTGGTCAAAAAGATCATCAATCCTGGGCAATGGATATTTATTCTTAACAGTAAGCTTATTCAATTCTCTGTAATCTATGCACATTCTGAAGCTCCCATCTTTCTTCTTTACAAATAGTACTGGAGCTCCCATGGTGAGGAACTTGGCCTGATGAACCCCTTATCGAGCAATTCCTGTAACTGACCTTTCAGCTCCTGTAACTCTTTGACTGCCATTCTGTAAGGTGCTCTTGCCACTGGTTCTGAACCCGGTATCAATTCAATAGTGAAATCTATCTCTCTTTCTGGTGGTAATCCTGGCAAATCCTCTAAAAACACCTCCGGATACTCTCTGATTACAGGTATATCTTTCAACTCTTTAACTTCTTTATTTGTATCCTTTACTTGAGCAAGAAAACACTGACATCCCTTGGATACAAATTTGTATGCTTTCAAATAAGTGATTATCATTGAAGAAATTCCTCTCTCACCATAAAACTTCAATTCTCCTTCTGGAAATTTGAACTTCAAAATTTTCTTGTTGCAATCAATAATCACAAAATGCTTTGATAACCAATCCATTCCCAATATCATATCAAACTCTTGCAATGGTAAAACATTCATTGAAGCTTCAAACTCTCTTTCATTTAATTTGAAAGTCACTTTACATACACCTTTCACATTTATAAATGATCCATCTGGCATTAAAACTTTCAAAATTAAATTGATTTCACAAACATTCAATCCAACACTTTTAACCAATTCTTCTGAAATGAAGGAGTGTGAAGCTCCTGTATCAAATAGAATCCGTACAGGCTTTCCTTGCATCATAATTATACTATAAAATTTCATAAGAAAACATAAACATACATCATTCTTTTAATAATATTTTCATAATACATATTCATTCACTTCTCATTCTTATCACCTGTAATCACTTCAGGTGAATCCTTAGCATCCTTCTGAGTCAATGCATATACTCTAGGCAGAGTATTCTGTCGGCTTTGACTTGATCCTGGAGTAGATGCAGCTGATTCCACTGTTCTTGGTCTTCCAACATTCCTCTGAGATCCAGTATTCATCTTTGACTCTCCTGTTGGTCTTTGCCCCAGAGTAGGACAGTTCTTAGCTATATGACCTGGTTGATGACACCAGAAGCAAGTGTTTGTACCAGATAAGCATTCTCCTTTATGTTGTCTTCCACATTTGCTACAACTGTTCACACTTGAACTGTCACTGCTACTGGACTTTGTCTTTTTCCAATTAAACTTTCCACCTTGTGAAATAGACTTGCTATGTGAATCCTGAGGGACTCCTATAACCTCTCCACTTTTCCTCTTCTGAAAATCACGTCTTCTTTGAGTATTTTGCATGTCTGCTTCTATCTTTCTAGCTTTTTCCACTAGCACCACATAATCTTCAATTTCGAAAGGAACCAGGGGTTGCCTAATTACATCCTTCAGTCCAGATAAAAATTTATGACATTTTTCCTCTGCCGTTTGTATTAACTGGGGAGCATATCTGGATAGGGTGGTAAATTCAGCCTCATACTGCATCACTGATCTTTCTCCTTGTACTAATCTCATAAATTTATCTTGCATTTGTCTTCTCACTGTAAGAGGTACGAACCAATCTCTGAATATCTGAGTGAAGTCATTCCATCTGATTTGCATGCCAGGTATTCCTTCAAATTTGTCTTGATACAGTCCTCTCCACCACCTTTCAGCTTCTCCTTCTAGTGCAAAGGTTGCCAATGCAACTTTTCTCTCTTCTGGACAGTTCATACCTTCTAATATCTTTTCAATCCTCAGCAACCAGTTTTCAGCTTCTATTGGTCCCTCTATTCCTTTGAATAATGGTGGTCTCATATCTTGAAACAATTTCAGATATTTATCCATAACTATTCCACCACTACTACTCCCCGATGGTTGATTTCTTGAATCTTGAATCAGCTGAGTCACAGCTGTCATCATTTGTGCCAGTGCATCAGGATTAACATTAACATTAGGCACTGATCTTCCCACTTCTTCTTCTCTAGGATTATCTTGATTCCTGTAGTCATTAAGATATTTATTTCACATTAAACTTTCAATCATTGATATTCATCTTAATGGCTCTTTCAGCATGATTCAGATCTTAATTGGCTCTGATACCACTTTTGTCACGACCCGTCCCGGATGCTCGATCTAACGAGGCGGTTACGAACAGTCGGACGGTAGTACATTTCCAATATCAAAAATTTTCTCATTGTCAAAACTTTTCTATAAACTGAAGAGCCACTAACAAAAGAAAAACTTCTATTATACCTGTTGTCATTTGCACCTCGCCTTCTGTAAACATGTTCTTCTCTTTCAGCCATTACTTCTCTTAGGAACTACCTGAAACATTAAACTTTTGGTTTGAGTTTACTAAGTAAACTCAGTGGGAATTATATAAACTTATCTTTATAAAAAAATTGGATTAATATATACTCTTTCCTTACTTAATCTTATTCCTTTATTTCATTAACTTATACTTCCTTGAAATAATTTCATTTATACTATTTCGAAACAATATTCTCTTAAGTTTTTCATTTACATTTCCTTTTCCCATTTGATTTACACAGGAGCACCGTCTTAAAGTACCCAAAGGTACAACCTTTTCCAATTGATTTCCTTTTCCCCTTTTCCATAGAAATTTCCTTTTCCTTTTTCGTGCACGAGTACGGCGTCCCCAGCCAATACCATGAGGGGGTGACTCCTGTTATTTTCAATACCCTTTTCCTTTGTTCTCTTTTTCTTTTCTTTTTCTCATTTTCATCCTGATTATTTCTATTTCATATAATATAATTAACATGCATTTGCATAAATAATTCTTTTCCTTTTCCATAAGCCTTTAAATCTTTATAACATATAAATTCTTTCTTAAGACGGTAAAATCATAAATGTTTGCCTTCAACATTTAATAATATAAGATGTTTAATCAATTATTTAGAAAATTGAAATCATTAATAAAACATAAAATAATATAATTTACCCACTTTGAACTCTTCAGGTCTTCGATGCTTGATCTTCTCTTGAATCAATTTCTCTTCTTGTTGAATCCTTGCGAGATCAACACCTACAACTTGATCTTTCACTCTCTAATTGTACTTTTGAATGGAGACTTCTCAAACTCTCAAAATCCTTCTTCTCGAAATTTCCTCTTTCTTCGCTTCAATTCTTTCCTTATCTTTCAAAATTTATATCATTCACTTTGGATGAAGAAAAGGGAGGAAATTTATACAAAAAAAATCTGAAAGAAAATTCAACAAACCTTTCCCTTAAGCCTTATCGTCTGTTTCTCTCGTTCTTCCAATCTCTCCCAAAATAACACTTCTTTAACTATAAGAATGAAAAGGAATTACTATTTCTTATCCTTGAAAACAATCGTGTGCTAAAATTAAAAAAACGAAACTCACCTTGCTCTCCCGCACGAATGCCCGTCGCCCGTCGCCTCTCTGTTCGCGCGATTCGTTCGGTTCCGCGAACTGTTCTGTTCGCGGAAATATAAGGGTGGGCCGGCCGGTTCAATTGAACCGGCCGGATGAACCGGTTATTACACAAAGAGAAAATCAAAATTAAAATTAGAATGGCTCCAAAAGGTTGCACGAGCTCCTTGAGGCAAAACAAACTCAAATCATGTCGCTCTAGAAAATGAGCAAGTATATGACTCCTATATTCTCTCTCAAAAATATGAATAACCCTCCAACATTCACAAAAAAATATTAAAGATGGCATAAGCAATGAGAAAATGTAAAATTTTATCTTCGATAGGAATATAAGACAAGGTCCATAACCCATTTTTCTAAAGGCGTTATACTTACATATAGGAGTAGAGTAGACATGGTCGATATGTTAACAATTACCCAGCTAACAAAATAATGATTACAAGCACAAGTAATGCAACCATGTACAACATTATAGTGTGATCTTATAAAATCTTGTATATTTTACAAAACTCTTACCAATAAATTAACTTATCTTATATTATAACACAAATAGATATGAACCTAATTAATTTTAAGTCGGATTAACATGAGCTTTTGCTAAATTCACATAAACTCAAGAATAATCTTAATGATTTTCAATATTAGCAATCTTGCTTGACACTTGACAAAAAATAGGATCAAGTTGATTTTGGTTTAACTAAAATTTTGGTGATTTTATACATAATTTTTTTATTGAAAAAGTACAATACAAATTAGATGGGCATAAATGGGCATTGTTGGGATAATTAATAAAAACCCACCTTAAATCTGGCGTAGCCAAGTCAATAATGCACTTTGAAGGCCTTAGCGAACACCATCATGTGACTTCAAGTCGCAACTATGTTCAATTAGTTTAAAACTGAAGTTAGACAACACTGAAGAAAAAGCGTGGAGAACTCAGTTTAAGATCCGTAAGAATCCACTTACTTGCCAAGTCTTAGCTTAAACTCCACAAATTAGCATGGCCATGTTATGTGTGACGTCCCAGACATCTATAGTGAAAGGATTCGTCTGACATTCTTTTTCTTCTTCCCCTTTTTTTTTCTTCTCAGATCAATACAGATATCCATAAATGATAATTGCATTACAGAAAATAAATACATCAAAATACTATAATTCACATTCGACATTTCATATACACAGTCCAAAAGAACATGTACAATAGCCACTCGGGCTACAAAACAATGCGAGAACCAAAAACTACGAAAAGACTATACTAGCATCTGAAAGAAGCTTCACGCGGGAGGCTCTGCACCTGAAATAATTAACCACATATAATGAGCTTAAATAGCCCAGCAGGTCACCAAAGCCTACAACTGAAATCAAAGCACGATACAGAAACAATATGCATATCAACCAATCAAACCAATAACAGCCACTTACACATGATCATTGAATCGATGTAGGTACGGAAATCAGTACAGAAACAAAAAATCAATGCAATAACGGAAATCAATATATAAACGGTCAAATCCTCAATTGACATTTAAAGAATCAATAAGCAGTATAAAAGTCTGTAAAGCTCAATGAATCAGTACGTGCATCAAATCCCTACAGTAGTTGTCTTATCTATAACATCAGTCAAATCAATAGAGTAGAATCGTATCAAAACATACACTTGCAATTCTAGTTATTCAATATCACTTGCTCAATTAATCATATGCAACCCAGAAATCAATATCCCGTGCTCAGTGAATCACATGTCACTAGCTCAGTATATCACGTGCATAATGTCAGTACAGTGAATCAGTAGCAGCAGTGTATGTATCAATATCAATAACAATCCAATAACGACATGAACAATTATGCTATAACAGTGAAATCATGTAGTAACAGTAAATCCGTACAGAAATGATAAATTCTTCGTAAACGAATCACAGTAAAAGAATCAATACTAGTAAATCCGTCAAATCAAATACGATTTACATCCCTCAATCATATCAACAGAATCAATCAGATCAATAAAGAAATCACTTCTGGTCAATAATGTCAAACGGTATGAAATCACATAAAACAATTAAATCAATAATAATAATGAAAGCAATCAAATCTATCAATACAGTAAAATCATATTCTAGACCACGTACTCAATGTATCACATGAATCACATGTATCAGTCAGTATTCGGTGTATCACGTGCTATAAGATCGGTACAATGAATCAGTAGTATCACTGAATCAGTAGTTTTGGTATCAGTAATAGTATCGGTATCAGTATCGGTATCTGTAGTATCAATAAATCAATGGTATCAATAAGTCTATAGTATCGATGAATCAATAATATCGGTATCCATAAGATCAATGAATCAATGAATCGATGCAATATCAATATCCATATCGGTATCTGTAATCAGTGACATATAAAATATGAAATATCAATGAAATCGTGCAATGACAGGAAACTCATAAATCCGTACAGAATTCAGATAATCACAGAAATCGTATATAATCAAATGAAATAAGATATTCAGATACTTGATTAGAATCAAACAGTTGATACAGAAGAACTAAATTTATTTCGAACAACATAATATTCAAGTCAGATTTCGCAGAACCAACAAAATCGTATAGAACAAACAGAATCATACAGAATAAACGGAATCGTACAGAACAAACGGAATCATATAGAATAAACAAAATCGTACATAACAAACAGAATCATACAGAAATCGTACATAACAGAATTCAAATCATAAAAGCACATTTCACATAACAGATATCAGCTTCCCGGACCCTGACAGAATCTCAACGGATTCTGGCCCCTTATGCCTCCCTTCCCTAACACTGACAGAGTCTCAACGGATTCTGGCCCCTTATGCCTCCCTTTGTGCTTAAAGCACCAGAACAGAACATATATACAAAATTTTCAGAACATAACTTATTTTTACATAACAGATATCAGATTCTCGGACCCTGATAGAATCTCAACGGATTCTGGCCCCTTATGCCTCTCTTCCCTGACACTGACAGAATCTCAACGGATTCTGGCCCCTTATGTCTCCCTTTGTGCTTAAAGCACCAGAACAGAACAGATATACAGATTTTTCAGAACAGAACTTGCTTTCAGATAATTTTCAGAACAAAACTTGCTTTCATATAACTTTCAGAACAGAACTTGCTTTCAGATTATTTTCAGAACAGAACTTGCTTTCAAATTATTTCCAGAACAGAACTTGCTTTCAGATTTCCCAGACCCAGACAACGGAATCACAAAGGATTCCGGCCCCTTATAACTCCCTTTGCTCCCAGACCCAGACAACGGAATCACAAAGGATTCCGGCCCCTTATAACTCCCTTCTGATATCACAGTACATCAAAACATTCAAATCAGAAAAATCGAATACTTCAGAAAATTCATCAGCGGCATAACGGCAGTATACAGAATCTCCACAAAATTCACAAATTCAGAAAATCACCAAATTACCAGAAATCGTGTAAAACAACGTTACAAAGCATTACTCGTACTGAAGCAATATTTTTCAACAGCCAGGTAATTTTCTATTTGATAAAAAGCGCAAAGAACTCAAAATATCCTGTAAAAACTTTCCAAAAAATACTCAAATCCTACAAAAACATCAGTTCAATAACATACCAAAAGTTACAAGGCAAAAGTTTCGTCAATACAAAGATATGCATGTTATTCGGTAACGGAAACACAAAACTGAGCAGAAAAATATCAAAACTCGAAATCTTCGAAATCAGAAATAGGATTCGGATTCCTTACTGCGAGACGAACAATTCTTTCAACCGCGTCGTCGGACAAAAAATCGCTCCGCGGCCTCCGAAACCAAGCTTCTTCTTTCTCTTTCCTTCTCTTTCTCTCTCCTACCTTTTTCTCTCTCTTCCAAAAATGATCCAAAATATTTCAAATCGGATATTTATCAAATAGGATCGTCC
The DNA here is from genome assembly GCA_022539455.1 of Dendrobium nobile. Classification (NCBI taxonomy): domain Eukaryota; kingdom Viridiplantae; phylum Streptophyta; class Magnoliopsida; order Asparagales; family Orchidaceae; genus Dendrobium; species Dendrobium nobile. The sequence continues at coordinate 58,908,976 of CM039722.1, read as the reverse complement.
AGGACGATGCCCAGATCGTCCCGGGACGAACTCCTCTGGACACGGATCGTACAGACGAAAATTAATTACAATTTATTTCGTCCCTGGACGAAACTCTCGGGTTCAGTTCGTCCTGACGGTTCGTCCAAACGAACCAGACAGATTTCTTCACAATTTCTTCAGTTCGTCCCGTACTAAGGCCAGTTCGTCCGGACTAACAGCACTCAAAAAAATCAGCTTTGGAGAGGTTTTACATTATGGATCTCCTTGAGGATCTAAACATCTCTCGAACCTTATCCTAAGTTATGAAGAAAAGTAAAGTGAGTTTAAATTTGGAGAGATTAATAAAAAAATTAAAATACTCATATATACTCCTATTTAGAAAACAAAATCATAGGCTATTAAGGATAGACCCAATAGTATTTGCCAAGACTTTTAAAACTGGACCGGACTGGCCGATTCAACAAGTTGAACCGTAAACCGATTGACCAGACGTTTCAGTTCCATCACAGAACCAGGCTCGTAGAAAACAGGTAAAACCCATTCGGACCGACAATCAGACCGTAGAACCAAAGAACTGGCGCCGCTTTTGAAAGAATGTGTTGTTCAATTAAAACACAATATGAGCCGTTGGAATTAGATCAAGCGATCTATGTGAAAAATTTAGGAAATAAAAAACCTAATATTCATATTCCAATCCCGTTTGTCTCCTCTTCGTCCGCATGAATAGTTTCCACTTGTATCAGTCTCAGCGTCCCCTCTTCGTTCTCAAACTCGACAAGGGGCTACAACCATGATGAAGGCTCCTCCCAATGCAGGCATTATTCCTCTCCTACATCACACTCCCTTCTTCTGTCTTCTTCAAAGCGTAGGATGTAAATTTTTTGGAACAATATTTTTACCAGCTTTTTTTTTGTACTTTTTTAATGTTTGAGTTGAAGACCTTTTTGTATGAGCTTTTTAAACTTGTTAATTTTCTCCTGTTTTTATCTCATTGAGTTGTGTTTTGGTATTACTACAAGTTGGTGATATGTTGGTTTGGAACTTCTTGTGAATTGCAACATTGCATCATGATGTGGAAATGCTTTTGTTTCTGTAATTGCATTTGTTGTGGAAATCTTCATATGAGTTTTGTTGATTATAAGAAGGGTTGTGGTTGAACAATATGTAATAATGATTAGTATTAAAAAGTTGAGTGAGCTGTTTTTAATTAGTTTTATTATTTAAAAATTTAGCATCTTATATAGATAGCATTTTATCCATTTATAAAATTTATAATAATGCCAAGTTATCTAATTTTTCATCATTTAAAATCTAATTAAGGCTCTTTTATACAAATAAGTTATTGAATTATGTGCATAAAGTTAAATTCTGTAGGATAATTGATACAATGTTATTAGACTTGTAACTATACATTTTTATGGTAATTAAAAGTTACTAAACACCTAATATAATTGATTTCTATTTTCTAATTAAATCATATGCTTTAGAATTTAACTTTTAATATTCGTTTATATAGACCATATGTTAGTTATATAAATCCAATGAAATATATTAAGGATTTTTCTTATTTTTCTATTGACTGTCTTGTAGAGATTCAATTCTATTATTATCTGGAGATTCAATCAATCTGATATAATAGAAAAATCTTGTTCATCAACCAAAGGAGAAACACATGGTTCAGAATTTAACTTTTCATATTATTCTATAGTTGACAAAGCTTCCTGGGTTGTGAAGGGAGTTAACCACTAGGGATGCATTATTTGATGATGTAAACCTAGGAAATGATTAGTAGATTCACTTAGGCCTTAGTTTTTAATGTGAAAACTGAAGTGAATGATTAAATGAAGACTATTGGATTTTTTCTGATTTTATCTTTATAACATGAATGTATAAATTCATTATCTTCAGAAACTTTATGTTGTACATGTATTTTACTTATTGTATTGCACATCTGTTATTGGATGTTGATTTTCTTTTCTTCAGTTCATTTTCCAAATTTCATCTACTAAAGGAAAGGAAATGGAGATTTCAAATAAAATTTAGAAGAGAAATTATGTAGAGGTATGTTACTCAATATTGTCGTTAATTTTAAAAATAATATATATTGCACTATTTTATATATTTCATAATTATTTATTTTGTCACATATTTTAATTGACTGCATCATTATTACATCATTATGTTATATTTAAATAAAATTAGTATTTATTATATATGTCATCCGGTTCAATCCAGGTCGAACCATTAAAACCTAAACATTTCCTTCATCTGGTTCATTAGCTGGTCTGGTTTTCACAACCTTGGTATTTGTTAGAGACCTAAGGTGAATAAGCATGATGCGTGCCATCATGCCATTTGTAAAATGTACCTCATAATCATTTGATTGATGGCTACCAACATGAAATGATAAAGCAAGTTTGATATGAAACAAGTTGATTAGCATTTAAACTAATTAGTTTAGGTTTGTAACTCTTTTTTTTTTTATAAGAGGGTCTCTTTCAAAAGAATTTGAAATGTAGCTCCACAACAAGCCCTTGGTGAATGAAGAAGAAGAAGGATGCCATCATGGTAAAATCCGAAATTGACGATCATAGGTGTTGCACACATTTCGATGCACCGCGACAAAATTTACGTGAAAATTCAAAGTTAATGAATTGCGGCGGAAATAATTTTATAAAATTCTATGCAAAATTTTGAGCGAATTGATATAAAGAACCAATATTTAATTTTGCCTAATTTTGAAGATAAAAATCATGGAAGTTTTATTAAGACTAAAATGCCCTTAATAACTATTAAAGCGAAAGAAGTTTTTGGAGGGCATTTAAGTCCTTTGGCCATCTAAGGGAATTAGATTATTAGAGGGACCGAATTCAATCGGTCCCTCATTCATCCGTTTGGCCAAACCGAAGGAACTGAAGGGAGGCGCATGGCAAGGCTAGGACGGGGGCCTCCGACGACGTTTTCCGACGAAGAAATTTGGGGAAAACGTAGAGGAGGATAAGAGGAGACTAAGGTATGCATTAGAATCTACATTTCCCCTCTCATTCTCAAGATTTTTGGAAATTAAGATTTTAGGGTTTTTCCAAAAATATTTGTTTCTTCCAAAATTTCTTTACGAAATCAATAGGGAAGGTTAAGGAAGATGTTTTAACGGTAAAAACGAAGTTTCCCTAAATTTTATTGAAATTTGAAAATTATGATTTTTCCTAAAAATTGAAATATCTTAAAGTGCTTTCACAAAAGTGATTTTTATGGGTCCTAGGAATGTTTCTAAAATAAAATTTTGAGTTTTTGTAAGAATTTGCATTTTCTTTATTTTTCTAATTAAATAAATCCGAAAATAATTAAGGTTATTATTAAATTAGGTTTAGGGAAAACTTTGGCATGAAGATTTGAGGAAATTTAAGAATTTAGGGTTTCCAAAAATTAGGGATTTTAATAAATCCGAAAATTCAAATTAAATTATGTTAATTTTCTTAAGCTTAGTAAGAATCGATTAGTGAGAAATGAAAATTTTAGACAATTTGGAAATGATTAAAATTTGAGGAAAAATTATCGTTGACACTTCTTTATGTGTGATTGTTAGGTTGTGATCAATAAGGGGAGCAACGCATGTCAAAGCGACACTATACGAAATTTTTGTGCTTGTGTTAAGGTAGGTACTCATATTTCTTATAAAAATTTCATATATATTGCTTTGCTCTTTTATTCAATGCAAATCTTTAGAGTTTTCAAAATTATATGATTTATGAATTTTATTATGCAAATGACATGTAAGTAGAATCTCTATATTTCAATAGGTTAGTAAACTTACATGTTATTCGTGATTTTCATGTTTTGAGCTAATGATTTATGAATCATGATTGTTTTTCATTAAGCATATGATTGACTGAAAAATAGTTTATAAGTTTATGGTATGAAACTGTGCATGTTGATGCGGAGTGCCCAAATTGTAAAGGGGCTCTTTAGAGCCAATTGTAAAGAAATGGTCAAATAAATGAAAATGTGTACCTGATCAATACAAATTCTATGGGTACCTCCGAGACGGATGTTATAGTAAATATTATGCATATTAAGGTTTATATTTTGTTTTCTATGCATAATGAAGGTTTATGTTTAAGGAAATGTTATCAAAAGGTTTCTTATACATAAAGGTTTTGAATTTACGCAATATTGACTGTCGTTTAAAATTTCCATTTGATGTTATTTAATTATATGAAAAAGATATTTTATTGTTGTTTTAACTAAATTTTTATAAGAAATATGAATTATCTGCTGAACGAGTAAACTCATCCCTAGTTGTGGGATTCTTTTTCAGGAGAACCATCTTGGAATTGATGGCAGAGAGGCAGTTTATTTACTGTCGTAGGATTGGGCGGAATCGGAGTAACAGGTTTTTCTTTCAATTGGTGTCTTATGTGTGTAAGGCATAGAATGTGTGTTTTAAGAATTTTGGGCATTGATGTATTTGACTTGTTTAGTGTTTGATGTTATGAAAGACTTGCGAAAGAGAAAAACAAAATAAATATATGTGTGATTTAATAGCTCATTTATGTATTATTGAAATGAACTTTATTCTATATTTATGTTGAACTAAATGTCAATTTCTACTATTTTTCATATGATTGTTTGTTCCCGCCTCGCCTTTGCGAGCTTACCGGGCCGGGTCGTGACAATCACTTTAAAATGTTTGCAAATGACGAGGTTGAACTCAAGGCATGCAAGTAAAATGTAGGGGAGGTTATGGCACATGAAAGCAAGTGCAACAAGCACAACAATGACAACGCAAAGATAACACAGTCATATTGGTTGACATATACAATATCTAAACAACATAGGATGACCACAAAGATGAGGATGCTCAGGTGGATGAGTGGCTTTACTCTTAGAGAAAGAATGTGAAACGAGCATATATGAGAAAAGATTGGAGTAGCTCTAGAGGCCGATAAGAATAGAGAGAGTCGTCTTAGATGGTTTAGTCATATAAAGTGTTGGCCTTCCAATGATCCAATTAGTAGAGTAGATGTATTAGATTTGGCTTATGTTAAAAAAGGTAGAGGTAGACATAAAAAGATTTTATTAGGAAATATTATAAATGACTTTTTTTAATTAGATTTAAATGAGAATTTGACTCTTAATATGATATAATAGAGAAAAAGGATTCATGTAGCCGGCCCCACATACTGGGATAAAGGCTTGATGTTGTTGTTGTTGTATAGGATGGCCACAACGCAGGCAATGGTCGCCGCCTTGCACTTATAGGAGAGAAGTAGAACAATCATTTGAAATAATTGTACGGTTGATACAGTTATTGCTTGTTGCAAGTGCACTTACCATCCATGTCTACAACATCAAATAGATAAGGATGATGGAAAAAAAATCACCCCAATGTTATGTAGCATCTCCCCTCTCTATTTCTATTGGTCTGTCAACAATAAATCCTATGCCCATCACAGCAATCAACAAGAATGGGGGTCATATGGGCTTGGATCTTGATAAAGAAGGCAGATAAGGGACCATATAGAATCAAGAGGATATAAAAGGCTTTTTTAGAAAAATAACAGCAATTCTTTCAATCTGCCTAGTTTAAGATATTACAAAACTTGAAAAGATAAGATTTGACAACCTTATGTCAGCATTCATGCTCATCTAGGTATTAGTATGGATAAAATAAAGTTATGTGGAAACTTACTAATACTCCCACTTTTTATATATTTGTGTGAGGACTCAAAAATATCACCTTTTCTTTTTCTCTTGTAATATTTTTCTGTTAACCGCCAATATTCCCTTAAAATACTATAATGAGAAAGGTTATAGTGGAGTCTCTGCCTTCTTAGCCTTTAAATTTTCACTCAATTTCTGTGAAGAGACATGTTAAAATATAACAATATTTTTCAATAGTGTATTTGTGGAGAAGGAGCAAAGCATTGGTTAGAACCATGAGACTCATGACGTTTGCCCTAGCGAAAGAAACCAAAGCATCAATTCTGCCTATTCTTTTTAAGGAGATGAATAAGTGAGCTATAATTTGAATTAATTCTATCAATCTAGGTCAAACCTTATCCAAAACTCAATACTTATGCCTAGTAACTGTTAAAGCCCCTGTTTAAAAATTGATTCTTGGGCATATGTGAGGTGTGGGAAAATTTTCTCTGCCTGAAATAACTCATGGCTTAAGCTGAAGCCTCTCCAACGAGAGTCACCTAAGACCTGAAAGTAGAAAAGAGATCAAATGTCAAAATTTAGGATACCCCTGGGACTCTTATCAGCTTCTGTAGAAGCTTCTTTACAATGAGTCCTAAGACTTAGAGAAATGCTGGTCAAAGCATCCACATCTTAAATCCTCTTGAAACTCTTAAATAGCTTGCACTAACCACTTCAAGGAGTATGACTAATAAATAGAATTAATACGGGCCAAATTTTCTTCACCTAAAGATCCTCCTTGTTTGGGTTAAAGGAAATTCACCAAGTGCTCTTCTAAAACCTGGAAAAGATGTGGGTCAAACCCACCACATCTTACATCCTCATGGGACTCTGTATTAGTGTGATCAAGAAGAATATTCAATAGGAGTGATGCGGACATTGGCACGAAGATCTGGCGCATCTATCACAGGAGGCGTCGTAAATCGATGGCTCTAATTTAAGTTGTCATCTATGAATTATTTTCTGCATTTTAGTTTCTATTTTATGTTATTTTTTATTTTACCCCTAGGTTAATTTATTTGAGTGTTGTGGCCCAAGGGGCATTTTTTTAATTTTCTATTTTCTCATGTTATGGCCTATAAATAAGGGCCTTTAGCTATTGTAATAGGGGGGGTTGATTGATATGAAAAATTATTTTCCACACTTGTGTTCTTCTTGAGAGAGGACGAGAGTGAGATTTCTATGAGAGAAATCGAGAGTTTCACCAGCCGTAGGATGGGTCCGGGTTCGTGAAGTGAAGTCCCTCGGAGAAGGGCAATCGTATCACCCACCAACCTTGGAGACGGTCGGGTTCGTGATTTTCTCTGTGCATCTTTCGTTTTATCTTCTATCATTTGTTTTGTTCCATCTTCCTCCTCCCCCATCTTCGTTTGGCCAACGGATTCATCTCAACCTGAAAACCCCTCCTCTTTCTCCAAACCCCCACGGCCTCCAATTGCCACAAGCCCCTTTGCCGCCGGCCAAGGCCACAACCGCCGGCCCCCTCATCTCCCTAGCCGCCGACCACTCCCCTCCTTTCTTCCAACCAAATTTATTTCCTATTTTAGATTAAAATTGAATGTGGGAAGAGTTGAAATTCGAAATTCTTCATGGCGAATTTTCAAAATCTTTCCTAGTTTAAATAGTCTATTTTAGGAAAGTTTCTTAATTAATTCAATTTGAATTTCAAATTCAAATTGAGTTTAATTGAGCCCTCTACCATCTCATAAATCTCCTCTTTGGGTATGAATTAATTAAGGGATAATTCCGGAAATTCAAATTTCGTTGGATTTGAATTTCAAAATTATTTCCTAAAATAATTCTCCTATTTTGGGAAAGTTTTTTATTTTAATCTAATTTGAAATTGAATTTCAAATTGGATCACAAATAATACTTTCCAAAATCTTATACCTATTTTAAAGAGCCTTATTTATTTTGATTAAATTCCCTCTTGGCTTATCCCTGCCGCCAGCTACCTATTTAGTCAATTAGGATTTATTTCCTAGTTGACTCATATTTCCCTTGGCAAATAACTCAAATCTTTCCCCACCCACCCAGCCGTTACTTCTTAAATCAAATCATTGATTTAGGAAAACAATTCCCCTTTTTTTTTTCCTTTTTCTCTCACCCGTTAAATCCTGTCTTTATTGAATTAAAATCTCATTTAATTTTCCCTGTGGTCCCGCCGTTTTCCTCTTCTCCGAATTGATCCAGCAAGAATTGTTTTTAGGGAATAACACAGCTTCCCAACTCCTCATTATCTCGTAACAGCTTATTTCTTTGGAAAGTTTCCAAAACCTGATTGCTGCTGCTAGTTTTCCCGTTGGAGTTAATTCCAGAATTTCCTCTTGAATGCTCCTTCCAATTTCCCTTGTTCCTAAGCATAGAACCCTGAAAATTTTCCCAGATTTTGGGAGAAAAACCTGCACTGTTTCAGGTTTCTTGTAGGATTTGTTTCAGATTATAGCAAAGTCAACTCCCGTTCTACATCAAGGAGTCCTCCTACGGCTTGAAAGCCAATAGGGCCAAACTCTTCATACAGATTGAAGGAGAAAATTGATCATAAAAAAATTATTAATCACACAGCCTATCAAGTTTAGAGAATTTTAGTAGAGCCTTAATTTGCAAGATTGGAGATCATGAAGATAATGAATCTTTACTACAAAATGGTATTCCCATCCACCAATTAATCTCATTCAATGCATTGGACGCTATCATTGCAGCTTGTTGGGATCTATGCGGAAGTTTTCTCCCTATCCTCATTGGTAAATGGCCTCCAAAATGACCAAAAGCTTTGTCATATATAAAAAAACCTCAAAAAAAGGAGATGTTTGTAGCAAAGCTCTAACTCGTGCAATGGTAGTCACATTAAAATAGAGGGTGGGTAGTTTTTCACTATCATGTTCACTCTCTTGAAGTCATTTGATGCAACCAATGATGACACAAACCTTGTATCTTCCTCAAGTAACTGGGTTTTATCGCATTTCCTAGAAGCAAGATTAACCCTAGCAGCATTCCTCAACATTCAAGTTTGTTTCCCAATGACATTTTTACTGCTCTATCTCAAAGTTTGAGCCACCATACTAGTTGTCACAAGCCTCTCCTACTCCTCATTTAGCCTCCAAACTTGCCACGACCATCCTCCGATGACCTCAATGGTGATGGCTACCTAATACGACCTTCTTCTAATGGAAAGATGGGCACACTTAACTCACAACCTCCTCCTGTTGGGCGAATTCACCTCATCCAAAAGAGTTCCAGGCCAAGATAAACCAGCTAAATATATTTAATATGATTCAACATACGTCATTCAATTGAAGTTAAGACTAGCTCAGTAAAATAATTGCAAGACATGCTTTAAAATGGTAATATGAACTATTTTGTTATCAAACGCCACAATCTCAGAATGCGTTTCAAGCTATTCCAACTTTTTTTCCCGTAACGGTGGCTTATAAATAGGAATTCAAATCAATGTATTCACCTCATTCCAAACTATATACTTTGAAGTACTTAAAATTTCTCCTTCCCCACCTCCCCCACTGTCCCATTTCTAGTTAATTTATTCTATAATATTTAAGGTGAGACTCGGTAGCTTTGTGGAATCTGAAGTAATCCCCCTCCTTATCTAAGTAGACACAGCCAATTTTGCAAGCAACATGTTGTATAACTTACTCTTAAAAGAGTTATGGTATCCTCCTCTCACCAAAAATAAAATGCACAAGCCGACCGTTTAGATTTACTGGGCGAGTACTTATTACGTAGCTCAATTAGATTCGATGATTTTAAATTCATTTATTTTTTCTTGTCCTTAAAGGAAATTGGATTAAAAAAAATAGCGGTTCAACTGATGAATGAGAAAGAAAAACCAATTTCAAAAATCAACACCAAATGAATGGCGCAGAACCAAGAATGCACGTCCTTCGTCTACACTCCTCTTTAAAACCAAAACATCGGGAAGTGCCCAATCAAGACGGCCCTCAACACAAAAGAATTCCCGCTTGCCTCGCAAAGAGAACAGCCATGTCACACATTAAACCCTATAAAAGATGAATCAATTGAGATCGAAGATCTTACTATCGCGAAAGCGACAAAGATGATTCCCAACAGCAGAAACGTCGTAGCATCGGCATCCGACGGCGGAGGATTTCGTTGACCCTGACTATTCTGCTGCTGCTGGGGCGGCTGTGGTGGAGTCCCCTGTGGTGGAGGCGGCTGCGGTGGAGGTTGAGGCGGCTGCGCTTGCATGGCTCTTCCAAAGAACACCTTCACTCTTAATCCTAACGAGATTCCTGCCTTGCTGTCGGGTGAAGCGACTCGAAAGAAGGATAAATAAAGGTTTCAGAAGCACAGCTTCGCGGGCCAAACCGCCCAAACTTTGTTCATCAGGTAGACTTGCCGGCAGAGTTTTCTGTGCGACAATGCACGCATGCGACTACTACGCTGCAGCGGTTCGTCATTAAATGCTATAGTGAGATCTGAGATGTTACAATGGTTGCTTACTTTTTTGATCTGTGAATAGGGGTGTCAATTCGGATTAATGGGTTGGGTTCGGGTTGAATTTGAAACTGATCCGGCACTGTTCGGGTCAACCCGAATCTGACCCGTTTTTAAAAACGGGTCAGGTTTCTGGACCCGAACCCGACCCGATTCGGGTCCGAGTCAACCCGACCCGACACGAATGACCCGAAGTTGACATAAAATTGCTAATTTTCGGATCAAAATCGGGTCAATACTCGATTTTCGTGTTAAAATCGGGTCAATCTCGGGTTTTCGAGTCAAATATGAGTTTTCGTGACACTTTCGGGTCAATTTCGGGTTGCTGGGTCAACCCGAACCTAACTCGATTTTTAAAACGGGTTGATTTGTTCAGCCCGAACCCGACTCGGATTTTTCCGGGTTGAGTTCGGGTTGTGTCAAAAATTGACACCCCTATCTGTGAATGGCGGTTTATATTACTGACATTATTAGCTTGTCTTTTATATTTTTTAGTTTGTTCTTTTTTGTTATTTGAGGTTGTTTGTGTCTATTATTGTCAACCGATTTTTAATCTAGATGGACATTAATAGCTTGTTTTTTATATTTGTTTTGTTCCTCTATTTTTCTTTTTGTTGATTGTTGGTTGTTTTGTTGGCAGGATTCGTGGATCTTGTGAATTTAGATTATAGTTCTTATTGTTGTTGATGCATGTTGGTGGTAGCTGTCTGTGGATTTGTCTACAGACATTGGATTTTGCTGGCCGAGTCTTTGTTGGAAGGCTTGTACTCTCTTATTGCTTCAGATTGTATTTGCGGTTGTTGTTACTTATGTTATTGTAAGTTGATGTTGCTATAGTTGCTGGTTGGAGGTTTGTTGTTGATGCAACTACTAATTTGTGGATTATGGCTTCATTTGGGACGGCTTTTTATTGCTTCCTAAAGCAGTTTCCTAGTATAAAAATTATAATTTTTTTACTAGGAAGTTGCTTTAGGAAGCAGAAAGAAAGCCGTCCCAAACAAACGAAGCCTATGTCTTTGGACTAGGTTGATGTTGTGCTCCTTTTTTTGGCTCTTCTTTGTGAATGGTGGTTTGTTGTATTTAGCAGTTTTTCTGCTGATTTTTTATTTTTAATCTTAGCTACTTTATTTTGTAGCTTTAATTCTTGGGATGGGTCGTTAGTTCTTATTCTTTTTGTTTGTTTTTTTTTTTCATTAGATTGTAAGTTTTTCTTGTTTTTCTTACTTCCTTTTGATTTTGTAATCTTTTTATTCTTTAATGAAAATTAGGCATGTTTGCCTCTAATTTTCCAAAAAAAAATGTTATAATGGGATTGCGCTTTTATTTAAGTGGACTAATAAATACTCATAAAAGAGTACAGAATCTTATTTTTATTGTTTTTTAAAACATAATTTTAAAACAAAAAATTTAAATAGAGAATAAAAGTCAATGAAAGATCTAAAACCTATAAAGTTGCAAAAAATATATAATAACAATGAGTTATCCTATATGACAAAGATGAACCTTCAGATCATTTTAAAAGAAAGATAAAACTTTTCCGAATAGGAGAGAAGACTACCCTAAGGAATAATATATAACAACATCAGGAAGGAGGAATAGCTTAGTTAGAGATGGTGATCAATGTTTATAAGGAGTTTACTTTCTTAAATTTATGAATTTCAATCTTAAGATATGGAAGCTTAAGAGAATGAAAGTTAAATATGACAATATCAAAATGAATGAGACTTGCATTATGTATTAACGATACAAAAGTTGGTTTTGATTGAAAATTGGTGCTAATTGTCGATAAATATACAATTGAAATTCTCTAAGTTCATGAACTATATCCATTAAAATCAAGCCTATATGGGGCTCCCTTCCTCTTTAAATATTTATGAATAAGACATTCTCGTCGTATTGTCTATAAATTTAGACATCACGTCAACACAATCGGAGTTAATCATTCTTGATCATTATATATATATATATATATATTACTTAAAATTTTAATATTACATACATACTACCATAGTTCACTTTCATATCAAATATGAGTGATATGAATGAAATATATGGGTGGTGGGAATGAAATATAGGTGTCATATTTGATATTAAAATAATATAAAGTGGTATATATGTAATATTAAATTTTTTTTATGTTATATATGTAAATAGAATAGTATAAAGTGATATGTATGTAAATTCCTCTTTATTTTTTCGTTTTAAGTTAACACTATCAAACTTACTTTCATTAAATGATAATCCTTTTTGTTGCATCTTGGAATATTCACGAGAGTAGAGAAATATAAATTTTAATGTCTTAGTTTTGTACGAAGATCCAGCACACAAGCTGATAAAAGTGAGGGTGTACAGTTCATAAGAGACACCAACATTTTTACATGGAAAACCCTAAAACCACGGAGCTTGGCCCAGTTTGAATGAATCTACTATTATTTGCAGTAGATTACAAATGAGGCTCTTCCTTGGGGAGAATGCCTTGGGTTGATGTAGCAAATGTGCATCATGTTACATGGTGAGAATTGGAAGAATTAGTATTTTAATTTTCATTTAGTCGGCAGAACCGTAGTCGGTGGGCAACGAAGGTCGGAAAGACCGTGGTCTGACGACGGTGGTTGGAAGGACTGTTGTCTAACGAGGGAGGTCGGAAGGACCGTAGTTTGCTGGAGATAGTGGTCATAAAGACCATAGTATGGCGAGGGAGGTTGGAAGGACTGTAGTCGGTGGGATACAATGGTCATAAAAAGATTGTTGTTTGTCGACGGAGGTCGGAAGGACCGTAGTAGGTGACCTCCACCGCAGTTGGCAGGAGATATGGGGTAGAATGACCGTTGTTTGACGATGGAGGTCGGAAGGATCACAGTAGGCGATAGAGGTCGCAAGGACCAGAGCCGATAGGAGATAGGGGTTAGGAAGAGTGTTGTCTGGTGATGGAGGTCAGAAGGACCGTAATAGGCAACAGAGGTAAGAATGATCGTAGTCGGTAGAAAATAGGGGTTAGAAAGACCGTTATTTGATAATGGATGTCAGAAGGACTGTAGTAGGCAATAGAGATAGGAATGACTATAATCGACAGGAGATAGAGGTTAGAAAGACCGTTATCTGATGATGGAGGTCGTAAGGACTATAGTAGGCGACAGAGGTCGTAAAGGCCATAATTAGAGGGAGATAAGGGTTAGAAAGATCGTTGTCTAGCAATGAAGGTTGGAATGATCATAATAGGTGATGGAGGTTGAAGGACCGTAGTCGGTAGGAAACTGTGACGACCCCAGGATCCGCGTAGCGAAAGGATTCGTCTGACATTCTGATCGAACTCCATTCCAGTTGCCTTGCTCGGACCTAAAATTTTAAACCACATATAATGAGCTACAATAGCCCAGCAGGTCACCAAAGCCTACAACTAAAATCAAAGCACGGCGATGCTATCAATATGCATGTCAATCTATCAATCTGAATCAGTCAATGGTCAATGAGTCTATGCAGCGGAAATCAATGAATCAATGATCATCAATTCTATGCAGTGGAAATCCATAGTCAATAAAACCAGTCAATGCAGCGGCAGGCAATTCGATAAATCAACGCAATCAATCAATATCCGTCAATCAAATCAATACGGTCAAATCAGTACGATCCAATCAATGAAGTCAAATGAGAAAAGCGATACGAGACAAGGAATCTATAAAACAGTCAATACGGTAGAGAACAATAGCAACAGCGAGTCTATAAAATCTAGGCAGCAATACAATGAATCCATACGATGTCCATGTCCATGCTATCAATGCAGTATCTATATCTATCAATGTCCATATCAATGCTCAGCGATCAATCAATGAAATCAATGAATCCGTACGATAAGAAATCAATTCGATAAATCCACCAAATCAATTCATCAATCGGAAATCAATAAATCAATGCACATCAGGAAATCCATACGATGCAAGATCATACAATTCCATACAATGGTCTTACTCGACAAGCACAAACACTAGTCATGATCAACCAGGTTAACTGGCTATTATCAATAGTGCTGTTGTAGAATCCGTTGCTGTTGTAGTCCGTTTAATACACGTTGGTCTATCAACAAGAGTCGTCACTCTTTTTGCCCGTCGGCCGCCCGTCGGCATATAAAACTCCTTATGACTCCCATCTATAGTGCTGTTGTAGAAATCCATAATCGATGTTTAAAGGAAAGCCCGTCGGCCCACCATCCTGTACAGGTCAAGTCTATCTTCACCAACGTTCAACCAGGTTCCCACTTGTCTTTCAGGATCAATCAATCAATCAATGCAATAATCGATGCAATAAGCAATATTAAAGAAATCTAGAACAATCATATCAATAATCATAGGCATATCAATTCAATCTATCAATCTCAGACAAATCAGAAATCATACGAAAATCGGGCAGAGTAACGGCAGTCGGTCAAATTTACACAAAAATCCTGCAAAAAGACACGATTTCCAAATTCTACCAAATTACAATAGAATATCTATAACATCAATGCAAGACTTTTATTCTATAGAAACCAAGTCAGAAAACATCCTGATAATTTTCTATTCAATTAAAATCGCGTAGAATCAATTCCGACCGATAAAATCTTCGTAGAATACAGTCAAATCGTGTAGAATAATCATATCTATAACACTCTAAAAGTTGTGCGGTGAAAGTTGTGTCAAATCAAAATCATGTCGAAAAGTCGACTACGAAAACACAAAACAGATCTCAACTCGGTCAAAACACAACATCTTTGAAAACAGAAATAGGATTCGGAGTCCTTACCACGAGATCTACACTTTTCCCAACAGCAGCGTCGGACGAAAAGCGCTCCGCGGTCTCCGAAAACCAGCTTTTCTCTTTTTCCTTTTCTCTTTCTCTCTCCTCAGATATTTTCGTTTTTATAAAATGATTTTCTCTCTCCTCAAAACGAGCTCATTTCCTTATATCTGTGAACTGATCGGCCAGGCCGATATTCACATCGTCCCGGGACGATCAGACCAAATCCTGATCGTCCTGGACCTCACCCAGGGCTATTGTCTGGCCGATAATTTCTACAGTACAGATCGGCCTGGACGATCTCACAATCGGCCCGGACGATCCTGTCCAGAAATCATCCAGAAAACACTCCAGAAATCAGCTGTTTTCCATGCACTGATCGGCCTGGACGATCAGTGCAAGGCAACTGGAATGGAGTTCGATCAGAATGTCAGACGAATCCTTTCGCTACGCGGATCCTGGGGTCGTCACAGAAACAGTGGTCAAAAAGACCATTCTCTAGCGATGGAGGTTGGAAGGATCGTAGTTGGCAGGAGACATGAGTAAAAAAAGATCATTATCTGGTGATGGAGGTCGGAAGCACCGTAGTAGGCAACAGAGGTCGCAAAAAATCGTAGTCGACAGGAGACAAGGGGTTAGAAAGACCATAGTAGTAAGGCGGTGGTATGGAGGAAGTCTGGGTGATTTTCGGTGGTCTAGCTGAACTCCAAGTTCTGTCAATGTTCCGACGAAAGTTCGAGCCTTAGTTAGCGGTTTGACGGTGGTTTGGCAAAACTCTAATGTCAAGTAGTGGTCCGGCGGAACTTCGGCGTCAGGCGGTGGTCTAGAGCTCCGGTGTCAAACGGTGGTCTGATGGAAGTTCGACGTCAGGTGGTGATTTGGAAAAACTCCAGCATCAGGTGATTGTCTGACAGAACTTCGGTTTTGGGCGGTGGTCGAGGAGGAGTGAGGAGGTAAGAGCAATCTCCGATCTCTCTCTTGCCCTCTTGCTTGGGGGTCGCTTTTCATGAGAAGTGAGAGGTCTATTTATAGATTTACGAGAGTGGCATGATCTGTAAATATGAGGAAGATCAAGGGTATTTTAGGAGTGGTTTGTATGGACGACCGATGTTCATTCCCTTGATCATGGACCATTTGTTGGGCATTTGGATGTCTTAGTGATATCAAAATTCAGTGATCTTGGGCTCGTTCGATTTGTCTCGTCGAGCCGCTCGATTCAGCTATAAGAATATTACGTTTGAAAAATGTTTTGTGATCCAAATTGTGGTTTGAACATTTTAACAGTGCTTTGGGTCCTTGAATTGGACCCATCTGGGCTCGGATTGAGTCTAATTTGGTGTCGTTGTGTTCATATTTTTGAAACGTTCAGTTTGCAAGTTTAATTTTGAATGATCCCAATTTTAATTTAAAAAATTTCTAGCTTGATTTTGTCTCGTTATTCATGCCCGATGAAGATTATTTTTAGATGATACATCACTCTTTAAAAGTGGACAAAAATTTAAAAATATAAGATTTAAATTATTATTATTATAATTAATAATCAATTAAATAATTAATGTAGGTGGTGACCCGTCTATGAAATCTTCTATGAATGGAAACGGAGGACAATAAACCCTTTGGTCGGGTGAACTCGGCAATTCTGCGGGCATAAGTAAATCTCTGGTTCTCAGATCTCGAAGCTCTGAGGTTTCTCCATCTGCGACAAGGCAGGTTCTTCATCTCTCTCACACTGCGCTCGCTCTTTCTTTTTTTAATTTCTTTTTCCATAAGTTTACCGCTTGAAGAATTGTACGGCATTTCAATTCGTTCTTTGTTTATTGCCATGGAATGTTCTTGATCATACTTGATGAACTCCTGAAATGAGAATTTGTTCCGTCCTTTTGAATTAATTTCTCCTGTATTTGATGGAATTAAGAGTAGATGCCATAGAAAATGGATGTTCCATCTCTCTGACATATACGTGATGCGATTAATGTATATGCGTTGGAAATTGTTTTTTTTTCAGACTATCTAATTGGGGCACTAGCAAAATATTCAGAATTGAATTCTAAATGAGGCTGCTTTTAGTAGGTCGTTGTCATTTTGGCCCCGAAACATTCAGCTTAAGTTTTCCTCGATTGATCTATGCAAATCAGTGTGGAACCAGAGTTTGTTTCTGTGCATATTAAAGATCAGAATATCCTTTTTTGATTTTGTATGTTTACTTGAAATTTTGAGACTACTACGCATATTCTTGTGCCTGTTCCTGTTGTCATAGAAAGTGAAACTATTTGAGAATAGATTTTTATATTTTATTATGTAATTTTCCATCTTTTGTTAAAATTGTCTGATTAAGAGGTAAGATGCATCTGCTATGCACTGACTTCTTTGAAGGATACATTGTCATTTGATTGTACTTAGTTGTGATGAGTTGTATTTTTTTTTATGATTTAGGTTTTCTATTGCTTCTTTCGAAGTGCTTGGCACTCTTTCCAAAACAAGAAGAATTATGAACTCAAGAAGGTTTGCACAAGATTCTCCTTATCCCATCTCCCCTCCCTCTCTTGGTCCGGTTGGATTCTTAACAAGATACAATAGAGAAAAAGGATTCATGAAGCCGACCCCACATAGTGGGATAAAGGCTTGTTGTTGTTTTTGTGTCGAATCATATTAGTTTATCCGAATTGATGTTATCTTTTGCCTTATTTGAAAGGACTATTGGTGACAACTTAAATAAGTAGTTTTGAACAATGTTTAATTAGGGGTAGACACATTCAGATAATGCAACATCATGATGCATTCACATGCTACAAAGCCATGTAAATTACATTGCTTAAATGTCATAGTAGGCTAAGAGATATATTTTTTCATTTCTTAACTGTACCTGCTGCTCTATTTTGCATTTGAATAGCTTCGAGTTATTTTTTTTTAGTTCATGCTCATCTTTAGGATGATATGGGAAGTAACTTTTGTTATCATAAGATTAAATCACCATCGTAAGAGTTATCCCAATCATTGCAGTTAATTTTATGAATTTTTATTTATCATTATTTTCGGCTTGTTGATGCATAAGCTATTATACTAGTTCTTTGTAAATTATCTCAAACAACTTCTATCCATATTACCTCAGGACTATTATGAGGATAGCTTAAAATCCTCATTTCCAAAATATAGTATTGACAAAAATATTATAGACAACTAAAATATAGCTTTAACTGAGAGATACCACCTACTTATAAAGGAACTATTGCAAATAGGACAAGTTTGTTCTAATACTTTTAAGCTATCTTCTAAGTTGTCTATAATATTCTAACATTTCATATATTTTGTTAAAAGCCTCATCAGTTAAAGCTATGTGATAGGAAGTACTTGATGATCTCGAGTATTTCCTATCCATCTTCGGAAAACAGCGAGCTTCTTCACAAAAATCTGCACAAAACCAAGAAAACAATAGAAAAATTGTATTATTTGATGAAATAGAAACGAAAAATAGCAAGATACACTTGATCCTCAATTCGAGAGGAGGATCGATCTCTCACAAACCTCTAGACGCCGCTAAATCCCAAAGAAAACCTAAATCTAGGAGATCTCAAATTTCAGCCAAATTCAAGATGCACTAACCCTAGGAAAACAAACTATTTAATGCATACCATTCAAAAGGAAATCTCTAAATAGTCCCTACATTCAATTTCCCTCCGAAACTTTCTAAAAAATCCTTCCTAAAACAGCTCACGCACGCCATGCGTGCGTTCGGCGCTTACAGGAGGCGGAGAAATCCGCCTCTGTTCGCGTAGGCCAGTCCAGTCGGGCGGTCTGGACCGGTCTAACAATACTATCATCTCAATGATCCACCTTGTCCTCAAGGATGGGATGCTGTTGATAGCTTTCTTCAGCTACTCTGTTAGTGGCCATGCTATCGTTCATTGGAACCAAGCTAAAGTTTTTCCTTCCAAACATAGGGCCGCTGTCGCCATTTTCTCCTCCATCACCCCATTCACCATGAGACACATCTCCACCCGGTACACCCATCCATAAGCATCCTCCCTTTCCAATACTGGCATCCCCAACTTCCTCACCCTAGGATCACCACCACCCCAATATCTTCTTACTCCTTGAGTGTAGCGGTTGTCTTCCCCCATGTATCGAGGGTGGGAATCCCCCTTTCCTTCCCTTCGCCTCACATGACCCGATCCTCATGTTTCGGCCCGTCCCCCTCATTCGGTCATCCACTTCCCTTGCCCAAAAGACCTCCCATAGTGGTTGACCACCCCACCACCTTCACCACGAAATGCCCTTCCTGCTGTCCTCCCATCGCTAACCCTATTCCGCTCCTTATCGAAGCCCTAGGAGGTGGCTCTTGACCCCATCATTCTCTGATGAGTGGCTCCCCTTGCCCAAAATGCCTCTCATAGTGGTCGGAGCCGTCCTACCGCCTCCACCAAAAGATTTCATCTTTGTTGTCCCCTTATCTAGAAACCCTGATCCACCCCTTATCAGAGCCACATGAGGTGGCTCTTGATGAAAGAAACTCCCCTCGTACTTCTTTTGTCCGATTTCCTTTCCCTTCGATTCGACCAAGGGAAACTCGATCAAATTTTGATTAGGGTTAGCCATCGGAACAACTGGTGAAGTGTTTTTTTGCATCTCCAAGAACCTTCTTAACATCTCCACCATTCTAAATCGATTTTCTATACAGTTTTCCATATATGAAAAATTTTCTCCCCATATAGAGAACTTCTCTAAGCTGGTTTTAAACTGCTCCATAACGCCTCTATCTTCTTTGTTGTTATTAATTGGATCTAGGCTCCAATTGCACAACAACCAAGATATCTTAATTTTCCGCCCAAAAAAGCGTTCTGATACCAATTTGATAGGAAGTACTCTATGATCTCGAGTATTTCCTATCAATCTTCAGAAAACATCGAGCTTCTTCATAAAAATCCGCACAAGACCAAGAAAACAATAGAAAGTTTGTATTATATGATGAAATAGAAACAAAAAATAGCAAGATACAGTTGATCCTCAATACGAGAGGAGGATCGATCTCTCCCAAATCTCTTGACGCCGCTAGAGCCCAAAGAAAACCTATATGTAGGAGATCTCAAATTTCAACCAAATTCAATATGCCCTAACTCTAGGAAAACAAATTATTTAATGCATACAATTCAAAAGGAAATCTCTAAACATTCCCTACATTCAATTTCCCTCTTAAACTTCCTCAAAAATCCTTCCTAAAACGGCTCACGCATTCCATGCATGCGTTCGGCGTGTACAAGAGGCGGAGAAACCCGCTTCTGTTCACGTAGGCAGGTCCAGTCGGACCGGCTGGACCGGTGTAACACTATGGGTGCATTTGGGACGGCTGCAGCTGTCGGTAAAGTAGGTTATGAAATTGTTGTACATAAAGTTACTTTTTTAAATTGCTGTATAGAAAGCAGTGCATTTTGTTTGGTCAGTATAACTGTCAAGTTGTTGTGCTGTAGCTATATATGAATAAATTAACTTTATACCCTTATATGTATTAAGATGAATAAATTTTATTCAAATATAATTTCTTTTCAACATTTTATAATACCAAACTAACACTTCTGTATTAAAATTAAATTATTTTATCAAATATTTTATAATTATATATATAGCATTTTATAATACCAAACTAATACTATAAATTTTTATTGACATTCATCTTATCATACTTCAAAAATATTTTTTTAAAAATTTTAGACTTTCTAATATTATTTTATACTAAAAAATTCTCTCGTCATAATACAAATATGCTCTGATTTATATTTTTAAAAAATTTATATCAACAAATTCCTTGAAGAGATAATTTTTAGTTTATTCCAAAAAGATAATAGATCTCAATATCAGAAATGATAAGAACGATTAGTAAAAAATTTGCAAACAATTATGCTAAGCTAAACACTCATTTGTATAAAAAAAACTTACAACTCAACAAATTTCGTTGCTCTGCAGGATAATCAGATAATCATTTTTTGTAAAAAAAATAGTTCATTCCATGTCCTTTTATCATTTGTTATTGCTAGAAAAAACAAAACATAAGCTAACTAATAAGTGAAATTTAAGCCCTCCAACAAAGTCAATAAACTGCAATTCTTTTTTCCTTTCTTACTTTCTATAGAAAATGACTCCTCAACAGATTCTAAAGACACCTAAAGTGAGAAAAAAAATCAACAAAAGATTCACATAGTTAATCAAATAAAACTTAACATACTTATAAACATAAAAAACTTTTTAATTCTTCTCATCCATCAATGCATCTGTGATTTTCTCTCGTAAATGGATCATCTCCTCTTCTCCTTCACTATATCGTACCTCTTGATTAAAACCATTCCCTTCAGTCTCTACTGATTGCCCAATTCTATACTAATATGCCTCATCCGGTATATATGTTCAATCCGCATCACATATATTAAATTCAGGGTCTTCCCGACTAGGATGTCGACGTATGTAATTATGCAATGCCATTGTTGCTACCACTATTTTTATTTGTTTTTTGAATGAATATGCAGGCATATCTCGTAGTATGACCCACTTCTTCTTCCAAACACCAAGTGATCTCTCAATTACACCTCTTAAGGAAGAATGCCGCTTGTTAAAGTTTCTTGCCTCCCACGTACTAATTGGCTTCCTCTTTCAAAATCAGGTATATGATATTTTGTATATGGAAATGGCTTTAAAAATCCCCCTTGCATCGGATAACCAGCATCGACAACATAATATTTTCCTGTTATAAAGTTATTGTAATTTAGTATACGTTTTACTAGTACAAACGTTACAACTATATAGAACGTACCAGGAGGCGGCATGGGAAAGTTATAGCGTCTATTACGAGTAGAAAATTTAAAAATATGACTGTCATGTGCACTTCCTTCCCATCCTGCCATGAGAAAAGTAAAGCACATGTTGAAGTCACACACAACCATAACATTTTGTGTCGTTGATCCACATCTTCCTATATAAGCCGCTTTCTCAGCATTCGAAACACGAGCATCCACATGTGTTCCATCGATAGCTTCAATACAGTCCTATTTGAGAAGCGATGATTAGATATTATTTATATTAAACAAATCATAAAAATATGATAATAAAAAAATTACCTTAAAATACGGCATATATCGATTATCATACAAAATATTCTTTGGAATCTATAGGCTTGATCACAAAACATGATAATTTTACCAAAGCCTCCAATCCAATAGAAAAATACCTACTTACTGTCTCGGTTGAGTGTTGAAACCGCTCACATGTAGACCTTATTGATTCATTATGCGATAAAATATATAAAGTCATCGCAAGTACTTCTCTGCTTGATGATCTTGATGATCCATGTAGACCATGAACACATTCTAATTCCTTCAATAGATCTAAAAAAATTGCTTGAGACATACGAAACATATTATGAAACCTCGTTGGATGACCTTGTAGCAGCTCTCCAATCCATTTGTCTCCTCTGTATGACGATATCATGCACGGTGTCTTGCAAATATATGTTTCATAATACTTATTTATAAAACATATTGCTGCAAGTATAATCTTTTTAATATTTGCAATATCGGCTGACTCATTTCTATTCTCATTACATTCCATTCCTGCATACAGTTTGCAATAAGTATTAATATCTTATTTCTATAAACACCTCATATGCTATCAAAATTTACAAACACCAGAAAGTCTACATGAGACTATCTTCAGTATAATAATAAAAAAATTTGCACAAACCTTACTCAAATAACATGCAGCTTAGAAATAAAAAACATGTTAGGCTAACTAATTTTTAAAAAGTGATCAAAATTAAGGTAAATTTAATATATACTAACATTAAAGCAACAATTCAAGAAGATAATACTTTACTGTAGCATTTCTACATTCAAATAATTTGAAATGTTCGCTCTACTGAAGCATTTCTACTTTCAAACAATTATTAATAATTGGATCATGAGCATAACAACAAACTTCCCGTAAATCTCAACAAGAAAAGCAGATCTCCAATTCGATGCACGAAGAAGCACATCAAAACCAATACTACATGAATGTTTTTATAGTACTGCCAGAAAATGAAAATAATGGAGAAAATATATATGCAACTGAGGCGCTGAAGCTGCATTCTGTTACTAAGCTTCAAATCTACTCAAGGTCACTGCCTTTAGATTTGTGTGTGAATTTGCCAGATAAGAAGAAGAAAAGGTCTTTTATGCTAATAAATGAAATTGAAACAATAATTTAAATATACACCGCAATCTGCTCTTATATGTCAACGAAAACCCAATAAAGGAAAGCCCACGTTTAATTGTAGAAATGAAATCAAAACCTAATTTTTTTGAGAAGTGCAAGGAAGGTGAGAGTAGTTTACCTCGGAAGATTACTGGGATAAGATCGTGAATTTCCTGTAGAAAATAGTGCAGAGAAAGTTTGCTTCCAGGGGTCTCGAGCGTGGTGAGAAGAGACAGAAGGAGTGGAGAAATGTACGAGTGGTGATATCGCGGAACTTTGCGAGAAGAGAATGGGGGTAGTTCGCAGAGTAAGGGCATTAAAGTATTTCTCATAGCCACGAATAGCGGGAAGCAGCCCAAACGCGGGAGTCTTCCGCCAGACGTGAAAAGCAACCGCATGACTCAAAAATTTCGAGAACGGAGGTGGAACGTGTACTCCCAAACCACCTCTCGGTTACGTTTCATACAGTGCAGCAGGGAAAAAGCCGTCCCAAACGAAGCCTATGCCATTTGCAAAAAGCTTACACCAATGCATCACACTTTGAATATTATTTGTTAGCATCTACATAACCAATACAAAAAGATATGGACTCCGGCTAATCTTTCTCGTCACTCTACAACTATTAATGTTAGTCAATGTTTCATCAAATACATATTTTTAATAACTTTACAATACCCATGACAAGTACATTTTTTTCTCTATGGGCCAATATTGTGATACTCGATCTAGTCTTTTTAAGATCAATAAAATTTATATTAAGATACTTTCTCAATTATCTATACTTTTTGTTAATTATTTTAACACGAAAATCATTTTCTTGGTAAATCTTCCTTGTAGCAATTGAAATTGATTCTCCAATGCTAAGGGGTTATTTGCTTGTAAGTTTTTAGAATTCAACTGTAATTCAAAGTCGATGTAAAGTAAAATCAATGCATTTGAAATAATCAGGGTTGTTTGGTTGGTTGTAAATAAATTTTGAAATTAATTTTTTTTTTGTGTTAAGTTGAAGGCAAAATAAATTCAAAATTTTGTATTAATATTTATTTTTAAATATATTCTTGTTGTAATATGTATTTTGAAACCTTTTTAAAAATAGAGCTAGGGCATGCTTAAGTGGTTAGGAGGTTCGTTGGGTGGTAAGAGATGGTGGCGACATAGGGAGAGCTCGTGGTTTTTTGCAATGTGGGCAAGAGTAAAATGAATGGAAAAATCGATGGTGATGTAGGGTGATTTGGGATGAGCAATTTAAGGTGGCTCACGAGTGAGGTTGTCGGGTAAGTGCTACTTTGTCGATCTTTACGAGTACCAGGACGTGCGAGAAGGTTCATGAGCATTGGGATGTGCGAGGACAAGGTCAAAGAGCACTAGTTTTGAAATTTTTTCAAATTGGGTGAATTCCAAATTACTAAAAAATGAATTGTTGGATATATTCTAAACCCTTAGAGAAATACCTTGCGTTCCTTTTACACTCAACTAAAGACTTAAAAATTTAAAATCCATGCATTTCAAAATCAATTCACTCATTATAATGTAGTTACTTTCTTCCAAGCAACCATGCATTTCAACACTCAACCAAGCAACCTCTAACTTATTTTTTCTAGTTTTATATTTAGTTACTTTCTTCCATTCATAAGTTTGATTTCTTTATAATGCAATCTTAAACATCTCCCATATTTTTAATAGATGGGATATTTACTATGAATTGTTTTCATTCTTTATTTTAATTATCTTGTCCTTTTGTTCCGGTCATTTGTATTTATTTTTTACAAGTACATATTGGACATCCTATTATATGCTGAGATCATTTGCTCTATGTGCATGCTCAAAGGGATGTATTTGGTTATACCAGGGCATTTCCTTCGTTACTTATCTATAGATTTTCTCTTCTAGGGACTATCGCAGCAGCAGGGCTGCATTGTTTGATGGCATCGAAGAGGGTGGAATCAGAGCATCATCGTACTCTTCCAATGAGATTGACGAGCATGACAATGATAGGGCTGTGGATGGACTGCAAGATAGGGTTAATATTCTGAAGAGGGTAAGCTATAATTACAATATTGTGGTTCAACATATTTGCATATATATTGAATATATGTGAAGTCACATTAAACAATGACATTTTGCTCTGCATTTAGTTTGGAGTTGCCAAATTTCCGGAAGTATCTTGCATTTATTTTATTATTACAATTACTAAGCTACTTACTTCAAAGTTTCAGCTGTTGCATTCTCCATTGGGTTTCTCGTTTATGTGGCCTACTTGAATTGGATATTGTGAATTCTGGTGCATAAATAATGAACAATAAGGAACAACTGCATATTTGTTTGTTGGTACATGCAGTTGAGTTTGGTGGAAAATTTGGGGATTTATTTCTGCTTAAGGAAACAGAAATTATGGAACTGTTTTAATTTATTTTAGCTTTATAATAGCGTCTTGGGTTCTCTTTCGAAGGTGCTCGAAAGATGATGACAACCGCAGCAGCTCCATCAATGGCCGTAATGTTGATGACTAAGGTGAAAACAAAGGAATAAATGGTTTGAGTGACAATGTTAAGGGTGAGAAAAGTTGCAATAATAGCAATGATGGTATGTTGAATGCGGTTGGGCACGGGAGACTAAGATTGCAACAAAGAATTGGAAGAAGCAAGAAGAGGAAGGAAATTAAGTTTTATGTCTGATTGTTGATTGGAGTTATAGGGCTGCAATCAACTAACATTGTGATGGAAGTTTCCATTGGCATAAATTAATAGAGGTTTGATGGATTTGACCATCATAAAATAAGAAAATAACTAATGTGTCTATCGCAAACTAAAGACCAAATAGTTGACCTACATATATGGCTCATAAACCGATTTGGTCAAAGGCAATGACAACAAAGATAAAGAAGGCTTCATAAAAGATTGATTCAAAGCATTTCAAATTTGTCACTTACACAGGACCTCCCAATGCTTCCAAAATATTGAAACCTCTTGAGAAGGCCCCTTGTACTACTCAAGTTGTACAAGGAAACATTCTACAAGCCCGAGAGAAATAATTTACGGTGCAATTTAGTTCAAATAATAATAATTATAAATTTTTAAAAGGGTAAAAAATAATAGAAAATGGTATATGTTAAAATATGACACATGTATACCTCTATCAATGAATCTTTTCATGAGACTATCCTTTTATTTTCTCCCTCCTTAGTCCTTGAGCTTTTCTCGTCACCAGTAGCTCCTCTGCCCACTGTTACACCTTTACAGGAATAATATCATCAAGCTCCATCCATGCCAATACCTCCCGCCATATTGTTGAATTCAGTTGAGCATCCACCAATTGATGAATACCATATCTAAGCCTTGTTGTCCTTTGGAGAGGTAAAAGTCAACATATTGTTTTGCTTTTCACTCGTTTGTTTCATTTGATCAATTACTTATCTCATTTCATACTTTGTTTGTCTTTTTCATATGTATTTACTGTCATGATATATCAAGATGCATTGCTACATTCTTTATGGAAGCAAGCTATGGATATTGAAATAGATACTCTTCTCAACCATCATATCTGGACTATGATAGGTCCCCCTTCTGGGGTCAAATCTATTGTCTTTCAATGGGCTTTCACTATCAAATTCTATATTGGTGGATCGATGGATTGCTACAAAACTCAGAGGGTTTACTCAGATCCATGGGATAGATTATTTTGACACATTCTCCGTAGTTGAACATATGAAGTTTGTTTACTTCCTCATGCTTGTGACCATCAGTCATGGTTGGATTATGTTAGAAATGGATGTTAAGTAATGCCTTCTTTTATGGTGACCTGCAATAAGCCGTTTATATGGAGCAGTCTTCTTTATATGTTACTTAGAGAGAGAACTATATGTCTTCTCAAGAAGGTTATCTGTAGCCCAAAAATAATCCACGAGCTTGATTTGATAATCTTTGTAATATCCTGATTGAGGTTGGTCTTCGTAGTAGCACTACCAATAACTCTGTCTTCATAAAGCACAACCCTGCAGAATTTGTCATTCTAGCTATTTATGTTGATGATATTTTACTAACTAGAAATGACCATTACCGCATCTCTGAGGTAAAATTGAGTAGATTTTTGAAATTGAGTTCGCTTATAGTAAAAAAATAAATGTCATTTCTAAAAAAATTGGTGCTGTCAAAGTGTAGTTAGTGAAATGTCTAATCTGATAATGTCTTCATTGGTTCTAAGCATGTTGGTATCCTTTTGTAAACTCAAATCAGATTTGATGATGATGAACTTCTAGCTCTATATAAAAATCAAAGTGTAGTTAGTGAACTTATTAATCTCTTGATTGTTAGATCAGACATTTCATTTGTTGATGGGGTAATGAGTTGGTATATTCGAAGTCCAAAGGAAAATATTGGGTGGTAGGTCTACAAATCCTGGTATATATCAATAAGTTTTCAGGGAAATGGTTGTTGTATGCTAAATCTAAGAATTTGAATGATGAAGCGTTTGTTATTTTGATTATATTGGATTAGTTGATATCAGGAAGCCAACCTTAGGACATTGCATCCTTATTCAAGGAAATTTATTATCTTAGAAAAGCAAGGAATAAACTATTGTGGCTAGATCTAATGTTAAAGCCGACTATATAGCTTTGACTCAATTTACATGCGAAATGATGTGAGTTAAAGTTCTGTTAGGAGAGTTTGATTTTCCTATTACTCAACCTTTCACTCTTTATAACGACAATTGTGCCGCTATCTATATTGCGAACAATCTTTTTTTTTCATGAACAAACTAAACATATTGAAGTAAATTATCATTTCATAAAAGATATTATGCTTTTCAAGCATATTATTGCTCATTTCTTTAGTTAAGAATGTATATCTAAATCAAAGCTCTAGGGCACCTACCTTTTTATTGTTTATGTAACATGATGGAGCTAATGGATATATATGCTCCAACTTGAGGGGGGTGTTGATGTTTTAGGTAGTACAGGAAAAATTGGTATGTCTCCTAATATTGGAGATGTGATTATATGGACTGAAACATAACAAAAAAACTAGCTTAGAATTTGATATCTTAGAATTTATTTTTCTTATGGACTGAAACATAACAAAAAAACTTGCTTGACAGACACAAATCTTGATTTAAATTGAAGTGGAAAATTATGAAAATTTAGGTGCACATTATCTAAACTTTGATTTCAATTAATTTATAGTCAAACTGATCAACTCGATGAGATGAACCATTGACACTAAAAGTAATATGATATGAGTCCAAATGAGCATAGACCAAGCACTGAAAAACATGATTAGAAACATTTTGGAGGACCAAGTTATTTTGGAATTTTGCATGTTTATAATTAAATAGTGTTGATGAGATGAATCCGACGAGCTCAAGTTCGCTCAATTTAAACATCATTAAGACACTTAAATGCTAAAAAAATGATATATATGATCAATGGAATCAATACGAATCGTCCGATGGAATAGAGGCTTTTGGCTATTTCTATGAGGCATGCCACAATAAAAATTATAAATAGGTTCCCACTCTCTTACATGAAGGAGACCATTGGCCTAAGATTCAAAAGAGCTCAGAGGCTTGAAGAATCCCAGAGTTTTAGCTAAGGACCATCACCACCTAAACATCGTTATCAGACAATCACCATTAGATGGATCATTATTTGATCACATTCATTAGACAACATGTCGAACCATAGTCAGCCATTGCCTGACTACCGCCATCAGACCATTCGCCCAATCGGACCTCTCCTAGATCGTTGATGTCGGACCACTGCCCGATCGGCGATCGCCATCATTAGACCACCACTTGACCACTGCTATTGGACAACAGTCGCTGGACCACTATTGTTGAATTGCCACCGTCGGACCAATGTTTGACCACCATCATTATATCACCATTGTCTAACCATTGCCGCTTGATCGTCATTGTAAGACCGTCACTCGATCGCTGTCTTCAGACCATTGACAACCGCGCCCAGGCGTGGCCATCATACCACTGTTGGATCGCCACCCAACCATCACCCACAGAACAACACTCGATTGGGGTCATTGAACTACTACCATCATTTGACCACCACCCAACATGTGTTATCAGACTACCATTGTCAGACAACCATCGTTGGAGCGACATCGACCGACCGCCACCGTTGGACCATTGTTTGATCCACTTGTCAGATCATCGCTTAGCAACCACCATTGGACCACTGCTCGACCAACTTCATTGGATTGTTGTCGCCCAACCTCTATCATTGGACCATCATTGCCCAGCCTCTATCGTAGGGTCACCATCACCTGACCTTTGTCGTTACCCAACATCTATCGTCGAAACGTCGTCAATCGGTCACAATCGTTTGAACAACTCTCCTCAACTACCAACTATATGATATTTTCCACCAACAACTCCTACTTAATCCCACCCTCTCCAATTTGGAGACGACCAATTATTTGTGATCAACGTTGTTGTAGTGAAATTATATCAACTAGACGATACCCAATGTTTTTTTCCTTCTCTAGTTTTCCACTAAAAAAATATAACATCTCATGTGCTCTTTTTATTTGTTTGTTTATATGCGGGATCATGTAAAGCTAAGACGCAAAACTCTCTCACCATACTACCACAAATTTTCTAGCATACAATAGGATCCTCATTCTTGCCTATTTATTGGCCTCTAATGTTCACTGAATAATATAGTAATTAATTTTCTTCTCACCACTTTCCATGAAGCCAGATCCATGGAAAAGGTAGGGCACAAGTGCACAACCTGAAAACTATTCCCTGAAATAGCGGATGAGAGCACTTCGCCATTATAAAAATTAGAAGTTTTTTGCACTCATGGGTTCTATACTGAATCACTGGTATTTACATGCAGGATCATCATGCCAGAATTCATGTGTGTTCACATAAAGATTTTTGTTTAATTACATGACACCACTCGGCTCGAACATATTCACTTGAAAATCTTTGGTGAGAATTTTGCAAGTCTCAATGACCTGGAAGAGAAATCGCCTTCCTTCTAGAATTAAATATAATGATAATATAAGATAACATGTCAGTATCTAGAATTGAACTTAATGAATGCGCCAAATAATCAAAAGCACAACTCATCATAATTAAGTCAAACCAGGCATAAATTTCAAAGACTAAAAGCACCACTTACGATATGAGCATAAGATAAGAAGGACAAATAGCTTAAAAAGAAAAGAAACAATTATCTTCTTTTTCCTCTATTCTTGGAGATGATTTCATGGTATTCAAACTTCTGATGTAGCTTGATGCCCAATCTATTAGTCAAACTTAAATAAGATGAGCAGCGTAAATTATTCTTAAGGAGATTGGCTAATGATTTGATAATTATATGTTTTAAACAATCCTGAATCAGCATATGCCCTGTACTTG
Organism: Dendrobium nobile; assembly: GCA_022539455.1. Taxonomy (NCBI): domain Eukaryota; kingdom Viridiplantae; phylum Streptophyta; class Magnoliopsida; order Asparagales; family Orchidaceae; genus Dendrobium; species Dendrobium nobile. The sequence goes on along the minus strand of CM039722.1, from coordinate 58,878,454 downwards.
ATGCTTGACTATCGGAATTGAGGTCTCACATTTAATGGAAACTTATTTTCCTTCCTGAATATTGGACTAAGGAGACTCTTCATATGCCTCAAGTGCATGACAGCCTACTATTGACATCCCTTAGTTGGGCCAGTTAGTGTCTTGGTGTGTCTCATCAGATTGAGGGGTTGAATCATCAAATAGAAATATTCTATAAATGTTGAAGGCCATCTTATTGTGATTAAAACCTGAAAATTAACGTAGAACTTCATGAAATGGAAGCCAAATCTTTCCAAAATTTCACTCAATTGTTGACAATCACTCTTCACAAATGATTTAGGAGCAAAAATGTCAATTTGAATATTTCTTGTCATGGCATTAACTTTTATCAACAAACACTTCCAAGATGCTCGGAGGGAAATATATGGTTACTTATACAATTTAAATTTCAAAGTGGGCTTCGGGCTATTCGTATGTAGTAAATTAGTCCTAGAGTAACACATCTATCCAGTTTAGTCACTCGATTATATAAAATTGATTCAAAATGGTCTATTAAGGACCTAATTGGATCAATTTTATTTAGTCAGAGGATTAAATTGGTATCAATTTTGTATTGCAATTTCTACCCGAGGGATTATATATTTTGATCAACTTTTTATAGTCGACGGATTGAATTGGAGAAATAGACACTCTGAGACTGAATTGGCTTCATGCGAATAATTAGAGGTTTTTTCTGTGATTTAGCTTGTTACTTCTTGTAAATCATGTATCTTTGAAGGAAACTGAAGGCAATCCCAAATTAATTCTTGAATATTAATCATTATGATCATCTACAAGAGATGAATGGTTTGTTTGAGATAGTTTTTTTTGGCTACTTTTCTTTTTAAACAACAACTACAATTTTGTTTGCCTACTATTTTCTTCCTGCTTTTTTACTGCTTCTCTTAATTTATTTTGGTGAAAAAATTTCTTTTTATGATTAGAGTAGTTAAACTATTTTGCCTATAGCAACTTCACAACTAACTTTATAAAATGCTACAACCATTCCAAATAAATCCTAAGAGAGATGGAAGATTGAGAGCTTCTTAAGTTTGTTATGCCATATTCATTTGAAAAGTGATCTCTAACAAGAAATTCAAGATTCAACCTCCATGAAGCAAAATACCTAAAGATGGAGTACATAGTACAAAGAATGCCTTGTTAGGAGCTATGAGATTTGACTCAACATGATGAAAACAAATGGAATTTATTGTTTGACATTTGTGGGATACCCACAAATTTAAGACGGAATAGTAGCCATAGGATATGAGCGTTGAACTTATTAGGTGAGATTTATTAATCTTTTAAAATAAATTGTTTAAAAGAGATCAATTTAAGCTCTAAAGTTGAATCAAAGTTTATGTGCGAGTAAAAATGGCCATGATGTCTATGATAGTTTATGGAAGCATAGAAATAGATAGAATATAATTGAGTTGTGTTGATGATGGGGTGACGAGGTACCACAGGTTAAGATGATGGAATATCCTTTTAAATAATGACAAAACACGATGAAATTATAGCATACAAAGTTAGAATTATGTGAAATGGGTCTTGAGCAATGCTATCATTTTAGCTCTTCATGATTGGTATAGAGGCTACGCACTAAAGAACTAAAAAAATAAGAAAAGAAGATGTATACAATATTTGAGGAAGAAAGGGATCAATATAATTTTATTAAGATGTATTAGAAGTGAAGAAAATAGGATCTAAGTAAAGATGAAGGTCTTCAAATTAAGAAAATATTAAAATATTTTCCGGACAAACTATTAAATAAGAGTTACAATATTTTTCTCAATTAACAATATGAATTAAAGCATCCTATGCATCACCTGAAAAAAGTTCTAAAGATGCTTCAAGCCAGTATGAGATACCTAGTGCGCTAATTATACGAGTCAAATTTATGAGTCATAATAAGAAGCTATTGGGGAGGGTAATGAGATATATATTATAAAAAATCACATCAATATTAGAGGATTCATTTGATTAGCTGAAAAGATATTTTATTGAGATAGTTTTTATGCTAATTCGAATAAAGGAAAAATCTTATAATTCATCAAAAAGATCTTCATATAATTTTTTTTATCTTTAAAGTGACATGTGATAGAATCAAGGACTGATTAGATGGGCATAAAGAAGAAAATATATATGCCAATCATTTTTCAAAATCATTAAAGTAATGTATGATGGTGCACTGATTAATATTGGAAGTTGTTGTGATGTGACCTAATAGTTTTCAATCAAGGGTCGTGATTAAGATTTATTTTTTGAGTTTGTTATGGAGATGCTCAAGAAACATTTCAAAGTGAGGCGTATTGATTTATGGTGGGACCTCTTCTAAAATGAGTTAAGGCTTGAGTACTGAATTTTTTTTTAAAAGAGAAGGATTGGGATCATATATAGTTTTTTTTATGTGAAAATTATAATTATCTGTCTATATTGTTGAATACCTATGTGTTTTACTTTTAGGTTGATATTCCTTATGTTTATTATAAAAATGGGGAAAATTGATGATGGTATAACTTATAGAGCTGAAGTTGGATGTCTTAAATTGGCGAGAGCCTTAAGAGTACAATGTCATTAAGCATGGAGAAGTAATTGTAAACCTTATGAAACTATAATCAGAGTGGCTAGGCTATATGGATTTGAGGTTTGGGAAACAAAAAAATCTATTGATAGAGAAGTTGAGTGTTTAGTTATGGTAATATTAAGATGGATGTGTGTTAAAAGCAAGAAGGATTAATGATAAATGACTACAGTAGAGGAACAATGGAATGAGTGAGAATAAATAAGTTGTTTGGACATGTATAATGGAGGGTCGAAGATGCACAAATAGTTGAGTAAATAAATTATTAAAAATAGTCAAAGCCCAAAATAGCTCAAAATTGGATTGACTCAAAATTGACTTGATTCGATTTTGAGCTCCATCTTTGATTTAAAATTTATTTCAAGTTTATCTAAATGTGACTTGACTTGTTCAAGCATTATTTGATTTGACTTGCAGGGTCAGATTGACGTTAATGTAGCTATTGGTTTATGCAAACAGTATTTTCCAAAGTAGCTCAACACTTATGTATGCACAAGAGGAATGAATGGAGGAGAATTCATAGAGTCCATCCTAAATAGTTGAGATTAATTTTGATGAGAAGAAATGGATGTGTAAGAGCAAGTTTTAAAGATGCCTACTTTAATAATCCAGTGCCACATCATGCAAAAAAAAAAAGAAAAGAAAAAGAAAAAGAACAATGCCACATAAAAAGTAATTCACAACGTAAGGAGAACTTATGATTATGCAGTTGCGCTAGGAACAATTCTTTGTTTAGCTTGTGGAATCACTCATTCTCCATTGCTGTCTGGGATATTGATGACTTATCAATGAATCACATAAAATAGTGGCATGTGAGAGAATCCTATTCTCACATTTTTAGAATTCTATTCTCAAATAGAAAGATAATGTAAAAAAGGCCGATTAGTGAAAGCAACAGTAGTCTACTTAGACTAAAATTTTTAGAATTCTAAACAAAGATATTATGATAGGCAAGTTGTCATTTTCAAAGGTCAGCTTCAATCCAAAAGTTTTCTTTCCTTTTCCTGCCCTTGTTCACCCTTCCTCTCTTGTGCTTTTTCTCTTTCCTTCTCTCTCTTCCTCTCTCTCTCTCTCTCTATCCCTTTTCACAGAATATTGATTTATGCATAGAAAGATTCATTCTTCCATATAGTTAGTTTTGCATAATACAAAATCATGATATATTTACATTCAAATATAAAACCATTCATCTTAATCTTAGTAGTACAAAATTTCACGAACTTCAAGAATAAGCTTTTCAGTCATCAAGCATAGAAAATTGCCAACCAATACACATTCGAGATATTGTGATATAGAGTAAAAGCTCAAAATAGTCCCCCGACTATTGATAAATGTCCAATTTAGTCTCAAAGTTTTGTATTGCCCCATTTTAGTCTCTTGATTATTAGAAATTGAGTCAATTTAGTCCCAAAGTCTAAAATAAGAGTTAAAGTTAATTCCAAATTTAAATATGAAATGTATTTTGTAATGAATATAAGATTATATTACTTATATTGTTCTATTTTACCATTTAATAAATTATAATATATAGTTAATCTAGTACATAATAAGGGTGAATAAATAGTTAAAAAAATTATATATATTTTTTAAATAAAAGCTAATATTGCTATTCTTTACTATATTTTAATATAAAATGAAATTTCCTTTAATAATTTTAATCTATTACATAATCTATAAAATTATTAAAATATGATAAAGAAAAACAATGTTAGATTTTGTTTTAAAAAAATTATAAAATTTGTTTAGTATTTATTCATACTTATTATATATTAGATTAACTATATACTAGAATTTATCAAATGATAAAATAGAGCAATGTAAGTAATGTAATGTTATATTCATTTGTAATATCTAAATACTCTTCATATTTAACTTTGGAGTTAACTTTAACTCTTATTTTAGACTCTATGACTAAATTGGCTTAATTTCTAATAGTTGAGGAACTAAAATATGGCAATGCGAAATTCTGGGATGAAATTGGACATTTATCAATAGTCAAGGGACTATTTTGAGCTTTTTACTCTTGTGATATATATTATTCTTGCTTTATAAGGTGTATATGTAATCAAATAGATTGAAACTCATTTGAATATGTATATTACATTGTATCAAAAAGTTTCTATGTTGATTGCTGAAAAATGATACAAGTGTTGCGAACATGTATCATTTATTTCTTGATTCATATTTGATTCAATGATCATACCTTTTAAAAAATTTGTTGATTATTACGCGTAAGTTTCTGTATCAATAGTGCTAGTATATAAAAATATTTTAATATCAAGGAAGTTAATTGTGCGGATTATTTTCAAGCAAAACGAAAACTAGTATCCTTTATGCCTGTAAATATAATTTAGATTTTTTCCTTAATTATTACCATTACTATTTTAGAATTATCCCAACTATTTTCCATTGGTTTATGAATCATCCATTCATTCTTGCTAGGCGCTATTTGAAGTATTATTTATTTTGTGCATTTTCTTTGTATAACTTATGGCCATCTTGTTATGGCCTGCACCTTTTTTCTTCCTAATCATTTAACAATAGTTCTGTAAACCCACCTCTTATTGGTCTACGTTCTACCCATAATTGTATGTTCCAAATCACATAAGCTGCCTTTGCATAGGTACAACCCTCACCTTTTTTCTGATATGACCATTTTCTAATTCATTCTTTCTAATTATTCCATTATCTGAATCCAAACACTTCATCTTACCGACACAATTTGATCACTCTCACTACTTTAAGTAAAGAGAGTATATAGAAAATTTGTGGGATACTTAGAAAATTATGAGTCTAAAAACAGACAGTATTCAATATATCAATCCAAAATTATCCAAACGGTTCCTCATCGCCCAATATTTATGGAGTTCTAAGAGCTACATAAAAGACTACTAAAAAAAAAGAAAAAAAGTGCAACTTTCTACACATTGTCCTAGACACGTGTCACCTTATGATTGGTTGAAGGAGAATGAGGTTGGAATACTTCAATGAGTTCTCTCTAGACGAGCTCGATGACATCGATTAGATAAGGGTGATTGTGCTCAGGCATGGCTACAAGCAAGTGCTGAGATGAGAGGGGACTGGCGGTTGATGAATTGGTTTACACTATCCTAGACATGTGTTGCCTCATGATTGGCTAAAGGAGGGTAAGTTTGGAAGACTTTAGTAAGTTCTCTCTAAACGAGCTCAGTGACATCGAGTAGACAAGGGTGACTGTGCTTAGACATGTCTGCATACAAATACTAAGATGAGAGAGGACCGGCAGCTGATGAATTGGTTGACATGGATGGCACCTTGTATGGAAGCTCTATAATCATCACCTAAGAATAGGAGGGGCAAGTGGAATGTTGCCGTTGGAAGGGAGAGCTCTGGATCGGATGATCACAACGAGTCGAATTGAGGGTATCATGAGTAGGCACCTTCATGTAACTGAGTTTGGTGAGTATGGTTGTCTTGAGAGATAATAAGTGATTGAGATGTAGTCTAGGCATGTGACGATTGTTGAGTTGCTAATGCTGAAGAGGAATCCTCAATCTGTCCGATATAGGGGAGCTCCTGAGAAGGCCCGGATGAGTGTCGTCCGTTGATCATTTCAGGTGAGTTCTCTTGTGAGTTCCAGGCGAGTTCCCCAAGTGGGCCTCTTGGGAGGGCGAGTTCATTTGTTATGCCACGTCAACTATCTGCTACATACCCGTAAAGGCATATGCGAGCATACATACTTCACATTTAAAAAAAAATCTTGGTATCATATTTTCACTGATTACGAGCCTTGCTATAGGCCTTTATTTACTTTACTTTGTGTCTATTTGATATCATTTTTATTTTTTGTTTTTATTTCGTTTCATAAAAATATATTTGCTTGGCTTATTTTTAAATTGTTTTATTTTTATTTTTTATTTTGAAAAATAAACCAAGTTATTTTAAAAAAGTCAAAATAATTTTTAAGTGTTTTGGATGTTTTTTAAAAAAATTATCACAACTGACTGACACCACTGTGATTGCCTCTTCGGCTACAATTGTTGCCCCGCCGGTTTTGTCATCCTTGCATAAATCAATTTATTTGATATTCAATAAAAAATAATATATTTTTATAATAATAACTATATTTTATTTCATATTAAATCTTGCAACAACAACAACAAAAACAACATCAAGCCTTTATCACTATGTGGGGTCAGGTACATGAATCCGTTTTCTTTATTGTGTCTTTTAAAGAGTTAAATTCTCATTTAAATCTAATAAAGAAACATCATTTTTACTAACCAAGTCTTTTTAGGTCTACATTTAACTTTCTTAATATATATTTTATCTAAGACATGAATCATATTAAATCTTTAATAAAATAAAATAATAATAAAAGTAATCCCAAAGGTTCCCTTAACCTTTCTGGTGTTTTTCATGCATATGACTTTCTCTTCTGGTGTTTTTCAACAGCTGACAGGTGATGTTCACGAGGAAGTGGAAAGTCACAATCGCATGCTGGATAGAATGGTACCTTCGTTGAATAACCTGTCCTTTTTTTTTTTTCCATTTCTTCCTATTTCAATATAGTTTTCATTATTTTTTGTGTAACTGTCAGCCTTGTACAATTTCAGGGAAATGATATGGATTCTTCAAGAGGAGTCCTATCTGGAACTATGGATCGCTTCAAGATGGTAATACTAATACTCCATGTTTATTTTAATTATCTTTTCCTAATCACAAAGCCTTTCAGCATTTTATATACTAGCTAATTTCATATAATCTTACATATCAGGTGTTTGAAAATAAATCAAGCCGCAGGATGGTCACACTAGTTGCTTCATTTGTGGTGCTCTTCTTACTTGTATATTATCTTACAAAGTAACTATCCATCTGTTACTCCGATGAATTATTCTGTGCGGACACCGGATGGGGAGAACCGTCCGATTTGTCTCTGTGAACAATAAAAGCGCAATGAACTGTGCTTTTACTGTTCATGCTGCGCGTTTTCTATTCACAGAGATCAAACCGGATGGTTCTTCCCGTCCGGTGTCTGCATAGAATAATCTCTCTGTTACTCCACAACTTCCCATAGCTGAAAAATATGACCACCTGCATATCATTTCATGAATGTTGGAATAGCTATAAGACTTTCTTACCTAATGCACCACCACTCTACTATATAAGATCATGTTTGCTATGCAAAGTTGTATATGTGTGTGAAGTTTCAGTATAGTGAGAAGATTGTTTGGTTTCTCATATGGCTAATTACCAACTTATTAAGATAGTAATATCTGTGTAAAACTAAGAACATTGCATGCCATATGAGGTAACACTATGTGGCTGAAGGATTGTGTTATTTAGATTCAGTTGCAGATTGAATATTTACAAAGTTATTTTTATTATGGATGTTTTGAGGTTTTTACTATAATTTTGAGATATTGGAGGGATGGTAGGTGATTTTGGAGATTAGTGTGTAAAATTTTGCAAATGAAATTATAGGTAGACATGAAGTAATAATGATTGGGTGAGTTTGTATAAAATTTTGATGTGTTTTATGCAACAACAACATCAATGTTGTCAGCTGCATTAATCTTTTTTCTTCATTGTATCTTATTAAGAGTCAAATTTTCTCTTAAATCCGATGAAAAAATGATTTTTAATTCTTTTTAACAAAGTTTTTTTAGGTCTATCTTTACCTTTTTTTAATATACGTAAGATCCAATACATATCTATTCTTCTAATCGGGTTATTATAATGCGACATTTTTTTATGTGCACATCATTTAAGACACCTCTCTCTAATCATATCTGTCGCCAGAGCTATTCCAACCTTTCCACGTATGTGCACGTTTCACTTAGTGTAATTTTTGTGTATTTAAAAATCATTAGATTTAGATAATTTTCAAATATATTGTAAATTCTTTGTTATTGCTACAATCAGTCACCGGCCATTGTTTGCCGCTACTAGCCACGACCAATTGCATGATTGGCCACTGTCGCCACTATCACCAATTGCCTTCTATTTTCTCCCATCATCTTTAGGCTTAGCACCGCATTTATTTTACATCAAATCAAATTTAAAAAAATAATCATCTGTATTTATTTTATACTCGTCCAATTATTTTGTCAAACTCACATAGTGGGATAAAGGCTTGATGTTATTGTCGTTGTCTTTGTTATTCAAATTATTTTAAATTCATTACATTCCTTTTAAACTATATTTTATTTTATTTTACAGTCCTTTTTGAACCATCGAAACAATTCTTTTTCAGAATGTAAGTGCTCATTAATTGTGGCGTCAATATATTTGGTTCAGAAATGTTCAGTTATATTAAAGCAAAAGAAAAGGAAAATGTAAGAGCATAAGAGCAGCAAAGAAAGACAAAAATTGCATTATTCTCTGTGTATTATTGAAGGGAAGGGAGAACAGCATACCTTGCTTAAAACAGTAAGGAAGCTTTAAACACATTAAATTTGTTTTTAGATATTTGTATAATTAACATTAAAACATTTAATATTGATTTATATTAAATTTAGTGTAGAAATTATAATAAAATAAATATATTGAAACGTTCAATTTATTTTAGATTTTTTTAAATAATATTTTAATATAATTTAAACATTGGAGCTCTATAAAAACTTTAGTGTTTTTTATATAAATTTAAAAAAATGAGACATAAAAATAAATGAGATTATGAAACCTAAATCAGGGAGGTGAGAGAGAAAAGTATATATATATATATATATATATATATATATATATATAAAAAGAGCGTAAGCTTTGGATAAATAATGTTAGTATCACCGAACTTTTATTACGTCCTCTGACCGGACGTTTTATTACGTCCTCTGACCGGACGTACATCTACGTTCGGTCAGAGGATTGTTACTCGATTTTTGCTCGGTATTTGGTCGGTATTGTTAGGTATTGTTTGATAATAACGAAGAATACCACTTTGGAAAGATCAATACCGAGTATTACCAAAAAATACCGAGTTTTTTTTTAAAACTCCGTATTTTTTGGTATTACTCAGTTCCAGTATTGATCGTTATTACTCAGTATTTTGTCTTCACATAATGATATTTCTCGTTATTATTAGTATTGCTCGGTATTTCTCTTTTTGTGCCTGCGATCTTAGTGCCGACCGAACGTAGCTCTACATATGTTCACCGGACCAAATAAAAGTTCCTCCGTACGATGCTCCTGTAAATCGAAAAAAAAAAAGTGGTAGGAAAAATAAATTCTTTTTTTTATTTGATTAAATTATGAATTACTTTTATAATCCTAAAAAATAAAAAAGAAATATTATTCATTATTTTGTTTGTAGGAGGTGGGTGGGAGTTATCTAATTTTTGTGAAGTTATGTCTATATATTTATATATTACAAGTGTGCTTTTTGGCAACTGTGATTGCAGCAAGCTTTTCATATAAAAAGTTCAAATCAAACAAGAATAATTATTGCAACTATATTTTTTTAGGTTAAGCAGAAAAGTGCCATGACTTTTTTTTTTTTTAAGGAATTTTTTTTTCCAGCAACAAAAGAAGAGTACAATAATGATCAAAATTAAATAAAAATTGAATACATGAAGAGATTACAATTAGGGAGATAAAAAGATAACCGGGGCAGCAAATTTTCAACAGGCTTAGTAATTGGCAAAGGCTTCCACCCACTTTGAAATCAGGCACGGGCCATCCAGATGAGTGAAAGAGCAATACACCACCACAAAGCCAAATAACCGCCAACACTAAAGAAATGGTTCCAAATAAACACCACCAAAGGTTGTCCACAATCCACGAATCCAGAGTGGTGAGCCTAAGCCACATCATTGCCCAAATAGGCAATAGAAGACAAGTTGCCAACAAAGAAATACCGAAAACACCAAAACAACAACCACCAAACAAACCAAAATAAATAGCTATTTTTTGGATTTCCGCTTTTTACGTTTTGTAAAACCCCTCCAAAGATGATTTTTTTGAGTGCAGTTAGTCCGTACGAATTGGCTTTAGTACGGGACGAACTGAAGAAAATTGCGAAGAATTTGTCAATTTCGTCTGTACGAACCTGGAAGGGTCGGGACGATCCGTCTGGACGAAATTTGTCCAGAGAGCAAGTCGTCCGGACGCTATTTAATTTCGTCTGGACGAAATTCTGCCAGAGGGCAAATCTTCCCGGGATGAAATTGGATCGTCCGGGATGATCAGTGTTAATAAATATCCGATAGAGATATTTTTGGAATCATCTGAAGAGAGAGAAAGAGAATTCAGGAGAGAGAAAGAGAAGGAAAGAAAGGAAAATTTTGGTTTCGGAGGTCGCGGAGCGATTTTCGTCCGTCGTCGTTGTTAGAAGATTTGTTCGTCTTGCAGTAAGGACCCCGAATCCTATTTCTGATTTCAAAGATTTCGAATTTTGATATTTCTGTGCTCAGTTTTGTGTTTTCGTTATCGAAAAAACGCGCATAATTTTTTATTGACGAAAGTTTTACCGCACAACTTTTGATATGTTTCTGTGATGATTATTCTGCACGATTTGAGTATTTTCTGTAAGTTTCTACCGGTTATTTTGAGTTCTGTGCGATTTTTATCGAATAGAAAATTATCTGGTTGTTGAAAAATAGTGATTCAGTACAAGTAAAGCTTTGTAATGTTGTTTTCTTCGATTTCTGGTAATTTGATAAATTTCTGAATCTGTGATTTCTGTGTGCATTCCGTGTACTGCCGTTATGCCGCCGATTTCTCGTACGACTTCTGATTTTCTGAATTGATGATTTGAATGATTGAATATGCATACGAATGTGAATATATGATTGAAATACTATTATATTACTGAAAGACAAGTGAAGACTGGTTGAACCGTTGGTTGGAGATTGACTTGACTTGTATAGGATGGTGGGCCGACGGGCTTTCCTTTAAAAAGGGTTTGGCGATATCCTCTATTGATCATTGATATAACGATTGAGAGTCATAAGGAGATTATTATGCCGACGGGCACAGAGTGACGACTCTTATTGAGCCAACGGATATATATTTATGGATTTCTACAACAGCACAATGGATTATCGACTTGAAAAATGCCTTAATAGCCAGTGATTGTACTTGTTAAGTATGACTATTGTATTAAACTACATGTGTACGGTATTGACCTATTGATCTCATTATGGATTTATAAATTTATTGATATCGACGGACTTCTTATATTGCTTATTGATTTATTGATTTTGAATGGATTGACTGACGGATTTACGAGTTTATTGTTACTGTACGATCTCATTGATATTCATATTATGTCACTGAGCATTGATACTGATACTGATATGGATATCGATATTGCATTGACTCATTGTTACTATGGACATGGATACTATTGATTCATTGATACTATCGCTTCATTGATACACCGTATTAAACTGCTGCATGTGATTCATTGATCAATATGGAATAGGTTTTACTGTATTGATTTGATTTCCACCGTTCTTACGATGTATTGATTTGATTGATTCTATTGATACGATATTGATTTAACTGATATTATCGAGATGACAATTTTCTCTATCGATTTGACTGATCGATTTAACTGAGATTCTTCTGAATATAGATATTTCTACTATTTATGGATTCTTCCGAGATTTGACGTATGTACTGATTTATTGAACTTTATGGATTTCTTTCTACTGTTTATCGATTCTTTTACCGATGATTGTGGATTGTATCGATCATGCATTGATTACTGATTTTCGTACCTGCTGCATAGATTCAATGATCATGTGTCACTGATTGATATGGATTTGATTGATTGACATGCATATTATTTCAGTACCGTGCTTTTATTTCAGTTGTAGGTAGTAGGTGACCTGCTGGGCTTTTTGAAGCTCATTATTTGTGGTTAATATTTTTAGGTTAGGGCAAGGGAGCAGGAGATTGAGATTGATCTGGAATCCTCAGGTTTTTGTTCTTTTTGGTTATAGTGATTCTTTTGTACTCAGGACATGATAGATTTCATTTCATGTGATCATTGTGTAGATCCTGAGTATTGTATATGAACTTTTGGGATATGAATATAATTGTACATTGATGTTTTAAATTATAGATTTTTGTTAGACTGTTTGTTATTTATTGAAGATTATAGATAGCTCTGGTAAATAATTGATGGTTATAATGGATTGACTGAAATTCTTTCCAAGTTAGATCTTGGGGCGTAACAGTTTTACCCACCCAAACATTTTCATCTCGCACAATATGTTGCTGATTAACACATTCCACTTCCTCAACCTCAGAAGATGAAGGATAAGAGCATTTAAGCCAATCTATTGGCATTCTAACACTTTCCCCGAGCTGACGCCCATATGGGTAACCAAAGCATCTGAAAAAATTAAATTCACTAGGACCTCAGCAAGTGCCATGACTTCTATATTCTTTTCAAGGAGATGTAGGTTTAATGATATCGAGTTAATTTTGAGATAAAGTCAATTTTATTTGTGCTTAAAGTTGGTTAACTAATTGAGCTAAAGTTTAAGTGATGTTGGAGTAGGCTCATGAGTCATGAGCCTACTTATTTATTATGAAAGAGTGATGAAATGCCATAAAAATTATCTTGGTTGGGTATAAAATTTGATGCATATTTAAATTATAAAATTCAAAATTTAATTTTAGAACCATTCGAGCTCTGATTTTAGTAAACTGGTTGAATTAAATGTCTCCACAAGGCGATCCCAACGACATTAAAAGTGGTCTAATTCGAGCCCAAATAACCCCAAATCAAGGGTATGAAGGACAATTGTAAGCTTCAAGACAATAATTGGATGACCAAATGATCTCCAAATTTGTCATAGTTATAGTCGAATTGAGTGGCTCAATCATAGAAATCCAACGATCCTAATATTGCTTGATTCTGACATCATTAAAACTCTTAAATGACGTAGAAAAAATCCATAATCGAGGGAATTAATATGGGTCATCTGATGTAATGCTCCATATTTTCTCCATATTTAGAGGGCATGCAACTCCCAAAAATCTATAGATAAACCCAATTCCCTGTATGAGGAAGACCAAACAAGATAGCTTAAATACTTGAGGAATCACAGAGGTCCACCTGAGCACTGTCACTTGTCAAACCTATATTGTTTGAATGCCGCAAAACTTTTGCCAACCGATCATCAATGTTAGAACTCAACCACTAGACCTCTTTCATACCTCCGACACTAGACCCCCAACCAACCATTGTTGTCGTACTTTCAATGCCTAGATATCACCAGATATTTTCATTACCTAGGCGCCATTATCAAACCTCAGCCCAATGACGAACCTTCTCCCGCTGACATCAGGCGCCCATCGCTGTCATACTTTTGCCTCCCAACCATTGTCGTGGAACCTCCGCACATCTATTGTTGTCGAACCTCTGCTAGATAGTTGTTGTAAGACTTTTTCCTGGCTCGCCATAGTCGTCAACCCTTTGCTAGTAGACCACTGTTGCCGGTGTCACAACCCAACTCAACAAAATTCATATGTAATTATAGGTCATATTAGCCTGAGTATGAGATAGTGCCTAGTTTCTATTTCAAATGAATTTCTTTTTAACATCCAAACAAACAACACAGAACCATTAAGTCATCAATATATAATACTAAATCATCATTTAGCGCTTACACACACATATAATATACCCAATAGGTTACACGGAACCTATAATTACATTCAATGTACAAAATTAGAATAATATGCATGATGTAACTCAGTTAATCTTAAAATCTGAACATTTGTTGAATAAGTAATCACATACAATGCAATTATTACCAAAAGCTTCATTTTAAATCATATGTCATGTAGACGTGTAGTGCTTTATGGTATCACAATTTTCCCCAAATGATTCATATCATGCATGACAACATGTCATAGCATATATTTAGTAAGTTAGGGGTTTAGGAGCATCATATTGTATCAAATAATTCTTAGCAATTTATGTCATTATGTATAATAGTGCATTGCCATATCAATATGTTTAGATAAGATGAGGATTCTGATTGATCATCATATTATGTATGACAATATATCATAACATGTAATAAATGGTAACTACTATGACTAATCATATCAAAATAGTCATCATGTATAATGGAACATCATGACACACACACCATGCAAGTTAAATGCACATACAATTTACATTATAGCATGTGGAACTTTCAATTTATAATATTTTATCATATCATATAATGTGAGTAGAAACAATCATCATGCGTACGTTAAAACATATATTTATATAATAAGGTAGAGGATTTTGCTAATCATGCAATATAATGTAGTGTTCTCTTATTTCAATCATAAAATTCAAGTACAATATCCGAGAGTTGTTACCCCAACCCTTTGACATTCATAATCATATCACTTTTCCCCTACACAAAAATACTAATTACTACATAAATTCTACGTCAGAAATTTTGGCAGATTTCCAATGAAATGTTTTTGGCGGATTTTAAAAGTTTATGGGAAATAATCATCTGTTTATAATTTTAAAAGAAAATTAACTAATTAATTAATTTAGATGAACTAATTAGCTAAACCAATTAACTAATTTAAATTAACTAATCCACTATTTTAATTAATTAATATTTGTTTTTAATTAATTACTAATTTAAAATTGCAAGCAGGGTAGGCACGCATGTGGTCAACATGAGTAGGTGGCAGTTGGTTAACAGATAGAATTTGAGCAAAGGAAAAATGAGTTTTGCCGAAATATAAAATTTAGCGTTCCAGCTTTGTACGAAGATCCATAACACAAATAGATAAAATAGTAGGAGGTGCAAAGTTCATAATAAACCATGATTTTTATATAGAAAACTCCATAAAGAGGAAAAGCTAGAGGGCCATGCTGCAGTCAAATTGATTTCACTAGTGTTGGTAGTTAATTACAAATAATGCCCTTCCTTGGAGAAGGGTGTTGGCTCAATGTAACAAATACACATTATATAGAGCACATTACATAGTTGGAGAATGAAATAATATATACTTTTAATAGAGTATTGTTGTGCTTGTCTGCTTGGTAGGATTGTAGTCAGATAATGGTGGTTAGAAGAACCGTAATAGGGTGATGATGGTTGGAGGGATTATAGTCAGTGGGTGACAGAGGTCGAAAGACTTGTAGTTGGGTGACAATGATTAAGGAGATCTTAATCGGCAGGGCGACGATGGTTAGAAGGATTGCAGTAGGGAGATTGTTATTGGAGATACCGTCGTCAGCATGCGACGAAGTTCAAAAGAATTATAGTTGGACGACAATGGTTGGAGGAATCGTAGTAAGCGGGTGACATAGGGCGGAAGGATCGTAGTCGAGCGACGATGGTCAGAGACGTAGTCAACATGCAATTGAGGTCGTAAGGATCGTAGTTTGTAGGCGATGGTGGTTAGAGGAAGGCTCGTAGTCAACGAGCAACGGAGGTTGGAGGGACCGTAGTTGGCGAGCAACATAGGTTGTAAGTGGATCCGATGATGGCTTCCAGAAGAAGGTCCTACAGTGCTGATAAGAAAAAGATTTTACAGCTGTAGCCTGGCAGTACGGATTCATTGAAAATGATGTCGGGTGGAGCTCTAAGATTCTTTTATAAGCTTTAGAGTTCTTCTTTTCTTCGTCCTTCCTCTCAGCCCTTTATGTGAAGAATGAAGGTTTATTTATAATTTTTTAGTGTCATCCTCAATAAATATGGAGAACATCCAAGGCAGATTAAGAAGTTTCAGAGGACTCAGTGATTCCCTTGCTCATAAAGTGTTTATCGAGCATTTCAATGCCTTAATAATGTCAGAATGTCAATCTTAAGCTCGTTGGATTCTTCTCGCAGAGCCGCTTGATTCGACTATAAGCATGTCATATTTAAATATCGTTATGTCATCCAATTAATATTTTAAAGCTTTTAAGAGTGTTTTTATCCTTTGATTTAAATGAATTTGGCGTCACTTGAGATGTTCAATTTTCCTATAAAGCTTGCTGAAATTGGAGTTTGGACGATCCCAAATTTTAACTTAGAAGTTTCCAATATATATTTGCATCGAGATTTGTGCCCGATCAAGATGATTTTTGATAATGCATAAAATAAATATGCATAGTAAAATTATCCTTTATATCCGTTTAATTGTCTTCTTTTAACTTTTATTTTTATATTAAAATAGAATTAGATATCAGTTAATAAATGATAGTTTAGTCATTTATTTTGAGAAAGAAATATTTAATTTTACTAAAAATATAAGTAATTATTGAACTTTTTCAAAATATAAAGTCAAGTGTTATAAATTATAAGTTTTTTTCATCTTATAAATTTTCCTTTTTAATAATAATGACAAATAATTTTTTTAATTGATAATATTGGCTTAAAGCATAAATGAATAAAATTGAGATAATTTTGAAAAAAAATTAATTTATGTCCCCACAAGAAAAAAATTCAAACAGAAAAAATGGTAAAATTTTTATTAAAAAAATGAGATATTTTAATAATTTATATTTAAAATCTGAATGCTAATATTAATTTTGTTAAAATAATTTCAGTAATACTTTTAGATAATAAAATAAAATTATTTTTATTTAAATAATTTCATATTAATATTTTTTTAATCCGAAAGAAATGCTTCGTAAGCTTTTTATATCGGATTTGACCCGAAATCTAGAGAAATTATTTTATGCGGACACCGAATGCTGTCCGGAGATCAACTATAATGCGCCACATCACCCTCCGCTCGATACCATGATACAGCGACGCAATACCACACTTGATACTGCTGACATAATACATTCTGATTGATCTCAGAATAAAAAATTTCATTTGGCATCCATAAATAATAATTTCTTCTAAAACTGACAGGGCTGCAAACGAATCGAGCCGAGCCGAGTATGTGAGTGTTCATGTTTGTGTTCATTTAATATCAGCTTGTTTAAGTTTGGTTCATGTTTGTTCGAGCTTTATTGTTTGTGTTCATGTTTGGTTCATTTAAATTAATGAGTGTTCATGTTCGGTTCATGTTCAATTCATGTTCGTTCGTTTAGTGCTTATCGAGCTTGTTCACGAACATATTTAACGAATTTTTTTTAACTATCAAACAAACACGTTCATGAACATATCTATGAACAAACACATTTATAATAAAAGCAATTGTCTATGTAACAAAGACTGATTATTTATATTTATTAATTCTATAGTCAAATATTAATTATTTTTATCCAGCTTATTCAAGAGTTCAAAATCGATCATGAATCGAGCTTAATGTCGAGCTTGTTCACGAACTTGAAATAATGTTGTTCACGAACATAAATGAGCCGAACGTATTAGTGTTCAAGTTTGTTTATTTAAGAATCGAGTATTTAAAATATTGTTCAAATTTGTTTGTTTAGTTAATTAAACGATCACAAACGAGCTTTAATCGAACCGAACAACGAGTAGCTCGTCGAACATTTGATTCGCTTGCAGCCCTAAAAACTGACCCACTCAAATTTTTTTTTTTTTGGGAATATTTTGGGCTTAGCCCGTATATTAAACCAAAACTGTAAAAATTACAACTTCAATACAAAATAAAGGCCAGAAAAAAAAAAAAAACAGACCCTGCAAAACTATAAAGAGACTAATTCAGCAAGAATACAAAAGTGCTGAATCAAAAAAGAAAAGCAACAATAACAAGATTTAAGATCAGTTCATGAAAATGCTCCATTGCCCGTGAGCCTGGACTCAGAATAAACAAAATTGAATCGAGAAGGGTCACTTCCCTGGTTGCCCGAAGACCGTCCAAGGGAGCTGCAGGATGGAGCTTCATCATCGTCCAAGCGGGCCAAAATCTGCAGGCTTAGCAAAAGTGAACAGCATGATCGCAACAATGCAGGGCATCTAAGCATGAAATCCAACCAGATTAAATCAGATCCAGCATATTTAGTTGATCCTTCCATTGAGATACTTTTTCAAACATCACTCTTTTAATGGCATGGACGATCGTAGTGGAGCTTTGAACAGAATTTCCATATCTTCTAGCATTTCTCTCTTTCCATAAATAGTATATAGAGCAGCAGGCAAGAAGTTTGTAATAGTTTTTAACTAGAGAGTGACCTTTGAATTGCTCATGAATCCAAACAAAGAGATGCAGCAAGGAAGGTCGTAACAGCAATTCTTTTGTATCAGGTATTAGAGCATTTAAAACAGAAAATGAATATGAACATTCGAAAAAAAGATGAGAAACCGACTCATCTAAAGTGTGGCATAAGCTGCAGTTCGGATTGATATATATCTGTCTAGCCCTTAAAGCATCAGCTGTTTTTAAGCCTCCCACAATAGCCATCCACACAAAAACATTATGTTTCAAGCTGTACCGTTTGTGACAAATAAATTTATGCCAAGTGCTAATGGGAATGTCAGCATAAAACTCATCAGTGTAATATTTATGTTTATATACCTTTTTGTTCTTCCATAGTAAACAAGGTTCTTCATCTTGATATGCATTTGTAAATAGGTTTCTCAATTGCATAGGAATAAAATCTGGAATATCCCATTGAGAATTGATATAAAAATCTCTCAGCAGTTTGTCAGGTATGTAAACCGCATCCCTCAAATAAATCCCAAGGGTGACATTATTGCACCAATGGTCCCATTTCAAAGAGATTGGAGCCTTGCTAGTGATGTTGAAATTAAAACAATTTTTGGCTTGTGAAGTAGTTCGACAAACCGATTTCCAAAATTTAGACGCATTGGAGGGAGGAGGGCGCCAAGGCGACATGTATTTATTGATCAACCAGTTGGATAGAGGAGTATTACAATTGTACATCCGAAACATAACCGAACAGTTATTTGCAAATTGAAGAGCATTAACAGAAGGAATACCCAATCCACCTCTATGCTTGGGACGACAGATGACATCCCAAGAAATCATGTGCAGCTTCCTAGAGGAGGAGCAATCCCCAAAAAATAAGAACTTGGAACTAGACTTATTAAGGAATTTGATAACAGTTTTTGGTAGAATAGAGCCACGAATCCAGTACCCAATAGAGTTTTGAATGGTAAACTTTAAGTACTGTAGTCTACCCCCAAAAGACAACATATTAGCTTTCCAACCGTTCATCTTTTTGTTAATGCTATCCATTAAAGGAAGATAATCTTCTATCTTAAGCCTTTGAAATGATAGAGGTATTCCAAGATAAGATATCTTAGAAGAAATGTTGTGTATGGAAAGTATTTGACAGATCTCTTGCTTATATTTAAAGTGCTTGGGAAACATGATAGCACTTTTGTCAAAATTGATTTTTAACCCCGTAGCATTTGCAAAATCACTTAAAATATTTGCAAGCTTGAGACAATTCCCAAAACTTGCCTCCCCAAATATCAATACATCATCAGCATACAACAAATGGGTTAAAGAGAAGTTGTTGACAGATATCCCTTTAAAATTTTTCCCATCCAGAAGATTAGAGAGGGCGTCCATGGCAAGACAAAATAGATAAGGACTTAAAGGACATCCTTGCCTCAGCCCTGCAGAAGTGTTAAAATAACCCTCCAGAGCGCCATTTAGAACAATAGAAAAGTTTACATCAGTAATACACATTTTTATCCAATTGACAAAAACATTTGGAAAACCTTTCTTTGCCAGCCTATCAAGAATAAATTCCCTGGAAACTGTATCAAATGCTTTCTTTATGTCTAATTTGGCACAAAAAAAATTTGCTCCACCCCTGTTACCAGCAGAGGCTAAAATGTCACTTACTAACAAAATATTATCAGTAGATATTCTGGATTTTATGAACCCTGACTGATTAGGCTCAATAATGAAAGGCATGATCGGTTTGAGCCTATTTGATATCACCCACTCAAATTTGACTCCATAGCTTTTCATATTTGACTGTCGAGCCGTTTAAATTCAATATTTTTTTTTTCTGCGTTGATAAGAAAATATTAATATTTTTATTAAAATAAAACAATCCTTTTTAATTTTTTAAATTTAGAATTTTGTAATTTCATTAAAATTTTCAGGTGCTCCGTAAGCTTTCGCCAATTTTTTATGCTTTTAAGCCGTCAACAGGAGCAATTATTAGGTCCTTTCACTGGATGTAGAGGAAGGTTCGGTTTTAGACAAAAATAGGTCAAAAAGTGCAAATACCGAGTTTTTTGAAAAACTCGGTATTTTTTCAAAAAACTCGGTATTTGCACTTTTTTAGGCAAAACCGAACCTTCCTCTAGGTCCTTGCACCGGACCAAATAAAAGTTCCCTCAACAGGTACAAAAACTCCCATCCCTCTTATTAAATAGTGTTCCTGACGAGAAATAAAAAATAAAAAATTTCCCCCGCCAAAAAAAAAAAAAAAAAAAAAAACAAGTACCGTGAACCTGTTGGCTCGCGAATAGGTGCTCTATATATAAACAAATGGTTATGGAGCCATGTGATCAAGAAAGCGCGTAGCGAGCGAGACTGACGAAGGATGCCGGTGATCTTGATGGCGGCGACGGGCTGCAGAGGATCGGCGGCTTTGGTTAGGGTTTCGGGCAATGGATTCCCTTCCTTTCTACCGAAGGAGGTGGAGAGGATTAGAGATCGGCATTTGAGGGAGCTCGCCAAGCGAATACAGAGGATTCCGGTGAAGGTGAGCGATGGGTTAGGAGAGTAAGTGCTTTTAATGCGATGGTTTGGTTGTTTTTGCTCGCCATTTTGAGTTCTGTTTCGTCGGAATTTTCTGGGTTTAATGATGAATTCTGTTAGATCGTCGGGAAAATGCATCGGGATTAATAATCCTAACCCATCAGTCTGCGTAGTACTATGTTGAGGTTTTTGGGTTATGCTAATTTGTTCGGGATATACTTACCTGGACGGGGTCTTAACGGGTGATCAGTAATTTGTTCGGGATGAGTAGGGGAATTAGAATTTCAAATGAGAGTGGATGGAAAGAAGTTACTAAAATTTAGAGGGTTTATAGGGTTTTTTTAATAAAATTTAGAGAGGTAAAAGCCATCTCGAGCTTTCTCTTGATTCCACCGCAGTTTGAATTGTCTCTATCAAGGGAATCTTCCTGTTGTGTGACCTGATTTGCCGTCTCAATCTACTGCATGTGAGCGATTAGACCATCGAGCGAGCCTTACGCCATGCTTATATTCTGATAACTGTTTCGGATTTTTTTTTTAATTCTCAAACAAACAAAGAAGATCGTTCTTCTCTTGGTTAAAAAAAAAAGGGGATAAAAAACAGAGTTCAACGCGCCACCCATTTGCCCTCCAGGGAAACCCAAGGGAATATTATGAGTGTTTAGTTGCAAAATTAGTCTGACGAAAGATTGAAAATTAAAGCAGCACAGATAATAATATTCTACCATACTTGTTCATCATCATCATCATCATAAATAACTCTCTCATCTCGTGAATCCAAAAAACAGTTCTGGAACTGTTTCGGATTCTCGCCTGCTTGAATAGAGACGAATAAAACGTGCACATGATGCAAAACGAGGTGAGATTAGAATGAATAGTACATCAAGGGTTGGTTAATTTAGTGATTCGAAATGCTGCGTTTGTATAATTCAACTAAGTGTCCATAAAAAAAGTGTCGGTAGATTTGTTCATCAGTTTAAGGGGCTGCATGGTGTCTATTTTAGGCATAGTTTAGTTTAAATTAGCTTAGATGCACAGCTTATTTTGATATGGTGGTTGGGGCTTTGGCTATTAAATATATTTTTTTAATTTAAAGTTTGTGCATGTGATATGTGTATAAATTTGACTTAATTAGTTCAAATGTTAAAAAAGCTTTTTTTACATAATTTTGAGTATTTAAATTATGCTCTTTTTTTAATCCTATTTTAGCTCTGTTGCGACCTGGGGTATTCACGGCGGTAGAGAAAATATATAGTTTAACGTCTTAGTATTACACGAAGATCCAGTACACAATTAGATAAGAGAGAGGGTGTAGCATTCATAAGAGACACCAGATTTTTTACGTGGAAACCCCTTAAAAGGGGGAAAAACCACAGGGTCTGGCCCAGTTTGAATGAATCCACTAGTATTTGCAGTCGATTACAAATGAGGCCCTTCCTTGGGAGAAGGCCTTGGCTTGATGGTACAAATGTACATCATATAGAGCGCATTACATAGTGGGAGTTACAATAATATACATGTTTGTTTTGTTGGAAGGGCCGTAGTAGGCGATAGAGGTCGTGAGGATCGTAGTTGGCAGGAGACCGGGGTCTGAAAGACTGTTGTCTGACGATGTAAGTCGGAAGGACCGTAGTCGGCAGGAGACCGGGGTTAGAAAGACCATTGTCTCTTGATGGAGGTCGGAAGGACCATAATAGGTGACGAAGGTCAGAAGAACCGTAGTCGGCAGGAGACCGGAGTCAGAAAGATCGTTGTCTGGAGATGGAGGTCGGAAGGACCATAATTGGCAGGAGACCAAGGTTAGAAAGATCGTTGTCTGATGATGGAGGTCAGAGTGACTATAGTAGGTGACGGAGGTCGGGAGGATCGTAGTCGGCGGGAGATAGGAGTCTGGAAGACCATTGTCTGGTGATGGAGGTCGGAGTGACCATAGTAGGCGATGGAGGTTGGGAGGACCGTAGTCGACAGGAGATAGGAGTCTGGAAGACCGTTGTCTATTGATGGAGGTTGGAAGGACCATAGTAGGCGATGAAGGTCAGAAGAACCGTAGTCGGCAGGAGATCGGAGTTAGAAAGATCGTAATAGAAGGGTGGTACTTCGGTAGAACTCCTGGCGTCAGGTGGTGGCTTGGTGGAGCTCGGGGCCTCAAGTGACAGTCTGGCGGAAGTCCGAGCCTCAGGAAGTGGCCTGGTGGAGCATATGGCCTCAAGTGGTGGCTCGGCGGAGCAACGGCATCAGGCGGTGGTCTGGCGGAGGCGAGGGCCTCAAGTGGTGGTTTGGCGGAGCAACGACGTCAGGCGGTGGTTTGGCGGAGGCGAGGGCTTCAAGTGGTGGTTCGATGGAGCAACGACGTCAAGCGGTAGTCCGGTCGAGGCAAAGGCCTTAAGTGGCGGTCTGGCGGAGCAATGACGTCAGGCGGTGGTCCGACGGAGGTGAGGGCCTCAAGTGGTGGTCCGGCGGAGCAAAGACGTCATGCGGTGGTTCGGTGGAGGCGAGGGCCTTAAGTGGCGGTCCGGCGGAGCAACGGCGTCTGGCGCGGTGGTCCGACGGAGGTGAGGGCCTCAAGTGGTGGTCCGGCGGAGCAACGACGTCAGACGGTGGTTCGGTGGAGACGAGGGCCTTAAGTGGCGGTCCAGCGGAGCAACGGCGTCAGGCGCGGTGGTCCGGCGGAGGTGAGGGCCTCAAGTGGTGGTTCGGCGGAAGTCCGACGGTGGTGGACCAGCGGTGGTTCGACAGAACTCCGACGGTGGTCCGGCGAAATTCCGACGGTGGTCGAGGAGGCAAGGAAGCAAGAGCGATCTCCGATTTCTCTCTTTTTTCCTTAGGCTTAGGGGTTCCCTTTTCAAGAGGAGAGGGAGCTCTATTTATAGATTTTTGAAATAGCATTGCCTGTAAATAGGTGGAGGATCATGGGTAAGTTGGGAGTGGTTCGATGGACGGCCGATCTTGAATCCCTTGATCATGAACCGTTTGATGGACATTTGAATGTCTTAATGATGTCGGAATTCAGTGATCTTGGGCTCGTTGGATTCGTCTCGTCGAGCCGCTCGATTCGAGTATAAGCTTGTTATGTTTGGAAACCGTTTGGTAATCCAAATTGTGGTTTGAACCTTCCAACAACGCTTTGGGTCCTTGATTTGGACCCATTTGGGCTTGGATTGAGTCGAATTTGGTGTCGTTGGGTTTGTATTTCCGAGACGTTCAATTTGACTGTAAGTTTGCTGAAATCGGAGTTCGGATGGTCCCAATTTTAATTTCAGAAGTTTCCAACTTGATTTTGCATCGAGATTCGTGCCCGATCAAGATAATTTTTTGAGTACGTATCAAGCTCTATTATTGATTAAATTATATTATTTTGATCAATTATTTCAGAAAACAATCAAACAAATGAACAATGTATATGATACGATAAGATTTATCAATTGTCATATTTATGGGTGTTAGATAATTTAGTTAATAAATATCCTTGTAGTTAGCTTCAATTCTTTGAATTTGAATCCCAAATTGTTCTTCGGTACCCAAATTTTTTTTTTAAAAAAAAGCCCACTTGTAGCTTGCTCGCCCCTAAAAAAAATATTAAATTGTTGTGTAGGAATCAATGCTTATTAAATTCAACAAATTTGGATTGGTTTTTTTTTTTTAATTTGATAAATTGTTTTTGGTATGATTCACATTAGATTTTTAGCATGATCTATGAATCATTAAAGTAGATACGAGGATACACTTATATATATATATATATATATATATATATATAAATAATTATATACTAATTATCTAAATTAAAGAAATGTGAAGATACTATAAAAATATTTATAAAAAATTAACAATAAAAATATATTTTATTTGTTTCTTTTAAATATAAAATTTTCTTATTAATTGTTGACTTTTTATATTTTATTTTATTCTTCATTATTTTACTTAATATAATCAATATTAATATATTGATGTCTTTAATTAATTTATTAATTTTTTAATAAGACATAAACCTGTGATGTTGAAACTTTTTTTTTTGTTTGGAAAAGGCTGTCGAGACTTTGACAGTAATCACTGAGCAATATAGAAAATGCCAACTTCTATTAAATCTAGGACCCACGACTCACTGACTCAGGGCGCTTTCATCGGCTCACCAGCGGTCGTTTGGGACTATTCAACGAAGTGGGTTCAACAGCGCTGGCACGTACGCAGCTCATTTTGATTTTTTGGTGGGGAGTTTGGTTATTGTTGAAGAGATATTGAATTTGATGTGTGTAAATTTAATCTAAAATGTAAAAAAAAAGCCCTTGGATGGGGGAAATTATTGGGTTCTAACACGGGACGACGTCTATAGCCCAATAAAAATGCGCTACATCACCCTCTACTCGATACTGAGCTCGATATCGAGCTCAGTACTGCTCGATATTATGAAATATCGAACTCAGTACTTCACAATATCTAGTTCAATATTACTCGGTATCAGATGTTCGAACCCAATAATCTCTCAGAAGAGAGAAGCAATGGTTAATCCCAGTTTGGGGTCAAGATTTGGTCTTTTGGCCGTAGGCTATTATATTAGGATGCGTGGTGGGAAATTGGCGATGGAGATTGCTTTTTGCTGTATCAAGCACGTTGCTCAATAGAACGGGTTGCAGTGAGGGCGCCTGCCGTGGGATCTTCTTCCTCGTCCCACGACAAGTCAGGCGAGAACGGATGCGAGGTTCTCACAGTGCTGGTCCCAGGTTTACAACCCTCTAGTGAATCTTTCGAAGAAGTGATTCAGGGAGCGAGGGATTAAGGGAGGAAAGCAAAGGTGGATTTGCTTGCGAGCCCAAGACGAGCATAACTTGGACACTTTGAGTGCCTCTATCGTTGTCCCTAGTACGTTTTAGAGCAGTGTGAGTGATAACGATAACTAGGGTATCCATCAATAAAGAAGATGGAAGAACTGTCTGTAGGAAGGCCCCTTGTCCTTTTTCTAGAAAAAAATCCGTTGTAATTAGTGGTTATTACGTGGACGAGTTATCCTATTTTTGTGTATTTATAATATGTGGCTTGTTTTAGTTTATACGAAGCTCGTGCATGCATTATGATACATGTGATCAAATCATCATATATCAATGATTAACTCTATTCTTTATTTTCTTCAATGTGATGTTTCTTTTTTAATTTTAATCAGCTCCAATTCTACCCAAAAAAAAAAAAACCAGCTATTAATTGAAATCAATGATTTATTGTAGATATAACTAAATGCTTATTTTTTTGGGCATGATGAGCGCTTGAACCTGGCCTATCAAATTTCTAAATTTTTTTTCCAACTAATGCATTACACTTTCCTAAGTACCTAATTAATTGGTTTCAGTGTTGTTTGATTCGCTGTCATCTACCATGTAATATCATGTTATTAATTGATGTCAATTATTTGGTTCCCTAATATCAATAAATACAAATTTTATAAATGAAATTAATGGTCAAATCTGCCCACATTTAGAAGTAAGGCTATCTAACAAATGAAATAAAAAAACTAAAGAAAGCAAGATAAAAATCATTGATGATCTTTGCTGATAACATTATATTATTAATGTAACAAACTATTATATGAATAATATTTTAAAAAACAAACCCTTAAATAATATTTTATACTTAGTAGTGGTTAAATAAACATTTTTTTTATCATTGCTAGCTTGCAATTGGTGTCCGTTAGGGACTAGCTGCCAGGTGTTATATAATAATTAACTATGATTAGTCTCATGAAGTATTAATTGCTATTTTATGATTACTATAACTTGTTTAATAATGTTTACTGTCATCTAGTAATTATACAATTATGATCAGTAGCTGAGAAGTTGTAAATTAGGTCTGAACAGTTGCAGAAATCACTTACAAACTGCAATCACAAGTAAACTACATTAGTAAGGCCAACTGAAAAAATACCCTAAAACATAACAGTTTGTCTTCTATTTGTTTGTATAAAAGGTAACTTCTTCATCATATATAGCTAAAAGTTTTTTTGTGACTAACATTGCAAGTTTCAGTTCAGTTTCTCTAAAAGTTCTATCATGAGTAGCTGTGTCAAGCCGGTAGAGCAGCATAAATCAGAACCAGTTGTTCTCCTTCATAGTTTCGACAGGTATGCCAATTCCCTTTTAAAAGCAATGTGTACCTTGATTTTTCTTGCATTGAAAACATAGCCCAACGTTAAAATATGCCTAGATCATATGTAAACACATGTACCGCAATTAGATAAAAAAAACTCCTGTAGTCAATGACCTGATTGATCCATTATTTTTTTAATCAAGGGCCCATTTGGTTGCTTGAAGTTTGAGAGAATGTTTTTACAAATGGCAACTTCAGTAGATTTCATCATTTGCTTAGATATAATTAGAAATCAATGTTGGCTTTAAAATCTTCCATTTGGTCACTTGAAGTTAGTGAACACCTTTTTACAAATGGTGAATTCACTAGATTACATCATTTGGTTAGATGTATGTTAGACTGGTTCACATGGAACCAGTCCAAAACTAGCCGGCCCAAGGGCCACTGGTCTATAGGAGGCCGAAACCTCCGCCTCCTCTATTTGGTCAGCACAAGGGGGCGGGCCCCACTGCTCCTTTATTTGGAGATCATGGAAGGAGAAGGAAGAAGACCCCATCTGGAGCCTGTCCAGAGGGAACAAAGAGGAGGATATGGGGAACGCAAGGAGGGATACTATGACCGCCGAGGTGCTGATTTTGAAGAAAGAATGGGGGTTTTCGAAGGGAGTTTGAGCTATGACAGAGCGAGGGAAGATCAGGAAACATGGGGTGGACCTAGCACTTGGGAAAGGGAAAATTATGGAAGAATAAGGGGAAATGGTGGCGACCAGAAGGTGAGGAAGTTGAAGATGCCCATATTTGAAGGAGAAGATGCGTATGGGTGGATTTATAAGGTAGAGCGGTACTTCGTCGTCAATGGGTTGACGGAGGAGGAGAAGCTGACAATAGTGGGATTGTGCTTGGAAGGGAAAGCCCTGTCGTGGTTTCAGTGGAGAGACCAGAGGAGGCAGATTAGGAACTGGAGGGAATTTAAAGACTGCATAATATAGCGTTTCCAAACCGATCGGGGAGGAGACTTCTATGAGCAGTTCTTTGCTCTGACACAGGAGGGATCCGTAGCAGATTATCGGAAGCATTTTGAGCACCTAGCTAGCAGGGTGGAGCGACTCTCATATATAATATTAGAGGAAAATTTCATGAAAGGGACGAAGGCGGAGATTCGAGCAACAGTAAAGGTTTTGATGCCCCGTGATTTGGGGGAGGCCATGAAGTTGACCCAACTGGTAGAATATCAGAGGAATTTGGAGAAGGAAGCTAGGAGTAGCAGCACCAGGGGCATGTATAGGATGACGACCACTCATCTTTCACCTAAAGGTCTTGCAACAGGAGGGAGTCGAGAGGCCACCAAGGAGAAGACACGAGGAGGAAATGGGGGAAACTTCAAGCGACTAACAAAGAAAGAGATGCAGGAGAAGAGGGCTAAGGGGTTGTGGTTTCGTTGAGATGAAAAGTACACACCAGGGCATCAGTGCAAGGACCGAACTCTTCAGGTTCTCACCGTTTGCGATGATGAGGAAACTGAGGAGGGAAGTGAGGAGGAGATGGAGGAGAAGCTACACTTGGATCTGGCTGAGGTTTCCCTGAACTCAGTGGTAGGATTCACTACGAATCTCACCATGAAGGTGAAGCGAGAGATAGAGGACAGGGAGGTTGTGGTGCTGATTGATAGTGGGGCTACTAACAATTTCATTTCCACCCAAGTCGTCGACCAACTGGGAGTGAGGTTGGTGGACACCGGCTGTTACCGAGTGATGATGGGTACGAGGAAGGTGGAGAATGTTACGGATCTATGGTTTATGATTTTGATGATATCAAACATTTCTTATTTCTCTACGATTGCCTATTTGTACTAACGTTTCAGGTCCACACGATCAGACTACAACTTGAAACCAGCTCAAGATTGGGTAGACTAGGATTGTAACTTGGTATTATATTTGGTGTGGCTCTTGATGTTTTGTAACTTGGTAGAAATTCTCTTTTTCCCTATATGATTTCTGTTTTTGGTAACATCGTCCGGGACGATAGTAATATCGGCCTGGACGATCTGTCCAAAATCAGAAACCCTAATTAGGGCATCCTCATTAAGGCAGCCGTCATAATCAGATCGGCCTGGACGATACTTGTATCGGCCAGGACGATATGATCAATTAAGAAAGAATCAGCCGCCATGATCAGATTAGACATTCTATCTTTTAGGAAATCGGCCAGGACAATATACCCATCGTCCAGGACGATCTAACTCAATTATGCCTAAAATGATCTGGTATCTTTGGAAAGAATTAATGGCTGATTGATACGATCAGATCGGCCGGGACGATAGCCTGGACGATTTACATCGGCCATACTCTATTCAGGGCGATGATCAGAACGATTGAACTGGTTTTAAACTAATCGTCCAGGACGATCGTGAGATCGGCCAGGACGATGTAACCAAGTTTCTTCTGATCGTCCCATATCGTCCCGGGCTAATGAGCTTAATTTGTACTAATCGTACAGGACGATATGTCGGCAACTTGCATTAATGAGTTCGTTTTGAGAGCTTCTATTTAAGCTATGACATGACAACTTTTGTAAGAGTCTTTGGCAGTCATTGGAGTTTCGTTCTTGTGGGGGAGACTAGAAGAGAGAGCTTGAAAGGGAGTGAGGAATGGGTGAAGTTTGAGAGGGAGAAGATCCTGTGAGTGGGGGCTCAAGGGAGTGTGGAGCAGTGGAGGGGATTCCACACGGTTGCTCCGGCAGGCTTGCACCTTAATACCGTCGGATTCAAGGCTCGTCTCGAGGGAAGCTCACCAAAGAAGATCTCTTTGGTGTCAAAGGACCCGGCGACTCCGCCGCACCGGGGAAGGTGGAAGTGATTTTGTAAGGGCTTCTCCGCCTAGCTGTGGGGGCTAAAGGAGATACACTAGTTTAGTGCAATACTTGGGGGGTGCCTCCAAGGAGTGGACGTAGGTCAAGGTTTGACCGAACCACTATAAAATTGGTGTGTTCTTTCTTATTATTATTTCCGCACTTTAATTTCCGCATTTATTTTCTTGTGGTGATTTTGGTTTGAGTTTTAACTTTGATTTTAAGTTTTTCCAATTCACCCCCCCTCTTGTTTAGCTTTGAGACTAGTTCATATAGAGCCTAACATCCCTAGCGAACTTTCAAGTGGTATCAGAGCAGTTTTCATAAAATAAGTTTTTAAAAGCTTTTGAATTTTCTATCCATAGCTAATCGTAATATTGTGGAAGGTTATTCAATCACTAGACCACCATTGTTTGAAAATATTACATTTGATTTTTGGAAAATTCGCATGTCTACTTTTTTGCAATCAATCGATTTTCGCATGTGACATATGATTTTAACCGATTATTCATCACCATCACGTATTGTTAATGGAATTAAAATTGATATTCCTTTTAATCAATGGAATAGGGATGAACGAATGGATGTTCAATTAAATGCAAAGTCTTTAAATTGTTTTTTCTGTGCTTTAAATTCTGATGATTTTTTTGTTAATTTCCACGTGCACTACTGGTAAGGAAGTTTGGGATAAATTGCACACCATATACGAAGGCTCTAATGAAATCAAGCAATCAAAGTTGAATATTTTAATGCATGATTTTGAAATGTTTTCTATGAAACCTTTTGAAACGATTTTAGACATGTATATAAGGTTTATTCAAATTACTACATCATTGCATGCCTTAGGAAAAGATTTTTCAAAATTTGAAAAAATTAATAAAATTCTTCGTTGTTTACTTGAAAAATTCGATGCTAAAGTAGTTGCTATTTGTGAATCAAAAGATTTGAATGATTATTCTATTGATAATTTGATTGGCTCACTCATTGCCTACGAGCAAGGGTTGGGTCAAAGACTTTTGGATGCAAGTGAAACGATCGTTCTAAAAGTTGAAGATACGGAAAAAGGAAGCTTAGTTGGTGACGATAATAATGAATTGTCAAGCAAATCACAAAGCTCACCAAAGCATAAACAAAAGTGGAAGAAATGTAAAAATGGTAAGGATGTCCATATTTCCTCTGACATTGTTTGCTTTTGATGTAGGAAACCTGGACATATGAAGAATGAGTGCCCTAATGTAAGAATTCTTCCTACAAAAGAAAAAGGCAAGGCAAAGCTAAAGTTTAATTGAGAAAATAATGAAAAACACAAAATCTCATGGGCAGACATGATTTCTGAAGAATCGGACCAGGAAAGAGATAATGGTTAAAAGGGTTATTTGTGTTTTTTTCTTTTTGTTGGTTTTTGTTTTTCTTTTGTTTTCATTTTTTCTTTTTATTTTTTTTTCTATTATTCGTATTTTTTTTCTTTGATCCAACACACACACTCACTTTTCTAAAAATGAAAAATCTACTTCATGTTTTTTTTTTTAAATCTTTGATAAATTTTGTTTGACTTCTCTAAAACAGTCGAAGAAAGGAAAGTCATAATTTTTTTCTCTCAATCTCTATTTCCTAAAAGAGGTTATCCTACTTTTGATTTAAAATCTCTTTCATCTTTTAAATTGATTTTTGAAACAAATTTTTTTATCTCCCTACGTTTTATTTATCGCATAGAAATCTTTTGCAAGTCGTTGAATCTAACTCATAATTTTCTTAATCAAGAAATTCGCTTTGTCACTAAGATGGGTTTTTCTTTATTTTTTAAGATTTAAGAAAGGAAGCATATTAAAAAAAAATTGGCCAATGATGCCAAAAATAAAAGATGCGCAAAGACGCCAAATTGAAAATATAGAATACACAAAGTGTATCAAAAGATGCGCAGTGCGCCAACCAATTGTCAAGAGGCATAAAATGAGCCCACAATGTTTAAATGCTTACCATTCTTGTACTTCTTAAAAGCTTAAGAAAATCCTTGATATTTTCGATACTTGGCTTTGAAAATTTTGATTTTTGATTCAACAATTCGTGCATTGATCTTCTATTAGATATATTTTATGAAAGGAGTTTTTGAAAAATGATTGTTTCTTTCTCTAATTTATTTCTTGATTTAGATATTGAATTAAAAGTTTTTGAGCCTTTTTAAAAAAACTTGAGTTTGTATTATCAAATTCTGATTTTCTAACCTTTACTGGACTATGCGTTGTCAATCCATTTTTTATTAAAATTTTGATTAAAACCAAGAGGTAACTTTCTCGTTTTAAGAATACTTTTGTTTCACTAGATCAGGGAACGTTTTTGTTTCGTTTTGTTCTCTGTGCCTTCTCTCTTTTTGATAATGTCAAAGAGGGAGAACGAACTTATATCCTTTGTTTTCTTTTAAAAAATTTAAAACAACAAAAATATTTTTTTTCTCTCACCCCTATTTTTTAAAGTATTATTCAAGTGAGGGGGAGATTAGGAGAAAATATTATTTTTTGAAAATTCAAAATTGAAATGTTTTTGCCATCATCAAAAAGGGGGAGATTGTTATGGATCTATGGTTTATGATTTTGATGATAGCAAATATTTTTTATTTCTCTACGATTGCCTATTTGTACTAACGTTTCAGGTCCACACGATCAGACTACAACTTGGAACCAGCTCAAGATTGGGTAGACTAGGATTGTAACTTGATATTGTATTTGGTGTGGCTCCTGATGTTTTGTAACTTGGTAGAAATTCTCTTTTTCTCTATATGATTTCTATTTTTGGTAACATCGTCCAGGACGATAGTAAAGTAATATCGGCCTGGACGATCTGTCCAAAATCAGAGACCCTAATTAGGGCATCCTCATTAAGGCAGCCGTCATAATCAGATCGGCCTGGACGATACTTGTATCGGTCAGGACGATATGATCAATTAAGAATGAATTAGCCGCCATGATCAGATTAGGCATTCTATCTTTTAGGAAATCGGCCAGGACGATATACCCATCGTCCAGGACGATCTAACTCAATTATGCCTAAAATGATCTGGTATCTTTGGATTGAATTAATGGCTGATTGATACGATCAGATCGACCAGGACGATCGTGAGATCGGTCGGGACGATAGCCTGGACGTTTTACATCGGCCAGACTCTATTCAGGGCGATGATCAGGACGATTGAACTGGTTTTAAACTAATCGTCCAGGACGATCATATCGTCCCTGGCTAATGAGCTTAATTTGTACTAATCGTACATAACGATATACCTATCGTTCTGGACGATAATGTCGGCAACTTGCATTAATGAGCTCGTTTTGAGAGCTTCTATTTAAGCTATGGCATGACAACTTTTGTAAGAGTCTTTGGCAGCCATTGGAGCTTTGTTCTTGTGGGGGAGACTAGAAGAGAGAGCTTGAAAGGGAGTGAGGAACGGGTGAAGTTTGAGAGGGAGAAGATCCTGTGAGTGGGGGCTCAAGGGAGTGTGGAGGGGATTCCACACGGTTGCTCAGGCAGGCTTGCACCTTAATACCGTCGGATTCAAGGCTCGTCTCGAGGGAAGCTCACCAAAGAAGAAGATCTCTTTGGTGTCAAAGGACCCGGCGACTCCGCCGCACCGGGGAAGGTGGAAGTGATTTTGTAAGGGCTTCTCCACCTAGCTGTGGGGGCTAAAGGAGATACACTAGTTTAGTGCAATACTTGGGGGTGCCTCCAAGGAGTGGACTTAGGTCAAGGTTTGACCGAACCACTATAA
The DNA here is from genome assembly GCA_022539455.1 of Dendrobium nobile. Classification (NCBI taxonomy): domain Eukaryota; kingdom Viridiplantae; phylum Streptophyta; class Magnoliopsida; order Asparagales; family Orchidaceae; genus Dendrobium; species Dendrobium nobile. Next base: position 58,844,629 of record CM039722.1, on the reverse strand, counting down.
AATTGGTGTGTTCTTTCTTATTATTATTTTCGCATTTTAATTTTGCATTTATTTTCTTGTGGTGATTTTGGTTTGAGTTTTAACTTTGATTTTAAGTTTTTCCAATTCACCCCCCTCTTGTTTAGCTTTGGGACTAGTTCATATAGGGCCTAACATCCCTAACGAACTTTCAGTGAAAGGTTAGGGGATTTGCAGAGGAGTGCGACTGACTATCCAGGGGATACAAGTGAGGGAAGACTTTCTTCCGCTAGAGCTTGGGAGTATTTTTGACGTCATCCTGGGGATGAAATGACTGCAAACTTTGGGAGACGCCAAAGTAAATTGGGGAACACTCACGATGGAGTTGATAGTGATGGAAGGAAGGTGGTGATGAAGGGAGACGCGGGGCTATCCAAAGCCCTGATATCTCTTAAAACGAAGGTGAGGGACATTCAGTTGGCGAGCAGAGGGTATTTGGTGGAGCTGTACAGTTTGGAGGGAGCGAGACTAGAAGATGGAGGAGACATACCCCTCTCTATTCAACCATTGATTTAGCAGTTCCAAGAGGTGTTTCAGCCACCTCAAGGATTGCAATCGCAGAGGGAGCAGGAGCATGCCATCGTGTTGAAGGAGAGAGTGTCGCATATCAGTATACAGCCATATCGCTACCCTCAATTCCAGAAGGATGAAATAGAAAGGTTAATTAGAGAGATGCTGGAGGTAGAAATTATCAGACCTAGCATCAGTCCTTTCTCTAGTCTGATTCTATTAGTAAAAAAGAAGGATGACAGTTAGCATTTTTGTGTGTACTATCGAGCACTCAACAAGGAGACTGTACCTGACAAATTTTCTATACCAGTTATTGATGAGTTACTAGATGAATTGAGTGGAACAGTGATCTTCAACAAGATAGACTTGAAATCAGGTTACCATCAGATTCGGATGAAGAAGGAGGATGTGCCCAAGACGGCCTTTAGAACTCATGAGGGACATTATGAGTTCTTGGTTATGCCTTTTGGCCTCAGCAATGCTCCCGCTACGTTCCAAGCCCTTATGAATAAGGTTTTCAAACCTTATCTCACACGGTTCGTACTGGTATTCTTTGATGACATTCTGGTCTATAGCAAGACAGAGGAGAAGCACTGGGAGCATTTGGAAAGGCTGCTAGAGGTACTGCAGGAGCACTAGCTGAGGAACAACTTGAAGAAATGCAGTTTCGCACAAGTCAGTGTTGAGTACTTGGGCCATGTTGTGTCAAAAGAGGGGGTGGCAGCAGGGGAGCATTTGGAAAGGCTGCTAGAGGTACTGCAGGAGCACTAGCTGAGGAACAACTTGAAGAAATGCAGTTTCGCACAAGTCAGTGTTGAGTACTTGGGCCATGTTGTGTCAAAAGAGGGGGTGGCAGCAGATCAATCCAAAATTGAGGCAATTTTAAGGTGGCCAGTGCCGAAGAATCTGAAAGAACTGAGAGGATTTTTAAGACTGACAGGTTACTACAGAAGGTTTGTAAAGGGGTACAACATCATAGCATGGCCACTCACTGAGTAGTTGAAGAAGGACGGATTCCTATGAGGGGAGGCGGCCACAACATCATTTGAGAGTCTGAACAAGGCAATGACTACGGTGCCGGTCCTAGCCTTGCCAAATTTTACTCAAGCCTTCATTGTGGAGACGGATGCGTCCGGATATGGGCTTGGGGAAGTGTTTATGCAGAATCATAGGCCCATTGTCTATTTCAGTCAGGTTTTGACTGTTAGAGTCAGGCTGAAGTCAGTCTATGAGAGATTATTAATGGCCATTATTTTGGCCATCCAGAAGTGGTGATCCTACTTACTGGGGAGACATTTTGTTGTCAGGACAGATTAGCGGAGCTTGAAATATCTATTGGAACAACGGATGGTGACAGAGGAACATCAAAGGTTGCTGTCCAAGTTGTTTGTGTACGACTTTGAGATTCAGTATAGGCCAGGAGTGGAGAATAAGGCGGCAGATACCTTGTTTAGATGTATGGGGGAGATGCAGGCCGTGGCACTATCTGTTCTTCTGATGATTGACTGGGAGACCATTAGAGAGGAAAGTGCTAGAAATGAAAACTTGGGAAAGATCATGTCAGATTTGTTGAAAGAAGAGGATAACCACCCATGATACTCATTGGAGGGAGACAAATTGCTATATCAGGGGAGATTTGTGATGCCTTGGACCTCGTTCTACATCCCAAACTTACTCCAAGAGTTTCATGGTAGCGTTGTGGGGGGCCATTCTGGCGTCCAGAAGACATACCGGAGGCTAGCATGGGAGCTATATTGGAAGGAGATGCATAAAGATGTAGAGGAGATGGTCGCAAGATGTGAGATCTGCCAAAGGAATAAGTACATGACCATATCACCAGGAGGATTACTATATCTGTTAGCTCTATCGGGAAGAGTGTGGGAGGAGATATCTATGAACTTCATAGATGGGTTGCCCCGCTCAGAGGGGTTCACGGTGATCTTAATGGTGGTGGATAAGCTGAGCAAGTATACACATTTCATTCCCCTCCTACATCCCTACACCACAGTGACTGTAGCGTCAGCCTTCATCTGGGAGGTGGTCAGATTACACGGAGTCATAGGCGATTGTATCAGATAGGGATAAGGTGTTCCTCAGTCATTTCTGGAGGGAGTTATTCAGATTACAGGGGACAGTTCTCAAGAGGAGCACAGCTTACCACCCACAGACGGATGGTCATACGGAAGTAGTCAACAGGAGCTTAGAGACGTACCTGAGATACTTTGTGTCAGAGACACCAAAGCTATGGGTTAAGTGACTATCTTGGGTTAAGTACTGGTACAACACATCCTTTCATTCTGCTTCACAGATGACCCCATTCAAGGTATTGTACGGACGGGATCCACCACACTTGGTGCATTTTGGGAGTAGCAGTACACTAGGGGTGTCAATATTTGACACGACACGAAAACCTGACTAGGACTCGACTCGAAAAATCCGGGATGGACCCGACCTGATTTCAAAATGGGTCAGGTTCGGGTTCCAGAAATCGACCCGTTTGAAAAACGGGTCGGGTTCGGGTTGACCTGACGGGTTGCCGGGTCAACCCGCGAACCTGTATTTAACCTAACCCGCGGACCAAGCCCGCCCTGCTGCTGCGTGAAAAATGGCGCGCAACCCAGCGCCGCGACCGCTCCGCGCGCGACCCCCACGCTTCGCGCTACCGTTGTCGCGGGACACCCGCCCCGCGACCGCTCCTCGTGACCGCCCTACGACTGCTCCACGCGACCGCTCCGTGCGCGACCCTGCGAGACCAACCCCGCGCGACCCAGTGTGACCAACTTTATCGGGTCGGGTCGGGTCGGGTCAACCCGGCAACCTGCCGGGTCGGGTCCGGGTTCGCATTTCCGACCCGTTTACCTAATCGGGTCGGGTTAGGGTCATTCCGTTTGAACCCGGGTTAGTTCCGAGTCTGACCCGAACCCGACCCGTGACTCGAAATTGACACCCCTACAGTACACCCGTTTCGTTAGTAGAGGAGTATTTGGAGGAGAGGGACCAAGTGCTAGAGGAGTTGAAGAGGCATTTATTGAGAGCTCAACAAATTATGAAGAAACAATCAGATGGGCATAGGAATGACATCCAATTTGAAATAGGGGAGAGGGTATTCTTGATGCTCCGACCGTATAGATAGAAGGCAGTCGCCAACAGGAGGAATGAAAAGCTGGCTCCAAGGTATTTTGGGACTTATGAAGTGCTGGAGAAGATTGGGGTAGTAGCATATCGATTGAAATTAGTAAATTACCACCCTCGGCGACTATACATCCGGTTTTTAATGTCTCGCAGTTGAGGAAGGCCATTGGTGACTACACAACCAACCTCAAGCTACCAACGACACTTACTGAGGATGTAGAGGTGATTCTGGAACCCTTAGAGCTAAAGGGGGTCCGCCAGAACGAAGATGGAACTAAGGAAGTGTTGATCAAGTGGAAGAACCTCCTGGATTATGAGGCCACGTGGGAGCAATATGAGAGGATGAAACAACAGTTTCCGGATTTTCACCTTGAGGATAAGGTGATTCTTTGGAAGGACGGTATTGTTAGACCAGTTCACATGGAACCGGTCTAGAACAAGCCGGCCCAAGGGCCGCTGGTCTATAGGAGGTGGAAACCTCCACCTCCTCTATTTGGTCTGCAAAAGGGGGCGAGCCCCACTGTTCCAATCAACTAAAAATTCAAACGGAGTGGGGTGACTAGGGTTTGGGAGGGAAATTGAATTAGGAAAGATCTTGTACTAAAGGGGATGAGGGAATTAGGGAGATCATGTTTTGATTGATTAAGAATCAGGGTTTCTTGGCGTTTGGGCTCTAGACTCTCTTGTCTAGAGATTTGGGAGAGACGATCCTCCTCTCGAATTGAGGATCACTTGTATCTTGCTTTTGTGTTGGTTGTGCTTTGTTTCGTTATTACAATCTGTTGCTTTGGGGCTGATTTCACCCAGATTTTGTTATTTTCTCGCTGTTTTATCTCCGATTAGTGGTAGGTTTGCTTGCGAACTCAAGTATTCCCTTAGGGTTACTTGCGAACTCAAGTATTTCCTATCAATGTACAAGTAGAAATCAATGTTGGCTTTAAAATCAACAAATATCTTTAGGCCCCTTGAAATATTTTGATTTTGTTTTCACATACAAAAAAAGTGAGAAGGAAATTAATACTTTTAAAACCATGTTTTCTATCTACAAGAAATCAAATGAACCCTAAATTGAAGCTTCAGTATAATGTAACTCAATTCCAGGCGCCAGTTCTTTTTTGCCATAATTAAATTTTTCTGTTGACCACCGCTATATAAAAATTCATCATATTATACATCAATTTCAGGAGTTAAATGTTTCTTTTAGCCATAATAAATTATTCTGCTGTCCATAGTTTAAGCGCTCAGACAGTCATGTTGATTAGATTTGGAAATAATCTTACCCCTTACTCAGCAGTCATGTTGATTTGGTTTAAATGTATTGTGAGACCATTGTTTTCATGAAATTCTATCGTAGGCATTTGAGGTTTTCAGCATTTGATCCAAAGTTCAACTAAACTATTTCTGCAGTTCGTGTTTAGAATGGAGGTACGCTTATCCGTTGCTTGAGGATTCTGGTCTCGAGACATGGGCTGTGGACATCCTTGGATGGGGTTTTTCTGATTTGAGTAATGGTTTTTCCTGTTTTTATATGTACTTTATTGCTATTTCAATTGGACTATTTGAAATAGTTCTATCCAACATTTTGTATAGAAATGCTTCCATCCTCTGGTGTGGTTGCCAAGCGTGAACACCTTTATCAGGTAACTCTGCACTTTTAGTATATCATTTTGAATTGGCTTGCTTGCATGCGCCTCTTCCGCTTTCATATAACTGATGTTGATTTGCTTTAAAATATATATTGAGGATTTGCCTGTCACGACCCGTCCCGGATGCTCGATCTAACGAGGCGGGTACGAAAGGTCGGACGATAGTACATTTTCCAAAAGTGTAAATTTTACTCATCATCAAAACTTTTACAATATACTGAAGAGCCACTAATAAAAGAAAAATTCTATTTTACCTGTTGTCATTTGCACCTCGCCTTCTGTAAACATGTTCTTTTCTTTCAGCCATTACTTCTCTTAGGAACTACCTGAAACATTAAACTTTTGGTTTGAGTTTACTAAGTAAACTCAGTGGGTAACTATATAAATTTATATAAAAATATAAATTAACATATATTCTTTCCTTTCTTAATCTTGTTTATTTCAATTCATTAACTTAATACTTCTTTGAATATTTTCATTTAAAATAATTTGAAGCATTTGTTATCTTTGATATTTCATTTACATTTCCTTTTCCCATTTAATTTGCACAGGAGCACCGTCTCAAAGTACCTAAAGGTACAACCTTTTCCATTTAATTTCCTTTTCCCCATTTCCATAGAAATTTCCTTTTCCTTTTTCGTGCACGAGTACGGCGTCCCCAGCCAGTACCATAAGGGGGTGACTCCTGTCGTTTTCAATACCCTTTTCCTTTATTCTCTTTTTCTTTTCTTTTTCTCATTTTCATCCTGATTATTTCTATTTCATATAATATAATTAACATGCATTTGCATAAATAATTCTTTTCCTTTTCCATAAGCCTTTAAATCTTTATAACATATAAATTCTTTCTTAAGACGGTAAAATCATAAATGTTTGCCTTCAACATTTAATAATATAAGATGTTTAATCAATTATTTAGAAAATTGAAATCATTAATAAAACATAAAATAATATAATTTACCCACTTTGAACTCTTCAGGTCTTCGATGCTTGATCTTCTCTTGAATCAATTTCTCTTCTTGTTGAATCCTTGCGAGATCAACACCTACAACTTGATCTTTCACTCTCTAATTGTACTTTTGAATGGAGACTTCTCAAACTCTCAAAATCCTTCTTCTCGAAATTTCCTCTTTCTTCGCTTCAATTCTTTCCTTATGTTTCAAAATTTATATCATTCACTTTGGATGAAGAAAAGGGAGGAAATTTATACAAAAAAATCTGAAAGAAAATTCAACAAACCTTTCCCTTAAGCCTTATCGTCTGTTTCTCTCGTTCTTCCAATCTCTCCCAAAATAACACTTCTTTAACTATAAGAATGAAAAGGAATTACTATTTCTTATCCTTGAAAACAATCGTGTGCTAAAATTAGAAAAACGAAACTCACCTTGCTCTCCCGCACGAATGCCCGTCGCCCGTCGCCTCTCTGTTCGCGCGATTTCGGTTCCGCGAACTGTTCTGTTCGCGGAAATATAAGGGTGGGCCGGCCGGTTCAGTTGAACCGGCCGGATGAACCGGTTATTACAATCTCCCTTCCTTAAAGAAAATTTCGTCCTCGAAATTAAACAAATAAACATGAACATACCTCAGTTAAAAAGATGAGGATATTGACTCCTCATTTCAGCTTCTCGCTCCCAGGTAGCATCTCTTTCTAATCCATGTTTCCATAAAATCTTCACAAAAGGAATTGCTTTATGCCTCAACTGTTTTACATCATATTCCAGTATCCTTTCTGGTTCTTCAATATATTTCAAATCAGGCTGCAAGTCAATCGATTTGGACTGTATTCTCTTTGAATCATCTGAGACATACTTCCGAAGCACTGATATGTGAAACACATTGTGAATTCCTTGCATGTGTGCTGGTAGATCCAATCTGTATGCCATATTCCCAATCTTTTCAATGATTTCATAGGGACCTATAAATCTTGGGCTCAACTTCCCTGTCTTTCCAAACCTTTGAACACCTTTCATTGGGCTAACTTTTAAGAAAACAAACTCTCCAACTTCGAATTCCACTGGTCGGTGCTTAGCATCATAATATTTCCGCTGCCTGTCTTGAACTGCCTTTAATCTGTCTCTGATCAATCTTATTTTGCTAGTAGCCTCATCTACCATTTCAGTTCCAATTATCTTTCTTTCACCAGTTTCTACCCAACACAAGGGTGTTCTGCACTTTCTTCCATAAAGGGCTTCATATGGTGCCATTCCAATACTAGCCTGATAACTGTTGTTGTAAGCAAATTCAATCAATGGTATGTGAGTCTCCCAATTTCCTCCAAAATCTAATACACATAATCGCATTAAATCCTCCAAAGTTTGAATTGTTCTTTCTGATTGCCCATCTGTCTGTGGATGAAATGCTGTACTGAAAGTCAATCGTGTACCCAAAGCTTCTTGAATTTTCTTCCACAATTTAGAAGTAAAACGGGCATCTCTGTCTGAAACTATAGATTTTGGAATCCCATGCAATCTCACAATTTCATCAACATATAGCTTTGTCAACTTTTCCACTGAATCTGTCTGTCTGATTGGTAAGAAATGAGCTGATTTGGTTAATCTGTCAATAATGACCCATATTGCATCTCGACTCTGCCTTGACCTAGGTAATCCAACTACAAAATCCATCGCAATGTCTTCCCATTTCCACTCAGGTATAGGTAGGGGTTGCAGTTGTCCACTTGGCCTTTGATGTTCTGCTTTAATCATTTGACAGGGAATGCATTTTGATACAAATTCTGCAACACTTCTCTTTAATCCTGGCCACCAAAATAAACCTCTGAGTTCCTGATACATCTTTGTACTGCCTGGGTGAATTTCATAAGTTGAGAGGTGAGCTTCCTGCAATATCTCTTCTCTTAAGCTTTTAGCATTTGGAATACAAATCCTGCCTTTATACTTTAATAACCCTTCTCCATCAATAACAAAGTTCTCTAATTGTCCTGCTTGTACCTTTTGTATGATGGTCTGAAATTTTTCATCCTGAGATAATGACTTGAGCACTCTATCTTTCAAAGTAGATTGGATCATCAGTTGATTCAACATCATATCTTTTGTCTCCTTCAGATTGATCACTGAAATTTCTAACTTTTCCATATCTCTGATAATCTGCTCCTGTTGGGTGATTAGCCAATTTGCATTTCCAAATATTTTTCTACTGAGTGCATCTGCAACCACATTTGCCTTTCCTGGATGGTACTGTATGTCCAAGTCATAATCTTTAATGAGTTCTAACCACCTTCTCTGTCTCAAATTAAGCTCTTTTTGATTGAAAATATACTTGAGGCTTTTATGATCTGTAAACACTTCGCACCTGACCCCATACAAATAATGTCTCCATATTTTAAGTGCAAAAACTACAGCTGCCAATTCTAAATCATGAGTAGGATAGTTCTTTTCATGAATTTTCAGTTGCCTTGAAGCATAGGCCACCACTCTACCATGTTGCATCAGCACACAACCAAGTCCCCTTAAGGAAGCATCGCAGAAAATTTGAAACCCTTCTGAACCTGATGGAATTGTCAAGATTGGGGCAGTCATTAGGCAATTCTTTAACTTCTGGAAAGCTCTTTCACACTGATCACTCCATTCAAATTTCACTGCTTTCTGGGTTAATCTGGATAATGGAACTGCTATCTGAGAGAACCCCTCTACAAATCTCCTGTAGTAACCAGCAAGTCCAAGAAAACTCCTCACCTCTGAAACAGTCGTTGGCCTTGGCCAATCTGATATAGCTTGAATTTTATTCTGATCAACTGAAATCCCTTCACCACTAATCACATGTCCCAGAAAATTAACACTGCTTAGCCAAAATTCACACTTTGAAAATTTGGCATATAACTTGTTCTCCTTTAATGTTTGCAACACTGCTTGCAGATGACTGGAGTGGCTTTCTTTATCACTTGAATAAATCAAAATGTCATCAATAAACACAATCACAAATATGTCCAGAAATGGTTTAAAAATTCTGTTCATCAAATCCATAAATACAGCTGGTGCATTTGTCACCCCAAATGGCATTACCACAAATTCATAATGACCATATCTGGTTCTGAAAGCTGTCTTTGCTATGTCTTCCTCTTTAATCCGTAGCTGATGATATCCAGATCTCAAATCAATTTTAGAGAAAACTGTAGCCCCTTCTAGTTGGTCAAAAAGATCATCAATCCTGGGCAATGGATATTTATTCTTAACAGTAAGCTTATTCAATTCTCTGTAATCTATGCACATTCTGAAGCTCCCATCTTTCTTCTTTACAAATAGTACTGGAGCTCCCCATGGTGAGGAACTTGGCCTGATGAACCCCTTATCGAGCAATTCCTGTAACTGACCTTTCAGCTCCTGTAACTCTTTGACTGCCATTCTGTAAGGTGCTCTTGCCACTGGTTCTGAACCTGGTATTAATTCAATGGTGAAATCTATCTCTCTTTCTGGAGGTAATCCTGGCAAATCATCTAAAAACACCTCTGGATACTCTCTGATTACAGGTATATCTTTCAACTCTTTAACTTCTTTATTTGTATCCTTTACTTGAGCAAGAAAACACTGACATCCCTTGGATACAAATTTGTATGCTTTCAAATAAGTGATTATCATTGAAGAAATTCCTCTCTCACCATAAAACTTCAATTCTCCTTCTGGAAATTTGAACTTCAAAATTTTCTTGTTGCAATCAATAATCACAAAATGCTTTGATAACCAATCCATTCCCAATATCATATCAAACTCTTGCAATGGTAAAACATTCATTGAGGCTTCAAACTCTCTTTCATTTATTTTGAAAATCACCTTACATGTACCTTTCACATTTATAAATGATCCATCTGGCATTAAAACTTTCAAAATTTCATTGGTCTCATAAACATTCAATCCAACTGTTTTAATAAATCCTTCTGAAATAAAAGAGTGTGAAGCTCCTGTATCAAACAGAATCCGTACAGGTTTTCCTTGCATCATAATTATACCTATAAAATTTCATAAAAGACATAAACATACATCATTCTTTTAATAATACTTTCATAATACATATTCATTCACTTCTCATTTTTCACCTGTAATAACTTCAGGTGAATCCTTAGCATCCTTCTGAGTCAGTGCATATACTCTAGGTAGAGTATTCTGTCGACTTTGACTTGATCCTGGAGTAGAAGCAGCTGATTCCACTGTTCTTGGTCTTCCAACATTTCTCTGAGATCCAGTATTCATCTTTGATTCTCCTTCTGGTCTTTGCCCTAAAGTAGGACAATTCTTGGCTATATGACCCGGTTGATGACACCAAAAGCAAGTGTTTGTACCAGATAAGCATTCACCTTTATATTGTCTTCCACACTTGCTACAACTGTTCACACTTGAACTGTCACTGCTGCTGGACTTTGTCTTTTTCCAATTAACTTTTCCACCTTGTGAAAAAGATTTACATGTGAATCCTGAGGGATTCCAATAACTTCACCACTTTTCCTCTTCTGAAAATCACGTCTCTTCTGAGTATTTGCAGGTCTGCTTCTATTCTTCTAGCTTTTTCCACTAACACCACATAATCTTCAATTTCGAAAGGAACCAGGGGTTGCCTAATTACATCCTTCAGTCCAGATAAAAATTTATGACATTTTTCCTCTGCCGTTTGTATTAACTGGGGAGCATATCTGGATAGGGTGGTAAATTCAGCCTCATACTGCATCACTGATCTTTCTCCTTGTACTAATCTCATAAATTTATCTTGCATTTGTCTTCTCACTGTAAGAGGTACGAACCAATCTCTGAATATCTGAGTGAAGTCATTCCACCTGATTTGCATGCCAGGTATTCCTTCAAATTTGTCTTGATACAGTCCTCTCCACCACCTTTCAGCTTCTCCTTCTAGTGCAAAGGTTGCCAATGTAACTTTTCTCTCTTCTGGACAGTTCATACCTTCTAATATCTTTTCAATCCTCAGTAACCAGTTTTCAGCTTCTATTGGTCCCTCTATTCCTTTGAATAATGGTGGTCTCATATCTTGAAACAATTTCAGATATTTATCCATGACTATTCCACCACCACTACTACTCCCTGACGGTTGATTTCTTGAATCTTGAATCAGCTGAGTCACAGCTGTCATCATTTGTGCCAGTGCATCAGGATTAACATTAACATTAGGCACTGATCTTCCCATTTCCTCTTCTCTAGGATTATCCTGATTCCTGTTATCAATAAAATATTCATTTCACATTAAACTTTCAATCATTGATATTCATCCTAATGGCTCTTTCAGTATGATTCAGATCTTAATTGGCTCTGATACCACTTTTGTCACGACCCGTCCCGGATGCTCGATCTAACGAGGCGGGTACGAAAGGTCGGACGATAGTACATTTTCCAAAAGTGTAAATTTTACTCATCATCAAAACTTTTACAATATACTGAAGAGCCACTAATAAAAGAAAAATTCTATTTTACCTGTTGTCATTTGCACCTCGCCTTCTGTAAACATGTTCTTCTCTTTCAGCCATTACTTCTCTTAGGAACTACCTGAAACATTAAACTTTTGGTTTGAGTTTACTAAGTAAACTCAGTGGGTAACTATATAAATTTATATAAAAATATAAATTAACATATATTCTTTCCTTTCTTAATCTTGTTTATTTCAATTCATTAACTTAATACTTCTTTGAATATTTTCATTTAAAATAATTTGAAGCATTTGTTATCTTTGATATTTCATTTACATTTCCTTTTCCCATTTAATTTGCACAGGAGCACCGTCTCAAAGTACCTAAAGGTACAACCTTTTCCATTTAATTTCCTTTTCCCCATTTCCATAGAAATTTCCTTTTCCTTTTTCGTGCACGAGTACGGCGTCCCCAGCCAGTACCATAAGGGGGTGACTCCTGTCGTTTTCAATACCCTTTTCCTTTATTCTCTTTTTCTTTTCTTTTTCTCATTTTCATCCTGATTATTTCTATTTCATATAATATAATTAACATGCATTTGCATAAATAATTCTTTTCCTTTTCCATAAGCCTTTAAATCTTTATAACATATAAATTCTTTCTTAAGACGGTAAAATCATAAATGTTTGCCTTCAACATTTAATAATATAAGATGTTTAATCAATTATTTAGAAAATTGAAATCATTAATAAAACATAAAATAATATAATTTACCCACTTTGAACTCTTCAGGTCTTCGATGCTTGATCTTCTCTTGAATCAATTTCTCTTCTTGTTGAATCCTTGCGAGATCAACACCTACAACTTGATCTTTCACTCTCTAATTGTACTTTTGAATGGAGACTTCTCAAACTCTCAAAATCCTTCTTCTCGAAATTTCCTCTTTCTTCGCTTCAATTCTTTCCTTATGTTTCAAAATTTATATCATTCACTTTGGATGAAGAAAAGGGAGGAAATTTATACAAAAAAATCTGAAAGAAAATTCAACAAACCTTTCCCTTAAGCCTTATCGTCTGTTTCTCTCGTTCTTCCAATCTCTCCCAAAATAACACTTCTTTAACTATAAGAATGAAAAGGAATTACTATTTCTTATCCTTGAAAACAATCGTGTGCTAAAATTAGAAAAACGAAACTCACCTTGCTCTCCCGCATGAATGCCCGTCGCCCGTCGCCTCTCTGTTCGCGCGATTTCGGTTCCGCGAACTGTTCTGTTCGCGGAAATATAAGGGTGGGCCGGCCGGTTCAGTTGAACCGGCCGGATGAACCGGTTATTACATTGCCCGTCTTTTGTGCTGCATTTTGAGAAAATTTGATACATCCACTCTTGACTTCTGATTAACCACTTAATAATCATCCATTCTTGTTTTTTTGTTAACGATGATTGGCAGTGCACCTTTGAAAATCCTCCATGATGTAGAGTATGTAATATTTTAAATAACTTGTGAAGAATGATTTTAATGCTAGATAATGTTTACTAGATGTATGAAACATGAGGATTCATGTAGCCGCCTCTAAGTAATTGGTGTTAAGGATAATGATTATAATTGTTGAGTTCTTTCATTCTACATGTGGAAACATTATGAGCGCATCATTTGTATCACATATTTGTCTTCCATTCCTGCATTATTTGAGAACTAACTATTTGAATTATCTTCCTAGCAGCTTTGGAGATCACATATTCAACGACCAATGGTATTAGTAGGGCCAAGCCTTGGTGCTGCGGTTGCCATTGACTTTGTAGTGAATCATCCTGAAGCAGTAAATTATCATTCCTTGAATTACTTTTACTTCATTGTTTCTTTAGACTGTTTGGCAGTTACCTTTATATGTTGTCGGTTTAAAATCTTTTATATCATTGAAGTCTCAAGTATCTTTTGATATCATTCCTTCCCCCTGTAAAAAATTATCCATTTCCTAATATGTTCTGTAGTTGCCATTTCAAGTACTTTGAATATACCACGGTTTCTTTTTTCTTTGACAGGTGACCAGGTTGGTCCTGATTGATGCAAGTGTATACGCAGAAGGCACGGGAATTCTTAGTAAATTGCCGCGAGCATTAGCGTATGCTGGGGTAAGATCTGTTTAAATGTTGGTTCATTTTTTACTCCACAAATCCAGTTTGTAACTATTGTTGCTATCTTCCGTAATAAGTTTAGATTTCCAGCGTTATAATATCTTAGGGTTAAAATTTTGAAATATTTTTTTCTCCTTGTATCTTTTTATTTCTTTCCCAGGTGTCCTTATTAAAGAGCACTCCATTGCGATTTTACGCTAGTAAGTTGGCCTTCAAGAAACTTTCACTTAGCCAATCATTTGACTGGACAAATGTAAGGAGTACTCATTTGTTCTTTGGACTGGTACATTTGGTAGCAAAGACACATGAATAGCTGTTTGTGCATGCTTCTAGTTGTGTTAATTTTTTAAGGTTGAACAAGTCTTCTCTGTTTTTTTTTTTTTTTTTTTTCATTTTAGTGATATTTGAATTATTCAATTTGAATTTTCTGTGTACAATATCAGTATGTTTACAAAAAAAAAAAAGGAAAAAAAGACTACGAAAAAATCTGCTTTTTTATTTAAAAAAAATAAAAAAATGAAATAATCTACGAAAAAATCTACTTATTGCTACAAAGCTTCTGCACTTGCATTATCCTGTAATAAATTAAAAGCTCAATATTTATGTGTTTTCTTGACAACCTCTGCGTCATATTTATCTGACAAGCTATTTATTTTGTGATTCATTGTTTTTTTTTTTATGAGCATCTGGGATCCAAAACCTTTCACTTCTATTAGTTTCTTGGCTCAACTTGTTAAATATTAAATTATGGATTATATTATTATCTTTGTGCTGGATATTACTTCTTGTCCCCCATTAATGTGATTATGACATTTTTAAGTGTCTCGCAACTAACCTATTCAGATTGTCTTCATGGCATTGTTTGGCTTGCCATTACTTTTCTTACTTATGCTTGGTAGAGATTGGGCTTGAAGCATTGATAATTGTTAAATCCTAGCTGTCTCTTGACACTTGATCCCATGACCAGGATGGGGATCTGTGCAACAAGTGTGAGGCTTACCATGATCATGCCGATCTCTTTCCATATTTGAGTGGGCTGATTTAGGAAGGATTATATTAGGGTTTTTTTTTTCTTTCTTTTTTAATATATCTTGTATATATCTATAAAAAGGGATAGTTTTGTGCAATAAAATTAAACATTTTTCTTCTCGAATTCTGAGTGTAACATGGTATCCGAGCTTAAGGAGATATAATCCACGAGTCCCACCACCGGCCTTCATTTCCATTGTCGTTGCCAAATCTTCTTGCGTATGGAGAGGATAGGACCTTGGCTTCTTCTATTCCTGGGATATACGATTGAAGGAAGTAGAGAGGAGCAAGCGGTCTTTATTGGCGTTGGAGGTCAAATGAGAGTTGAGCGGTCCAAACTACTCATGCCCTTTGTTTCGTGCTTGCGGCTAGAAGAAGCAGAGACCAGAGTCTCTCGTGCGTACGTCTCTTATAGGAAGCCAAGTGGAGAGGAGCGAGCTGGAACCCTCGTGCGTATGAACGAAACCGAGCCTCTTGTGCGTACATTCTTTCCTACGCAGAAGCGGAATTGAGCGTAGGAGTTTTTTGTGTGCGTGTGCTTGGGAAGAGCCGAATGTCTGTAAGGGACCGATAACTTGGAAGCCTTTATTCTTGTACCTGTGGCCTCTCTTGCGCACATCTTGGATAATAGAGGGAGCAAGTTTCGACCAAGCTGGTGAAGTATTCTCGCGTGCCTGGAAGTTATATCGAACGTCTTGAAGTAAAAGTCTCTTTGCTTGCAGCTAAAAGGAAGAATCAAGTTTTTTTCTACTACCGTGCTATCATTGCGGGCCTTCTTGTGTTGTTACTACTACTATTATAACCAAAGTAGCCTCGATTGTTGCCCTGCACCTTGTGAGCTTGATTAATATGGCTTTCATCACTACCCCTTGTCACAACAATGTCTGAAGCTAATTCCTCCCAATGCTTTATGGAGGACTTGTTGGTGCACTAAGGAAGGGGAGATCTCCAAAATATGAAACCTTCCTATTGCTTAAATGGAAGAATTATTTGAAGTGGTCTCAATTTGTGAAGACCTACTTGAAAGGTAAGTGAAAGATGAATCACCTCCTTGGGGTAAAACCAAAAGATGAAGATCATAACTTTTGGGCATGAGATGAAGCATACTTCATAATCTTGTCATGATTGTGGAATTCCATTAATCCATAAATTAGTGATACTTTCATGTTCCTATTTATTGCAAAAGACATGGGATGCCGCCAGACAAACCTTCTCAAAAGCTTAGGACGTTACACAAATCTTCAAAATTAAAGTCAAGGTGAGAAGAACAAAACAATGAAGCAAGATTGTGATTCTTCAAAGCATATGGTAAGATTTTGATCACTACAGATGCATATATATAGAACAAGTGTCTAGAAGATTTTGCTATTCTAAAATGCTATATTGAGAAAGATAAAGTGTATTAGTATGACTTTTTTAAAGGATTAAATACGGAGTTTGACCAAGTTAGAGTTCAGATCCTTGGCAAAGGGGAGACACCTTCTGTCACGACCCAACCCGATCTGAACGAATCCCATCACGTTGAGTCGCGACGGATGAATCCAGGATCTAGCTTTGGAATTTGTTTTCAAACTTTCTTCAATATACACAGGACTACAGAAACGCAGAGCTACTACAAACATCCAAATATACAGAAAAGCTCATCCAACATTTTCTTTCTTTCATCAGAATAATCATATACATTAGAGTGCATGACTATTAAATAGAAAGTACAGAACAGAACAGAAGAGCCATGACTGTACAAAAAATCAAAAGTACAAAATACCTAATCTCAGATCAAATACTGAACGGCTAGTCCAAAACCTCCTTCCCTTTTCCAGAATCTGAAAATCTTGAAGATAACCACAGTGAGCTAACAGCTCAGCAAGACTACACTAACCGATCAAAATCTCCAGAAACTCTCATATCAAAATACTAACAAAAAGCTTTAAAAATAGTTTATTCAAATAGCCGTACAGAATTCAGATAATCATATATAAATCATGGTTTAAAATTGCGCAATATGAGGCTCGCCTTTGCGCAATTCCAGTAAAAAACGCCTCGATGCTTACACCTCAAGTTTTTTTATGAGGCTTGCGCCTCAACTTGGTTGAGGCCCACCTCGCCTCACTGGAATGAGGCTTACGCCTCATGCTATATATATTAAAACTTACATAAATTTTGAAGTAAATGCTCGACATTGGACTCTATAGGAGAGGAGGAAGAGGAGACAGCAATTCATCATAATGATGATTCAAATGAATAACCCCTTAGTGATGACAGTGCTGATGACTTATGAGTTCTTATGTGATATGTCATTCTTATTTATTTTTGGAAATTGAAATTATATGTTAATGAAAAGAATACTGGAATTTGGGAAAGATAGAATTTTAAGTTGAACTATAATTCATTCTTATTATTGGGATATTTTGATTTTACTTCATATCTTATGTTTTTTTATGTTTTATATTATTCACTCATTAGTATATAAAAAATTTATCATTTTATGTTTACATAATCTTTTGACTTTGAGGCTTACGCCTCAAAACGCCTTGAGGCTTACGCCTCGTCTCACGAATGAAAAACGCCTCAATACCCGAATACGCAATTTTAAACATTGATATAAATTATATAATCAGACAGAATGCAGATATTCGTATAGAACAGATAAACAAACAAACTTCAGATATTCCCACATAACAAATAATCAGATGGAAATCAAATAACATATACAAAATAACTGAATTAAATTCATATCACAGAATTGTATAAATCACAAATCACATTTTTTCAAATCACATATCAAATCACATATCAGATCATATAACCCTGACCCAGACAGAATCTCAAAGAATTCTGGCCTCTTATGCCTCCCTTCCCTGACACAGACATAATCTCAAAGGATTCTGGCCCATTATGCCTCCCTTTGTGCTTACAGCAAGAGAATATGTCAGATATACAAAATTATTAGATCATAATTCATTTTCATATTCCCGGACCCAGACATAATCTCAAAGGATTCTGGCCCCTTATAACTCCCTTCTGATATCATTCAAATCACATCAAACATCAAATCATCATATCATAACAAATAAGGAGTAATTGAGCACATAGAAAAAAATTTCACAGTTTCGTATAGCGACTGACGACAGAAAGCCAATGAATCAAGAATGCACAATTTCAGAAAATCACCAAATTAACAGAGATCGTGTAAAACATCATTTCAAGACGTTTCTTGTACTGAAGCAATATTTTTCAACAACCAGATAATTTACTATTCGATAAAAACTCCACAGAATGCAAAATACACGGTGAAAAACTTCCAGAAAATACTCAAAATGTGCAAAATTATAACATCTATAACATACAAAAAGTTACGCGGTAAAAATTTTACCGGTGCAAAGATATACTCGTTTTTCGCTAACGGAAACAAAATTTTAAACAGAAAATCCGTCAAAAATCACGTTTCTGAAATTTGAGAAAGGCATAATGTGCCTTACCTCAAGTTGATCAACTTTCCCAATTGCGGCGACTGACGAAAATGGACCGAAGTCGCCCAAAACTTGACTTTTCTTCCTCTTTCCCTCGTTTTTCTCTCCTGCTTTTCTCTCTCTTAAAAAAACATGAAATAGATATTTAATGGCTGAGATATTTCCCTGATCGTCCGGACGATATTCGTAGTTCGTCCCGGGACGATCTCCTGGGGTTGTTCACAAACAAGGTTCGTACAAATGAAATTTTCTCTTCGTACAGGGACGATCTCCTCGAGTTGCCATCGTATGAACGATGATCAATTTCGTCCCTGGACGAAGCTCTCTGTCTAAAGGTTTTCAACTATTCGTCCCAGACAACCCAACTTCGTACGTACGAACCTGAAAGGAAAATCCAAAACAAGCTGAACATGTAAGAAAAAGAGTTTTCACAATCTACCCACCTTAAGAAAAATGTCGTCATCGACATTCCCAAAACAAAACTGAGTCAGAACAGACTTGGATACAACTGTCTCATGTCCGATTCCATCTCCCAAGTATCCTCTCTGGCTGTTCTGAACTTCCACTGAACCTTAACCATATGAATCCGTTTACTTCTCAGCTTTCACACATCATAAGTCAAAATCTTTTCAGGCTCTTCTCTATACTGTAGATTTGCCTGAACCTCAATATCATTAGCAGAAAGTTTCTTTCCAGAATCAAATATCCATTTTCTTAAAGAGGATACGTAAAACATGTTGTGTATATCAGTCATCTGATCAGGCAATAACAATCTGTAAGCGGACTTACCAACCCTTTCAATAATCTCAAAAGGCCCGACATATCTTGGACTAAGCTTGCTTAATTTTCCAAATCTGCTAACACCTTTCATAGGACTGACTTTGACATACACAAAGTCACCAATCTGAAATTCAACCAGTCTGTATTTTTTATTATAATTCTTCTGCTGTCTATCTTGTACAGATTTCAACCTTTCTTTAATCAGATTATCTTCATTACAGTATCATCCATAAAAGTTGAACCCATAACTTGTCTATCTCCCACTTCTGTCAAAGTCAAAGGAGTTCTACACTTTCTGCCATACAGAGCTTCGTACGGTGCCATACCAATATTTGACTGATAATTGTTATTATATGCAAATTCTATCAGTGGGATATGATCTTCCCAATTGCCTCCAAAATCTAGAACACATAATCTCAAAAGATCTTCCAGTACCTGAATAGTCCTCTCAGACTGTCCATCAGTCTGCGGATGAAAAGCCGTACTGAAATGCAACTTCATACCCAATCCTTGGTGAATACCTTTCCAAAGGTTGGAAGTAAACTGGCCATCCCGATCAGATACAATCACTTTCGGCACATCGTGTAATCTGATAATTTCTTTAACATAAATCTGAGCTAACTTATCCACCGGATCCGTCTATCTGATCGGAAGAAAATGTGCAGACTTCGTCAATCGATCAACAATCACCCAAATCGCATCATGTCCTTGCCTTGATATGGGGAATCCCATAGCAAAATCCAATGTTACCTCTTCCAACTTCCACTCAGGGATAGGCAACGACTGCAAAAGACCTCCTGGTCGCTAATGTTCTGCCTTCATTAACTGACAGACTTCACATTTCGAAACAAATTCAACTGTCCTTTTTCAATCCAGGCCACCAAAATCAGCTTTTCATATCTCCGTACATCTTACCACTTCCTAGATGAATAATATAGCCTGAATAATGAGATTCGTGCAGAATATCTTTCCTCAGATTTTCAGACATAGGAATCCACAGCCTATTCTTACAGAAAATAATATCAGAATCAGAAATTCATAGTTCAAGTTTTTTACCATATTCGATCTAATCAATCAACTTCAAATATTCAGCATCTGACTTCTGAGCTTCAGGATTCTTTTCTTTCAAAGAGGATTGAATACTCATATGAGTTATTATTCCATAATCAGTAGGAGATAATACATCCAACTGTAATCTTTTCATATCTCGTATCAGTTACTCATCAGAAGTGAGCTGAACACATGATAATCCAGAAGACTTCCTACTCAGAGCATCTGCCACTACATTAGCCTTACCTGGCTGATACTAAATAGTCAAATCATAGTCCTTGATCAACTCAAGCCACCTTCTTTGCCTCAAATTCAGATCTTTTTGAGTGAATATGTACTTCAAACTTTTATGATCCGTGAAGATCTCATACCTGACGCTATACAAGTAATGACGTCAAATCCTCAAAGCAAATACAACAGCGGCTAATTCCAAATCATGCGTCGGGTAATTCTTTTCATGTAGTTTCAACTGTCTCAAGGCGTAAGCTATTACCCGATCATGCTGCATCAAAACACATCCTGGATTCGGTCCGAGTCGGGTCGTCAGGCCGCGTGGTAAAGAGTAAGTGCACGTGGCGACATATTATAAGCTACCTGATGTAGCTCTACGTTAGGTAACCTGACGGAATAATTTTTCCTCAACAGGAAGGATTAATTCTCAAGAATATACCAAAGGCTCCAAGTCTACAACGAACTCGATCCTTTGTCGGCAAATAAGACATAGTCGACAATGTTCAACTAATAAAACAATATTGCCTATAAACCCCGATGATGGCCATGTTGGTAGAAAATCTCAACCGGAGGGGATATTAAACACATAAAAATACCTCCAAAATGCCATTAAAATTCAAATATTCGAAAAATACCAGAATTTAAAATATTTAAAATGAAATAATTCATCAAATACTTAAAGTCAAATATCTATCCACCTTCCGCAACAGTTTGCCGAGGTGAAAAAATTTGAAACTTTAGCTCACAAAGAGTTAATGTCTAGTTGAGAATATCACTAGGATTCATTCTCAATTCGTCTCTTACGCGTAAGGACGTGACATGTGTGCTCTAACTGGTGATGTTGCCAGTTTTGCCACCAAATGGTACCACACCGTGGATTCCGCCGCCAAATAGCCTCACAGGTAAACAGTTATGACCGGGACCCTTTGAACTGGGTGGTTTTGCCGCAAAATGATATCATTATATTACAGTCATTGTTAGAGCCCGTATGCTCCTCAATGACATTATACATTTGAGATATGAATTAATAGGATATGATCGATAGAGCACAAATCCCTCTATTAGCTAAGATAGATTCAAACTATTCTCTTAGACAAATATCCGCATTAGGTCTACAAGGTACCCTTGGACAAAGCAATCCATGACTGCCAACAAGGATCCTTTTGTTAGGTTGGGTCGACTACCTCCTCTAACTGTCCCCCCATCCCTCCCAATATACACTTAAAGTGCAAAATGATGAAATTTCAAATACCAACCAATGCTGCTACTATACGCCAGATACTACGTATCTGTTTGACGACTAGCCTTAATCGAAAGTTCTCTCTATGTATCGAGAGGGGTAATTAACTATAGAGGCTTGCGCCTATAGGAAACCAGAACTCAGATCATAAAACCCTCGTAAAATGAGGGCAAAATCTCTGGGTAGTGTCTTATATACAAACCCAATGTGCTTTCTGAAAATTTACCTTGGAATTTAATTCGTTAAAACTCTCCTGAAAGCAGGGGAGGCCGCGACGCGAATTTTCGGATCCCACGGTTATTTTGTTTTTATCTTTAGGCTAATGTATTATGCGGATGCCTTTTTCACGACTTAAACTCTTATTTAGATATTATTCGGGTTTCTCCTAGCAGGCATCTGCTTTGTCCACTTGGTGCAACTTCCCTAGAGTTAAAGCTGAACTCTTAACTAGTTGGACACCTTTTGTTGTAAACTTGTAATGATATTTGTTTTATTAGGATTTTTAAAATTAAGCATGTTTTTCTTAAAGCAATTCAAGGATATGTGACATTTTTGGCAAGTTGAGGATAAAACTACGAGACCTACTGAAGCAAAGCAAAAAAATATCTCATTGGATTATTGTTTTGATTGTGATAGTTTCAAACGATATCAAGGCTTCCTGCGTCAACACTTCCTTTTGGCCCGCAGTGGTAGGACGCGTCTTGCTTTTAAGCATCTGAAACAAGTATTAGCTATTTGATTAAATTTTGATAGGCCATGCACCATTTGTGAAAATTTATCTGAAAGAAGTCATTCCCAGTATATCAAAATTAAAAGAAATAACAGGCTCTTTCAAATTGATTATTGTTAGCATGTTCTATAATCTTTTTGTCACGTTCAGATCACAGATATTTCATTGAAAGCTTTTTAATCATTTATAGCATAACTTTTAAAAAGTGGCACTGAATTGCAGGCAACTCGCCTACACTGCTTACTACCCTGGTGGGAAGATGCAATGGTTGATTTTATGGTAAGCGGGGGCTATAATGTCAGACATCAAATAAAGCAGGTAGTCAGTTGTTCGTGCCCTTCTTTACAACAAAATGCTTAATAGTTTAAACGCATCCAAGAAACCAATATTTTTACGTGTTGAAGTTTACATCAAGTTAATGTGCATGT
Organism: Dendrobium nobile; assembly: GCA_022539455.1. NCBI lineage: Eukaryota > Viridiplantae > Streptophyta > Magnoliopsida > Asparagales > Orchidaceae > Dendrobium > Dendrobium nobile. Next base: position 58,821,870 of record CM039722.1, on the reverse strand, counting down.
TATTATCTAGTTCTTTAGCAAGTGAACTTTTCCAAAACATTCTTGTTCGGTGACTTAACATGATTTAGAAGAAAATACATAGTAACATGAAAGAATTTGAGAATCTTTTCAGAACTGAAGCTTCATCTCTGCTAAATTATAAGCAACATTGATAACATGACAAAATATGATTAAAGTGATTTGTACGTATATAACAAAGATAAAAAATACACCCATTAAATTAGTTGATAAAATTAGCAAAGGAAAAGTGGTGTACGTTAGCTGGCATGGGTAGGAGCTTAAACAAAGAGAAAATTTTAAAATGGAGCTTAATTGAAAATTAATTTAGAAAATGTGCAGGATTAGAAAAAAAAAATAATAAGTGTAAAAACACAATGAAATTGGGTTTTCTATGGAAATGCCAAACTATTTTGGATTTTCTATGGAAAAACAAATATGGTTTTGCGTTTTTACCTATTTCCTAAAACAAAAATATTATAAATAATTAACATAATAATTTTTATATAAATTATATTCTATTTTGTATTAATTATTTATTGAAATATATAATTAAAAAATACTAAAAAAATTTAAAATAAGAAAATTTATTTTATTAAATTTCTTTTGTAATTAATGTAAAAATATATTCTTTTTTAGTGATGTTACTAGTCATTGGTAATGGAGGGATCTATTTTGTACCCCTAGACAGTTGTCATTGTTGGGAGGGTTAATGAAGATTACTATGATCAAATATATTTCTTAAGACATTATATCATGATCATATCTTAAATAATTCTCTTTTTGGGCACAATAACATTGGGTCTCTCTTTCGCTATTGCAAGCTTGATAATTGAGAAACCCGCAATTTGATTAAAACCTATTTAATCTAAAAATAAATGAAAATAAAATTTAAATTAACTTTATGCAACTACACCATAATCTCACTTTAATTAATTTAATTCCTTATTTTAAAAATTTTCATTATTTCTAAATTATATATATTTTAAATTATATTTTCAATAAATAATTATTGCAGAATTAAATATTGGTTTATATAAAACCAAAAATGGTTTGGTATTTTCTATAGAAAACCTCATTTCATTTTGTGTTTTGCTCCTTTTTAATTTTTTTTTCTAATCATGCTCCTTTAGCTTAATTAAGATATTTTGAGGATTCATCTTTCAATAGAATTATATTAATTATAACTATTTGATTAACTTCATTTTTGAAGATCAGCAAAGAAATCCACATCTAAGTTCTCGTTAACTAAGTTGGTTCTGATGCTTCTTATGTGGTGTTACACATTATTGTTGTTGGATTGTTTCATGGTTTCATGGAATATGTCTTCTGTCTAGGTTGAAATGTGCGATGACAATTTTTTCTGTTCTGAACTTCTGCAACAAACCCATTGAATAACCCGGAAATAATGCATTTCTCTAACCTTCCGCTTTGTACAGGTAAAACAAAAGACGCTCATCATATGGGGTGAAGATGATAAACTTATCTGCAGTGAGCTAGCACTGGTTTGTTCTTTGTCTCGATACTATCTTTACTTGTGACCAACACCATGTACTGCCTTATGCACAGGAAATTATTTCCTTGAAAGTTAAAATTGAAAATTTTAGTGAGATGAAAACTACTTTATATACGAGTAATAATCTTTTAAGATTTTTTGGTTCCATGAGAAAGATGAATAAGAAAAATGAAAAAATGTGAACCATGAATGAACTATTGGCTCAGACAAGAAATTAATTGTTTTTAGTCGCAATCTCTCTTATATAAAGGGTTTGAAAGATAAACTTGGAAAAACGCATGAGATTCCATTCAATATTGTTTAAATGAAGAGCTTGAATATGTTTAGGAAGAATGTTTCCATGAAACTCTACAAATCAGGGATTAACAATTATACCTGCGCCCCTTCACAAAACTTGATTCCTTTAGACATTTTAAGGACGTTGTGAAAATTGAGCTACTTTACCGAGGACAATATTGGAATTTAGTATAATCGTAGTCTGCAAGTTCTACCTTAGATATATCCCAAATAAGGTGGCTTCCTAGTCTGTGAGACAGTCCTACATGCAAGTTTACCCCCTAATGATTTATGAAATCGTACGCCTGTTACCTAAAAATTTTGGAGTTTAATATTAGAGGAATGTGCCATTGACAAAGAATTTTGACCGAATCTTTAGCGGAAAAGTCCAAAAAAGGTACTATTTTATCCCCACCTCACATTCATCGGTGAAGTTTAAATAAAAAATTAATGGTAATTTTTCCTTCTTAGTGTAATGGAATGTCTATTTAGTTGTTGAATTCAAAATTATGTGTGAATTACATCAAACCTAACTAAGAATACTATATGAAGAGAGTAGAGAAACAGAGAGAAAAATATGAGTTCTAGAGTAAAAAGATCTGGGATTTCATTAGAATAAGCTTGAGTGCAAAATTTACATATTCTGAGCTTACCCAATAACACTCTATTTATAACTTTTGGTTGAGGCTTGAGAACAATAGAATGGGCTATATACATGGCTATTATATATATATATATATATATATATATATATATATATATATATATATATATATATATATATATATATATATATATATATATAATGAAAAATACAAAAGTTGAATTACCCAATTTCCCATCAACTTATTAGCTTGCAATTTGATGAAACAAGAATGTCAGAGTCGCTGCATCAACTTACTAAAGGAAGGCGCCGATCGAATTAAGATGAAATCATTAATTTGACTTGTATAAGTTGCCGATATGAGTGACAAGGGTTGCTTATTTGACAGATTGAAATAATTGACTTGAGAAGTCGAGGTCACTAGCTGAGGAGAGTTCTTTGGAGACTTGATGATTCCTTTTATTCTTGGACTGAGTGGATATTGGTTGAACCAGGCCAACTTGGCTTGAACTAGATTGACTTGGCTTGAACCAAGTCTATTTTATTTGAATATAACATTATAGATATTTGGATGTATATTTTCTGTCTCTTGACTTGAAATGGTAGGAGCCAGATCGAAAAGAATCTTAGAATGTCCAGACTTGAGCCAAAAAGGTTTCTTAACGGATTCTTTTTGTGTTCCCCTCCGCCTAACCTCTCTATACCTGGACGTTTTTGATCCCCTGTAAGAGAATGTGCTCGTGTCCGGCGGCTGCTTTCGGTTAGGGGATTGAAGAATTGACAAATATTTTGATCAAACTTTCAACGGCATTCTCATAATATTAACATCTATTGATGTTTGTGCCAACATTAACTATTACATGACTATCTTGTGCTGATAAGATGATTTAAATTTGCGATTCAAACTGACATTATCATGGTGGAACATAGAACCTGACAAATTTGTAAACTCTTCTTGTTGGTATTTCAAGTTTTCTTTCTTCTTTACTTTTTTTTTCCCCTTTTATATTGGCAGAAGTTGCATGAAGAATTGTCGAATTCAATATTGCATAAAATACCAAATTGTGGTCATTTCCCACATGTGGAGAAGCCAGAAATTGTTGCTGAGATCATCTTCAGGTTTGTAAGAGACACCTCGGTAAATGGAAAGCCAGTGCCTTCTGTTATCAAAGGAGATGTTCGTAAATAGGAATATGTAAGTCTATCTAAAGTTCAATCCTACCAGGCCATATATATATATATATATATATTGTTTCGGAAAAAAAAAATTCCTACTGCACTTATTCTTTAAAAAGCGATGACATTAAACGACTACTCCCCGTTCTCGATAAGAAATTAGGAGATTTACATACATATCATTAAATTTTTATGTTTACATATATAACACTAAAGTTTTTATGCATCCTTATATTATGCCTATTTTTTAGCATCGAACTTTCTACCCTCAAACTTGTATCTTAACTCTTGTTGTTCATACCAACTCAGGGCTTAAGGTTATTATCATAGCAACACCTTTCCACTCTTATAAATTGACAAGTGTGTTAAGTCATCTTTTTTATTTTTAAAACATCATCCCTTTACTCTTTATGAGGACATTGGTTTGAGGGCCCTTATGATAGCACATCCCACTTGACGATAGGTTGTGTTCACCATATTTAGGCTCTTTATAACCCTTAATGATGAAACTCCTAAGTTACAAATAATCATAAATCATTAATAACTTTAGTGAAAATGATCCTGGGTTAATAAATTTAAGTATTGCACAATCAAATCTACTACTTCAACATCACGTAACTGATTAGTTTTGCACCCTAACCAGCACGAGAAATTGTCGAACGCCGTCCGAAGATCAATCAGAATGAGCCATGTCCGTAGCACAGCTCGGTATTGCTGAATTGGCTCATTCTGATTGGTCTCCGAATGTAGAGCTGTGTTCAACGTCTGCACAGAATAATTTCTCCACCAGCACAGTCCATACTAGTTGTTATGGTAGTCACATCTTCTAGGCATCCTTAGGCTCTAGAAATTTTTTTTTTTTAAAATGCATAATGTGATATGATGTGATGTTTTGTTTGTTTATTTATTTGACTTGATGGATATTGTTATGGCCACTTTCCCTTCAGTGATTATGATCAACATATTTTTTTTGTTGGTGGTATTGCCTAAAAGGGGTAATTAAATTAATAAAGATATATTTTTCTTTCAGGTGCTACTATAACAGGGGCTGAAATATAGCTTGACACCAGTTTGTGCTTGGCCTCATGTCTTTATATATATAAATATATATATATGAATGTTTTATTGTGCTAATATTTATTTTGTAGTGGCATCTTTTATAATTTTCTTTTGTTTTTAATATATAATTTTAGTCTAGATGAGTTATGTATACATATGAGATGATCTATAAGATAAGAGATCAACTGATTATCTAGATGGAGTTTTTATAGAAGACTTTGCATATAATGCCATTTGTGTATAGATCATTAGCCCAACTTTCTTATTTTTCTAATTTGTTTATTTTATAGGGTGTATTGTGGATTCAGTTGCACTTAGAACATTTTTTATCCCTTCATTATATTTGATGATTGTTTGCTTGAGTTTTTTCCTAACTTTATTTATTTAAATATTTTTATAATAATCAAACAATATTTTAAAGGATGACATAAAAAATAAGTTAGAATATATATGAAACACAAAATGTACAATACATTAAAGGGATAAGTAATAAATTATATGAAATAGAATTAAAATTTAGACATCGCAATGAAATAATAATATAAAATATAGTATTTGTACAGTCATATTTCAACTCAAAATTCTTTCTTCCCAATTCCTTACTCATTGGTATTTACTTAAAAAAAGAGAGTAATATTATAACAGCTCAGAAGTCATCGTTGTTGTTATCACTAAGGGGTTCTTCATTTAGAATAATTATTATAATAAATTATTTTTCTCTTGTTTCATTATCTGTGGAGTTCAATGTCTCTCAATTTGATGCTTCTTCATCTATTGCAGTTATCGTCTGTTCTTTAAATATTTTTTATCAACATAATGATGACCAATAATCCAAATAAATAAGCTTTAACAATCAAAGGGTTAAAGAGATTTTATATAGTTTTTTCTATTTTATTCTTTTTATTGTTGGGTTGTGGTGGAGGTAGATGCTCTATTTTTATCACTATTAAAGAAATCAATATTCAAAATTTTCTCTTTAAATTCAGTTGGAGTTGTCTTCATTTCATTATCTATAAGGCTTCGTTTGGGACGGCTTTTTTACTGCTTTCTAAAATGGAGTTTTAGTACAAAATTTTTTATTTTTGTATTAAAACTCCGTTTTAGAAAGCAATAAAAAAGCCGTCCCAAACGAAGCCTAAATCACTCATCATCTGATATCATGTCATCACAAATTAAAAGGTATTAGTCATCCTTCAACTCTTTCTTTTTCAAGCTCATTTCTTTTAAGTCTGTAATTAACCTCTTCTTTTCCTAAGTTATGGAAATTATTATTGCTTCATCTATAACTTTATATATATGATGCTGACATTCGACGGTGGACGATATTCAAAGGAAGAGTTGAAGATCGACGGTCGAGATCACTCCGTTTTATTTTAGTTTATTAATTGTATTTTGATTTAATTTTGTAATTTTTCTTTTTTTACCATTTTTATTTAAGAGTCTTGTCTTATGTAAGCCCAAGGAGCAAATTTGTCTTTTAGTTTCTTTTGAGGCCTATATATAGAGGTCGCTTCTCCACCCAATCACTCGCCACCTCTTTTCCGAATATCACTTCCCTCCAAAACTCCTCTTTCCTTATTTAGGATTCCATTAATTTGGAAATATTTCAAATTCGAATTAATCTAATTTGAATTTAAAATCCACCCTCATTAATTACATTAATTTTGGGAAGTTTTTTTATTTAATTAAATCAATTTTGAAATTGATTGATTAATTAATCTCATACCCAAATTTCAAATGTTTTCCTGATTAGTACATCAGGAAGCATCCTCAATTGATGGAAATCTGAAATTAATTCAGATTTGAAGTTATCAATCAACATTCAATGCAAATATTTACATACGTAAATATGGCCGCTCCCCTCCTCCCTCCCACCTTCTCTCCCCTCTCTAATTATTTATTCCCTAATTTAGGGCATAAGATTAGGGAATATTAATTACCTCTTCCCTCCCTTATTCTTCTTGTTTGAATTTCGAAATTGTTAAATCTCTCCCACTAAATCTACAATTAATTTCAGATTTTGAAATTATCTCCCCCACCTCCTCCCGTTCTACATCAATATGAAGCCATATCAAGCTTCTTCTCGACATTAACCATCCTCAAAAACTATATTAGTGATTTAGTGATTGTGATAGTATACCTGACACATTGTCAAAACTTATCATTTAAAATAATCTTTTTAACCTTTTTCCCCTAATATTTTCTTGCCCAAGCATAACTTGGCCAATATATAGAGGTGAATATAGTACTGGCCTTACCAATTACCACTTGAACTATTAAGTGCTCTCCAACTTCCTCAACAATAGTATCAAGCTGTCCAAAAAAATTCAACATCTTTCACATAATCAAATGCCTCAATAGACTCCAAGAATACAGTGTCATAAGAGTTATTGATCATCATATTTATCAAATTTCATCTAACCATTCATCCTACATGATTGTGACACCTGCTTGGGTCCGTCATCTTAATTTTCTTGATACTTAATGTAACATCAGAATCTGCTCCAGAATCGTCCGGGCCGATCTGGATCGTCCCGGTACGATTAGTGTAAATTTTGTTCCAGATTATGTACAGAAATTACAGGAATGATTTCCTGTACGGATTGTCCGGGCCGATCTGGGATCGTCCCGGGACGATTAGTGGATGGCACAAGTCAGAGAATAGAGGTTTTTATCGTCCAAGAAAATTAATTATCGTCCTGAGAAATCGTCCCAGGCCGATGTGGATTTGTTCAGATCGTCCAGGACGATGGTGCGATCGGCCGGGCCGATCTGAGTAATTTAAAGCTGAAATCAAGTCATTTTGATGAGAGAGAAAATCATAAAATATCTAAAATTCAGCCGAGGAGAGAGAAGGTCGAGGAGAATTTGGAAAAAGTTGATTTTCGGGCGACGCCGGGCCGTTTTCGTCTGACAAGACTGTTGAAGATATTGCTGTACGCAAGATAAGGCACAATCCGCCTTTCTCAATTTTCAGAACCGTCGTGTTTGGCGGTATTTTCTGTCTGGAATTGATTTTTGTCGGTGTTTTTCGTCTGTATTTTTCGATTGGTTCAGTTTTTACCGCGTAACTTTCTGTATGTTGTTGACGTGCCGAGTGTGCACATTTTGGTTATTTTCTGAAGATTTTTGTCCGGGTATTTTTGATTTGACGGTGTTTTTCGTCGACTGGATTTTTCTGTGTAGTCTAAAAATTGCTGAGCAGTAGAATAAATGTTCTGAAATGTTGTTATCTATATTCTGTGCAAATTTGGTAATTTGTGATTTTTAGGAAAAAAATTATGTAAATTCCGTATACAGCCGTTGTGCTGTCCGGTTTTTGTCTTATTTCTGTATTTGTCAGGATTTCTTCTGAATTGATATGCTATCTGTATATGCTATACAAAGGGAGTTATAAGGGGCCTGGATCCTAAGAGATTCAGTTAGTGTCTTGGAAATCTGAAATGAGCTCAATCTGAAATCTGATATCTGTTCTGTTCTGGATCCGATGAATTCTGTTCTGGTGCTATAAGCACATCTGTTTTAGTGCCGTGAGCACAAAGGGAGGCATAATGGGCCAGAATCCGAGAGATTCTGTCAGTGTCTGGGAAGGGAGGCATAAGGGGCCAGAATCCGTAGAGATTCTGTCAGTGTCATATAATTTAGCTATTAATTACAATACTATCTGATATCTGATTTGATATGACTTCTGTTTCTGTACAGTTCTGTCTGATCTGTTCCATTTAGATCTGTTCTGATTTGATATATGTCCGTATCTGTTCTGATTTGATCTGTTTCGTTCTGATCTGCACGCTTTTGATATCTGTCTGATTCTGTTCTGATTTCTGTACGGATTTCTGTCTGATGAGTTTGATTTTGGATTCTGAGAGTTTTGATTGGAGGTTTGTTGCTTTGCTGAGCTGTTGAGCTCACCCTTGTTTTCTGGTGGTTTTCAGGTTCTGGGGAAGGGAAGGAAGTCCAGGAATAGATTTCAGAGTCTGATCAGTATAGGTATTGTTTAGTACTTTTGATTTTTGTACAATCATGGCTTTTCTGTTCTGTCTTTCTTTCTGTCTAAAAGCCATGTACTGTATTTGTAGATGATTGTTTTGAGAAAAAGAAATATAGATGTTTTGTTCTGCTGCATTTGATGTTTCATAGTAGCTCTGTGTGTGTGTTTGTGGTTGAGTTGAAATATTTGGAAGATTCAGTTCCGAAACAAATTCCAAAGCCAGATCCTGGTCAGTCAGTTCGTTTCGTTCCGATCGCGACCCGGTGCGAGCGGGATCCGTCCCGGTCGGGTCGGGTCGTGACAATTAATCTCAGTATTTGTCAACTCCTTCAAAATTCATATCCTCAAGTAATACATGGATGATGTAGTTGGAAGACACTTGGTTCTAGTAAATGAATGAGATCAATTTCTAGGATTAATAAAAAATTTTTGGGTATATGGAGTTATTTCCTTGGCGTTTCCTCTACTCTACTAGGATTTTCATGTTTCTTTCATGTCCCTCTTTTACGAGAGATTATTCTGTGCGGATATCGGACGGGAGAACCGTCCGGTTTATGCTTAGTTACCGAGCGGTCTCAGTATTAAGCTCGGCACCAGACGTGATGTATTTTTATTGGGGTCTGGACTCCGCGTAGAATAATTTTTCATCTTTTACGGTGCGCCTTCCTCCTCTCCACTCAATACTTGATCCCCTTCGTTGTTCTATGCTACAGTTCTCAGCTCCTCGCTAAAGGGGTTGCTTGCCAATTCCCTCTCTACTCCAACCCCTTTGCCACCCCTACTGCCTAATCTTCACAAAGCTTTGTTTGTGAGGGATATCGATCTTTCATATCCTTCTCCCTTTATGGATTCAGATATTTATTTGTTTAAAAGGAACTTTATCCTTCTTGCTCATTTCATGGGTGTAGAGCTCTTAACCAATCTAAATTTTGAATTGTGTGTTTTTTGTCTCCTTTGATGATCTTGAAAGGTTAAATGAAACCATTGGGCATTAAGATGGGAAATTTTCCTTTCGCCCACCTTGTCTTAGTAGGCTTCTGGCAAAAGTGATGCCATGATATTGGATATCCTGCATGATTGGTTAGCTGGCTACAAAGTTGAGTCCAGGCTTCAATCGATCAGATCATCCATCAATGAGTATCTTGCTTATTGGTTAAGATTTAAGCTTTGTTTGGGACGGCTTTTCTACTGCTTCTTTAAGCAACTATGGTCTATACCCTTAATTTAAAATGCAACATGAACATGGCTTGAAAGACCCTTTATCATAATAATCTGCTATCCTACAGTTGCTTAGGTTCTTATGGCTAGGGGTATCAATTCGGGTCAACGCGTTAGGTTCGGGTCCAACCCGAGTTGACTGAGTAAACGGGTTGATCCGAACACGACCCATTTAGCTAAATGGGTCATGATTTACAACACAGACCTGACCCGCGCGGGTTGACCCGACCCGCGATTGAGTAGAGCTCGGACGAACCGCAGTCACGAACATAACGGGTGAGGACGGGGTCGCTGGGTCGAGTGATAGTGCCGGTGAGTCCCGCTTCTACAGGTGATGGGAGATTGGCGATTGGGTGGACGCTAAGTCTCGTGACTCGCGTTCATGACGACTCGTGCGGCTCTTGCAGTTGGCAAGAGGACTAGAGGAGGAGGCCGGTGGGCCTGCAAGATCAATCGTCGAGCATCAAGCCTTCAACCATGTCGTTCGTGGCGTCGGTGGCGAGGCGACTGGGCTAGTGGCGTAGACTACTCTGGTTAGTCGGGTTAACCGGGTCAACTCCGGATTGTCGGGTCAACCCAAAACCGTCCCATTTTTCAAACGGGTCAGAAATCCAAGCCCGAACCCAACTCATTTCATAAACGGGTTAACCTGAAGCTGATTTTTTTCGGATCGGATCTCGGGTTGTATCAACTTTTGACACCCTACTTATGGCTCCATTTGATCCAAAAGTCTATCTAAAACCTCCCCCATTTGGAAAGAAGTTCAATCTGCTTCTCTTTTAATGAAAAAAGAATTGCAATATTATATTACTTTCTCATTATTTCTTGACTCATGGGTATCCGGATGGGCTCATCTCCCTTACATGGTTGGATGGTCTTGCAAATTATATAAAATCTCAGTGCTCGACTTTTTTATTGATATTAATGCAACTTGCAAGCCTTGTGGATGGCCTAACTTATTGCAAGTGCTCCAAGAGACTTCTAGGCAGGACAGAAATACTTCTATTCTCTGTGGAGAGAAGAATAAAATGCTTCTTAATAACAACTATGCCTCGTCGATTGTTATTAATGATCAAAATCAAGCTTCAGGTGCCTGTAAACTTTCAAAATGGATATTTAAGGATGTCTCGCCTCTTGCTGTTTTGGTTATTTGGTCCACTTTTTTGGAGAAATTATTCTTTGCAGTCACCAAATCGTTCGAAGGCAAATCAGAATAAGCCACATCACCCGGTACTCAACATTGATACATAACAAAAAAGTAACGTGAAGCTCTTTGATTTGCCTCCGAATGCCATCCCGGTAACCACATAGAAAAATTTTACCCTTCCCTATTTTGTTTGGAGTTTAGGCATCTGGACTTCCAATTAAATAAAGACACGATTTTTTTTTTAATATGACCCGTCGACCCAGCCCGACCCAAAATATATATAAAATTTTCATATATACACGCACTATATATGAATCATACACGTGTACAAATTTGTATACACTATATACGGATTATCTGATCACACTAGAGCCAAGTGTTTTTATTTAATTAGAATATGAACATAAATCTGCATCTAAACTCCGCACGTAATAATTTTTCATGTTCATGATTAGAATTTTTTAGAACGAAGGGCTCTAGGTCTATTATGATGCCATCTGATCATTTTATCTTCAATGACTAAAAAGTCTGACTTCCAAAAAAGAAAAAAAAATTTGTTTTTTCCATGAGGCATTCTTACGGTCATTTTCTTCTTTTTTTTTTCAAAATTTTGAGGCATCGGCCGTATATTAAACCAAAAAATTTCCAAAAAAAAAAAACAGTCAATTTCCATTAAAGCCAACTAGCACTATCAATGATCAAATGTTGTCTATTCACCTGCTTTCTTTGTCTCGAATAGTCATTACATGTACGGCTTCAGAAAAATCAATGCGACAGTTGAGATTAATAAAATATTTTGAATAATTATTGTTTGTAATTTCAGATGGAACTCATTCCTATCAAAATCATACAATTAGGCTTTTTTGGGAGAAATTATTCTGTGCTGACAACATACAGTCCAGAGATCAATCAGAACACACCACATCATCTAATACTCATAAGTATGGAGCACCGGTACAAGCAAAAAAAATATGACACGTTCTAATTGATCTCCAAACGCCGTCCAATGTCTGCACATACTAATTTTTAGTAAGGTTCTCTTATTAAAAAAAAAGGAGACAGCATTCTTATTACTTAGAGCAACTTTTTAATAATTTTTTGTATTAAAAAGCTATTTTAAGAGATCATATATGGAAGACCTTCCTCCCGCCCTCACCCGGACTCGAATCCACTAATCTGCCCCCACTATTTTAAGTAGTAAGAAAGTATATATATATATATATATACAGAAACATCAAAACATAGTCATAAACTAATAAACTACTTCCTTAATAAATAGCTGCCTCTATGTTTACAAAAAAAAAAAAAAAGAGAGAGAGAAGGAAGAGCAGCAGTAAATCCCACATAAAAGAACAAAAATCCACTTCTCATTCTCACCTACACCACCTCCCTCCATCCATCCATTCAAATTGAATTCCTTCTTCATGTTCGCATCACACATCAGAGTCTCTGCCAAACCAAGCAATGGAGGAAGAAGATGAGTAGCAGAGAGCTCATAATAACAGGATTTGGAATAAATGAAGCAGCACTGCCATCAATGCTTGTGGTAGTTCCAGAAGGGCCAAGACCTCCCAAAACTCCTGTTCCAGTTGAGGTTGGAGTCAAGCTTCCTGTTGAAGAAGAAGACGAAGACCCTGGGTTTTGTGTTGAGGAGCTCCCAGTTGCTGCAGCACTGTGAAGAATAGAGAAGTGTTTAATCCATTTTATGAAGATTGTATTATGTTTGTGGATACAATTATATTTGCTATTTTATAACTAATACTGTCATACTTTTGTAAAAAATCCTTAATAACATAAATAATTATCACACTTCTTCAAAAACATATCAATTTAGAACAAAAAACATACTTAAAATTGTAGTTGACACCAAGCTTTACTTAAACAAGTTTGTAATTTGTATTGCAATTTTACTGACTAAAAGAAGAAGAGAAAGAAGGCATCAGAGAAGATTATATATTGTGAAGCAATTCCCAATCAATCTAAGGCTTCGTTTGGGACAATTTTCTTATTGGTTTATGAAGTAATTTCTTAGTACAAAAAAATTTAAATTCAAAATCTTGGTACTAGAAAGCTGTCCCAGATTATTTAAAAGTAGGGGAACTGAAGACTGAAGAAAGAAAATTGAGAGCTTTGGTCCACTTCCAAAACATTTTAGGTGCATGAATTGTCATTAACTTACAAAAAACAGAAGAAAACTCCAAGAAAGTGCAATTATTCTGTCAATACACATGTTGCCGATAGCTAAAAGAATTAAATAAATCAAACTTTTGGACAAGAAGTGGACAGTCGAGAAAAAGAGCTTTTTAACACAAAAAAGTCTAAAATTTACCTAGGAGTTGCAGGGTAAGTGCAGCCATTACTACCTGCAAGCAAGATAGAATTAAACCATGATGGCAAATTAGGTTTTCCAACCAAACAAGACAGAAAAAACAAAAAGATCTTTGGATCCTTACTTGGGTCAGTTTGTGTAGTGAGAGCAGATCCTGTGAAGTCACAAGATCCCTGAGCCTGACCTTTCTTCTGGAAATAGCTATTGGCTGCATAGGAGCAGTGAGCAAGAACAGTATTTGGGTTAAAGCAAGCTCCATTTTGGAGAATAGGATTGCAATCAGCCCCAGCTCCACAAGCATAATCTAAGGTCTTTTGCTGGGCAGCGTTGCTCACATCACTCCTACAAACACACCAAGTGGCATCTTCCAAGTAGAAGAGCAAAGTGAAAAAGAAAAAGAAAAGAAGATTTTTAGCACTGTATCTCATAGATGGTCATACTCAAAAATGCCAAGCAGAAAAAAAAAATCTCATCATCATTTTTACCCTCATCCATTCAATTTGAAGGTGACTTTATCAATCATCATCATTTGTTAAAATTGTTCTACTCAAATCCTTTTGAAAGGTTATCTATTTCCTCTGAGAGAAGTTTTCATTATTTGGTAGATGGAGTTCGGGAAAAAGGCCAAAAGAAGAAGAAGAATAAGAAGAGAAAAGAAAGCTTTACAGCAAAAGATAGAGCAACAGAAAAACGGGATGATTCAGAATGCAAGTAAGTTCAAAACGGCCCTTCACTTATTTTTCAACCACTTTCCCTCATAGTTCTTCTAGGAAAAAGATTCTTCAATGCACTAGAAAATGGATTTTGTTCTAAAAATCTATGTGTGACACATACATGGCTTTCTTGTAGTTTAGCAGAAAAAGAACCAGAGATAAACATTTTGATTTGCCTTTCAGTCTCTCATAACAAGGGAAGAAGAAAAACCAAAGAGAGGAAAATCTCTCTGCAACAGAAAATCAAATAGTTAGAGCTTACCAGCCAGACTAAACATGGCCAGAAAGAGCACTGCGAACACCAAAGCAGCCATGTCTTATAAATCTCAGCTAGCAGAGATGAAGGGGATGAAGCACAGAACCGCAGAAAGGAAGAAGAAGGGGAAGAAATCAAATCCAAAGTGGTAACAAGCGTTTGTTTGGCGTCTGAGAAGCGAAGGCACCAACTTTTGAAGTGATATAGCTATGTTAACTGTGCAATAGACGTTGTGGCTGTCTGTATCTGTAAGTTACAGCCTTACCCAACATTTTATATAATATTATTTGTTGTACCATTTGGCCTCTTTTGAAGGCGTGGCCTTGAAAAGTGAGCTCTGGTAAGGTCTTTTTTAAACGGTCGTTAACTCATGTGACTGGTTAGGAAATTCATTCAGGGTTAACTTAACCACAGTGATGGGTTATGGGTACAGTTTGATTGCCATTTTCTTTCAGGAAAATAATGAATGTGCTGTCACTAAGTGGCCCTCCGACTCTGCCAAGCTGTATCTAGCAATGAAATTTTGGATCTTGATTCTGTTCCACAATGTGGAAGAAAAATTAAATTTTCAATTGGTTTTTTAGGAATAAGTAAGCAGTAAAACATGTTGTCTTTGTGCTTCATAAGAGCTGCTTAGATTCTCTAGTTACAAGTCTGCTCTATCAAAATGGGTTAATAGGTCGGGTTTGGATCTGATTTGAAATTAACACGGTTTGAATTAAGTCAATTTGAATCTAACTTGTTTAATAAAAGAATAAAAAAGGCGATCTGAAACCGACTCGATATCTGATTTGGAATTGACATAATTTTCGTTAATTTTTTTTATCATTAATTAATTATAGATTTTTTATTAATTAAAAAAATAAAAATAGTATGCCAACAAGCAAAGAATTTGCTAATATTATAAAGAATTGACAAGTATATAGAATTTAAGAACCGTATTAAATTGATTATTTTTTGGGTCAAAATCGAGTTCACCAATTAAAAAGGTCAAAATTTTGATCTTGAATCTAACCCGTTTATTAAATGAGTTAACCCAAACTCAAACCAAAATTATTTTATCAAAATTTGGGCTGGATTGGCAAGCCAAATCATTTATTGAGACCTCTAGTTCTAATAGCTCAATGAGTGTTAATTTTTTAGGATGATTAACAATTTGATTTTAGATAGAATATATTTGATTCTTGCCTAATACTAAGGCTTCGTTTGGGACGGCTTTTTTATTGTTTTCTAAAACGGAGTTTTAGTACAAAAATAAAAAATTTTATACTAAAACTCCGTTTTAGAAAGCAGTAAAAAAGCTGTCTTAAACGAAGCCTAACTCTTCAAGTCTCTTTAATTTTGAATGAAGTAAAAGAATTTATAAATGGTTATGATTTAATTCAAGTCAAATATCAACAATTTTTTCATTATATTTTTATAGTAATAATAAAATTAGCATTTTTTTTATAATATTTAATGCATTTTAAGAAAATTAGAGTTAAATTGGCATGAGCTTATTATTTATATTTGATGTGACTCCCAAAAAATATATATGATATGCAAAAATCTCATGGTAATCTTTATATTGGAAGCTTTTGAAATTAAAATAATGATCATATGAACTCCAATTTTTGACATGCTTATAGTTGAATCGAGCAACTCGATGACATAAATACAATGAGCCTATGATTACTCAATTCCGACATCATTAAGGCACTTAAATGTTGCAAGAAATACTTCATAATCAAAAGAATTTATATAGACTGTACAATAAAATGTTTTGGATTATAGTTCGAATTACTAAAATAACCATAATATATATATATATATATATATAGTCCTATTCTCCAGGTGAGGAGGAGGAAGACAAGAGTGAATTACAGGGCTTTTTGGTATTTTCCAGCTATCGTTGTTGACGACCATCATTAGTTATTGCCACTGACAACTACCATCGCCGCCGATTCACCGTAACTAATCACCATCATCTCCAAAATTCTTAAAAGATTTAACCCGCTGTTGGGTATAATGGTCTATTTGTTGACGCATATTTTCTATAATTTGTACTGAAAAATTAAGCTTTACAGTTGGAACTTAATTATCTATCTGTGTACACTTAATTTCAATTAACCCATATAAGAGAAATGAGACATCTTATTCTCAAATAGTCATATTCTTCTTCAACTATGAGGAATGAAGGATTCTTGTATCCTCAGATATGCAGTGGATTTTAAGATTTTTTATCTCGCCCAAGCCTTTTATTTTTTTTCATTTCAAATTTTTCACGTAAAATAACTCTGATATTTATACTTTTTACTGTAATACTAAATTTTTGTACAATACTCAGACATCAAATGCAAGTGCTATCGAGTCACATTTTTTAGCACATTATATATATATATATATATATATATATATATATATATATATATATATTGTTTTATTTTATATTTTAAAGAGATTATTGTTGCGGTTTAAATTTTTAATAACCTGACAATTTAACAAGTGAACTATGGTGCATAATAAGGGAATTTAAGGTCCAAATTTCGTTAGATTTACAAATCTACCAAAAGTAAATAGAATGGGTTGCGTAGAATGTAAATAATAATCCATTACTTTCTAAATTATTAATTAGGTGAATGGTTAGTTGTAAGTGGAGAAGGTTAAATATGACAAAATAAAAAAGTGAAAGCTTTCTCTTAACTAAAAATAATATGCTCATTTTGTGATAAAATGGTAATGTAATAAATATTCAAATAATTCATTAATAATAAGATCGTTTGGATAAATGATGTGATAGTACTCACCTGAATATTCAGACTTAAATTTAATTAAGATATATTTTATAATCATAATTTTTATTAATTAATTTTAAATTTTCTTATTTTATGATAAAATTGATAGTTATCCTCCACCATCAGCCATCATCAGCTGATGTGATAAGGTGCTCGCCGCCATCGTCAGCTGTCATCCTCCACCATCAGCCATTTTCACCACTCGCCGCCACTTGCCACCACTATAACTCGTAGTCGCCCACTGTTCTCAGTTTTGTCCACCCTATTCTTAAAATGCATACAATCTAAATGATAAGTTCATTGCATATGATTTGCCTCCAACCAAAGAACTTATGCATTTGCAAAATGCATATATTTATTTTACATTGCATTGAAAGCTTCGTCAAAATTTCAAACTCCTCCATTCAAACACCATTTTAAAGTTACATGCAAACAAACATTAAGACTTCGTTTGGGACAGCTTTTTTATTGCTTCTTAAATAATTTTTTTGTATAAACAATAAAAAGAACCGTCCCAAATGATGAAAATTATTACGTGCCTAGGGCCCAGTGCATCATGGTGACGTGACGCGTCCGAATTCGCATCCAAATGATCCGAACACCGCACGTAATAATCTCCCCAAACGAAGCCTAAATGTAAACTTCAGGGGCTAGCCTTGGTATAGCTTTAGCCATCAATGGCCTTCTCTTGCGCATTGTTATCCCAGTACTCTCTTCCATGTCTACCGTATCACCATCCGCTAATGTCCAATCAAAAGAATGCACCAACGTCACCGTCACTAAGTGGACCATACGAAGGCCCAGATTCATCCCAGCACAAATTCTTCGCCCTACACCAAACGGTATCAACTCAAAATCATTCCCCTTCACATCAACATTCTCATGTGGTGCACTCGGCCCAAATCGATCGGGCTTGAACTCACTCGGGTCATCGGGCCAACAGACCGGATCCCGACCAATAGCCCAAATATTCACTAAGACGGTAGCACCTTTAGGAATGAGGAAACCATCGATCACACAGTCTTCAATGGCCATGCGGGGGACAGAGAGGGGGGCGGGAGGGTGGAGCCTGAAGGACTCCTTCACAATGGAATGAAGAAATGAAAATTTTGATAAATCTGATTCAGATATCAGACGATTATAACCAACGATGGAGTCGATTTCTTGCTGCGCTCGAGCAAGAATCTTCGGATGGCGAATTAGCTCAGTTAATATCCACTCGATAGCTACAGATACTGTATCAGTTCCTGCTATAAACATATCCTGAAAAAGAATATAACATCGAATTGAGCATTCAAAATTAGGGCTGCAAACGAATCGAATCGAGCTGAGTATGTGAGTGTTCATGTTTGAGTTCGTTTATTATTAGATTGTTCCAGTTTGGTTTGTGTTTGATTCGAGTCTTATTGTTTATGATCGTTTTTGGTTCGTTTAAATTAATGGTGTTCATGTTTGGTTCATGTTTAGTGCTTATCGAGTTTTAAACAAACAAATTTTAACGAGCTATGTTCTTGAACATATTTAGTGAATTTTTTTACGCTATCAAACAAGCAAGGTCATGAACAATTTTAAAGAATATTCTTGAGCTATCAAATGAGCAAGATCATGAATAAATACATAACTAGTATTTTCGAGCTACCAAATGAGCTGTTCACGAACAAACGATCTTCGGTTCATTTTATATTTGTTCATGAACATCTTAAACAAACAATTTAGCAAACATTGATAAATGTGAAATGTCTCTTGTTCATGAACCAATTCATTCTATTAAAGGTATAAAATAAAATGAAATTAAATTTATAATAAAAGCAGTTGTCTATTTAAAATAAAAAAATATGATTAATCTATATGAATATATTTATTAGCTTATTCACGAGTTCTAAATTGAACACGAATCAAGCTTCTTATCGAGCTCAATGTTGAGCTAGTTCAAGAGCTTCAAATGATATTGTTCGTGAACATAAATGAACCGTATACATTAATGTTCAAGCTTGTTAATCTAAGAATCGAGTATTAAAAATATTGTTCAAATTTCTTTGTTTAGTTAGTTAAACGATCATAAAAAAACGAGATTTAATCGAACCGAGCAACGAGTAGCTCGTTAAACATTTGGTTGGCCTGCAGCCCTAGTAGAAATGATTATTTTTGTTATTAAGATGAGTTTTAAAGATCAATATTCTCTAAAATTTAAAAAAAAAATGAAGAAAAATAAATAAGTAAATAATTAGAAAACCTGGAGTAAAGCTTTGATGTTGATATTGGTGAGCTTATCCTCCTCCCCTTCTGCGCTTTCTTTCGTCTCAATAAGCTTAGTTAAGAAATCATTTATGTGATTACGGCCCTTAAATCGATCATCTCCATTCATGCGGTGATGCTCAACAATTATCTTCTCTATAAAATGAGCAAATCTGCCATAACTTTTCTTTATCTTTTTAGTCAACCCCTAATACCAAAAGTCAAACAAAAATACAGTTAAAATGATTAGAACTTCAATTATGTGAGATAATTTTGTAAAAAAATTTGTAAAAGAAGAAGCTTTAATTAATTAATTGATAATTAATCGGATGCCTGGAGGTCAAGCCAGTCGATCCATGGCAGGAAATCTCCGATGTTAGGTTGTCCGGCGAGCCTGGTCAGCTCTATAGCCATCTCCTTGAACTGCAACGCCTCCTCATATCCGGCGGAAATCCGGCGGCCAACCAGCACAAGTGACAAGGCATTTATTGCACATATACTGACCATCTCGCCAACGTTAACCACCGCCTTTCTCCCGGCGAACTCACGCACAAGCCTCACCACTTCGCCATGCCGCACGTCCTGGAACTCGTTCAGAGCCTTGTTTGAGAAGAGATGCGAAGAACAGATCTTCCTCATCATCCGCCATCGCCGCCCATAAGGCGCCAAGATGAGATCTTGTGCGTTGTATGCCATGAGCTTGCCGGTGGAATCTAGAGGCCGACTGCTAAGGTTGACGTCATGGTTGCAGAAGCATTTAGCGACTGCAGAGGCCGTAGATAGGACAATAACGTCGACGATTCCGAAGCGGAGGTGGAGGAGCCCATCACATCCATGAGATCTTGACAGGGTTTGAAGAGTTCGGTGCGTGGGATTTGAGCCCAGCTGGAACAGGTTGCCTAGCAACGGCCATCCCTTGGGCCCCGGAGGCAGGGGAAGGCGGCGATGTTGATCGGCGGTCCTGTTTAGAAAGATAAATGAGAAGAGGAGTATTGGTGCTAAGATTAAGCACAGGGTCAGGATAAGAATCATGATATCAAAAAATTTTTAGTTTAATTCATTGACCCTCATATGTGTTATAAATATGCTAATGTTGCCCATTACGTGTCGAGATCGAACACAGAGAGCCGTTCAATTTTATCTCTGCGAATGATAAAATGCAGACAGAGATAAATCAGACGGTTTCTGTGTCCGATGTCCCCATCTCAACCGTACGATAGAGAATGATCCGTTGACAAATAAAATGTAAGTTGATTAATTCATTCTAATATCATAAAAATTAGTATATTAATTATTAAAATAATGATTTTTTATAATCCATGTCTTCTTTGACAAACTCTTTTTTTTTCCTAAATGTATATCTGCCGACTCTTTCTCCATATATGATGTAAGTTTTAGTAAAAAATTATAAAATGTATACACAATAGAAAAACTATTAGACAAGACAAATCAATAAGAATTGACAAATCTATTTATTAAGACATTTGTTGCCAGCTGGAATATTCGTGGCATTAGAGTGAATTTTTCACCTTAATAAAGCGCGGATATCCAGCACAAAAATAGGTGATTTTAGAGAGATAGAGAGCATTTAAACATCATATTTTTTTACGTGAAAAATCTGAAGAGGGATAAACCACAGGGCCTCGCTCTGACGAAGAATGTGTATGAATTTCTTGATATATTATTATATCATGTTATATTTGGAATTATAAAGTTTGAGTAATAATAATTTAGGACTAAGGATCGGCGAAGTTAAGTTTTTTTATTTTTTTAGTAGCATCTATATATATATATATTCTTATGCAGCTTTTTGCATAATGTATTTGTGTCGATCAATCAAGTTGCAATGTTGTCTTTGATCTCAATTCTGTTGGCGATGGGAAGTTTGTTGTGTGCAGCGCTGCAACATTGTGATCTCCCTCAAGATAGATAATTAAGCATATATGCATTAGGATAGAGAAACCAGCTATGCATTGAAGGTCGATTAAGGCTTCGTTTGGGATGGCTTTTTTCTTTCTTTTTAAAACAAATTTTTTGTACAAAATTTACAAAAATTAAAATTTTGTACAAAAAAACTGCTTTAAGAAGCAGTAAAAAAGCGATCCCAAATAAAGCCTAAGCCATTTTCTTTCTGTAATTCTTATAAGTTTGTAACCTCATAAGATTTGGGCATGTACATAAAAAGGTGTGAAGATTGTGGAAGAAGTATGATATGCACAATTTCTTCCATTTTTTTAGTGTTTTTCTTGGCAGGTTGAAGCATGACCCTGTCATGGAGACCTGCCCTTTAGTTGCAGAAGATGCTAATCTATTCTGCATGGGGAGACTCTTCTGTTCTCTATCTGTCTCCAAAAACAAAGAAGTAATAACAATATTATAAATTATCTTTTGATTGGGTGATCTTTAAATTTCCCAAACTAATATACACAAAATAATTCAACGTTAATGAATGTTTCAAAATTCATTTTTATTATTTAAAATTATTTGTGAATAATAGAGTGAGAGTTTGTAGAATATATAAAAAGCTAAGCAAATAAAAATGGCATGAAGTCCAAAATGTATCTCTCAATCCCTTATTTTTGAAGAAATAGCGCATGATATTATAAGTACATACTGAGAAGATACATTGACAAGCAAACAAATCTTAAATATAAGCTTGAGGTTGTAGTCTTGGCACCACTTTAGCCATAAGAGGCCTCGCCTTCCGCATTGTTGCCCCCATAGCTCTCTTCCATATCAAACATATCTGCAATTTGGCCATCTAGTAATTTCCAATCAAAAGAATGCGCCAATGCCGCCGTCACAAGAGGAACCATACGAAGGCCAAGATTCATCCCTGCACATATTCTTCGTCCAGCACCAAATGGTATCAACTCGAAATCATTCCCCTTTACATCAACATTCTCATGTAGCGAACCCGGGCCGAATCGATCGGGGTTGAATTCAAGTGGGTCATTAGGCCAACTAACCGGATCTCGACCAATAGCCCAAATGTTAACAAATTGGGTAGCACATTTAGGAATGAGATAGCCATCGATCTCACAGTCTTTGATTGCCATGCGAGGGACAGAGAGAGGGACTGTGGGATGGAGTCGAAAGTTCTCTTTGATAATGGCATGAAGAAATGAAAATTTTGGTAGATCCAACTCGGAGATGTTCGATTGCGACCAACAATGGAGTCAAGTTCATGTTTTGCTCGTGCAAGGATATGTGGATGTCGAATGAGCTCGGCTAATATCCACTCAATGGTAATGGAGGTAGTGTCAGTGCCTGCAATAAATATGTCCTACAGGCAAAAGGAATGATATGACATTAGAAGATACTAAGTTTTATCAGTTTGTTATTTGTATGAAACAAGTATAAGTTTGGGTTGTATGTTGCCCATCCACTTTCCTCTTTGTTCTTCATTTGAAATATGGTTTAGGAGGATTTTGATAGTTTATGATCTAATATAGGAAATTCATTTCTTTTTGAACTGAGATTTTGGGTTTGACTATTCTTATCATGTTTAACCACTGCATGAAAATCTTTTATTTTCGTCGAATTTTCTGGCAGACATATATACGCCGGAAAAAGCGGCAGAGTAACCGGTGGAATATGCGTCAGTACATTTACGATAGAATTTTTACTAGCGCATATTTTGTCAGCTTGTTTATATTCCTACGCAATTTTTCTCGAAAATTACTAGCGGGGTCACCAGCGTTAATTGCGCTGGCTCACTTAAACACGACGAGAATTTTCCGACACATTATCCGCCGGTCACGATACCAGCGAAAAATCGGCTGGAGAAAGCCCTATTAATCCCGCTCCGTCGTCTTTCTTCTCATTTTGTTTCCTTTTCGTTTTGATTTGCTGCGCTCATGTCAGAGACCAGCGTCGAACATCGACACCATAGAGACCGGTTAGTTACCCTTCGGTTAGTTACCGACGTTCACCGCTGGCCTTGCCGATGTTCGTTGCCGTCTTTGCCCAAGTTCGTTGCCACCATCCTTTCTGAAATACTGGAGGATTAAGTGCCGAAATGGACTCAAAGAAAACGACGTGCAACCTTCATTTTTTTTCGTTGTAATTGCGCTAGAAATGTTTTCGACAAAGAAATTTTGCCAGTATAGATTTTCTGACACGTGAATTAATATCGAATGGATTTTCGCAGGAAATTCCCGGAAAATAAACATTTCCGGCGGATTTTCCTTGTTACCGGCAGATTTAGTCTGCCGGTACCAAGCGATCTTCCTGTAGTGACTTAAGCCTTTGATATAGATATTGGAGAAAAAAAAGAAAGAATGAAAAAATAAAATAAAACCTGGAGTAATGCTTGATGTTGATATTGGTGAGCTTATCTTGCTCCACTTGATCTACATCTTCATTCATCTCAATAAGCAGACTTAAGAAATCTTTAACATGACTGCTGCCATTAAATTTATCATCTCCTGCCTTTAATTTATGCTCAACAATGATCTTTTCCAAGAATTCACCAAATTTTTCACGGCTTTTCTTCATCTTTCTGTTCAACCCCTAAACCAAACATATTTAGACGAAACAATCATAATAAACATGAGCTCGGTTCATGCAATAACTTCTTTAAAAAAGAAATAGTCGTGATTAATTATATGAGATGCCTTCAGGTCAAGCCAGTCAATCCATGGCAGAAAGTCCCCAACATTGAATTGTCCTGCGAGTCTCGTCATCTCTGTAGCCATTTCCTTGAACTTCGTCGCCTCCTCCCCTTCAACAATCATCCTTCGTCCAACTATCATTCGTGCCAAGGCATTTATCACACACGTGTTGACCATCTCCCCAATATCAACTACTATCGTCTCCCTTTTAGCCAAGTCTCGCACAAGCCTCTTTACTTCCTCATCCCTCACATACTGAAAGTCATTTAAAGCCTTATTTGACAAGAGATGTGCAGAGAAGAGCTTCCTCAGCATTCGCCACCTCAACCCATACGGCGCCATTACAAGGTCTTGGAAGTTGTAGGCGATGTGCTTACCAATGGAGTTTGGGGGGCGGCTACTGAGATTCACATCATGGTTACGAAAGCACTTTGCAGCTGCTGAGGAAGAAGATATGATAATAACAGTAGTGGTGCCCAAGCGGAGATGAAGAAGACCGTTAGAACCATGAGATCTTGATAGAGTTTGGAGAGTTTGGTGTGGCTTGGAGTTCAGCTGAAGAAGGTTGCCGAGCAAAGGCTAGCCCTTTGGCCCAGGAGGCAAAGGAAGGTGGCGGCGACGATCATCACCTGTTAGAAAGAGAGAAGAGAGCAAGAATAGTATTGAGATGAAGAAGAGAAGGAAGAGGATGATGACAGCCATTTTTTGAGCTTAGTTCTTAATTAATCCTAACATGTTGTATAAAAAAGCTATGTGTTATTATATAAGTCGTTCGGTCAGCTATTCAATATTGATAAAAATAATTTGGAAAGGAATTCTTCAAAGGCCATAGTATTTATCTTTCGCTCTTTCTATTCTCTTCTCACTCTCTCTCTCTCTCTGTCTTTTTTGCTTTGGCCTCTATCATCCCCTTCATTTTATCATAAATATAATTAATTAACAGTAATTTTAAGCTAATCAGATATTTTTAAATATAGATAATTTATTTAAAAAGAATCGAACACTTTTTTTAAATATTTCTTGAATCCACAAGAAGTTTCTTTTATTTTCTTTTTTTTTGCAAAACTAAGTATTTTATTTTGAACTACATTTATTTAGTAAGTTAAAATAAATATATCATATTCTTAATTATTAAAATTAAGTAGTAATATATATTAAATAATTTTTTTGTTCAAATAATCATTTTTAATTAGTAGATGAACCAATGAACAAAATCTTCCAACTATGTCCTGACTTATGTTGCAATTCTCAATAATAGAAGGTTACTAATTAGTAATTACTGTCCTCAATTTTTTATGCACTGCTTGACTGCTACATGTCTTTTTTCTAAATTCTTATATGAGATAGCTTCTTGTAAAGGCTTTGTTTGGGATGACTTTCTTATCATTTTTTAAAGCAATTTTTTAGTATAAAAATTAAAATATTTGTATTAGAAAGATGCTTTAAGAAGCAGTAAAAAAGTCTTCCCAAACGAAACCTTATGGTTAGTTTGGGATTAGACCTGTCAATATTGGACCCGACCCGAAAACTCGATCCGAACCCGACCCGAAAATTTTGGGTTTAGGTTGACCCGAACCTGAACCGGGTTGGGTTCGGGTCCAAAAAACTGACCCATTTAAAAAACCGGGTCGGGTTCGGGTTGACCCGGGAACCCGGAAATAACCCGAAATATAGCTCTGCCCGCCTGACCCGCTTCCCCAGCTGACCCACTTGCCCCGGCTGCCCAGTCTGCCCCGTGCCCGCCCTGCCTGCCCGCTGCACCGACTGCCCGACCGCGTCAATGCTTAGCGTCCCGAGGTGGTGAGTCGCTGACTGGAGACACGACGAGGACAGTTTCACGCTCATTCCGCTGTCCGCACTCCGCACTCATCCCGACTCCCGAGCTCACAGCCTCACATCCCGCACGTCGGCACGTCTCCCGAGCTCACATCCCGCACGCGTCACCGAGCCGTCCGAGCGCCTCGAGCTGCTTTCGCCGGCGTCTGGCGTCACCGGCTGCTTTCGCCGGCGTCGGGCGTCACCGGATCCTTTCGCCGGCTTCCGCTACCGCCAGCCGCTGCAGGCATTATTGTATTCGCGGGTCGGTTCGGGTCCAGAAAATCGACCCGTTTTAACAAACGGGTCGGGTCGACCTGAACCCGAATAGTGCCGGGTCAGTTTCGGGTTCGACCCGAACCCGAACAGTGACCCGAAATTGACAGGCCTATTTGGGATGATTGCAGTTTTTTATACTAGTGGTTGACAACTACTATATATGAAAAAGGTAGCTTTTTGAAAGTGGTTGTAGAAAGCATATTTCTAATAAGAAATATTCTTAAAAGCAAATAAAAATTTGTATCCAAACAAAAACTATGGTTACGATCTGCAAAACAAAGCAATAAGAAAGCTATCCTATAAGAAGCCATAGTCTTCATTTGAGACATCTTTCTTAATGCTTTGAAAACTTGTTCTTTGAGTAAGTTTATGAAGGTGACTGCCTCGAAATGAGTGACAAGTCTCCTAGTTAGGGGATAAACGCAATTGAGAAAGTCATAACCATATGGCAAGTCTCCTAGCCCGCATTGACTTTAGTTGTAAGTTATGGTAATTTGCTGGGTTGTTGACTTATTATATAATTTTTATATGATTTCAATAAATTTAATGACATCGCGTTGTCGTGCTCTAGACCACAATGTTGCAGCGCTGCCCCCAAATACAGTAGAACAGAGCGTAGCGCTGCAGCTCTCCCAACTAGATTTTCATACATGCAAGATTTTATAATAAGGTTCAATTCAAGTAGTTAATACTTCATTAAGCAATTGAAATTTAGGTTATTACACAAGCCCCATCGTTTTTTTCCTATTTTTGGATAATTTATATAAAAATTTCTTATCTCATAACTTTTATTTGCACGTGATGACTTTTCATACAAAGTTAAGACATAAAATACAAACTCTACCATCACAAATAGTTAACCTTAATTCATTGATGCTAATGTAGTGATGCACAAATAGGCGACAAGTCATGGAATTAGGCTTCGTTTGGGATGACTTTTTTACTGCTTCTTGAAGCAACTTTCTAATACAAAAAATTTAATTTTTATACTAAAAACCTGCTTCAAGAAGCAGTAAAGAAGTCGTCCCGAACGAAACCTTAGTTGCCCATCGCAACTATACAATAAGTACGTAATGGGGTGGCAAATGTGATAGGTGGTTTATTAATTCATGATATATTGTGTAAACTAATATGCTAAAATAATGTTTATCTCTCCATCATTTTATCGGTTTCTCTATATTTATTGTAAATTTTATAAATATATTAAACATTTTATAACAATTTTATAAATCATTATAAATGATGAATCATATTTATTTACGAATATATCTTATGCAAAATAAGGGCCCATTTGAGACTGTTGCAAGTGGTTATAAACTGTTGCGGAGAAAACAACTTTTTTATAAGTTGCTTTAGAAATCAGTTTCATAGCGCAAGAATTTATTTTAAAGCAATCAGTAAGAAAGTTGAGGAACAAAGCAGTACGAAAGTTGTCTCGAATGAAATCTAAATCTTGCAAGATTTATTTAATTAAAAGTTTTAAATTTATATTGAGATTGACATTAATTACATATAAATAAAATTTATCATATATATTTTTGTCCTCATTATTGACAGCTTGAAGCATGACCATGTCATGGATTCCTAACCTTACAGTTAGCAGATAATTCTTCTTTTTGTTTTGATGGAATGTTGATACAATGTAATAAATAAAAACTGTATAGAATGAATTATGTGATGGAAATTGAAAGAGTCGTGTGGCATAGAAATTATTCAATCTAAGGCTTCATTTGGGACGGCTTTTTTATTGCTTTCTAAAACGGAGTTTTAGTTAAAAAATAAAAAAATTTGTACTAAAACTCCGTTTTAGAAAGCAATAAAAAAGCCGTCCCAAACGAACCCTAAGTCTTAAAAATAATAAAAAAATTTGATGGAATGTTTTATTTCCCAAAATTTGTACTAGTAATGAACGAGAAAAATGATTAAAATGGAAAGAGATAAAGTTGAAATATATATAAAAAATTAAAAATTAAAATGATATTCCCCACACCGATAGAGAGAGAGAGAAATAATATTGATATATCATCAAAAATTTATCTCGATCGGGCACGAATCTTGAGGCAAAATCAGACCGTAAGCTTCAAAAATTAAATATGGGATTATCTGAACTCCGATTCCAGCAAACTTACTGTCGAACTGAGCGTATCGGAAATACGAACCCAACGACACCAAATTCAACTCAATCTGAGCCCAAATGTGACTGAATCAAAGATCCAAAGCGTTGTTGGAAGGTTCAAACCACAATTTGGTTTATCAAACAGTTTTCAAGCATGGCATTCTTAAAGTTGAATCGAGCGGCTCGACGAGACGAATCCAATGAGCCCAAGATCGCCGAATTCCGATATCATTAAGACCTTCAAATGTCTGACGAACGATCCATGATCAAGGGATTCAATATCGTTGCTCTTGATTATCCTCTTATTTACAGGTCATGCCATCCTTAAAAAACTATAAATAATCTCTCATTTTTCTAAAGAGGGGACCCAAGCAAGAAGAAGAGTATGAGGGAAGAAACTCCTCCTCGACCACCGTTGGAGTTTAGCCCGACTTTCAAGTGAGGCTGGAGTTCCGCCAGCTGACTTTCAAGTGACGCCAGAGTTCCGCCCCCGCCACTTTCAAGTGACGTTGGAGTTCCGCCTCACTTTCAAGTGACGTCGGAGTTCCGCCCAACTTTCAAGTGATGCCGGAGTTCTACCCCACTTTCAAGTGACCCCGAAACTCCGCCCGATCTCCAAGTGGCGACAGAATTCTTTCATATCTCCAAGTGACTTTGGGATTCATCCCGAAAACCCAACATCGTCGAATCTCAAATTCTTGTTTGTAACTAAATTTCAATCCGGGAGTGGATTATTGTAATCTGATCGTTCTAAATTTTAAGGATGAATCAACCTTTTTTACCTCAAGCAAACACTAGTGGAATTATTTCAACTGGGCGTGGCCCCGTGGTTTTTCTCTTTTCAGGATTTTCCACGTAAAAATCCCGGTGTTCTTTCATCTTCTATTTGTGTGCTGGATATCCGTACAACGCTGAGACGAAAACTTTCTTAACTCTATTGCCGCGTATATTCTAGCCGGAAACAAATATAGGTATTAAAAAAAGTTTGAGAGAGAGAGAGAGTAGAAGAGAGAGAAAGGGATAGGGAGAGCGAGGGGTGGCCCAAACAGTGGCATCTTTGGAATAAAAAATAAAAAAAATGGCAGTAGCAGCGTGGAGAGTAAAAATTGAGAGAAGTAAACAAATTAAGGGATATTGATTACTTACCCTATAGAGTGAGACCATGCTGAGGTGACCTTCAAAATCTCGTTACACACTATACAAATTAATCGTCTCAAGGGATATGGTCTTCCATGAAGACCGATAGCATGAGGTGAAAAAAAGGTGGAATGCAAAGTAAATTAACGGCAAATTTCAATGTGAACTCAATAGATTACAACATTCATAAGCTAAGTTTTTGATAAAAAAACAACTATTTTTTGGGTGAAATTGAGCTTGAGCTAATTTTTTTATGCTGTTAGGAACAGTTGGAGTTATGTTGAAATTTGTACAACATATCATATTATCATTGGAGGGAGTTGATTTGAACACAAATTATTTGCATCTAAGACTTCCCTGATGCCATTTTTGTCCAGATATCGTGACATAATTTTTATTTATTTATATAATATTAGCCCCCTCTTAGACCAAATTGTTTTATGAAAATTATTATTACATGAAACCCTAAATATAAGCTTGTGGTTGTTGTCTTGGCACCACTTTAGCCATAAGTGGCTTCATCTTCCGCATTTGTTGCCCCCATAGTTCTCATTCATATGAAAAATTATTATGTGAGGCATTCGGATTCGCCTCCGGACGAATCCGAACGCACCACGTCATCTGGATGCACCGGGTCCTGAGTGATGTGTTGCGTCCGAATTCGTCTCCAAATGAATCGGAGGCTCCATATAATAATCTCTCCACCCATATCCATTCAAGGGTAATGGAAGTAGTGTCAGTTCCGGCTAGAAACATGTCATGTATGCACAAAAAAAGGATATGACACCAATAGATTTGTATTAAGGTTTTTTTAATCTATAATAAATATGACTTCGGTTCATGTAATAATTTATTTAGAAAAGAATTAGTTTTGATTAATTATTCATTAATTATTTACAAAATAATTAGCTGCGCCACCGCTTGTTCGGGTCGGTTCGGGTCAACCCGACCCCACTTGTTTCAGCCAGCTACAGCAGGCAGGCGGGGTGGCGCGAGCGCGACACGGGCAGCGCCGCAGCGATCGTGCGCGGCAGACTTGGGGCGCGCTCGATGGCTCGAGTGCGGGAGCAGTGCGACGCTGGCAGCAATCGCGCGCGGGCCTGCGGCAACAGAGCAGCGCCGCAGCAGGGTGGTGCGAGTGCGCGGTGCGAGGCTCGCTCGACTGCACGACACGGGGCTGACGTGATGACGCAGCTGACGGGTTTATGTGTTATTCCGGGTCAATCCAGGTCATTCTCGGGTTTCCGAGTCAACCCTAACCCAACCCGATTTTACACACGGGTCGGTTTTCCGGATCTGAACCCGACCCGCTTCGGATCAATCTGAACCCAAAATTTTTGGGTCGGGTTCAATATTGATAGCCCTATGTAGGTCAAGCCAGTCAATCGATGGAACAGTCCCCAACATTGAATTGTCCTGCGAGTTTCGTAATCTCTGCATGCATTTCCTTCATCTACGTTGTCATTTCACCGTCGACAATCAAACGCCATCCAACTATGAGTCTATGATACATGCGAATAAATTCAGGGCTGTTAAAATATGCTCACGGGTTGGGCTAGGATTCAACTTGGAATTGCAAGCATTATTTGGGTCAATTCGAGCCCGACATATTTTTAAAATAGATCAAATGTTTGGACCCGAGCCTGACCTATAACTGCTATTCAACCAAATCCCATAAATATGTGTTGTCGTCTGTCAGTCTCACTACAGGAAAATCACCCATTTTTTACGGCCTTTTTCTGGCTAAAATTGAACATTTTCCGGCGGTTTTGTAGTTTTCCAGCGGTTAAGTTACCGCCGGTAAAAACAGTGTAGGAAAATAAAATCCGGCGATTTTTTCAGGCGGCAAATTATTCCGGCAGGTCAAATTTCAAAAAAAAAAAAAAAAAACCTCAACGCGCTCGCCACCCCGCTGCCAGCAACGCGCCCCTGCGCTCCCGCTCCGGCGCAGCCAGCCGCCCCCGCGCGACTCCAGCTCCGGCGTTGCTCCGCGCGCGACCGTTCCCGCTCCCACGACTCCCGCTCCCGCGCAGCCCGCCGCTCCCGCCCGCGCCTGCATGCCTTAGGATTCGAATTAACTGGGGTCAATTGGGATGAAACTCAGCTACCAACCGAATTGCTAATTGTCAAAATGTGTTAGTAATATCAATATTAAATATTCAAATTACTAGATCTGAAGCAAGAAGGCTAGGGTTTGGACTTTGACGGCAGAACAATGACGAGGAAGAGGATGTGATGAAGAGAAGTCGGCAGCAGTATAACGAGATGGCGGCGTTGGCTTCAGGGGGCGACTGATGCAATTTCAAAGTTTCAACGACAAACAAAAGGCGAAGGACCGGACAGCGAGGTAGCGATGGTGAACGGATCGGACAGCAGACATGACTAACGGACGAGTGACGACACATGTGATGGACGATAGACGTGGTTTGACATTGATTTCCGATGGACTGTCGTGATTTCCCTAGTCACCCGGGTTTTTTCCAGGTTTTCGGGGTCAACCCAAACCCGACCCGGTTTTACAAACGGGTCGAAATTCTTAACCCAAACCCAACCCAGATCAGGTTCAGATTGACCCGAACCCAAAATTTTCGTGTCGGATTCGGATCGAGTTTTCAGGTGGTGTCTAATATTGACACCCCTCACACACGTTGGAAGTTATTTAAAACCTTATTTGAGAAGATATGTATTGAACCGAGCTTCCTCAACATCCGCCTATGCAATCCATAGGGTGCCATTACAAGGTCTTCAAAATTGTCCAGGGAGTTCGGCGAGCGGCTACTGAGATTGGCATCATGGTTACGAAAGCTCTTTGTTGCTGCTGAGGCTGAAGATATGATAATAACAGTAGTGGTGCCCAAGCGGAGATGAAGAAGACCGTTAGAACTATGAGATCTTGATAGAATCTGTATAGTTCGGTATGGATTTGACCTCTGCTGAAGAAGGTTGCCGAGCAAAGGCTAGCCCTTTGGCCTGGGTGGCAATGGTAGGCGGCGATGATCATCGCCGGTTACAAAGAGAGACGACAACAAGAATAATGCAATAGAGAAGAAAAGGAAGAGGATGATGAAAACCATTTTTGGAGCTTGATTCATAATTCCCAGTACACTATAAATAAGCTCTATGTCATTTAGTATAAAGCTTCATTTGGGACGGCTTTCTTTCTACTGCTTAAAACAACTTTTTATTACAAAAATTTCAATTTTTGTCTAAGAAAGCTGCTTCAAAAGAGAGATTGCTCTTCTTGAGGATTTAAGGTGATCGATAAACTTTATTTTGTATGAGTAGGGATGCCTCTACAAAATTCAAATGTCAATATGTTGAATCATATTTTATTTGGTGGATGATATAGAGCTATGCTTTTGCTACCAATGAACTGAGAGTTTGTAGTGAGAGGAATATGAAGTTTG
Source organism: Dendrobium nobile (assembly GCA_022539455.1). Classification (NCBI taxonomy): domain Eukaryota; kingdom Viridiplantae; phylum Streptophyta; class Magnoliopsida; order Asparagales; family Orchidaceae; genus Dendrobium; species Dendrobium nobile. Next base: position 58,789,209 of record CM039722.1, on the reverse strand, counting down.
AGTTTGGGAAAAGAGAGAGGAGAAGAGAGAGAAAGCATGAACCGCAAAATTCTGAGCCCTTATATATCTCAACATATATATTTCACTTCAAAAGCCATATTCATTGTAATCAGATAGTAGATAAATAAGCTCAGAATAGAATTTTATATTTTTTTACACGACTATGCAATGACATGCAACTGTATCAAATTAGTTGTTCTAAAATATAACTAAATTACTAATGATTTTATAGAATGTTGTTTCAAGCCTTTAATTGTACTACAATGTTATTTTTCAGACAAATAAAAAGGCGCACGTTTTAAAATACTCAGTGCAAAATTTTTAGAAAATCTCTAAATATTCCTTACTGGTGTCTCTACAGGATACATAAAGTTACACTGTAAAAGTTTTACCAGTGCAAAATTATTCTCATTTTTTAGTAACTGAAATATAAATTTAGTCAAATTTTTTAAAAAACTTTTTATTTTTTTTAAAATTGAGGTGGGAAAATGTCACCTTCTTAATCCAAACAATTCCTAGAATTGGGCCGACAGTTTAAAACAACCGATGCTGCAGCTCAAAATGAATTTTCTCTCTCTAAGAATCTCTATCATCTCGTGTCAGCTGCTTGTGGATTACATGAGCGGAGTGGACTATGAAAAAAATGTATTTTAAGTAAGAAATTTTGGCCTGGCATCGTGGCACCAGAACCCAGCATTGTTGTGTTAGTTCAAAATTTCCAAAATATGGATAACACAACACCAGGGTGCTAACTTCCTAGGGGTCATGATGCTATAGAGGAAAAATTTCAAATTTCACAAGATGCATTCAGATCCCATTGAAACCTGCTTTAGAAAAAATGTAAATTACTAGGGGTCAATATTTGACACGACACGAAAACCCGACCCGAAAAATCCGGATTGGACCCGACCCGATTTCAAAACGGGTCGGGTTGGCGTTTTAGAAATTGACCCGTTTGAAAAATGGGTCGGGTTCGGGTTGACCCGACGGGTGGCCGGATCAACCCGCGAACCCGTTTAATTCAAAAAATTTCGAATCCCGCCGCTGCCCGTTGCCTGCCCGCTTCCGCTGCCCAGGCCCCAGCGCGCCCGCGCCCGCTGCTGCCTTGCCCAGCACGCGTCCCGCACCCGCCCGCGCTACTGCCCTGCTCGCGTCCGCCCTCGCCGTCACCGGGTCGGGTCGGGTCAACCCGGCAACCCGCCGGGTCGGGTCCGGGTTCGGATTTCCGACCCATTTGTCTACCCGGGTCGGGTTAAGGTTGACCCGTTTGAACCCGGTCAGTTCCGGGTTTGACCCGTGACCCAAAAAAATGGAGTTTGGCGAAAAGGAATTATGGTTAAGCTTTTATTCCAAACAATTAGGGTAACTAGTTTCTGCTTATTCAGATGGAGAAAGGAGAAAATAAGTCTAGTCAAACGAGGCCTAAATCAGATTACTTGACTTCTAGACAAGTCAAAACGGTTTTAACAGTACTATGTTCCTGGAAATGTCACAAGGTAGTTGTCCCATCAGTCTTGCGTTCTATTTCTGATCATATTGGCATGGAGTAGAATGGCGATTGAAGAGGGTGAGTTGAGTGAGGTTAGAAGATGGTCAGGGGTCGTCACGTTGAGGTGAGTGTCATCTAGGTGTTGTCAAGAGAAAGAACTAGTGTTGATAAGAGAGTTGGTTTAAATCGCACTATTAAGATGAAGAAGGGGCCAGTAATGCCTTGACGTAATCTTCGAATTGATTTGGTCGAGGAAGATTTTATAGAGTCAAAGTGTGTCGTTAGTTGTTTGATATGTCTCGCTTAAGAGGCTTATTTCTGGTCAGATGAATAAAGATTTGTCTAACTGAGAGAGAAACTTCTGAGATCGCCTCTGTTGAAGGGAGGGTGGCTGCTTGGAAGGTGTGGCCGATGTCGGTCCGCCATGCTCCAGTTTTAAGCACCTTCCAAGTTCCTGAGCAAATCCCTCAAACTATTCTTAGAGAGGAGTGGTTTTTTCTTTCACTCGACTCGGATGTAACATGCAAGACACCTGCGAACATATTCCTACATAAGTAGTTGTTTGTATACTTATTTGTTTTCAGGGTTTTGGTTGTGATATATTCTTAATGTAAGAGTTTCATAAATTTAGGTGCGTCATTTATTTAAAAATAAATGCAATGTTAATTTTTGAAATTTTGAAAGTATTTATCTAATTCATTTTTTATGCATTTAAAATTCATTAAATTGGACATACATATGGCCCTTCCCACCATCGACGTTGTCAACCACTATCAACCAACATTTCCTGCACTGTTAGCCACCATCAACCACCCCTATTCACCATTATTTCCATCTACTGCTAATCACAATTTTTATCATCGTCGATCTCCATAACCATCGACCACCATCACCAACACCATGGCTACTTTCCACCTCCATCTATCACTTCCATATTTACAATGCTTTATAAACAACCAAAATAAAAAATTAAATCCTTAAATTTTTTATGGGCAACTAAAAATTTTCAAATACATGATTTCATTTTATATTATATTATGAATACTTTGAGCGAAATATTTCTCCACTTAAAAAAATAAAAAATTCCAAATGATATTAGATTATTTGAGAAAAAATCTTGTTAATAGCAGTATTATTTTGATAATATTACTACTTGTTTTGTCCTAGAACATTCACGGTGGTAGAGAGATATAGAGTTTAGCGTCCAAATTTTGTACGAATATCCAACATACAAACAGATAAGAAAAAGAGGTGCAAGAGTTATAAGAGACGCTAAGATTTTTACATAGAAAATCCTAAAAGACAAAAAAACTACAGGGTTTGGTTCAGTTAAAATGATTATACTAGTGTTTATTGTTGATTACAAATGAGGCTCTTCCTTAGGGAGGTCTTGGCTCGATGTAACAAATACACATTATATATAACATATTGCTTGGTGGGAGTTGGAAGAATATAGTGATATGAGAGTTATTCCAAAAAGAGTGTTGACCAATTTGTTTAGTCAGTAGAATTATAATCGAGCGACGGTGGTAGGAGGAATCATAGTTGACAAGCGACGGAGGTCAGAGTGACCGTAGTTCGCGTACGATGGAGGTCGGAGGGTACCATAATCGGCATGCGACGAAGGTCGGAGGGAGCATAGTCGGGGGGATGATGGTCAGAGGGACCATAGTGAGCAAGCGACGGAGGTCGGAGGGACCATAATTGGTGGGCGACAGAGATCCAAGGGGCCATAGTCGGCAAGTTAAAGGGACCGTACTCCATCGATGACGGAGGTTAGAGGGACCATACTTGCGCGAACGGAGGTCGGCAGGGTTATATTAGAGTGATGGTGGTCTAAGGGACCATATTTGGTGGACGATGAACATCAATGGGACCACAGTTGGTGGACAACGGAGGCCGAAAGAACCATAGTATGTAAGAGACAGAGGTCAGATAGACCTTAGTTTGGTTATAATGGTTAAGGGATCGTAGTCGGCATACGATGGAGGTCGGAGTGACTATAATCAGCAGACGACGGAGGTCAAAGGGACCATAGTCGATGGGTGATGATGGTTGGAGGGATCATAATCAGTGGAAAATGGAAGAGGGACCTTAGTTTGCAAGGGACCAAGGTTGGAGGGAAAATAAGGGACTGTAGTTAATCGACGATAGAGGTCGAAGGGACTGTAGTCAATGTGCAACGGAGGTCTAATGGAATATAGTCTACGGTCAATGGAGGTCTGGGGGACCATAGTTAACGGGCGACGGTGGTCGGAGGGATTTTAGTTGGCAGATGATGGTGGTTGAAGGGATCTAATCTGCGAGTGACAAAAGTTAGAGGGAACGTACTTAACGGGCAACAAAGATAGGAAGGACAGTAGGTGAGCGACAATGTTTGAAGTGACGGTAGTAAGAAGACGATGGTGGTCGATGGGATCGTCGTTAGTAGAAGACCGTGGTCGGAAGAGATCATAATTGGCGAGCGACAGAGGCCGAGCCGGTCATAGCTTGGCAACGATGGTCGGTGGGATTTTAGTCGGCAGGTGATGGTGGACAGAGGGACTGTAGTTAATAGGTGATGGTGATCGAAGTGGTTTGTCGATGGTAGCCATGTGGAGGTCCAATGATAGCCGAGCACCAAGCGGAGGTGTGGCTGCTGTAGGCGGACGGGATGAGGTCCAACGATGGTCGGTAGGTGACAGTCGATGAATATTTGTCGGTGGTGGTGCTTAGGTAGAACTGCAAATCTTTGAAACCTCAGAGCTCTCTTCAATCTCTAGTCAAAACGTCCTTTTCATGAAAAGAGTATGAACCTATTTATAAATTTTTGCGAGTGACGTGGTCCTTAAATATCGAGAAGATCTATAATAACTTTGGGGTCCTCCATCATATGCCTTATATTGATTCGATCATATAGCATTTATTTAACATTTAAATGTCTTAATGATATCAAAATTACATTCTTGGGTTCATTGGATTCATTGGATTTTTCTCGTCGAGGCACTCGATTCAGTCATAAGCATGTTATATTTGAATATCATTTGCTCATCCAATTTATATTTTAAACCTTCCAAATATGCGTTAATCCCTTAATTTGGACTTATTTGGGCTCGGATTGGACCAATTTTAACAAGTTGGATTCGTAAATTTGATACGTTCAATTTGACTATGAGTTTGTTGAAATTGGAGCTTGGATGACCCCAAAGTTAATTTTGAAAATAGTGAACTCTTAAATGTTTTGAGTTTGGTGTCTGATTAAGATGTTTTTTTTTGTGAGGTATCATTACTAATCAAATATGATGTGCCTGACTTGAATACTTTTTTATCATTTGAACAATATCATTTAATATAAAATTTAAATCTCAGAACTCCAATGCTGATATCAACTGACAACATAATATGACAAATATTAGTGAACTAAAAAAAACACAATTGAAAATAAAATATTCTGAATTTTTACTTTATTTCATTAATTATTTAGAATTTGCTCCAAACAAAAAACACATGCACAGAGATCTAACTGCTTCTCTGCCTCAGAAGAAAAATTAAATCTTTGAGCTGTTTAATTGAATATATTATGAATAAAAACTGAAAATTTTGCAAGAAAAGGAAATCAGAGAAAAAATAAAGAAAAACAAATCAATTAATTTATGAAAAAAAATTAAAAAATAACAACTTCTAATTTATGCTGCTTAAATTCCAACTCGAAAGCAAAATAAAGCATCACCCAAATTTTCATCATCATTAAAAAAACTAAATTTTAAAAAAGAAAATATCATAAAAAAAATACATTTTGACCGCCATGAATTCATCTTCTTCCCACCTACAAGACTACCTCCGCGTCCCCCTCTTTGGGACTGTAGAAATCGACGAGGTGCCGCAAAATCTCGACTTGTGTCTTCAATCGGAGAATGTAACCGGCGGCGTCCTCGAAGATCCGGTCAGCGTTAACAGGCTGCGGCAGTGCAACCTCGTCGCCGGCGGTTCTATTTCTGATGGAAGGGATGAGATCTTTTAGCGCCTGTAGCCTTCGGAGAATCGCTTTGGAATCGCTGAGCCTTCTGCGCCATCTCCCGTTGCGGCGGCTGTTCTTGGGCTTCGCGACTCGCCGTCGCCGGCCGCCGGTTCGTACCGATGGAGCATTTAGCTGCACGGGTCTTGCAATAGAGGAGAAGCTCATCGTCAGAGAAAGCTTTGGTCTTTTTGGCTGGAGTTGGGATCTTCGACGGCCGCGGTGGGATCCCCGGCGAGGTGCGACATAGATGGGGAATGCGAGAGGTTATGTAGCTATAGAGACGTGGAAATGGCCCTGGCTTTTCAGAAAACTACGTAAATGCCCCTGCGAATAGTCCTATATTTTTGGAATCTTAATTTCTAAGTCATTGTATTTTAAAATATATTTAAATTCGACAATTTAAATACAAAATTAATAAAATATTTAAAATTCTCTTTTTTAATTATGTTAATTATATTCTTATTATTTCACTACAACTTTTTATTAAAATAATTAATATAATTGAGTTTTTTCATAATAAAAAAGTTGGATCATCAATAAATTTAGTTCATTTAATGAGTTGAACTAAATTATTTTTACATGAGCAAATTATTTTGAAACTCTAAATATATGAAAAAATGTGGTCAAATAATTAAGAGAAAATATTTTTTTTTTCGAAATCCTTAATTTAGATTATATAATCTACCATTTATCACTCACTCCTCATTCATAAAAAATCATCATAGCGAATTAAATAATAGCTCATAAGAATTTCAAATATTAACTATTCATCAATAAAATAAAAATAATTTTCCAAAACTAGCTATCAAATTTTAGATTTTCACCCACCATTGTTTATGTTGGTTGGTGGACGAGTACAGTTGGGATCCTCCAACCCGTGCTCAAATTCAATCAGGAGGGAGTCCTCTTAAGTGGGGCCCAATCAAGTGCGAGCCAGGAGATTTCTGGGGTGGGTCTCTTATAGATCAGTCGAAGATTAGTCACGCCGCTAAACACCCTTTCGGGAGTGGCAGTGGGTGGAAACCGCGTTCTCAAAAAACCTCTGATATTTATTTCTTGTCCAATAAAAAATAAATAATTAAATACTTATAATTAATATATGCATGATGAATGAAAGCAACGGTGGGGACGGCTCCATCTTAACACTGCCAGCGATCCGTTATGCCATTTTCGTAAATAAGTGATGATTGGTGGGTAGAGTTGAAAACATAAAAGTTAAAACAGGAGGGGGGAAGCCAGGAAGGGAAAGGGCAGCTCGGCCGCTCAGGCGGCTGGCAAAAGCCTGTGGTCCTGGGACGGCGCATGTGAAACCAAAAAACATCTCACATGCTGATTTCCCTAAATACCCCCCATTGTCCCACTTAATTTCCCCTAATGCCCCCCGTGCTGGACTTTCTCCATTAAGGGTGAGCACGTGGCGGGCCGTCGCGTCGGGTCAAAAGATTTCAGTCTTATGCACATTTGACCCAATCCAACAGTCAATCATGATTCGAGGGCAAGGGGGCATTTTGGTCATTTTATAAAAATAAGTTTTTTATTAACATAAAGCAAGATATTAGCACAAATTATGAGGAGGATTATTTTAAAAAAATAATTATTTTAGAGTAATGCTCCTCACGTATATATATTTATCTATATTATTAATTTGATGAGTGTGAAATAAATTTGTTGATAAAATATTTGAATTTTTACATATATAACACTTAAAACTATTGAAAATACATATTTAACACATAAATTTCTATATTTACTAATATACCACCTAAATTTCTATATTTCTTTTTTTTTTAATTAATTCTAACATTTCGCTTAAACCTTCCGTCAAAAATCAATATCAATGACTGTCTTCTCCTTCAATGACATCCTTTCAAAGTTAATAAAAGTATCCCATCGTCAGAATGGAGTGATGGAATAGAAGGAAAATAAAATTTTATGTGGTATATTAGTAAATATAGAAGTTTTGGTGTTAACTATGTATTTTCAATAGTTTTAGGTGTTATGTAGGTAAGAAAAGGTAATATTTTATGTTGGGGAGGTTAAAAAGGTAATATAGGGAGGAGAGAGAAAAAGAAGAAGGTATAAAAGGAGAGGCATGTGAGGGAGAGAGAGGAGGCGTGGCCATGACTGGCCAAGTGGCCAGCGAAGGCGCGTTGTTGGTGGGAAGAGAGAGAAAGAGAGGATCAGTCACATGGGGGAATCACATGGGATGATGCTGCGAGCACAGCATCACCAATTTTTATCAGAAAAAAAAAAATTTTTTGATAATTTTTTTTTGTTCAAATATTTTAATTCAAAGTTAATTATAAATGAATTTCACTATTTTTGTACAATTTAATTAAAAAAAGAATTAATCTTTTAAAGTTACTAAAATTTTATTTTAGGATTTATTTGGATGAAGTATTTGATTAAGCTATTTTTTACTAAATTATATAAGATATGAATAATTAATTAAATTTATATTAAAGTGTTTTTCATGATAATTGAATTCTATTTAATTAAATTTAAATATATATATTTAAAGTGTGCATAATTATAATATCTATAATATATAAAAAATTACGTGATGAAAATTTAACTAGTGTGAAGTTATCTCTATTTTTTGTTAATATAAATAATTTTTTATTGAAAATTTTGACAAAAATTATGTATTTTTTTAAAACTGAGATGGGAATAATATGACTTATTTCAAGAAGTACAAATTTTTCAAGAAAACTTACAGACAAAAATTACTCTAAGACTTCTAAAACCAAACTTTAGTTTTCTCTCTCTCTTTTTTGCTAAAATCCCTAAGCCGCTTCTCTGTTAACGAAAATCAAAACGAAAAAAAATGTAATAAAAGCTTATAATGGTGAAATATATTTATATTAAAATAATATATAATGATATAATTTATTCAATTTTAGCCCAAAAGTCTTTTAAATCTTCATATTCATGAATGCAAAAATTACAAACAAAATATGCATAAATTAGATAATTATGACTGAAACATTCTAGTAAACCGGTTCGCAAAACAGAAGGCTAGCAGCCCAAAATTCTCACAAATATTAATTTCTTAAGAAATTTCAATAATGTTCAAAAATTATGAAAAAAATTAGAGTAATTAAAAACACATCACTATATATGTTCTGACGAAGACAATTTATGATTTAGACCTATAATAATTCATGAAAAAATTATTGATTGTTGTAGATAAAAAAAAATTATTAAAAAAAAAACTTATAGAGTTTTCAAAGGCAGTGCTTGCACCCTCCCCCCGTAGGTTCCCACCCCAACTTCGCCTACATGCACTAGCGCCCGCACTCACTCATGCCTAGCTGCCTTACGGGTCGACGTGTTAAGTCAAGTCAACCTGAATTAGGCCCAAGTCAAATTCAGGTTAGGAGGTTGAAAACAATTCAATTTCAAGTTAGACACTTAAAAATCCACTTTGACACCTCTAGTTCAAACCATCTAAATCGACTCTCTATTCTTATCTACCATTAGAGTTAAACCAACCTATCATATATATATATATATATATATATATATATATATATATATATATATATATATATATATATATATATATATATATATATATATATATATAGATATATCTAAAGACTTTTTTATTATTATTTTGAAATATATATTTGGCATATTAAAATCATGAGAATCTACTGACAATTAATTGTAAATTTCTGCTACATAAATTGGGTATTACTTTAATATAAATACTAAAATTGCATAAATGTCAAAAGTTACTAAATTTCTAATTTTCAAAATAAATGACACATATCCAAGCCTATAATCTCTTTGAAATTCAACATTCATTAACTCTTTGTGCAAAATATAATAGATAATTAAGAAATAGATGGAGAAAACATAGTTTTTCCCATGAACAAAATATTAAATAATAACAGAGTTAATCTCTTCGAATACAAAGCAAATCCGTTAATAAAGTCTTCACAAGTCGCAGCACTCTAATTTCAATAGACTCATATAACAAAATTTTTTGCAAACCAAAACGGGAAAGAAAGAGACGTAGCAGACAGTAAAAAACATGTAGAACATATAGAACCAGATCAAAGAAAGCTACAAATGTTCATTAAATTTTGATTTTTCAACATGAGAGTTTCATCCATTGTATGATTGTAGAAAGACCGGACTTCTGAAACAATTGAGTTTTCACCATGGGAAGAGCCATTATAAACTTATCTGGAAATTTTAGTTCTGAGCTGTTGGTTCCATGTATTTCCTGTCCTTCAGGGCCCGATAATAAGCAATGGCTGGAAGAATATGTTTAGGTAAGAATCATGAGGCGTTTGATAAGAAGAAAGAGGGGGTAAAGAGGTGAGAAATTATTCTGTGCAGACATCGAACGTTGTTCACTGTCTGAAGACCAATCAGAATGCACCATATCAGCGGTACCAAGCCGGGTATCGAGCAGTACCACGCCATGGTACCGAACAATACTGAGTCGGGTACCGAACAAGGGGTGACCTGATGAATTCTGATTGGTCTCTGAATGACGTTCGACATCCGCACAGAATAATTTCACTAGATAAAGAGGCATACCGTGTCAACACTGACTTGCTTTCCATCCTCTGCAAGTATCTCTATTATTGTACCAGATTGGTCGGCCTGTTAGATTGAAAAGATACAACCAAGATGGAAAGATTCAGATGATCAAGTTCAATTAATAAATCTTTTGCAATTTAATATGATCCAGGAGGTTTTTCTCAGAATTAAGATTGGCTAAAAAGATAACCGAGTTATACAGGGCTCAAATTGGCGAGCCAAAAGTAAGCAAATCTAACCTGGGGTTTAAGTTGAGCCACATGGAACCAGGAAGGCTCACCAAACCAACAAGGATAAACTAAATTAGTGCGGAGGATGACTATATTTAATTACATGAGGTTAAGGAAGAACATGCCATAAATCAAAAAATTAGCAAGCCTATGGCATAATCCCCCCTCATCACCACCATTCATTTCCCCTAAAGATCTTGGATCAGGCCCTTGAAAAATGGAGAGGATAAGGGAAGAAGAAAGCTTAAAAAATTTTCTGCTTTCTGTGCTTTGTAATTAGAGCGGAAAATTTAGTTTGAGATCGAAGGTAGCTCAAAAATTAAATTTATATTTTGTTTAGATTGAGCTCGGCTCAAAACTAGTGAACAGAGCCACGAGCCAAAATTTTGTATCATAATTATTTGGATTCGATTTTGAGTTATATATGGATCAACTCGAATGCTCGATAAAGCTCCAAATTGGAAAGAAAATAAATATTTTGAAATTATATTTAGGCAAATTTACATATATATAATACTCAAACTACTTGATTTATAAATTTAACACCTACATTTCATTATTTACAAAAAATAGCACTCGGTTAATGGTATCTCGATAATAAGAAGTCACTGCACAAGCTCGTCAGACGAGCGGCGATGGTTTGTTGAATCTAGAAGAGGCGGTGACAAGAGATGGGAAATTTGGTGAACAGGATAAAGATGGATTTACAGAAGGATTTGATAGTTTTAATTTGTAGAAATATTTATTTTATTTCCAATTGAACAACTTCATCATCATTCATCATCAATACAAAGGTTTTCTCATATAGATATTAAATTCAGGTTTTAGGGTTTAGGTAAAATTAGCTCATTGTTTAAAATTGCGCAATATGAGGCTCGTCTTGAGGCCCACCTTTGTGCAATTCCACTGAAAAACGCCTCGAGGCTTACGCCTTGCGCCTTTTTATGAGGCTTGCGCATCAACTTGGCTGAGGCCTGCCTTGAGAAGTGGCTCACCTCGCTGGCGTGAGACAATACACCTCACACTACTTATATAGTTTTTTATTAAAACTTACCTAAATCCTAAACTAAAGCTTCAAACAAATCATGCCTTAATGCACGCCCGAGCCACAACAACTTCCTCTCAACTTCCTCGACCTCTAGCTTATCGACTTCGTCGCAGCCAACAATATCTTAGCCATCATCAGGAATCACTTGAAAGCCGCACACAACCACCAACTCCTCTAAAAATTTTAGGAGTATTACTCTCATCATTATATTAATGACAAATATTTATGAAAGGCGTAGATGACTGAATTAAATGATGAATAAGCTGATTGGGAGGCTTGGACTACAGAAGATGAGATAGTGGAGAGACCAATTTGTATGACAATGACTCCAATAAAAACTCTCTCACTGGTGACCATGCAGATGATTTCTGAGTTATTGACAACTATTTTATTTTTCTTTAAAAATTAATTGTGGATGAGTAAGTGAGAAAGAATGAATTTGAAGTCAAACTTGATGTTATATGATACTTTTATGCAATTCTTATATTTTATATTATTTTGTTCTTGGATTTTAATTTCATATAATTTATTACTTGTCACTTTACATCATGTACAATTTTTTTTCATTTGCATGTCAATTTGTTACTTCATAGTTCAATAAAAAGCTAATATGTCATTCTTTAATATATTATTTTGGTATTATATAAAAAATCACTTTTAACCTTTATTTTTTAGTTCACGAAACTACTGAATTTTAAGTCTTATGCCTCAAAACGCCTTGAAGCTTACGCCTCGCCTCACGAACAGAAAACGCATCAACACCCAATTGCGCAATTTTACACTTTGAATTAGCCAATTAAAAAAGTAAGAAAATACAATGAGAAGTAAAATTGATAAAATAATTCTTCATTTAGATAACTCGTTCATTTCATGCCTCATGTTGAACATAGTTTTTTTTTTTGAGTTTTTTCCTGAACCCTAAAACCTTAAAACCTTAAAACTTGAACCCTAAATACTAAATCATAAACCCTAAATCCTAAAACCCTAAAAACTAAACCATAAATCTTATATCCTAAATCATAAGTCCTAAACCCTATAAACTAAACTCTGAAACCCTAAAACTTTAACCTAAACACAAAATAATCTAAAACTTTAAACCCTAAACCCTAAAAACTAAATTATAAACTCAAATCCTAAAAGCAACAATAAACCAACAAAACAACTGAACGAGGCGACTAGATCATTATTATCCTCTAAGATTATACAGGATAGCTAATTGCCCTGAGCAGCAGACATGGTTAGATTATGTTATGTGTTCAATGTTATTTAGGATTTATTGATGGCGTAACTCGCTACTTTTAATATAAATAAGTGGTTCAAGGAGTTTTCAGAAAGCGTAGTTACCTCGATCTCATTCATTAATTTCATAGCCTCAATAATGCAAACAACCTGCCCCTTCTTAACCTTATCTCCGACCTGCATAACAAAATAAAAATATCAGTAAGCTGTTTTATAAACTATAAAAAAATTCATACTTCCATTTGTGAGGGCAATCATAATATGCAACCCATAAACAATAAGCAAAATACATCATATGAGCAGAAGAATTTGTGTAAAACTATAATTGGAAATTACCACTGCATTTATACATGCAAACGAATCTACAGAGTAAATTGCATCTTAAAAATGCAGAACAATTTTAATTTCTCAAGAGGATGAGCAGATAGAATTTGCTTGGACTTTAAAGTCACAAAATGATTACTAATTGAATAGCATACTTGTATCTACCTTGACAAATGCTGCTTCCCCGGGTCCTGGGCTACGGTAAAATGTCCCAGCCATGGGACATTTTAGTGGAGGAAGCGAGGACTTGCTGCCTTTTGCAGGAGGAAGAGCAGGAACTGGAGCTGCAGGAGGAGGAATTGATGGAACTGGATTGGCATGGGAGAATTGTGGTTGTGTTGAAAAAGCGCCTTGTGGAGGCTGCATCATGACAACAGGAGCAGCAGGTGCTAGCTGTTGTAAGGCCTCTTTTTTTCTTATTATAATCTCACAATCCTTCTGTTTCAGCTTAAGTTCTGTGATATCTCTGGAATCCACAAGCCTACTCAGAGAAGAAAGCACGTCTGAGTTGTAGAAGTAAAATCTGTCTCACGCATACATAGACTTGCTGTTTTCAAAATCCCTTGGTGCAAAAAAAGGTATTAGAAGAACATTCTTATGGCAAGTTCCAACATCTTATAAGAATTTTTTGGTGTTTATGCTTAAGAGAGCTGTTGTTCTTAGTAAACTTTATACATTTACTGGGACGATATAGAACATGAGCACAGCCACCTCACTTGATAAACCCAATCTGACCAAGTATGTATTGGGCCTGGACAACAATCCAGGACTGTAATCATAAGAACCAGACTGACCTATTTCAATGGCTTTCATGAGTTATAGTTTGTACAAAGGATAATTCCATATGCCCACAGCAAAACAAGACGTATGTTGTATGTTGAACCAGACCCGACCCAATCTACATTTGGGTTCAGGCTCAAACCTTTGGCCCAATCATTTTAGTAATGCCCATTTGAAGTAGAGCCAAGTAGACAAAGAAAATTCACAAAAAAAAAAGGCATTACAGCTCAAATTTGAACTGCTTCTTACTTTAACATACAATTTTGTAGCATGACATCAAAACGTAGAAATCTATGGAAACTGCTGACCGGTTCCTCCTAGTCTAAACTTGAAATGAAACCATTCACATTGACGGCATTCTTCCAAAACTTCAACATTTAATTAATGCCTCCAGCCATTTCCATCTCACAGATTATTTTTCTCAACATGTCAGATCCATATCGGCATTAGTTTATAAAACTTACATCTATGCCCTAAACAGTCTTCATATGAACTTTTTGTTTCCACTGTCAGATGCATTAGAAAATTTGAAGAAATAAATGAAAATTTTTCAAGAATTATGCTTGTTAGAGGAGCAACCAACTGAGTTTTGGCTAGTATGATTACAATTAAAAAAAAGGTGGATGGATTATTACTTGATGAGATTTGAAACCTCCGACATAAATGCTGATATCGCAGAATCAGGCAGAGTGGACTTATCTTCTGCCGTGTTATCTTTGTCTTTAGGTGATTCAGTTTCTGACTTGGCTGTTACTAGAGGCAAAGAATTTGAAGAACCCTCCACAGTGGCCTTTACATGTTGACAACATTTAAAAGTAAAACGAATTGAGAAACTTATAAAATTAATAACACTATGTGCAGTGCTTTAGATGTGAATGGCATTGAAGAATTCATAAAGCTAACCTCTATGAAGCATAGACGATCATCTTAGAGGGTATTGAACACATATCATACAAAAACAATGCCTTGATTTTGATCAAGAATGATAAATTAATTCAGTCCAATAAGAATGCCTTGATAACTATGACTGCAATAATTTGTTAAATATAATTCAGTCCAACTACTTATCAAGAATGATAAATTTTCTTCTTTTGTTGTTATATTCAATTTAGACATCAGCATAACTCCAAAGAACGTTAGGTTTTGTTTTATATATATAGTGCAATCCATATTCATATTATATGTTTAAGAATTATTTCATGTTTTTGTTTACTTTCCGTGCTTCATAGGCTAACACCAAATTGTTAGGATAAAACAAAAGATGATAATGATAATTGAGCACAACTTTAAAACAGGTGGCTACCTCATGAGCCTTGGCCATCAAAGTATGAAACTTTCTCTCCTTATGCCCCTGAAAGAAAAGAAAAATGATTAATAACAAGATGAAGAAAACAGGACGAGAAAAAAAAAAGAGAAAAATATGAATTATATGCCTTGTTTGAGTGCCAAATACTAAAATCTGACTCATGTTTTGTACAAATCATCTGAACATGTTAAAAAGGAGAAATATATAACCCACAAT
This sequence comes from Dendrobium nobile, assembly GCA_022539455.1. NCBI lineage: Eukaryota > Viridiplantae > Streptophyta > Magnoliopsida > Asparagales > Orchidaceae > Dendrobium > Dendrobium nobile. The sequence goes on along the minus strand of CM039722.1, from coordinate 58,774,020 downwards.
AAGGTCAAAAGTTTAGCTACTATAACTATGCCATAGCGTGCAATAGCTTCAGATCTACTTAAGCATTTTTTTAATAAGGAAAACAAACAGATCTTTTTTTTTTTTTTTAAAGGAAACTACTAAATTCGTCATAGTTTTGGCTTAACGTTAGTAAGCTTATTTTTAAAAATTTAAATTTATTTTTGGTAATGACTGTCTGTTTGTCGAGAATTGACTACCTCGTTTTTTGAATAAAATTTATTTTTCTAATTTCAATTTTGTGAAAGCAAATTGGATATATAATTCATTTGATTGCAGCTACATAATTTTAGGGAATTCGTATCATTGTATCTACATGAGATATGATTTTTCTTAATTTTATATTTTTGTTCCTTGTACATTTTATCTTATATTGCTTGATATTGATTTAATTAGCATACTTGATTTGATCAAAAAGTGACATATCAAAATTCCAAATTGTGAAAATTAATTTATTTTTCTCGCTGATTTTATATGTTTCTAATTTCTTGCTGAAATTCTAGGATTATTTTGACAATTTAAATCCAGTTGGTTTTAAATTGTAGTATAGCATGCTTATGTTTAAAAGTTGAATAAATTGGTAACTTGAAATCTGAAAAAAAAAGTCATTTTCCTCAACGTGAAATCATACTATGTATCGTATTAGTAGCATTAGAAACCCTAACCCAGAGTCATCCCATATAAAATTCGTATCAACGAGTCATCCCACTTAAAATTCGTATCAACGAGTCATCCCACATGTATCAGAGGTATAGGTTGTGTCAACGAGTCAATTAGATGCAGGACCAATCATCAAGGTTATTGAATAAACCGAGAAATGGATTAAATTTTATCAATTTTCCAAAATCAATTAATTGAACTATTGAAGCTGATGTAGAATTCAATCATAATGACGAGCCAAATGTCAAAATTAGTAGGAGACAGAGAAATCATCTTAATAAACAATTTAAGATATTTAAAAATAATGCTTATGAAAAACATATTTATCAAAATAAGAATATAAATGATAAACTAACTAGAGAAGTTCAAGCTGAAGTGCCCATTTATGATGAAAAAATTGACCCTGAAGCATTAACTAATTAATTATTAACTGCAAATAATTTCTCTGAATGACATATCATGTTTGATGAATATCAAGTGAGATTTGTGAAATGAAATTAAGTGGTTAAACTAAAGTTTATTAGATGAGTATAGAAAGACAAAGGAAATGTTTGAAAGGGAAATTACTACCACCTGGGCCAAAATGGAAGAACTTCAAAAAGAAAAATATTCTGCTTTGTCCTATCGTTATCATTCGCTTAATGAATTTAATTCTTTAAAGAAACTGTGATGTGTCAAAACAATTACTAAATACGTGAACAAATTTGAAGAACCATTGTTGTGTTTTGAGATCATTGAAGATCTTAACACCAAACTCTCTAGATTTAGATCTAATTGAGATTTGACATTAAAAGGTAGATGATCCTCATCAAATTTCATCACTTGCATATGCTTTTCAACTTGTACTTGATTCTAACAAATGTTAAAATTTCTTGCGTTTAAGAGAGTCACTGTATATTTGAAACTGCATCTTTTTATCAAAACAATCCAAGTTCAATTTGTTGCATCTAGGTGTAGTAATACTACAATCAATAGGACACTAAGGAGAAAACAACTGCATTGCACCCAAGTTTAAGATTTCTGTCAAGGCATATTTTAAGTGCCATCAAACTGCTTATTGTGTTAATGAGTGTCCGAGCAGAAACCCATGTATGGATGTGAAGGAAGTAGGTTATGAGATAAATGATTTTAATGAGATTTAAATGTTTAATGAAGAAATTAGTGATTATTATGATACTTGTAATGATAATTCCTTAATGTAATATGTTACATCATTGTTACTCCTAAGGTTGAACCTAATTGGAAGAGAATGTTTCAAATCCATTTCAACCATGAGAAGCTTTGCAAGGTTATATTTGCTATAAGGAATTATGTGAATGTCATGTCTACAACATTAAAACACATGAATTTGAAACATGAACCAAATTCATAACCATATAAAATAGCTTGTGCTCATAATTTTATCTCAGAGATGTGTAGTTCCAATTCAAATAGCTACATATGTTGTCATGGAATCCAAAGATAACTTTTTTACCAGCGCGACATAATTGCTTGCGATGATTCATAGATTGCTTTATAAGAAACACATATTTTTATGTCATGATTTGCTTGATGAGTATTAAATGCTAAATTTCGAGTTGAAATCCAAGTCAATAAAATTTGATAGAAATTATATGTATATTTTTGTCAGAAGCATCACACCAATTACTAAACTAAGCAAAACTTATTTGTTTTATTTTATTAGTTAGCTTCTTTTATTTATCATTTATAGAATTAAGAATGTGTCATTGATCATAGCAAAAAAGAGGGATGTAGTTTAATTCACTAGTTTTATGTAGTTCATATGGTTTGGGATGGTTTCAATTTTGACTAAATTTAGGCAAAAGCTCAATTTTTGAAATCGAATATTTTCAAACCGAGCAAATTAATGAGATTTCCTTGGATGGTGGCCTTAGGTGTTGGTTGTTGGCATTATCCTTTTGCATCATTATGAGATTATATGTTAAAGATTTAAATGAAGAATATTGGATCTGTTGGTTATGCTTTCAAGCGATTGAATTTGTATTGAGATGTTTCATTTTTTGTCTCTCTCCTCTTTTGCGGATTCTGTTTCCACATGCTGTGTATTTCCTTGGATGTTGTAATTTTCTTAAAAGTTTATGGAAGGCACTTAGTTAAAGAATGACTATGGGATTAATTTCTTTTTTTAATCACAAGCATGTTAGGTTGCTCAACAAAGGATGCGATTTTCAAGAGGTTTCAAATTGCACATCAATTAATAGTAATATTAATTTATATTTGAATCAGGATGATCATAATATCAACTGTATCTACTAGCGTAGCTGACGAGAGATCTATAAAACATTCTTTTAAGATATATTATTAAGGAATAAAGCTTGAATAAATTTTTTCTTATTTTTGTTATATATTATGAGTGCAAGTTCTATGTGTGATTCCTTCAAGTGCAGTACAAATGCAACTATCTAATTCAGGAGGAATTGACCTCCTTCTAGTGACACGATACTTGATTTTTTCCTTTAGTATTATAATTCTCTGTTTATTTAATCTATATTATTTTATACTGATTTTTTTAATCGTCTTGCTTTTAATAAAAAAGTGACATGTTGGAAATCAAAATTATTGAAATCAATACATTTTGCTTGCTATTTTTATATGTTTTTAATTTCTCATTAAAATTCTAGGATTATTTTGATCATTTCAATATAAATTAGTTATAAATTTTAGTAATGTGTGTCTACGTTTAAAGAAAACAACTTGTTGAACTAATTGGTAATTTGCAATCTATCAAAGGTCATGAGGCAAGCCAGAGGACTTTTTTTATGACAATGCTGATCAATCATGACACAAGACTCCATAAAGTGTGTGTCATAAGTGTTAATTTATATGCATCCAAATGAACGGCAAAGTTGGGCTAAACCAAACCCAAAAAAAAGGCTTTGTAAATAAGTCCAAACCATTGGATCTTTCCATAATGAAAAAATTCTTTAATGGGAGGCACACTCCTATAAAACTAAAGCAGTTAGTGATGACAGAGATCAAGCTACAACCAACATTTGGGGTTGGGGCATCCGATGATAAAAGAGGCACAATTGAAACAAAAAAAAACTATGATTAATGTTTTAGGATCAAAACTCAATGCCAACTCTTATTGAAGAAGAATCATGATGATTGATGGGACAGTTGAGAAATGGATGAAACCTAATTCAAATAAAGAGTGAAAAAAAAAATTCACAGTATTAGGAAATACATATTAATTCTATATAGGTTCACCCAATTGTTGGTCATGTCATGTTGCCATCGTTGTAGATTTCCTAGTAAATATATTTTAGAAAATTTTCTGTGTTAGTTGATTTATCATTATGAAGCCTCAAGAATGATGAAAAAATAAAATAAAATTTTCTAAATAACCATTAAACATATTTCAAATATACTAAATTATTCAATAATATTTTTTAATTTCTTTAGCATAATTTTCAATTTATCTTATTTATTGCATATTTGTTCATGTAAAATTCATTATTTATTATTTTGCTCTGTGAACATGACATAATTTTTTTGATATCCCTGATCTTAATCACCCATGCGACAAATATATTTGAGCCTAAATTTTCATTAATCCAATAAATTTCTTTGGGTAAGTGTTTATATGTTAATTTTGGCAATAGTTAATTAAGAAATTTAGCATAATTATAATATTTTATTTATTTGTTAATTATGTATTTCGTGTGTTGGAAAATTCAATTGGATTTATATATTACTCAATAATCTGCACTTGACAAAACATGCTTAATTTGATTACTGTTTTTTATATGTCAATTAAATAATTTATAGCAAAATCATGTTATTAAGTCAAAATTAGAACTTAATCTTATCACCACTGAACTAGCACATTTTTTTATATATATAAGTCTATAATATTTTACATAAATACAAAATGATCATCAGCACTTCCAATAGAATTTTTCACTACAGGGTTGCAAGTTTCTGCTAAGTTTAACATGTACTCATTAAGAGATTAATGGGCCTCTCACTAATGTTTATAGGCCATTGTTAAGTCTATTTTTGCAAGCAATATATAATCTTATCAACCTTTAGGAGATTCTTTAATATCCATTTGAGGTGACTTTGGATAATTTTACATATTTTATAAATGCTTTTGAGGATTAAAAATGAGGAATATGTAAAGCTAGTGATACCGTCATATTATGAAGAACAAAAGACTAATGGAAATAAGAGATTTAAGCTTTCAATGTAAAATCTTCTAAGAATTTTCAAGAGGTGCTTTAATTGTTCATAAAAATCAACTCCTTGAGTTGTTCATTATTGGTAATATCTTTGACTTGACATTTTAGGATTTTTGTATCAAACTTTTTTTTTTTTTAAGTTTTTATTGTATTATTAAAAGTTTAAAACCTTGTATTTGGGATTGTGAGAGTGCGATTGAAAAACAAATTTTCCAAGCACCTCCAAAGTTTAGGAAAACTCAAGCTTAGGAAATTATTGTACTCTTGAGAGAGGGAATTGTGAAGACTTGGGATAGACTGTGTGGGAGCTTTGTGGAAGCAAAGTTAGATTGCTCTTTATCCATTCATAAGATCTTGTAAAAGCTTTCACCACCCCGTGAAGGAGGGGATATTGTGATAGTAAGATCGAAGTAGTGGGAATACAAGAAGGGCGGAGGTTTAAGAATGAATGTAGGCCAGCCAACATAAAAAACATTATCGTACTTAGATCTCTATAGATTTACTTTTCCTGAACTAAGATTTCATTTTACTTTTAGCATTCATGCTTGCATTTTAATGTAGTAAATATTATAACTGATATTACACTAAGTTATAGAAGGGGGAGTAATGAAGCGTGAACTTTAAAAATTACATCAATTTTAGAATCAATTTGGTCTATTCCCAAAAAAAGTTCCTATGAATGTGATTGAAGTGTTAAGATGATTAAACGAAAAGTATGGAGACTATATAAGGGGTTTTCATATAGTTTTTAATGAACTTGAGAAAGCATGCTGAAATTATTAAAGATGTAGGATGGAGCACAGACCAATATTAATATAGTTGTAGAGCGACCAAAAAGTTTTCAATTATAATTAGATTACAACAATGATCAACATAGAGTTCATATCATGTTTCATTAGTTATGATGATGCTTATAAATAAAATTTAAAGTGAGGTTTCTTGATGTATTTTTTTTGTACAGATGACATAGTTGTAATTGATAAGAAATCTATTAAAAAAAGTGAAAAACTAAAACAATGAAGAAAATATTTAAAAGATCTGAAGATTATAATTAGTATAACAAATATTGATTATATAATATGAAATTGGTATTGAAATTTATCCATAAATATTATAAGAAGATAAAGTGATATAGAAGTATATTAAGTTTAATTATTTTATAATTATTATAAAGAAGAATGAGGATATATATATATATATATATATATATATATATATATATATATAATTTTTAATATTAAGACTGAGTAGTTAAAATGGAGAGAAAACTCAGAAATATTATTTATAAAGGATATCATGAAAAATTAAAGGGGAATTTTATAACAATAGAATTAGGTTGGCGACGTGTTGATTCGAGTGTTGGGAATTTTAAAAACTATTAACAGTTAAGTTGAGCATGGTGGAAATGAGAATGTTAATATAATCATGTGACAACACTTGAAAGGATAACTTTAATAATGATTATATTAGAGGAATGTTTGCGATCACATTTACTGAAGTTTAAGTAATTAAGAATAGACTTATGTAAAAAAAAAAAAAGAATAGACTTAAGTAGTTTTAACATATACATCAAAAGGTAGAAATTCATCTATGAGACAAAAAAGATAAAATTACTATCAAAACATCAAGAAACATAAGGGATATACTTAAGACAACATAGAAACAAGTTGAAAATAATTTGCAAAGTATGGATTTTATACTATAGGAAACGCTCAACTGTAACAAATAGAAAATGATAATTCATAAAGCCAGCCCTAAAAATTAAAATTAAGCTAATAATGCTAATTATGGAGTGCCTCTTATGAGCAAAATTCATTGGATTAAGGCATTTGATATCATGCAAAATAAAAGAGGACAGCATTCTCTACTAAATAGTATATGATTAGCATGACTATTTATGTCTGAATAGTAAAATTACTAAAATGTCTATAATAAGTAAGCATACTAAGTATATATGGTAGTCCATGATTTTATGGATTAGTCTGATGAGCAAATTATTCCATCAAACCAACTGAAATCACAATCTAAAAACAAAATCTATAAAATTTGCCCTGATATAACCATTCTAGTTCAATCCCAAAATCAAATAGAAAGCATGGTTAAGACTTTTTTACCCACTCTTTCCATACAAACATAACTTGGCTATTTTCTACTAAATCTTACCAACCAAACGTAATTGGCTAAGTCCCGCCTAATCTACCTAGATCAAACTAATCAATAATAGTACTTCAAGTCTACTTGATTAAAACCAATCTCAAACTAAACATTCCCTTGCCTCTAAGCTGCAACGAAGTCAACAATGCTCAATTATCACAAATTCCTCATATCCAATTCCCAACGCAATCACAATTGATTAATAAAAAAATATCCCAAGGAATGCCAATCCGCAGCGAGCATACAATTTTGAACAAAAAATCATGCCAATTTTACTAAACAGAACTCCATCCATCAAATGTAACCAAGTAAATAAAAAACATCCAGCATTTTATATCACAACAAAGAAGCTCAAAGTCTAGAAATCCCAATCCAATAGATTCAATAATCGACAGCTTGCATAAAGAAATGATACTTCCGCCCAAAAAGGCCATACAAAGAAGAAAATAAAAGCAAAGAATCTCCATATACCTGCAGCGAAACCCTGCCCTGGGGCACCAGCGCAACCCCGCGAGACGATCTGTTGCGGAGTACGGGTGGGAATTTAGGGCACGGGACGGAGATGTACGAAGCCATTGCCAAACTGGTCCGAGATCAGTGGAAGAGAGCAAGAGGTGGTGAGGAAGCGAGATCGGAGAAGAAGCAAAAAAGAGGGTTACGGTAGGCGAAGAGATCAAGGAGAGAAAGTAAGCTTTGATGACAGAGTTGAAGCTTTTATGATGCGGGATTCAGCTGCCGGTGGATGAGATCTCCGCCCTCAGGTCTGATGGCGATGGAACCGAAAACGCTCCTTCCTCACAAACAGGAGGAAAATGGCGTCATGTTTTCTTACCCTCTTTGTTATTTCCGCCCACGCCATAATGTGCCACGTGATACCCGAAAATGCTTTTTTTTTTTTGGGTGAAATTATGGCCTAAGCCGTTTTCATTAATATAAACTTATTACATGTAATGAAAAAAGAAAATGCAATAAAGAAAGGGTTGTCAAAACTTACAAGACCCAAAAAGAGGCAACAAAACAAAAACCCCAAAGTAAACCTAGAAAACAAAAGCAAATACACAAGTAAGAGGAGAACAAAAAACCAGAGGAAGAGGAGGATTAATAAGCCAAGGGCTCAGGTGTTGTCGCTCTCTCAATCTGGTTGCAAAAATAATCCTGCCATCCAAAGGGGAAAATGGCAACTCGGTCATCATCGCCCCTTTAGACGGAATTCCACACCAATCAGATTTCAGGAACATCCCAGCTATCAGAAAAACAACCTGTCAGAAAATGATAGCAATCCCGTGCACCCAGCAGCCTAGATCACCATACCAGATAAACAAAAAACCAGTAGCAGCCAACATCTCCAGAAAAATTACAGCAAATCCATCAAACTTTCTCGAGTAAACCATTTCAAAATTCTAGAGAAAACAACATTTTTTTATTTTTAGCATAAGAGAAGTAGAGGAAATAGAGGAGCCCCCAAATTTCCTATCATTCCGTTCTCTCCAAATGAAATAGATTGAAGTGCATATAAGAAGATAGTAAAAATCTTTGTGATTATCACGAGTATCATAAATATACTCGAAAATTTGTAGAATACTAGGCCTGAGCAAAATAAATCCCAGATTTTTAACCAGCCTAGATAGAATGGAAAATGAATAATCACATTCAAAAAATAGATGATTAGTAGTTTCATCATAATAGTGGCAGAGTGAGCAAATAGGATCCATCAAAATATTCCTCACAATCAATGAATCAGCTATTTTTAAGCCACCCGATAAAGCCATCCAGGTGTAGGTGGAATACCTCAAAATGTTGTGTTTATGCCAAACAAATTTCCACCAATTCACTTTGACTTCCTGGGAATGGAAAAATTCCCTAAACAACTTATGCTTACAACTTTTATCCCCACCCCAGTATACAGATTTCTGGGTCTCAGTGACAATAGGATGCAAGACAGATTATCCAGACAAGCAGACGGTAAAGAATCAGGTAAGGCCCAGGCATCCCCATCCAAAATAGCATTCACCCTTGCATTAACAGGAATAACATTATAAAGAGGAAGGAGAACAACTACCTCCTTAATGCAAAAGTCATAATTCCAATGATCCTAGAATAATGATACATTAGAATTAATGGTCACCTTAAAATGAAATTTTTCTTTAGCTTTAATAGCATCCTTACAAATACCCTTCCAAAAAGTAGATGCTTTAGAAAAAGGTTCTTTCCAAGGAGAAATGTAAGAAAGTAATAGCCAGCTGCTAAGAGGAGCATTCCCATTGTACATTCTTAATATAAGAGAGCAGTTAAAACAGAATTGTAGAGACAGTAAAGAAGGAAGCCTAATACCACCCAACTCCTTAGGCTTGCAAGTGTTCCTCCAAGAAATAAGATGCATTTTCTTCTTATTTAATTCCCCAAAGAAAAGGAATTTAGCACATAGTCTTTCAATTTGTTTAAGAATGGTTTTAGGTATTATGCTCCCTTTAATCCAATACCCAATAGTGTTCTAGATAGTATATCTAAGGAATTGAAGTCTGCCAGCAAGAGATAAAGATCTGGCTTTCCACCCCGACAACTTAGAAATAATACACTCCATAAGCTTGGAGAAACAGGCAAGTTTTGGATGAAAAGAGGATATAGGGATACCCAAATAAATCATATGAGAAGAAGCAACTGGAATGTTAAGAGCAGTGCAGATATCCTCAGAGTCATTGCAGTTTGAGGGAAGAATAACAGAGCTTTTCCCAAAATTTACATGAAGACCCGTGGCTTTGGAAAAACACTCTAAAATAGAGGTAAGCTTATTATAGTTGCCTATATCAGCTTTCCCAAAAATGATCAAATCATCAGCATATAAGAGGTGGGACAGCCTAAAATCCCCAAAAGAGAAGCCCTCAAAACTGTCCTCTTGCAAATTCCCATCCAACAGACATGATAACCCATCCATAACTATACTGAAGAGGTAAGGGCTAAGAGGACATGTTTTTAACTATTACTTTTTTTTTTTTTTTGAAAATTTTGGCTTTGCCCTTTCATTAATCAAAAAGTTACAAGTAAGGAAGAACCAAAACTTTAACTCCCTAACTAAAAAAGAAGTTAAGGAGTTCAAAAAGGAAAATACATAACAGTGATAAAAACAAAATTGGCTAAGAAGTCATAAAGGACTCAGGCTGTCTTGCCAATGACGTATTTGATCTGAACTCGGAAGGGTCTGGGCAGGACAAAACCCCTGGTTGCCAGAACGACCGTCCAAGGGGTAGCTGAAGAATCAGCATTCATCATCGTCCTTTCAAAATAATCTCTCCAGGCAACCTGTAATAGGAACAAGAATACAGGCACCGCCAATAAGCATGAAGTAAGAACCATCAACAGTATCACCAGCTTAGTGGATCCGCAGACAAGGGATCCACCAAAACAACCAAGCAACCTGTAAATGTAACAGAAATACAGGCACCCCAAAAAAAGAGTAGAAACAACGGATGCAGCATAATTATCAGTCCACGGGCAACAACACAACCAAACCATCCATTCATTGTAATGAATCAGCTCAACCACAATAATCTTGCGGTAAAACACCATCCAGAGCAACTCCCAGAGGAAGGAAGGGTACAAGCGACCAAAACAGAATCCGTCAACCAGAATTTATAAGAGAATAATAAAACGCCTTTTAAGATCATCATATCTCTTCCAGTATTTAACCTTAGCAAGAATAGCATGACGAATAGTATAGATTAGGTAAGATGGACTTTTCCAAACATTCTCAAACCTTCTTGAAATTCTTTCCCGCCATAAGAAGTAAATGATGCTGTAAATAGTGAAATAGCAAAAAAATTTCTCCCAAATACAGTAATCCAAAGAATCATCAAAAAACTGAAAGGTCTGCATCAGATTTGGCCTTAAAAGAAAGGCCCCCAGCGGTGGTAAAATAGTGGTGATGACAGTATATGAGAAGTCACATGTAAAAAATAAATGAGAATGACAGTCTCTACCATCAGTACAAAAGGAGCAAGCAGCGTTAGCATCAATCCCTCTCATAATAAGATGATCAGCAGTTTTTAATTTACCAAGCATAGCCATCCAGGCATAAGATGAAAATCGGAGAGACTTTTTCTTATGCCATATAAATTTGTGCGAAAGAACTTCCTCTAATAATCCAAAATAATTGTTGTAAAAGGTAGAGAAAGTAGGATTAAGTGAGCCATCCCAGGAAACCTCCGTTTGCTTACTAAAGTTAAAATCCATAAGCTCGGTTAGCAGCATTTGAGGAGTGGAAGGTGGTAACATCCAGCCATTGAAGTTATTGTAGCAGTTCATAAAGCATTTCTCAAATTTAAAATAAGGCATAATTTCTTTAAGAGCTTTTCCTTTGCACCAATGGTCCCATTCCATAGAAAAGTTGCAGTTTTTAGAAGCAGAAAAAGAAAAATTCCTTTTAATCAAAATAGCAGTGTCATGAACCTTTCTCCAGAATTTTGAGGAAGAAGAGGTAATAGGTCTCCAAGGAGATATATATTTATTCCTAAACCAAGCCATAACCATATTATCCCTTGTGAAGAATCTCCATAAAAAAGAACAGTGATTGGCAGGGAAAAGGGCATCAATTGACGGTATACCAATCCCCCCCAGTCTAGTAGGCAAAGCTGTAGCACTCCAGGATATCAAATGAAGCTTTTTCTCATTGATCTTGCTGTGATAAAGGAACCTCGAGCAAAGTCTAGAGATGACTTTACAACAAGCTTTGGGTATTATGGAACCCCTAATCCAATAAGCAATAGAATTTGCAATGGTGAATTTAATGAATTGAACCCTACCTGCAAAAGAAAGAAATTTGACTTTCCAGCCATCCAGTAGAGTAAAAGTTTTACTCGCGAGTGGCTGGAAGTGAGTATAATTGAGGCGGAAAGTAGCAATAGGTATCCCAAGATAATTGAGGAAGGAGCACTGATTAGAGATGCCCAGGCAATCACAAATGGAGGTGGAGTTAGAGACATCCTTAGAGAAAATGATAGAGCTCTTTATAGGGTTGATAAATAGGCCAGAAGCGTTAGAGAAGACAGAAATGGATTTAGCAAGAGAAGCAGCATTAGAAGGCAAAGCTTTGCCAAAAACAAGAACATCATCAGCATAAAGAAGATGCGTAATGGAAAAACCTTTCATTTTTGGGCCAAGAAAGTGAGGGTTTCCATTCTCTAAGGTACAAGAGAAGCCATCCATGACAATGCAAAAAAGTAGTGGAGATAACGGGCAACTTTGCCTTAAACTCGAGGATGAGCAGAAAAATCCATTCAAAGCTCCATTGATGCAAATGAAAAAAAAGACGTTTGTAATGCAACCTTTCACCCATTTAATGAATAAATCCGGGAAACCTTTTTGTCTAAGTCTTTGAAAAGAAAATCATGAGAAACAGTATCAAAGGCTTTGAGAATGTCTAGCTTAGCACAAAAAGAGTTGTTAAAGCCTTTTAAAATTTAAGAAGCTAAGAGAATATTATCTGTAGAGCAACGATCTTTGATGAACCCCGTTTGACTTTCATGTATGATTGTGGGTAAAACAACCTTTAATCTATTAGCCACCAGCTTGGCCATGATTTTATACAGCACATTGCACAGTGAGATAGGACGGAAGTCAGATATAGAAGAAATATGAGCCCCTTTCGGAATTAACGCCAAACCCGTGGCTTTAACACTCCTAGGTAAGTAACTGGTGGTATAGAATTCTATGACAGCCTTACAAATAACAGGGCCCGTGACATGCCATGTTCTTTTATAGAATGCAAAGGAGTATCCATCCAGTCCGGGGGCTGAGGAATCACACCCACTAAAAACAGCCAATTTTATCTCCTCACAGGTAAAAGGGGCTATCAAAGGATTGATCATGTCTTGAGGAATGCAAATACACGGGTTAATGGAGAAATTCTCAGCATTTAAAGGTTTAGGAGAGTTGAAGAGGGTTTTAAAGTGACGGATGAAAGCAGTGGCAATTCCTTGAGAAGTAGAATGAGTTCCTTGGTCGTCAGAGATTTCATATAGGTTGTTGTGATTCCTCCTGGCCCGAATTTTGGCATATAAGAAACCGAAGTCATCCACATCTTATGACAACCATTTTGCTTTAGCACGTTGAGAAACCCAAGAAGCCCAAGAGGCTTGAAGGAAAGTGAGATTGCTATTAATATCTTTCAATGAAGAATTCAAGGAAGGATCCAACAGCATGTTCTGAATTTGCTGTAAAAAGATAAGTTGTTTATTCTTAAGATCCAGAATTTGATTAGATAAGTAATTAGAAGATGCCCACTCCCTTTTCCTTAAAGCATTTTTGAGAATTTGTAAGCAGTGGTGAAGATGACACATGGGTCCCTTATGGGAAGGTTGGGAAAAAGATGTAAGGACATCATCCCAAAAGTCGTCCATAAATGTCCAGTAATTTTTAAATAAAAACTGACTGGGCAACCGATTATTGGAGGAAATGGAAGTAATTAGAGGTGAGTGGTCTGATCCAATAGGAGAAGCAACCTTGTAGTGGGCCAGAGGGAAATGATCCAGAAAACAGGAATTGACTAATACTCTGTCTAACTTGATATGAATAGGATCATCTGCACTCTGGTTATGCCATGTGAAAAACAGCCTAACAGATGCAAGATCATGTAGACCACAATCAAATATAGTCCCATTAAGCTCTTGAAGCTTGCTAGTGGGCACGGGAATACCACCAGCCTTCTCATTGTGAAATCTGTAGCAATTGAGGTCCCCCATAACCAACCAAGGAAGAGGGGAAGATGGAACCAATTCTCTAATCTTATTCCAAAGAGAAGCCCTCTCTTCAAAATTGTTAGCATCATATATGACAGAAACCTGAAAAGGAGGAAGCGGTCCCATAGAGATAACACCATGTATAAGTTGAGAGGAGAGAAAAGTTGGAGAAAAGGAGACAAAGGAAGGGTCCCATTTAATCCAAATCCTCCCTAAAGAAGAACATCCAAAATTGTGACAATGAGATTCATTATAAAAAACTCTATGAGAGTTGAGAAACCAATCGTCGTCAGCTGAGGAAGGAAGAACCTTAGCTTCCAAAAGACATAAGAACTTCAGGTTCTAAACCCGAACCAGATCTCTGCACATCAAAACTTTATCGGGTCTGTTAAACCCCCTTATGTTCCAACAAGCTAAATTGGGATAGGACATTAGGATTTAGATTTTGAAGGTTTGGCTTTTTTGGTGGATTTCCCTCTAGTATGCTTAGAGAGAGGGGAATATTTGGTGTTAGGTTTGTTAGGAGGAGGGTTAGGTGATTTAGTGGATGAGGAAGTCGGTGAAGGGATATTTAAGATAGGATTCTCAGAAATCGGAGGGATGATATCCATATCAGTGGGTGAGGAAGTCGGTGGGTCTTCCTCAAGGAGGGCTTTGAATTTATTAGAGGTGGTAAGGGTCAAAGAGGATGAACCAATGAGAATGTTAGGAATGAAGGGAAGTTCAGAAGAAGAAGAAGCTTCCAGAGAGGAGTCTTTATTTGGTGAATTAAGATTGGGGATGGTGATTGTCTTTTCTTTGGAGGTAATGGTGGGAGAACTCCTCTCTGGAATGTACTAAAATTTAGTATATGAAATATTAAAAATTTTATAAGGAAAAAAAAAAAAAAACTATAGTCTCCAATCCAATTAAATTAATCAAATAGTATTTATTATAAGTTATAAATAATGTTATTCTCCATAATTAAAAAAGAAATTGTTAGAATATAGCAATCATGAATTATATAAAATGAATTTCAAAATAAAAGTTGATAACAGTTTGAACGAGCAGCTATTTTTAAGAGATTATTTGATTTGTATTTGTCATTTGTGGAGGGGAGATTAAGAAGTAATATAAAGTTTAATGTTGATTTTAGGGGTCAAAATTAATGTAAATAACATGCATTGGCTTTATAAGTGAAAGAGTGTGTCGATGTTATTGACGAAAAAGAACTTGATATGTATATTATAGTGTGTTGATTATGGTTAGAAGATCATAGTTTGACGATGATAGTTCCAACAATGTCGTGGGGGGCGATTGTGATTATTATACCTTAATTGAGCTAAGGTTGTTGAATGATCGTAGTTACGCCATTATCATGGTTGATAGAACGAAGTTCGATGATGGCGGTCAATCATATTTATGTGATAATGGTCAATTGATCGAAGTCAAATGAAAGTGATAACAAGATTGTTGTTGGGCGGCAGTTGTTTGACGATCGTAGTCAGACATTTTTTATCAAAGGATTATAGTCAGATGATGCTAATAAGTACTGGACTAAATCGGTCATTAGTTGTTGAAATATTAACAGTGGTTGGTGTAATAACCGTGATAAATGACTTTTTAGGTGTTATTATAAGTAAAAATTTAAAAATCATCTTTGTCATAAGATATATATTATTGGGTCTACACAAATTTTTTCATAATTTTTAGGTACTGGTAAAATCATTAGAAAATTAATACTTATCAGTACACGTGGAGACTTTGGGACCATCAGGAGTCCGTTTTGTAAAGTAATTTCACCAATATTTTCTCGATAAAATGATTTATTTTATGAATATTTTTCTATAATTTTTAAAACACAAAATAATTTATATGAATTTTATGTTGAAAAAGTAATTAAATTAAAAAATTATATTATATTATATGAAAATATATTAAAACACTAATATATTCCATTAAAAGCCATTTAATCTCCCTAAGCATTTGGCTAATAGAGAATGGTTTGAGGAAAATGTGAGAAAAAGAGAGGAGAGAGCAAAAGAAAGCTTGAATTTGGAGGTCATGGAGTGATTTTTATTTATCAATCATGTTGGGAGATTTGCTTGTATTGCTAAGAATCATTGTCTCGCTGTAAGGAATCATTATCCTATTTTTTATTTCAAATATGTTATTTTTTATGTTTTTCTGATTAAATTTGTATTTCTATTATCGAAAAATGACGATAATTTGTATTGGTAGAACATTCACCACGTAATTTTTTAGATGTTATAGAGATTGAGATTATGAATATTTTTAATATTTATTTGAGATTTTTATAGGATGATTTTAAAAATATAACAATTTTTGTATACTAAGAAATTTATTTTAACATATAAAAATAGTGATTTAGTTCAACGAAAACTTCAAAATGTTATTTTATACAATATATGATAATTTTGGTTAATTTTGAAAATGTAAATTTTTGCTCAATATGATTTTTCTTGTCTACCATTAAGACATTTTGACACTTTCTGAATTAAGTTCAATTGTGTTTTATTTGCTTTAATATATTAAAAATGAATATGGAGATGTGATTGAGATTACTATTATAATAATGTGATAATAATGTGTGTAAAAGACAAGTAAAGACTAGTTGACCCATTGGTTGGAGTCTGATTGACATATACATGTTGGTGAGCTGACAGGCGTTCTTTTAAATATATGATTTGGTGTTATCCTTGACCGATTCACAGAATACACTGATTGGAAATTATAAGTAGATGATTACTATATCGATGGATAAAGAGCGACAACTCTATTTATTGAGCTAATGCTTTACTGTTACTGATATAATACTTAAAAATATTATTATAGTCAGGATTTCTTGCTTATTTAGTGTGATTTGTTAAAATGCATGTTATTGAGACACTATTATATTACTTTATAGATTTATTATTATTGCATTATTTTGCTACTCCTATCATTAAATTATTACTATTATTGCTATTGATATAGACACGGATACTATTTGATACTACTAATCTACTGTACAATAGGCATGAGACATATTGAATATGTAATATATTTATTTGATACTTATATAAAATAATTTGATAGTATGTGTACGCTCCTATATGATTTTACTATCTTGATATGATTTTGACAATCCTTATTGATGATTTGGTTTTTCTACTTTATTTGATCTCAGTACTAATTGATGGTGGTGATACAAAAATTTCCTTACAAATTTGTCACCTATACTAATTTATTGACTTTCGTATTGTATAATTTTATCGTTTATATATTTTACTAGTATTGTATATCAATTTTACTATTTTTATATTGATTAAATGATCATATCAATGTTACTACTACGATTTGATCCTTGACATGCGTATTGCTCCTTTACTGTGCTTTGAATTTAGTTGTAGGTTTTGATGACATGGTGGATTTTTTAGCTTATTATATGTGGTTAAATAATTTTAGGTCAGGGCTGATGAAAAAGAGTGTGAGGCTAGTTAAGATTCTTTAAATTCTGCTCCTTTTTATTTTAGTTATTTTTGTACTCATGATAGAATAGTTATGGCATGATTGCATGATCTTGAGTAGTGTATATTATTTTTTAAAATTGAATATATATATATATATATATATATATATATATATATATTGATCGGTAGTTTTATTTCTAATGTTATTCATATTAATAAAAGAAATTATGTAGCTTTGATTATTATTTATTAAAAGATAAAATAATAATTCTTTCAATTTAGATTATGGGGTATCACAATTTATATTAGAATATAGTTATTAGAAGAATTCAATTGTTATCAGAGCTATAGGATTTGATTGAGAGTTTGATAAAATGGGTGGTTTAAAATTTATTATTTTACATACATAATTACATGTGTGTATTATTCATATCATATTAAATTATTCTGGTGAAAAGTTGAATGAATCAATTAGAGTCAAATATATTAAATAAGTAACATAGTACAACTCTAATGCCATCAGAAAGTACGATGCATTTGGCTACTATTATAGCACAAGTAATGGGAGATGTGTAGAGAAAATCAGCTGGAAGTAAAGAAGAAGAGGGAGACAAGCACTTACACAGATTTCACAAGTTGAAGCCTTTACTATTTAAAGGAACTTTAGGATCTAAGGTTGCAAAAGATTGGTTACTAAGGATAGAAAAGATCTTTGACTGCATGCAGTGTTTGGAGAGATGCCATTGATTGTGTTCCTCTTTAAAGGAGAGGCTGAGAAATGGTGGGCTGGGTAGCATAGAGAGAAATTTCAAAGGAAGATAAACATTGAGATCACTTTTGGCATGTTCACTGCAATATTTAGAACATGGTTTGTACCTCCTTTAGCTTAACGATAAATGCAAGAAGCTTTTATTAAGTTGGAGTAGGGATGCAAGACAATGATGTAGTACAAGGCTAAGTTTACTGCACTAGCTAGATATGCTCTCACTTGATTCCTATGTGGGCTCCAAAAATTCGTGCCCCGGCCTCCCCTTCGTAGGAGAGTTTTGACGATGTTCCGGGACAAATTTTTAGAAGGCAGATGATCTTTGGGATAAAGCACCACCTAGAGATTTCGCCCTCATTTTGTGAGGACTTTATGATCTGGTTCTAGGTTTCCTATAGGCGCAAGCCCCTATAGTTAATTACCCCTCTCGATCATGAGAGAGCACTTTCGATTAAGACTAGTCATGAAGTAGGTACAACATACCTAGCATATAGTAGCAACATGTGAATTTTTTTTTGTAAATTTATAAATTTATTATTTTTATACTTAAAGAGGATGGTGGGGGGAATGATGATGAGCCCGATCAAGATCCCATGGTTCCGTCGTCCCGGGCCATCGTGGTCCCTAGTTTACTTAGTCAGAGGAGGTAGTCGACCCAACCTGACAGAAGGATCCTTGTCGGCAGCCATGGGTTGCTTCGTCCAAGGGGACCTTGTAGACATGGGGTGGATGCTTGTTTAAGGAGACAAATTTTAGTCAACCTTAGCTAACAGAAAGCTTTATGTCTTATTAAATGCACCCTATAATTCATTACTCAAGGGGTTTTTAACCATTGGAGAACATACGGGCTTTGACCGTAACCGTAATATAGTGGTGCTATTTTGCATCAAAACCACCCGGTCAAAGGGCACATGCCACGTCTCCACTGGCGAGAAATCATTTGAGAATGAATCACAGTGATACATTCAATTAGACATTTTGCTCTTTGTGAGTTGAAGTTATTCTGAAATTTATCATCCTTAACAAACGTTTGCGGATGATGAATGGAATTTTGCTTTAAGTTTTAAATAATAAATTTTATTTGAATATTTTAAAATTTATCAAGATTTTGTTCCAAATATGCATGTTTTGAAATACCCTCCGGTTGAGATTAGCTTTAAACACGGCCATCATCGGGGCGGATTTGGAGTCGTTTGCAAATTTTTATAATTTATAGAAATTTGAGGGCATTTAAATAGTTGATCCCCTCCGATTGATATAGACTTTCAACACGGCCATAATCGGGGATGAATTTAGCATTTGAAAATATTTGTATTTCATAAGCATTTTGAAATATTTGAAGGTATAGAATCCCCTCCGGTTGATATCAACATTCAACACGACCATCATCGGGGATGAATTTAGCATTTGAAAATATTTGTATTTCATAGGGGTGTCAATTCGGGTCAACCCGTCGGGTTCGGGTCGAACCCAACCCGACCCGTATCTAAACGGGTCAACCCGAACCCGACCCGTTTTTACAAACGGGTCGGACATTTCAACCCGGACCCGACCCGGCCGGGTTGCCGGGTTGACCCGACCCGACCTGCGACCCGGCAGCGTTCTTCCAATCTCTCTTTTTTTTTTTTTCAAATTTGGCAAACGTGCTCTCAAAATTGGATCCCACCTTGAAGCGACTGGAGACCGGAGACGGACGCCTGTGCACAAACTTGATAAAGTTTCAACAACTGGTGTTGATACTTTCCTTCATCTTGTAAAACACAGAGATTTTTTTTTTTTGGGAAGGAGCTTGAGCTGCACGGAGCTCGGAGCATGTGAACAGGATGTCAGATCCTTGGGCGGAGCAATGTTAAGGAGCTTGTTATGGAGTGGCTGAGTAATCCATCAAATGATCCTTGCCTTTCCATCAAGGATAAGGAGCACGTGAACAGGATCCGGGCTTTGAAGGGCTCGAGGAGAAGTTTTGAGAAGCCCAAAGCGCCATTTTGAGAAGACATTTCTTTATTTTTTTTAAATTAAACGGGTTTACGGGTTGACCCGGTAACCCGCCGGGTCAACTCGACCCGACCCGTTTGATTAAACGGGTCAAATCTGTGAACCCGAACCCGACCCGTTTATCAAACGGGTCGGGTCCAACCCGGATTTTCCGGGTCGGGTCCGGGTCGGGTTGTCGTGTCGTGTCAAATATTGACACCCCTAGTATTTCATAAGCATTTGGAAATATTTGAAGGTATAGAATCCCCTCCGATTGATATCAACATTCAACACGGCCATCATCGGGGATGAATTAGCATGTATATTAGACTTTTAAAATTAAATATGCACACTTCTCGAGGCGGTGATTCACTTCTCAAGGCGGTAGCACTCTTCTTGGAATAGTCGCTTGCTTTCCAAGGCTGCTACACTCATCTTAGAGGTGTTGACACCCTGCTCGGTGCATCATATTGACATTTAAAAAATTATTTTTCTATGCAGGAGGGGGGGGGGCATTAAACGCCTTCTGTCCGCTTGTAAAAGTGGTGCGGATCCGGTGGCGTTTTAATTCTTTGTTTATTTTATTTTATTATAGCCTTCAATATAGTGTGTCTTTCAAGTGTATTTTGAATTTCATGAATGAGCATTCTCATATGTCTTCCTTAACAATCTTGTTGAAAAAGCTCACCTCCTTTGGCATATTCCATCACAAAACAAATCTTGATTTTTTGTTTGTTGTGTAGAAGCAAATTGTGTCATATTTGGATGCCTCACTAATCTCATTATTTATATCTCATGTTTGATCTGATCCATGAGCTCAACAATGAAAGATAATGATTTGAAACACAAGGAGTTTCTTTGATTTTGTTGAATTAAATAATGGAGGCACTTGTATAGCTTGTTGAGTCTCATTTTGATGGTTTTTGGCATCAATTGGAAGCTTTTCAACCAAATAACAATCAAAGCTATATTTGGGTTTTCCACTATTTTGATATTTGGCTTGGACCAAATTAATTCTAATGAAATAAAGATGAATCTCAAGCAACATACAAGAAAGTGTGAGCTCGTATTAGAATATATATATATATATATTCACATTGGCCTCACTATAAATTTCTCAAAGTTATATCATCATGTATGTTGAGATTGATCCAATGGTGACTAATTTTTCTTTGTTCATCGTTAGCATCAACATAAGATAGTTAGGAAGATAATTCTCTCTCTCTCCACCAACCATAATCCAATCGTAGCCATTAGATTTTTTTTTTTTTTTAATGATTGCATTTGGATTTGTCTTTTTTTTTTTGGATTTAGTTTCTCCTTGTAGGCTCACATTAATCAATGATTAAGAAGGAATTTATAACCAAAGAAATCTTTCTTCGCTTTAATATCTTAGTGATTTTTTTTTTTTAACAGCAAAGTAGTTGGAATCACAAAACCACATGTTATGATCATTTTTCCAAAGAGTTTTCCCATATCATCATGTCCCAATAGGCATAAGAGAGAAATGTCGTCATCTAAAAATAATTTTATATTTATTTGATTGATTTTTTTATATATATATATAAATAATTCAATTTGAGCACAAGTATTCTTCATAATTTATTTAATTTGAGTCCAAGAAATCTCCCAAAAAGTATTTAATTTAAGCTCGAGAATTATTTCATTTGAGTTCAAAAAATCTCTCAAATTATTTAATTTGGGCTCAAGAAATATTTCAAAATTATTTAATTTGAGTCAAAGAAATATCTCAAATTTATTTTGATTGAGCTTAAGAAATATCAACTTATTTTATTCAGGCATTTGATCGTCAAAATTTTGGCAGCATCCCGACGTCTCCCCCGCGTAGGGGGCATCTACGGGGAGTCTAGGCTTGACCACCACGCGCAATAAAGGCGTGTATGGTTGGTGTCCATTTACGTAGACACCGCGGCCGTATACTTTCTTCCCACCACGCGCAATAAAGGCGTGTATGAGGTCTTTAAATGTACCTGTTTGAAAACACAATTATTTCCCCGCGTACGGGTACTTATAAGTAACCCCGCTTCGCCGTAGGCGTCGCACCGGGCTTCCATCCCACCACGCGCAATAAAGACGTGTATGGGCGGTTCTCCGGTGCGTCGCGAACGCCGAAGACAGGATTTGAGCTTTAAAGTTTGGCGAATAATATACCTTGAAAAGCAAGCAAAACGACGACGACAGAGATTTGTGGCGAGGCTAATGATTTTTTTTTTTTTAATTTTCTGATTTGATTTTTTTTATAGAAATATATTTATATATTTATATACTTATATAGAAAGAGGAAAACAAAGAGTAGAAAGAGAAATAGTTACTGTTTGGTGAGGTTTGAATGAAGAAAAATGTGGAGTGTATAGTAGACGAGAGAATTGAGGAGTTGTGGCCAATGACTTCTGTTGGAGGTTGATTGTAGTGGAGTTGGCTTGCAGTGGAGTTGGGAAGGTTGTGAGGTGAAGGCTTCTTAGGAATATGAGAGAGTGAAAGAATGAGGCCGTGAGTAGAGAATAGAGAGAATTGTTGTCGTTGAGTTGGGCGTGAATAAGATAAGATGCCAGAGACATTGTGATTTGTTTTATTATATTTTATTTCAATCTTTAGCTAGAGTAAGCGGTGAACAAGCATGCAAGCTAACACATAGGTAGATGAATTTGGCCCTTGTTGTAGCAGAAGACACATCAAAGGAATAATTTGCCAAAACAAGTTAGTAGCAAGCACGTGGATTGAAACGTGTAGAAGCAAAACTTCAATTTGTAGGTTGTATGAGTGGATATATATATATATACAGCATATATACAGATTTTTTTTTAATCATCTAAATATATAATTTAATTTTATTAAATTAGATGATAATGATGATTATTATTATTATTTTTTTAGGTTATTAATTTTAATATTATTATCAAATTTATACTACTTAAATGACATATTTTGAAATAACTTTTTTTTTTTGTTGTTGTTCATTTTGATTTTTTTATGACATTTTTTTATTTATCCTGCCTCATTTGCCGACCAAATTTTCAATTAACGGGCATCGCAATTTACGTGTCGTTGCCTCGCAACTCAAGCCAAATTTTATATTTTCACTCGCGCAAATATCCAAATAATATCGCAGTCATTTCTCAGTGTTTTCGACGTTCAAAACATAATGGAGAAATTCATTTTGCAAGCGAACACCATTTAGGCAATGTTGACTATGTCCGTAGTCAGTCAATTTTGATCACTTTCGTTCAGTTTGATTGTGAGGGACCCCTCTTTGGTTAAATTCGATGCTCTAAACTCATCGACGAAGACTGTTTAACAAGTGTAAGCTATTGGATAGTTTTTGCTAGCATCGCATCCACTAACATATTATCGTTCGATCGAGTCGCATGCGAACAACTTATATTTGATAAATTTGATGTCCTGAATGCATCGATATGATCCATTTTGTAATCGGACAAAGCTTTAATCATTTCATTATGATCGAGGCACTCCGATCTTCGTTTTGAGCGATGTATTGTTTCCCAACAATAATCGATCATTATCTCGTTTGCTTGTATTGAATATGGCAAATATACAGAGGTCAACATCCTATTACCAAGGAAAAGTGCTATAGGTTTTTACAAGGGTTAAATAGGGAGATGAGAGGTCCATTAGTACCTTTACAGATTCAGGAATCTTCTGTATTGGTGGAGTGGGTCAGACTGATAGAGATTGATTTAGTAGCATCAACATCCTGATATGAGGTGGGCTCCATATATGTTGTCAGTAGGAAGAGGAATAGAGATGAACCAAATAGAGAAAGAGACAGTGATAAGAAAAGTAGATATTATGATTCGAGGAGATCTGGATCGGTAATATCTACACGTAATCACAACAAGTGCATTTATTATGGTCGATATGCATGTTAGTGTTACTTATTGACGGGGCGATGTTTTTGTTATGGACAACTGAGATATAAGTTAGCAGGTTGTCCTCAGAGGGGATTTGGAGGAAGTATTGATTTTGTTGCAGGACTGTCCAGATAGATAAAGGACAAAGGAATATAGGGCTAAGGGTATATAGTGAAAGATCAACTAACATAGCAAATGACAAAGTTGTTAGTAGTAATCAGAGGGAGATTGTTGCACCACGACCGACTGTATCTAATCCAGTGATGCTGCATGTGTACAACTTACATTATTTAGAAGATAAATAATAACATGAGAGTTATACTGGTAAGAATTTTATTTTCAATGATTGCATGACATATCATATCATACATAATTGAATGACATATGATAGAATGAATTATATGATTATATAATTTTTAACGAGTTTTGATTTGAGTTTTGATCATACGAATTTGATTTATATCGATTATGTGCCCAAATCTTTAAGGAAAATATCGGGGATAATATTTTTTTTAAGGTGGATAGATTGTAATAACTCATATAAATAATTTTTTTAGGACTCATTATAAGTGAAATTTAAAAATAGTATTCATTATAAGATAGGCATTATTGTGTTTTAATTTTACGATTTTTTTTATAATTTTTTGGCACTAGTAAAAATTCTTAAGAAATTGACACATGCCGCATGTCAGTACAAATTGAGATTTTGGGGCCGTCAGATATCCATTTTGTAAAATGATTTCAACAATATTTTCTAAATAAAATGATTTATTCTTGTTGGTTTCCAGATCTATAATTGCATTCAGCGTACGCACATAATAATTTTTCCTTAAACTAAGTCTTAGTGAGATTCATGTATGTCAACGACTTTTGAGAAAATGTATAACATATCTATAAACCACTTGAAGGTGATTATCTGATAAGTTAATGACAAACTATCAAAGATTAAGAGTAATATTATCTCCAATATTACAATAATTGATTGTATTGCGTAGGGTTATTTAACTCATCAAAAACTTCCAATTGAAAAGTGAAGAACACGTTATGGAGCATCATCAATTTTTTTGGTCATCAATATATCAACAATGGTATATTTTTAATAGTTTTTTAATATGGAGATGTGGTTTTTTTTTTTTTTTGAATATGTACATATAGTTTTTAAAATATTTTGGTCATAACACTTGTATTAAGTGATTGTTTGGTTACAAGCATTTTACATACGAGTGTGTTTAAATGGGATGTAAATTAAATCAATATATTAGAAATATCTATCGTATTTGATTGGTCGTAAAATAATTCATTAATTCGCATTTTTGTATGTAGTGAAGTGTAATGTAAATCAAAATTTTTATCACAACTCATTATTGAAACAATTTTAAGGATAGAGGCGCAGGTTCTGACAGTCAAGTACATGGAGGTTTCACGAATGTTATGGATGGAGGAAGTGCATCACGAATGGAGGATTTTGTAGAGGTGTGTTACAAATGGAGAACACTGCAATGAAATGAAGCAAACAAAGGCTTATTGACAATGTCCTTGAGGCGTTTTTAGAGGAAATGTTCCATTTATAGCATTTTGACATGCCAAGCAAATGATATGCAAACATAACATTTGCGAACAAAGGAGGTTCCGTCGGGGATGGAGGAGGCACATCGTAAAGGATTTGCAAACATTACTGATGAATAGTTCATCGATGTCAATGGCAGAGGCTATGTAAAATTTCTCAGAGCCTAACTCTTCTTCAAACACAATATATTTGAAATTTATCTGAATCGAACAGTCAAATTCATTGAAAATGAACTAAAGAATTTTAAGTACTTTAAACAAACTACTTTCTATTTATATTTCATCCAACAAACTATTAAAAATTTTATATTTGATTTACTCTATATTCATAATTCTTACAATTAAAAAACCCCTAAGTATTACCTATTAACAGGCTATGCAACTTAACGTTCATATTAAACTATTATTTAAAAAAGTGATAAAATAATTAATTAAGAAGTACTTAAAAATTTTAATTTAAGCCACGTGCATCACGTGTATTTTATCTGCTGCTATAAACATATGTTAACGGCCTGCCTTTTCATTACTGAAATTAGCCTCATTTGTTTTCCATCGGTGCCCTTAAGAATAATTATAAAAGAGTGCCCAATACTGGACTCCACGATTAATATAGCAAAATCACAGGGGTATTATAGTCATTTAAGTATCTGAACTAGTGGCAGCCGAATTTTTTATATATTCATAAAATTTAGAATAAGAAAGGAATCCAAATAAAAAATCGAGCTTTTTTTTTTGACCCTTTTGGTCTTTTTCATTAATTGCCAAAATTTTCGATCTCAATCTCGTTTTCCTCGATCCGTGCCGGCCGATCCACGAATCGAACCGCGTCGTTTTCGATCTCGTTTACACTTATCGATCGATATCGGTTTTCTCTATCATCCGTCCTCCCGGTTGAATCTAGGGCTGCCGTGTTTTCTACCTCTGTCGACCCCGATTTCTTGATCTATCGCGTTAATAGGTTGTTGGATCTGGATCTTCGTTATCCCGTATTGGTTTATTCCGGCCTTTCCTTTTTGCGAGCCTCTGTAGAATTTCTACTTTTTTTAGGGTTTCGTAAGGGGCTTGCTTCGTGGGCTCTAGGGTTTCGATCCGTAGATCCGTTGCTGTTATTGTCCCTTTATTATTCGTTTTGTCCATCCGCTGCTTATTCTGATTTATTTTTGCAGATATTATTGATCGATCCGTAAGGGGGACTTCTAATTTACAATTGTAGTCCTTGGATCGTTGGCTTAAATTGTTTTATTTATTATTTTTTCCTAAAAATCCGTTGACTTTCAAATCCTGGGGTTAGGGTTTGAAAATTGACGAACTTGTGGGCCGTTGACTGACAAATTGGGGGTTTTGGGAGGAGATAAATCTTCTAGTTATTTTATTTAAAATATTGTCGGTCGCAGCATAGATCCATCTCTTGAGGATATAACTCTAGTCACTTGTGGAGGGCCCACCCCTTTTTTCTTGAGGCATTCCTGGGGGCAGCTATTGAGAGGTAAAGACCAGCTTCAATTTTAGTTCGTTTTTTTTTCTCACATAACTGAAATCCTTTCACATTTTAACTTCTAATATTTGTTTATATTAAGTTCCTTTTTTTGGGGGGAGCACACACACACAAAAATTAGGAAAGATGAACTGAGAAATGACATAAATTATATATTCACACACACAAAGAGTGAGATAGTGAGGCCTTGATCAAATAAAATAGAAAGCTTAAACCTTTTGATTTATTTCTTTTTCATTATTTTTTGGCCATTGTGATGCAAAATGCAATTTAAGAATTGGATTTCTATCTACATTATTGTAATTATCTTAGTGCAAATTCATTGATTATTATAGTTGTTTTGTTGGAAATGCCAATGGCTTATGAGGTACTTCTGTACAATCATATCACATTTAAATTTTAATTGTAACTTGTTGTTTAGATTAGGACCAACATTGCTTTATATAAATATATTAATAGTAAATTCTTCTAATTTTATCACTTCTACAGTTTTTTTTATTTATGTTTGGTGTTGTCCATGTGGACATGATTGTGGTAAGTTCACAAGAAGTTTAGTATTTTTTAAATTATCAAATCATTGACCAAGATATTTTTACTCTTGACTTTTAATTCAAAGTCTTTTAAATTTGAATACAATAACAACATCATCATCAAGCCTTTATCCCACTATGTGGGGTTGGCTACATGAATTTTTTTTCTCCAAAAGTCTTTTAAAATTTTGAATAATGAAAAAATTTTGATTTTTCAATCATTTAGTCTAGTACTCTCTCTCTCTCTCTCTCTCTCTCTCTCTCTCTCTCTCTCTCTCTCTATATATATATATATATATATATATATTGTTTTGCAATAGGGCTTTAGTAAGGATTTCTTGCTTCATGTTGATATTATTGCGTAAACTAATTTACTTAGCTACTGGTAATGGCTCTTTATGCTTTGATACATGCTATTTTGAGGTGATAGTTTTGATAAGTGAAACTTCTACTTAATAAGTGTAAATTTGACAAAAGTCCTAATCAACGCATGTGAAAGGGAAAGCAATCCTGCTCCTATCATGGTAAATGGAAGACATTTTTAGAATGTGCATAGAAATTAGTAAGACAAAAGTTGAATACATGATATGCCAATTAGTGTGGGAATTGACATTTTTTAGGTTTTATTGTTGAAAGATCAACATTGCTATTGCCAAGTCCGAAGTCCTGGATGAGAAAAGTGGAGGGTTGTGTTAGGTAGTCGACAACCAGCATAAAATTTGTCGAATAATCGACCCCAGGTAGCGGGATAAAGACTTGATGTTGTTGTTGTTGTTGCATTATAAATGGAATGTGGTTATATTTTAGAATTTAGATAATTATTTATGGTTTTAAATTAGAGTTGCGAAAGTGAAGAAGTGCAATAGGAGTATTATGTGATAAGAAAATATCATGACATCCTAACGATAGATGTTTTTACATTAAAATTGGACCGCCTATGCTACATGACTTTCAAGGTTTGGGAAAAATGAACTCAATAGTAACCGAGTTAAATATGATAAAATGCGAATATAAAAATTGATACTCAGTAAATCTGGAGAGAATATATTGCAAAATAGTTATATTGACTAGATGGTGGGAGAAGCATCAATCGAAGATGAGATTTAGGAAAGTATATTTGTAACTGCTAGTGACTGGAAGTCTGGAACAAGGGATTTAGAATTTGCCTGATTTGGAAATATGGATTTTAGAGTATGTCAATTACCCCAAAATTTTATTTTGCATTTCATTTTTTTTCCAAACCAAACACTTTTAATGTTGGAATGCAGTGAAAATGAATACAATACAGTCCTAATGCATTCAACTAAACATCTCCCTATTCTTTTAGTTCCTTGGTTGTTTCGTGAAAGACCAACTTATTTTCCTTGTTAGCAGTGCTAAGTGACTTTTTTGTGCTCTTAGTGTCAAATTTAGGAAACTTTATTTTTGATATTGCTTGTCATATCAATTATTAAGTATAGTTTTTGTGACAGTAAATTAAACGAGTTACACAGAAGCAGCATGGTCATCATTATCCCTATTCGAACTGTGTTGAGTTGGCGTTATGAATCCTTCCTCTCCAACTTATAATGAAATTATCTAGACAGCCCGGAAATATGCATATTGTTGCAACAGTTTGGATGATGCAATTCTATACCGTTTGTCTGAGTGAATTCCACTTATCAAAGGTGTAGAACAAGGTGAACAAAGACACCGGTTATTTAAGAATCTAGCTTGAGGCAAATGTATCACATATTCACATGAATCACATCATCTATTTTTGCTCGTGAACCGGGATGTGAGAGTGTTTTTCTAGTTGGGGTTGGTGATCTTTTAATTGAATACATTTGTAATATGAACTTTAGCTATGCTAGGCTAAGGCGGATTGAGATTATGAGTTAGTTATCCTTGTATCTTTTTTCTTGGGCAAGTTTCAGCCTCAAAAGTCTGCAATCTGGTTTCCCATATTAGAGGGTTTGGATTGCTATGAATGATCATTCTACCTCTTTAGGCTGTTTTATAGCATTTTATTTTTCTATCCTGTAAAAAAGAAATGACTATGAATTATGTAAATTCATGCTTATTAATTTCAGAGAGCTAAAGACTTAGAAAACTAAATAAATCATGATTCATGCTTATTAATTTCAGAGAGCTAAAGACTTAGAAAACTAAATAAATCATGGATTCAAAGATGGGAGATAAGCACCTTATGACAGGGATGAATTCATTGAATATCTTAGAAAGTAGGGCTTCCCATGTTCAGGGTTTGATGTGTTTATATAACTAAAACTAATAACACACTTTTTGACTGTACCAAGTTACTCATGCAAGTTCTGCGTTTGATGTATATGTTTTAGTAGCTGTATTAGATCCAATGGAGATTGCGATCTACCATTCTAACTAGCAGCTTGTATGTCCACTGAAACTTAGTTAAGTTGTGTTTCTATATTATTGCGAGGCTAAAAATATGGATCTTTATCCAAGTCCTTGCCATAAGTAGGGCGATCATTCTTTGGATCACTCCACAGGGACATAAATACATCCAGGTTTTTTTGTTTAAAATAACTTAGAACAATAAAAGTCCCTCGTTTTTTTGAAAATATTGGATATTTCAGTTTTTAATTGGCTAAAAATCAGATGTATTTTTAAAATTCAAAGAGTTTTTGTGTGATTTGAATTGCACTTAGATTAAGCTAATGATTTTGATAAAGTAAATATAAATGTTCTCACTTCACAAGTTCTATTTGGACACGTAAATGATAATGGTTATGAATTGAGAAGGAACAAGCCCTTTTTCTTTCACAATTTCAATCGAACATCTTAAAGAGTGAAGCGAACATGGTCAGCATCGAAACCTGCATTTGTTGTTTTCCTTCTTCCTCATGCCCAACAGTCAATTATAAACTCTATAATTCAATGGTAAAAAAGTTGCTTGTAATACTAGCGATATTCATATGTTAAAACATTTTGATACTTTAATTGATGCGGACATTCGACGGTGGACATTAATCAAAGGAAGAGTCGAAGAGCGACGACCGAGATCCCTCCATTTTATCTTTAGTTTAATAATTGTGTTTTTTTTATTTAATTATGCATTTTCCGTTTTTACCCTTTAGGGTTTTGTCTTATGTAAGCCCAAGGGGCAAAGTTGTCTTTTAGTTTCTTTTAAGGCCTATATATAGAGGTTCTTGCTCTTGTATTAGATCAATGATGGATTAATAGAAAAATTATTTCTACACTTTGTTCTTGAGAGTGATGGGAGTTCTTAAGAGAGTGGAAGTCCCTATGTGAGGGCAATGAAATACCCACCAGCCGCAAGATGTGTTTGGGCTCATGGTTGAAGTCCCTTGGTGAAGGGCAACGCATCACCTCTCAGCCGCAGGAAGTGTCCGGGCTCACGGTTTATTTTCTTTCTCTAATCCCTCACATCCTTCTCCTTTAACCGCCGGCTAAATCTTCCCCTTGCCGCCGACTTTCTACCTCCCATTCTCTTCCCCACCACCGGCCACTCACCCCCTTTTCTTTTCAACCATCGGCCACCACCCTCCCCTTCTTCCAACCGCCGGTCTCCTCCCCATCTCCACCCTAAAACCCCATCAAATTGCCACCTTCTCCACCAAGTCGCCACTTCCTTTAGCACTCTCATCCTAGTCTCCTTCTTTCCTCTTTGGATTTGTTTTAATTTTGAAAAGTTTTGAATTTAAATTTAAATGAATTTAAATTTTAAATATTTTCCTAAATTAGTTATCTTATTTTAGGAAAGTATTCTAATCAAACCTATTTCAAATTCCAATAGGATTTGATTTAAATACTCTTTCCTAATTTAAGATTCCCCACTTGGCAAGCTTTAAATAACCTAATTAAGAGGCCCATTAATGCTCCCCTAATTAAGCTTCTAATCCCACCAATTACTCCCATATCTATGGCTAAATTAATTTCAGCATTTTGAATTTGATTCACTTCTATTTTAAATTCAAAATTATGAAATTAAATTTCTCTCCAAAAATCGCCGCTCAACCTAAACCCAACCCACTCCTCCTAGCCGTCGGCTTTAGCCCCACCCTTTTTCCTCCTAAATTTATTCTTTCTTAAATTAAGTCGTTTTAATTTTGGTTAATTAATTTTCCTAAGTGGATGTTCAATTGGGGAATTAATTAATTTAGGAGGGAGAGAAAGAGATAGGGGCCGGCCAAAGAACGAGGGGAGAGAAGTGTCTAGGTTCGATGAATGTAGGAAGATGTGTCTAGGTTTGATGAATGTAGGAAGATGTGTTTAGGTTTGATGAATGTAGGAAGATGTGTCTAGATTCGATGAATGTAGTAAGATGTGCCTAGCCGCCGGCTTTAGCCCCACCCTTTTCCCTCCTAAATTTATTCTTTCCTAAATTAAGTCGTTTTAATTTTGGTTAATTAATTTCCCTAAGTGGATGTCCAATTGAGGAATTAATTAATTTAGGAGGGAGAGAAAGAGATAGGGGCCGGCCAAAGAATGAGGAGAGAAGTGTCTAGGTTCGATGAATGTAGGAAGATGTGTCTAGGTTTGATGAATGTAGGAAGATGTGTTTAGGTTCGGTGAATGTAGGAAGATGTGTCTAGGTTCGATGAATGTAGGAATTTTGAATTGAGGAGTTTTGAATTAAGCATTCCTTGATTGAGGTTGATGGGGAATCATTTCAAAATTCATACATTCATCGAACCTAGACACATCTTCCTACATTCATCGAACCTAAACACATCTTCCTACATTCATCAAACCTAGACACATCTTCCTACATTCATCAAACCTAGACACTTCTCTCCCCTCCTTCTTTGGCCGGCCCCATCTCTTTCTCTCCCTCTTAAATTAATTAATTCCCCAATTGGACATTTACTTAGGGAAATTAATTACCCCCCCCCCCCTGCGGTTCTACAACATTAATGCAAACAAAAATAGTCAATGGGCTCACCGATTTGACTTGAGGAACTCGTAAAATATTTGTTTGTTAGTTCTCTCTTGCTGAAATTAGAGTCCTTGAACCCGAAGAACTTGTCAAAAACCCACAGAACAAACTAGTTGTCTACCCCACAAACCTTTATCCGTATTGATCAGGACAAAAGGATTTCCATCCATTCAGTTGATTATATGACAAGGGATATGGG
Source organism: Dendrobium nobile (assembly GCA_022539455.1). Classification (NCBI taxonomy): domain Eukaryota; kingdom Viridiplantae; phylum Streptophyta; class Magnoliopsida; order Asparagales; family Orchidaceae; genus Dendrobium; species Dendrobium nobile. The sequence goes on along the minus strand of CM039722.1, from coordinate 58,741,462 downwards.
TGGAGTTTTCAAGGTGAGCAAGAGACGTACTTCTTTACTAGATCAACATGTTCACCTCAGAAAAGATCAGAAATCATAATAGCACAGATAACTTTTTGTAATATCATTCTAGGCAATAACAATCTTTTACCAGTTAACATAAATGGATCAGAGAATTGCCATTTGGAATTATGTGATAAATTTCCTTATATGAAATTCTCAATTTTGAAATACTTATGAGGGCAATTGATCAATTAGCTAGAGCATCTTTTTTATTTGTTCAACTACGTAGAAGTGGTATCTATTTTGAAAAAAACCTCAACACCAAGAAAATGGTTTATTAATAAAGATAAATGATTTGGATAACCAATTGTATCATTCCTTATGTATTCCTTTATGAGGCGTCTTAAACTCTTTAAATAGTCTTCTTAATTCATAGGCAGCGTAACTTTTGATGATTATGTTCAATGTATATTGTGTAAATTATCCCTTTTTCTTCTAATCTATAATTGTTATCTACAAATGCTTTGATGCAATGCTGTTCATTGGGGAGTCTTATTATGAACTTGAGGGATGCTATTATTGAATTAGATGCTCTCATCATTTGTATATTAACTTGTATTTCCTGCTTCCTTGCTGAAGATGTACAGCAAGCACCCTTGTGTTCCTGATGATCCTTATCAGCTTGCCTATGAACATGGTAGACAATTGGAGTTTGCTGTACATCTTGGATCATCTGCAGAAGTTTCTCTTGATAAGCTTGAGCATGGGAAATATCAAGTATCAGGTATAGGGGTATATTTATTTAGCATTATATGAAGGTATAAGTTGCCTACTGGATTGATCGTATTTTTATCTGAAGATGGAGAGAAGGAACATTTTGAAGCTACTAGCGTTGCGGACATGGAGTTCAAGAAGCGAATTGCTAATATTCCTATGGGGGATGCTGCAAAAAGCACCCAAGGAACTGAAGCATCAGAGAATGGTAAACGTCCTGCTAACATCGTATGTGGTGAATTGGTGAATAAGCGTGCAAAAAAAGAGGATCAAACAGGAAAGCTGGAACACTTTGCGGGAAATTCAAATTCTCCTATTAACATTACTTTTGAAGAAAAAACTTTTTCAGGTAGTTTTCAATAAAAATATAAAATAAAATACCCAAACTGCTTTGCATATTGTGCCTATGCTTCTTTTCATTTTGGATTGTTACATGTAGTACTTTAATTAATGGCAGTAAGTAGCATAATTTTTAATTAATGCACATGATAATGTTGTTGTTTCAGAGGAGCCAGAATGGAAAATGGCAGCATCTGTTGTGAATGCTAATGGCGAAAGCCCCGCAGCAGCAACTAATTTGTTATCGCCTGGTGCAACATGCAATGCAAGTAAAGTGGATACCAGGCAAGGCCAGCCTGCTGGGCTGTCATTCTTTCCAGGATATGAATATCTCCATAGAGCTGGGTTGGACCTGCTGGAAGATGTTCATTCCCCGCTTTCGGAGCATTCTCATCGAAGACTTGTCCCTATTGGATTAGATCACCAAGCAGATCTTCCGCAGTGGACCCCCAAGGATTTTGGTTTCTCTGCAGCTCATTCAGCTCGAAGCAATGTGACACCAACATTGCCTGTTATTGAGAGCAATGAAGTCAGTGCAGACAAATGGCTCGGAATTTGTGTTATTCCTTTGCCTAGACTTCACTCTTCGTCCGTGGAGACTCATCTATGTTGCCCTAAACAAGACTGTGCTTGCGGTGATGAGGGCTCCATCAGATGTGTTAGTTATCATGTAATGGAAGCTCGGAAAAAGCTTAAAGGGGCACTGGGGAATAAAAAGTTCATGGAACTTGGATTTCCCGACATGGGAGAGGATGTTGCCCAAAGATGGACTGAAGAGGAGGAGAATTTGTTCCATATGATAGTGTTGTCAAATTCAGCATCATTAGGCAGAAACTTTTGGACCCTGCTCCCTCACTCTTTTCCATCCCGAAGTTTCAAAGAAATTGTTAGTTACTACTTCAATGTATTCATACTTCGGAAGAGGGCTGACCAAAACCGAATGGATCCTTTGAATGTGGATAGTGACAATGATGAGTGGCAAGAGAGCAGCGATGGTGAATTTGCGATGTCGGAGGAAGAGGAAGAGGAAGAGGATTCAGTAGTGGAGTCACCTAACGATGCCTCCGAAGATTTAGATTTTGACGATGAGGTTGACGATGAAGAGTATCAGAAGCATCTTGTTGCAACTGAGGATGAAGGATTCTATTGTGGCTCCGTTGGATCCACAGGATTTAAATCAAAGTCACCTTGCAAGCAGCCCATTGATAGAAGTTCTAGAGATTGTTCCTTGGATCAAGATGTTCAAGATGACTCCTGTACTTCCTTCGAGGGGCCATGTAATGCTTCCGACTCTTGCGTAGAGAGGGATCAAGAGAATTTGCACAAGGACCATAGAAGTAATTGTATGGTTGGTTTTGCTGATTATGAGTTTATTGATGGCCATCATGATTCAAAGCCATGGGATATCAACTATATTAGAGCAAATGAGAAAGAGTTTGATTTCTTTCCAACTTGTAATGTACTTGAAGAGGTGTTTGGGAAAGGCGTCTAGGGAGAATGCTTCAGCTCCCAACCTCTGAAAAAGCTGAAGTATATTCAGTCTGGCAGATCAAAGCTATTATTGATCTTTCTTTGTAAATCCATGTCGGCAATTAGGCAAAGCCTGGTCTTTTAGGTAAATATTGCGGTTGTTTTTAGTTCTTTGCCTTTCTTCATGATATCTTAATTTCTTGTGATTGTTTCATGAGTCCAGGAAAATTGTTATGGAGCTTTCAGAAATTCAAGTGGTCTGTTATAGGTTTTGATTTCCAATGTTCATCACTATTTAATCTTAATAAGAATTCTGTGCTGCACTTCTTATGTGCTAATGTTCATTAAAGTTAAGAGAAAATAATCAAAATTCTGTGCTGCACTTCTTATGTGCTAATGTTCATTAAAGTTAAAGAGAAAATAATCAGAATGGTCTTTGGCTCTGTGAAGGAGCAATATGATCTTCAATTATATATACATGTAGGATTGGAATTAATATTTTTTTAAGGTGGGCAAAATATGATTGAGACATTTATAATCTTAGAAGTGAAATAGAAAAGAAATTTTGGCAATTTTTTTTTAAAAACACAGGATAATAATTATTTATCATGAGTTGTTTCTAGATATGACCCTATTCATTAGAAACAAATATAAATTTTAAGAGTTACTCAAAAGTTACAGTTATTATATATATATAAAGAATATTTTAATATACTTTAAATAAAAAAATATTTAAAATTAATGTTGTTGTGGGCTATACATTTTTTTTTTTTTTGGGATAAAGTGAGAGAGCTCGGCTGTCGTCGTTGGACCCAATAGATTGTTATCGTTGGACTCTTACTGCCAAACCTCCAGTTGTCCGCCATTGTTGACCTCCACCTTCAGACTTTGGTAGACCAACAAACATTGTAAGACATCTTTCTGACTCATTGTTTTGACCAGTTTATCGCCGCAACTCTTTCACCCGGCCAACAACGTCGAACCTCCACCACTGTTGATGCCATTAGCGCGCAACCACAATTGTCAACCTTTTTGCCTCTTGGTTGTCGCCTCCACCAGACCTATGCTTAAGCATTGCCATCTAACTTTCACCTTCTAATCATCGTTGTCGAATCTTTCATTGGCCAATCGCTACAATCGGACCTCTATCGTCAAACCACTATCATAAAACTAGTGGTCATTCAGCCCCAAACCCATCCCGACTTATGTAAATTCTCCATACTCTTACAATTTCATGGTCTCTAAGTTAAGAGACTGGCCAAATTTTGTAATTCACTCAAATAGTAAAATCATTTAAGCTAGCAATGCCTAGTGGTTTTTCTTTTTTTAGGTTTTCTACATATAAAAACCTTTGGTTTTATCAAAACTCTTTCATTTCTTTACTTCTGTGTTGGACAATAACGTAAAGCTTGTATGTAAAGACTATGATCTTTGACCTGTCCAAGGAGAAGCTCCAAAGTGCCATATAAAAGAGGCCAAAAGAAATCCACCAAGGACATTTGACCTGTCCAAGGTCGCTTTCGAAAGTATTACTTAAAAGGTTGCTGGCCAAAGTATTGCTTGATAGCGTTAACCAGTCGAAATAAATTCACCATAGATGTTCGACATATCATAGATGGGTTGCTAGAGTGTTGCTCAAAGATGCTAACTTGTATGAAGATGTCAAGAGAAATTCATCGAAGGTTTTATACTTATTTGTGGTTATTTTTCAGAGTGTTGCTCAGTAACGTTAACATGTATGGAAAAGATCAAGAGAAATCCATTAATGATGTTTGATTTATTCGAGATTATTTTTTAGAGCATTGCTCGATAACATTAGCTTGTATGAAAGAGGTAGAGAGAAATCCATCAAGGTTGTTTGACTTATCTGAAGTTGTTTGTCAGAGCATTGCTTGATTACGTTAACCGATATGAAAGAGGTCGAGAGAAATCCATCAAGGATGTTTGACTTATCCAAACCATTTGTCAAAGCATTGCTCAGAATATTAACCCTTGTATGGAAGAGGTTGAGATAATCCACAAAGGATATTTAACCTAGTCGAGGTTAGTTATCATAGTGTTGCTCGGTGATGTTAACTTGTATGGTAGAGGTTGACAAAAATTCATCAAGGATGATTGACATATCCAAGGTTATTTGTCAAAATATTGCTAGAAGATGCTAACATGTATGAAAAAGTTTGAGATATATTAATTAAGGATATTTGAGTAATTTGAGATTGTTTATTAAAGCATTACTTGATGGAGTTAAACTGTGTTGAATAGGTCAAATTGAATCCCCATGGAATATATTATAGCTTGATTGGGAGAGGTGAATGCCATGTGTATCCTGATTTGAAGGTGAAGATTGGTCTATTTATAAACCATTATTGCCTTTTTAAGGTTGAGACAATGACCTTGTCCTCGAAGTTCAGCTGGGGACTGTATATAGTTTAGGATTCACTTGAAACCTTCTTGTATTTATGAGAAACCTTATAATAAATAGTTCCTAGTAAAATTATTATAGATAAGTAAAATAGTGGAGGGATTATCTTGACCATAATCATATTTGAGATTGAAACCAAGGTTGCCTCCCAATCCAAATCTACTTCCCATGTAAATGAAGCAATAATGGTTGATGGTTGAGAGGCAATAAAATAATGTCTATTTGCTATTGCAGCGATGTTGCCATCAATATTGAAAGACTTCTTATTAGGACTTGATAATAGATCATGATAGAGGGACAACCCTGCTTTAACAGTGCTTAGGATATTGACGTGAATGACCTTTCAAGGTTGCAATAAAAGGTTGCCCCTTAACTAGGGATCTTTTCTCATAGAAGGTGTCAAATTGTTTGTCCTAGAACATTCACGATAGTAGAGAGATATAGAGTTAAGCATCCAAGATTACACGAAGGCCCAATACATAGATAAATAAGAAAGAGATGTGCATGCTTTATAAGTGACACCAATATTTTTACGTGAAAAACCTTGAAGAGGGGAAAATCATGAGGTCTGACCAAGTTAAAATGATTATAATATTGTTTATTATTGATTACAAATGAGGCTATTCCTCGAGGGGAAAACCTTGGCTCGATGTAGCAAACATATATTAGATAGATCACATTACATAATGGGAGTTGGAAGAATTTAATGGAGAGTTATCCTCAAAAGAGTGTTATGTTTGGTTAGTAGGACTGTAGTCGGCGGGCTACGGAAGTCGAAGGGACCATAGTCAGCGGGTTACGGAGGTCTAAGGGATTGTAGTCGGTTGTGATAGTGGTCGGAGGGATCGTAGTCGGCAGGCAACGATGGTAGGAGAGACCGTAGTTGAAGGGAAATGATTGTTGGATGGATTGTAGTCGTTGTGTGATGGAGGTCAAAGGGATTATAGTCGGTGAGCAATAGAGATCAAAAGGACCGCATTCAGCTGAAAATAATGGTCGAAGGGACCATAGTTGAAAGGATGTGGTTAGAGGGACAATTATCAGTAGGCTAAGTTGGTCGGAGGGATCATAGTCGACTGGCGACGGTGGTCAGATAGATCATTACTCGTGGTTGATAGAGGTCGGAGGGACCGTACTTGGTCGGCGATAGAGATTGGAAGGACCATAATCAAAGGGTGATAATGGTCAAAGGAACATTAGTCGGTGGCAATCGTGGTCCAAGGGACTATAGTTAATAAGCAACGGTGTTCGGAGGGATCATAGTCGGTGGGCGAGGGTGGTCGGAGGGTCCATAATCAATGTGTGATGGTGTTTGGAGGGACTGTATTCGACGGGCGATGGTGGTTGGAGTGGTGTATTGATGGAAACCGGGTGGAGGTCTAACGGTGGTCGACGGCCTGACAGAGGTCCAACAGTGATCTGTGGACAAGCGGTTGTCCGACGACGGTCGACGATCAGATAGTAGTACAATGATGATCAAGCACAAGTCCGACAGAGATTGACAGCTGGGCAGTGGTCCGACAATAGATTGGAGACCAGGCGGAGGTCTGAGATTGATCAACTGATGGGCGGTGGTCCGACGATGTTCGAGCGGAGGTTCGATAGTGATCAGCGCATGGGCGGTGGTTTGATGATGGTCGAGCGAAAGTCCAATGACGGTTGGTGATTGGGCTGTGGTACGATAATGGTAAGGCGGAAGTTTGACGTAGATTGACGGTAGAGTCATTATCTAATGATGGTTCGGTGGTCGGGCGGTGGTTTAGTCGGCTGACGGAAGTTCGCTAGCAATTGTGCTGGGGTGGAGCTCTAGGATTCTTGAAGCCTTAGAACTATCTCCAATCTTCAGCCAATCTTCTCCTTCATGACGGGATCAGGGGTTTATTATAAATTTTTTAGAGTGGTACGCCTCACAGATATGGAGAAAATTTGGGGTAAATTTAGATAGCTCCATCGGACAATCCATATTGATCCCATTGATTATATAACATTTGCCAAGCATTTTGTATGCCGAAATGATGTAAAAATTAAGCAATCTTGGGCTTGTTGGATTCGTCTCTGAGCCGCTCGATTCAACTATAATAATATCATATTCATAGATCACTTGGTCATCTCATTAATGCTTTGAACCTTCAAAATATGCTTCGGCCCCCCAATTTGAACAAAAAGATGAATGTGTTTGCTCCTAAGAGGTTAAATTGTAATTTTTACAAGATAAACATGTCGATATAACTAAAATAAAATAATTAGAAATTTTCAACCATCTTAAACATTATATAACAAACTTTTCAAATTAATGAGTATAGATATTTAGGGTGCTATGGCTTAATCTCATAATTACCCATGACTTACTACTTCAAATGGCACCCCCACTAAGTGTCACATGGCAAAATGCTGATCATCCACGTGGAACAAAGTTGTAATATTACTATTATTATTATCATTATAGCCTAAAAATACAATACTTTGTTGGTGATAAAGCTCTATAACATGGGCTTGATGGGAGCTTTTACCAAGTCTTTCTCTTGCATTGGATTAGATTTTTAAAGCATGACGTGCAAGCTTTTCATTGTTATTTCATGTTATAGGCTGTAGAGCGGATCTGTCTCATTGGACTTTGTCATTTATCCGGTTTGATAGCGATATTGAATGGGAAAATAGTTACAGAGAGCTCTCATTTTCCAGCCATTAAGGAACGCATTAGATGCTCTCATGTTCTACGTGGCGTAATCGAAGCCGTCTAATCGCAGGATCCTCTGATCACTACAGTTGCAGCTATTTCCTCTGTTCACCTTCCTATCTCTCCTTTTAACTTTTCTTCCTTGCATGGATTTCGCCTCACAATCGCCTGTACATCAATCTCTCTCTCTCTCTCTCTCGCAAAAGATGGGAGTATCATCGCTTATAAAAACAGAGTAGGAGCTAAAGGATCATCCAAGGTTACTTCTTTTCAGATCGAAAAAGGCAAAATCGGTTCTTTAAGATCAATGTAGAAGGTGTTTATACAGAGGATCACATTGCGCAATTCCATCTCGCCTCACTTGACTTCTCTGTTCCTCACTTGAGTTCTCTGTTCTCTTCTCTACTTGTACTTATCCTCCCCTGTTTTCATTTGTTTTGTGTGTAGGAATGGAGAAGTACGTTTGCAAAGTATGTGGGCGAAGCTTTCCCAGCGGGAGATCACTTGGGGGTCACATGAGGACTCATGTTGTGCCGAGCTCTCCCATGGAGGATGAAGACAAACCAGTCAGTAAATACGACCTTAGAGATAATCCAAAGAAGTTGCAACGGTTTGATGATGTGTGTCCGGAGAAGGAGAAGCATATGGTTCATGCCAGGAAAGCGAAGGTTTGCTTCTCAGCGAATTCTTCATCTGTGATGCCAAGAGATGATGAGGAGGACGACGATTTATGGAGCGAAGGAAGTTATGATGAGCAAGCCGAGGAAATGTCGAGCCAATCTGATAGCGTAGTTTCCTTAATTTCAATGCCGGCGAGGAAGCGGAGGAGGACATCACAGAAGGCTATGAAGATCTCTGCTTTCTCTGCTCCACCAGCTTCATCCTCGGAGAACAAGAACGATATAATGAATGGAGCTCTGTGTCTGTTGATGTTATCAAGAGGCACTCATTCAATCCCAGATTTACCCGATGAGATTTCTCGCATGATTGGACGTGGAAAAGAAGTTCACTCTTTTCCTTCTGAAGATGAAGATCAGCAGCAGTTCAAAAAGCGAAAAATCTCATCTTTCCGCAAAAATTGTGATCATGGCGATATCAGTTCGGGCGGTTCATCAAAGCAATGCGATTGTGAATACGGAATGTATAAATCTCGCAAGAGAAAAAAGTACGTGTGCACAATCTGCAAGAAGAGCTTCCCTTCATATCAAGCTCTGGGCGGCCACAGCACAAGCCACACTAAGATGAAAGGAGCTAACCAGGAATTGATTAATCAGGATTGCGATATGCAAACTATTAGAAAATCACCAGAAAATTCTGAAAGTCATAAATGCTCAATCTGTGGCAAGACTTTTTCTACTGGACAAGCCTTAGGTGGTCACAAGAGATCGCATTTGGCTGAAGGAAATAGTTCTGCTTCTGCTGGTACTAATGGTGTTCATCCCCAACCAGTAGTAGGATTGGACATAGAGCAGAACTTTGCTAAGCCGAATTCCATTGATCTCAACTTGCCTGCAACTGATAACGACTGTTGAAAAACTGTACAGTTTCTTTGATAAAAAATTGCAGCTTTATTTCATTTGCTCTTCCAATTTGAAGCTTTGATCCAGATTGTAAATTCCTGCATCACATTCTTTTTTTCAAGTTTATTTGATATGATTATTGTTATTATTTAATTTTGTTTTAGCTGTAGCAATTGATATATATTGTTAATAAATACATTTTATCTATGTTGGCAAAAAATCTCTAATCAGCTGTGAAGTAATTTTAATATTATTTATATAAGAACATACATATTTAATAATTTCTTTAATTTGTCAAAGACAACCAATCAGCTATGATGTCTCCAAACACAGTGCTATTTTAAATTTTTAATACCTAAATGTTCCATTGTTTATTTTTTATTTTATTTTATTTTATTTATAATAATCGTCCATCGAAAAGAAGCTACTCATAGATGTTATTATTATTAGCGGTTGCGGTATTATTATTAGCTATTGGTGTACTATTAATATTATTAGCGGCCTCTTATTTTTTTTGGGACTTTTAAGTCAATTAAAAGCAAGCAAATTCATACAGATATCATATACACAAGCTTGAGACCCGAAGCCACTTAGACTTCATTTGGGACCGTTTTTTTAGTGCTTCTTAAAATGGCTTTATAGTTAAAAATTTAAATTTTAAAAAAAGTTTAAAAATTAAAATTGCTATACTAGAAAGCTGCTTTAAGAAGCATTAAGAAAGCCATCTCAGACGAAGCCTTTGTTTAGGACGTCTTTTTTACTGTTTCTTAAAACAACTTTCTAGTATATATACTTAGGCTTCATTTGAGCCAGCTTTCTTATTATTTTTCAAAACGACTTTCTACCACAAAAATATTTTAAATTAAATTTTTTTGCACTAATAAATTATTTTAAAAAACGGTAAGAAAGCTGCCCCAAATGAAGCCTTAGTTGATGAAATAGATTTTTGAGTGAAGCTTACGGGTAGCTAGATTTAAGGTTTTTGTTTCCTTAGTGTTTGGTGGTGCAAGTAAAAACAGAAAAGAGAAGAATGGCTATTCAAGCCTTAAATGATTTGGTCCAGAAACCCTTTAAAAAGGATAACGGGCTTAGACCTCTCTCGTATAATTATATCTCATTAGGATATATATTTAAAATAAAGAATGAAAAGAACTGACATTTTTTGCATTTTAAAATAAAGCCAAATTTCTCATTTTTAAAGAAACAAAAAATAAAAAGGAAAAGATTAAAAATTAATAAAACAAATAAATAAATAATATACCCATAATTTATAACATTTAGGTGTTTTTAGATCATGACAATATATTTTAACATTTTAGACATATTAGTCAAACTTTCAAGTCTCAATTGGGACTTTCATTTTTGCTTTGAAATAAACAACGATGATTTTTTTTTTTTTGTTAATGAAACCTTTTTTATCGGATCATGCACTTTAAATGTTCTACGTTGTTGTACAATGGGGGAAAACATGGTTCATATATAGCTTTGAGAAGAGTTTTACATTATTGTCATCTAGGGAGCGGTCGTATCTGAAGTTTCTTCAAGTTTAAATTTTTGTGCAATAGACTTTGTTAAGATAAAATGTAATTTATAACTTAAAATTTAGGTTATTAAGGTCCCCTCCATTCAAGATATAGACTATCTTTATCACTCTCAATCCCTAAGAACTTTGGGTTATTTAATTTTCCCTTCTTTTAAGAGGGTTTATCCTATTAGTCTTAGTTGCTAGCTCACTTTAGTTCAACTACTTCTAGAAGACTGCTAATCGTACTCATTCAGCATAACATCTTGGGGTTATATAATCGTCTTACAAGCGAGGGAGCATCCTAAATTATTTTAGCAGTTGCCTTCAGATCATAAGACCTTTGCATTATGGGCGCTCAATCTTATTATGTCTCCAACTAAGTATACTAACAACAACTTACATCAATTGAATTTGTATTAACGCCTTTGAATTAGGAAGGTGATGCTTGTTGTGCTATACATTGACTACTAGTAAGTGTTTAAGTTGAGCTAAGCTCTCTGTTTGTTTTATTTTTCTTTTTCTTTTTTTCATATAAAAAGAATGATCTTTACTTCATTGATTGCAAGTTATCATTCTTATCTAAGATAAAATCATCCTATCATTCCTAGCTAAGACTATATAATATATCATTTGTAGGTCATCGGTTTGACCACAATGTGTTGTGGATCAAATGGCGATGGTTCCAACATTGAGTTGGAGATACATAGAGGAGCTTCTAGGTCTAGTAAGTCATCTATACAAAATTATTCACAAAGATTATGAATGTATGAATGTTGGGAAAGAAGTAGGTTATAAGTGGTTGAGATTGCTTCAAATAAAGAGTAAAAAAATGAAGGTTACCAAGTTCTTTAATGGAGAACATGCAAGCAAGAGAATTGAAGATATTTGAAACATTGGATGATGAACTAATAGTAATGAGAAAGTTGTCAACATAAACTAAAAGATAGATAGTTTGTGAAGCCCAAAGAGAGAACACATATTTTGAGCTAAGAAAACTAGATAAGCGGTGCCTATTTGAGGCCATCGAGAGAATGAAATAGTTTACACAAATGGTATAGTTTTGATTCATTTATAAAATAAAAGAAGTGGTGATGTTAGTATTATAATCAACCCTAGAGTTGACATAGATGATCAACACAATGGAGATTATGAGCTCTGATATCGTATAGAGACTATGAGAGATTATTTTGATAGAAGTTAACGATGAAAAAATTATATTAGATCAATCCAAGATAACTTTTTTTAGAATAATTACATATCATTATTAGCAAATATTCAAATGAAAATAATAAATTGGGCTTGCATGAAAACTATTGTACCGTTGACACCAATTAGTAAAACATGTTAGTCTGAAGCCTACCTATAGTTCTAACAATCCAATCAACAGCATAACTGTGAACCAAGCAATATCCACGACATCGCATATCAATCTATAAAAAAATATTAAAAAAGCGTAGCAAATTGCAGTGGATGATAAATTAGAGATTCTTTCACTTTGTTTATATTAATTTCAAAATCAAATCAATCCGATTACTAATATTATATATTTTATAAATAAATAAATGTTATAGAAGTTAAAAATAAATATAGAATTTAAGAATATTTTGAATAAAAACTTTAGTATTATTTTTTTAATTTTAATATATTATAATCGGTATTTATCTCATTTATAAATAATTTATAAATCTTGATAAATTAATTAAGCTAATACTTACTATTATTTCCCCCCTCCCTCTCCCGCATGACATCCGATGGATTACGATCAAATGTGGTCGCAGCCTCAAAAGGCGCCGCCGGTGTATGACCCACTAACCGCCGGCACCAACATCCGTCCATTAGCTCCGCCGCCTTCCCAATGGAATTACGCCGGCGCTCTTCACCACCACCAACAACCGATCTCCTACTCTCCCAATCCCACATCTAATTACTATGAATATCAGTACAACTCGATCCAATCGCCCGTCAAAGTAGAGGAACTCACGCTCCATAGCGCTGGCTACGCCGACCAACTCGATGCCGCTGCGTGGTACCCGCTTGACGGTGCAGCAACTCCAGCCGACCCGTCATACCCTTATACCGGCGAGGGATTCCCCACCGCGGAGGTGGGGTGTGCAATCGACGGGGTTTACTGTTGTGGAGGAGAAGATCCAAAGACAATTGCTGCGAAGGAGGCGATTCGGCAGTACGGAATGCTTCCTTTCGGCTACGCTTCGGTGAGCCCGTAGTTGGAGGTTTTATTTTCTAAATTTTTAGCGTTTTCTTTGACTTTTGATGGCCAAGATAAGAAGAGTATTTTTCATCTTGCCAAGAACTCATTTTCACGTAGGGAGTGCCCCTTCTAGTGGTGGCATAACCATTGCTGGCCAAACAAATGCGGCAGCTAATGTGAACTGATGGATAGTATATTCTAATATTTATGTTATTGCAGTTGATTGTGGAAAGGCTGATTGTTTGTATAAGATCTATGAAGTGGAGCACATAACTAGGTTAAGATTGCTTATATCAGGGGACTTAGAATGAGTAACTTTCTTACGATTTGCTAGGCCAAAGTGGATAATATCTCGATAGTTTAAAGTTTTGTTGGTACAAATTATATCATAACAATATCCTAGATGAAAGATGGGAACTAAGTATTATGGAAGGCAAAGTGCTACATCATGGCATCCACCTCTTGAACCATTTGAGTCAAAGTGCTGCATAGTAGGAGCCACATCTTAAATATGTCGGAATCACCTTGAAATCATATGCAGTGAATGATACTTGGCTATCTGTAAAGCCATCGACGAGGATCTTAGTTCCCAAGCTAAGGAATACTATAATATCTATTATATGCAATGAAACTAAATTCTTAAATATTGAGGCACATTTTGCTATAATAGCTTGAGTTTTGTCAAGAATTTTAAGATTAAGTTTGCTCATATTAAAGTACTTGGATGGTGATTTCTTTGGGATGTTATATTAAGAGGATGCCTATCAGGTCAAAGTAGACTATATATTAATGTTATAAATTCCAAGTTGTTACAATAAACCCCACCCTCTTATTAAAACTTTGCTTATCAAGCAAATAAGATGGTTTAGATGATCATCAAGAGTAAGTATTTGATTACATCAGTTCTTTCAGTGGTTTGTGGAAAAGTCAATCTTTGTGGAAAAGTCAATCTTAACTACAGTGCCCCTTCTATCATTGCCGTAACATCTGTCTATGGAACAAATGTGTTCATTAAGGTGAGCATAGCAAGTATATATTTGATTAGTTTTTGCGGTTAATTGTTAAGATGTATGGCTTTGATCTCCCTTTATCACTTCATACATTGAATTTGTTATTTCTCACATGTTCTTCTTAGACCTAGATGCAATTATAGACATTATTGACAATGTTGAGTGAAGGAAATCATCTATAACTCCAATCCTACCTAGATATGTTAAATTCTAGTTTATGATGGGATTTGGCCAACTCTTGGATTGAACAAAATCAAAATTTAGCCAAACTAAACTGTTATGTGTATTTGAGTTTAAACCTATCTACATTGCACTTACATAGGAATACAAAATATCCAGGTGCGCTCAACAAAGATGAGAAGACGTTTAAGAGTTAAGTCGAAGAGGTTCTTCTATTTCAACCATATGACTGATTTGAAGAAGCGCAAAGTATGCTAGGTTTGATGCGTCTGATGGTGTTTTTTATTGGCATATAAAAGAATTGTATTTTCTTATAGAAATATTTTTTCTCATAGAAAAATAGGTAGACCAAGGTGCAGTGACTTGTTATTTGGAAAAGATAATCGCTTATAGTTCACAAAAGTATCATGGATTATTAATACAGAACTTTATCTATACTATTTTTTACTTGTATGGAATGAATTTTCTTTTGCTAATTCTCATAATAATTATTTGAATGCTAAAATTTAGGGCTGTCTTTTATGCAGGATGTCATAGGATTTAAAATCTTATGAAAAGATCCAAAGTGAAACGCACAAAATCTTGTGAACAAGATCAGATTCACAGTTGCAAGATTTTAATTTAGACAACTATTCATCATTTTTGATGAAAGATAGAGAATAGAGGTACATAAAAATTCACACAAATGATAAGTTATAATAGAAACTTCATATAGAAATTTAGGAGCATACAAAAATTGTTCAATACTTCAATTTGAAACTTAGTGTAAAAAATAAATCAAAATCAAACTGTGCCAGCATTGACCTAAACAATTTTGTGACTTGATTCTATCGTGATTTAATTGCTTGTTCTTGCCAGGAGATTTTGATTTCCGTCTCCCTTTGTTATTATCTTTATATCATTGTTGTGATACCTTCTCTTATTGCTAATATTTAAAACTAAAGAAAATATAATTTCATTTTTCCTCGTTATTTGATATCCTCAATGAGGAGGAAAGCGCTAACATCATTAAGCTTCATGTCAGAGGATCTATAAGAACTATTGATGGCTATTACAAAACCATCCTAGCTCTTGGATAGTGATGAGAGCAAGCTGAAGGCTTGGATTTCAGCTTCAAACTTGATGTTTATGGAGTTCAAATAATTCCATAATTGAGTTAAATTTATTGTTATGATTTAGTGATTGAAGCTTAATTTCTCACTAAGATTAAAAAAAATGTGCATTATATGTATTTTGTTAACTAGAGGGGCTATTCATAATATAAAAGAGCATTTTCATGACTCCAGCTATTGTGGTCTCTATGAAGATGTTAACTTCATGCCAAGGGATCAACGAATGCCCCCCGAGTTTATTTCTATCAGTTCTCACCCTTCTTGGTAGTTTGACTTCAAGTTTACTCCCTTCTACGATTGAGAGTGTTTTGTCTGGTACAAATAGTCTTCCAAAACCTGAAGTTTTGACCACTAAATTTCTAATTTTCATCTTCTCTCCCTCCGTTTTCAAATTCGGACTTTTTTTGTACAAATCGAACAAAGATGTGAGAACAAACACAACTAAGATCGCAAACTTAAGGCACAAGTTTATGATTTGGTGAAATTCACTTAAGTCCATCATCACACAAACATCAAATATTTCATGAAAAGTCAGATGAGAGTTATATAAAGGATTTCATCTCATATAAAACTGGAGATAAGGATATAGATAACGATTTATTCCCATTAATAAGTACTAGTATGATGGCTAGATGTCAATAGAAAGGCGTTATTGTTTTGATTACTCTTCCTTTTTCTAAGAGTACAAATGAGCTTCATCTTGCCGTGACTGAAAACTCACTTCCCTTTTTTAATGGGACTAAAATTAGCAATACATTCTTCTTGTAGAAATAAATGATATCCCTAATGCCAACGCCAGAAAAAACTCCTCTCTATTGGTGGCAGCCTCTACTCCCTCTCTACTCCTTTTCTCACTTGTGGGTTGTGGTTTTGTGATATCAAATCTTTCCTTATAGGGATTATGGTGATAACAATGAATGAGTTTGAATTAAATTTGTTATAAAATGCCCCAAGTCATGCGCGATCTATTAAAATAAATAAAGATCCCACAATATATCTAAAATCAATAAATAATAGCTTTAAATATATATATATATATATATATATATATATATATATACACACTACAGGAAAACACGCTATTACCGGCGGACCATATCCGCCGGTAACACGAAAAATCCGATGGAATTTCTTACTTTCCGGCGGATTTTGGTCTGCCGGTTTAGCGTGCGTCGATAAATGTCTTCCGACGAAAAATAATCCGACGGAAATATTTCCGGCATATTTTCGACGGATTTTCTGCTGGAAAAATATTTCCGGCGGATAATTTTTACGCCAGAATTTTAAGAAAAAAAAAATAAAAAAAATAATACCCGCAGCCCAGCCGCCACCGCTTCGCCCTCGTGAACCCCTGTTCCGCTCCCGTCCACCAGCTAGCGTGGATCAGCAATCAGTTCCGGCCAGCCACAGGCCACGTGAACCCGCCGTTCCGCTCCGCCCAGCCAGCCAAGCCTGGATCCGCGATTCGCTCTCGTGAACTAGTTCCGCACCAGCTGAGCCCGCCCGCATGGAGTGTGCTGTGCCTTCCGCGGGGATCGAACGCCCGCCTCCATCATGCACGCGCAAAAAATGTTTGCACTCTACCACATAGCCAATTAAGAAGAGCTGATATTTTTTCATACTTTATTTTATTTAACTTATAACATCTAAATATTAAAAGTAAAAATTATTTTAAAAGTAATTTTTTTTAAAAGATAAAAAAAAAATTTAATTTAACAATTAATTATTAAATTAGTTAATTTAATTTAACAATAAAATATTAAAATATTTAACTTAATTCAACAAAATAAATATTTATAAAAAAATATTATAATTTAAGTTTTAATTTAAATCATTTAATTTTTTGTTATTAAATAATTCAATTATAATTTAAGTTATTTTTATAATTTAATTTGATAATGAGTTATTAAAATATAACTTAATTTTTTAATTTTCGTCGGAAATCCGTCGGAAATGTTGTCAGAAAAAATCCGTCGGAAAACCAGTCAAAAAATGTGTCGGAAATTTGTAAAAAAGAATCCGTCGGAACTCCGCCGGAAAATCCGTCGGAACTCCGCCAGAAAATCCGTCGGAATTTGTGACGAATTTAAATCCGCCGGAAATTACGCCGGAAATGAGCTGTTTTCCTATAGTGATATAAGTTATGTAGTAATTAAAATTTAAAAATGAATACATAAATACTTTGATTAAAGCTTATGAACAAGCTCAATTAAAGCTCTCGATTATATATTAATGTGAATATAATTATATATTTATTATTAATATAATCATATCGGTATTAAATAAGTTTAAAAATAAAAAATAATAATAATATAAATGTATAAATATAAATATAATTGTTAATAATAATAATAATATAATATTTAATATAATATATAAATTTTAAAATATAAAAAAAACTTATGTTTACTTTTATAAAATATACACATTCTTAGCTCAAATTTGCAACTCAAACCAATTTCATAGTTTAACTTTTATTCAAAATTCTTACAAAATTTTTAGTCCAACATCATAGGAAAATTTTAAGTGGTTTCCTTTATATAGTGTAAAGCACAAACAATAAGCAACAAATTTGTGTGATATTTTATATATTCTGGTTAAATTTGGTTACATATGCCTTAAAATGGATATTTAAAATAAAAAAAAATAATTAAATAAAATTTATTATTAAAAATGTTATTAAAAAATTATAGAATTGGTTCATTCAACAAAGTTAGGATTGGTTTGGCAATTTTTTGTTGAACTGGCGGTTCAAACTTGTTCAAAGAAAATTCAGTTTTCAAACTTGATTGAACCGTTAACTTGATCGGTTCATGGTTGAACTAGTTGAATCGGCTAATCTGATATAGTTTTCAAAATGAAAGTTCAATTTGTGGGTGTTAGACTACTTGAACTACAATACTACACCAAGGGGGGCGGGGAGTTGAATTTGTGTTTCAAATTTTTTTTTTGAAAAAATTTAATACCAAATTCAAAACTTAAGATTAAAAATAGATCTTGTAATGCGGAAGCTAATGATATGAAAAATCAAATGAAATTTATTTTTTGTTTTGATTTTATAGAAAAAAATATATATATAAATATTTTTTATTCTTTTTGTTTTCATGTTTTTATTTTCCTTTTATAGAAAAAAACTAAATCCAAACAATTCTCAACTCGAATTTGCAGAAAAGTTAAATTGCAAGAAATCAAAGTACAGTAAAAATAAGAACTAACATACCAGAGATTTATAGTGGTTCGGTTAATCTTGACCTATGTCCACTCCCCAGTGTCCTCCACTCCGAGTATTACACGTTTTAGTTATCTTGGATATATTGTTCAGAGTGATGGTGAAATAGATGAGGATATTATCAGTAGAATTCAAGTTGAATGGTTGAAGTGGAGGAATGCATTAGGCTTGTTGTGTGATAGAAAAGTACCCCTCAAAGTTAAGGGAAAATTCTATAAGATGGTGGTGAGGCCAACAATGCTCTATGGTGCCGAATGTTGGCTATTAAAAGAGAAGCATAATACTAAGTTAAGTGTGGCAGAGATGAGGATGCTCAGGTGGATGAGTGGCTTTACCCTTAGAGGTTGAATATAAAATGAGCATATACGTGAAAAAGTTGGAGTAACTCCAGTAAAAGATAAGATTAGAGAGAGTCGCCTTAGATGATTTGGTCACATAAAATGGTGGCCTTCCGATGACCTGGTTAGGAGAGTAGAGGTATTAGATTTGACTTATGTTAAGGAAGGTAGAGGCAGACCTAAAAAGACTTGGTTAGAAAATATTAGGAATGACATTTCTTTATTAGATTTAAACTAGAATTTGACTTTTAATAGGACACAATGAAGGAAAAGGATTCATGTAGCCGACCTCACGTAGTGGGATAATGACTTGATGTTGTTGTTGTAGCAAGATTGAGAAGCTCTTACAAAATCTCTACCACCAACTTGGTGCTGTGAAACAATTTAATCTCTTTCACCAGCGGTGCGGCGGAGTTACTAGTAGCCCTTTGACTCCAAGAGGTTCTTCCCAAAGTTTCCTTCAAGTAAATTTTTTACTCTTGGAGGACGAAGGTGGATGATGGCTGGAGCTACCGTGTGAAGACTCTCTCTCTCTCACACACATTACCTTGATCCCACAAGGTTATTCTCCATATCTCTCTCTCTCTCTCTCTCTCTCAACACACTTTTCTCTCCAATGCTCAAAGCTCATTTCTCTCTCTCTCTCTCTCTCTCTCTCTCTCTCTCTCTCTCTCTCTCTCTCTCTCACAGAAGACTCAAGCCTAGGGCTGCAAGCGAACCAAGCGTTCGACGAGCTACTCGTTGTTCAGTTTAATTAACTAAACAAACAAACTTGAACAATATTTTAAATACTCGATTCTTAAATAAACAAACTTGAACACTAATGTGTTCGGCTCATTTATGTTTGCGAACAACATCGTTTAAAGCTCGTGAACAAGCTCGACATTAAGCTCGATAAGAAGCTCGATAAAAGCCTGATTCGTGTTCGATTTTGAACTCATGAATAAGCTTGATAAAAGTAATTAATATTTGATTATAGAATATGCAACATGTAAGCTTCATTTAAAAATATATTCATATTGATTAATATTATTTTCATTTTACATAGACAATATCTTTTATTATAAATTTGTTTGTTCATAGATATGTTCATGAACGTGTTGTTTGATTGTTTAAAAAATTTGCTAAATATGTTCGCGAACATGCTTGATGTAATCGTTTGTTAGGAAGCTTGATAAAGCTCGTTTGTTAAGTTTATGAACATCTAAAAGTAGAGCTCGTTTATAGCTCGTTCATGCTTATTTGTTTAAAGCTCGATAAGCACTAAATGAACCGAACATGAATTGAACATGAACCGAACATGAACACTCATTAATTTAGGCTGCGTTTGTTTTTCCTAATTTATGTCGTTTCCGTTTTGCATCCGTGGAAACAGTTCCTTTCCCTCGTTTGGTTAGCCTCCGTTTGTAAAATAACTTCTCCAACTTCTCCGTATTAATACCGATCTCAAAAGTAAAAAAAGGCTGCTGTTAGCGTCCAATAACTGAGTTTTGAGAGGAATAAACCGAATTTACCTTGCACTTTCCCACGTCGCCCTCAAGTCCCTCTTCAGCGATTTTCTCTTCCTCCTCATTTCTTCCTTCCCTGTTTTGCAGTGCCCTCCCCCATTTCTGCTCTAATTCGAACCGAACAGGTTTGTCGACCTTGCTTCCACTTCAACCCTTCTCCATTTAGTCGATTCTAGGCAGCAAACAGGTATGTCGACCTACCTTCGATCATCCCTTCCATTCTTTCATCTGTAAATTAAACCTTAAATTTAAGAGTTGTTATCATTTTAATTTTGATGCCAAAATCTGAATTACTTTTTCTCTAAAAATCATATTATACGTAATACTAGTTTGCTAAGCTTTTAATTATTCAATTAAAAACATTTCACATATAGCATTTACAACCATAAATTCTCTTCCTTCTTAATTGCTGTGCAAAAAAAATGAGTTTTAAAAACAGAATTTCCTTCGTTTTAATTATATAAAAATATTTGTAATTTTTTATACTTTTTAGTATATATTTATTATGTATTTTTTATCTCTAAGATTTTGGAATCTGTAGATGGGGAAACAAAGAGAATGTGGTCCACCTGCGACATGGGATATCAATAACACATTACTCTATTGTGACTTATGTATAGAAGAAATTGAATTGGGTAATAGACCTTCCACCCATTTCAATAAGGAAGGTTGGACAAACCTTATGACAAAATTTAATTCTCGCACTGGAAGATCGTATGATCGTACACAACTAAAGAATAAGTGAGATCAATTGAAGAAGCATTGGAAGTTGTGGAAAGAGTTGTTGCGTGGGGAGACTGGATTAGGGTGGAATCCAATAAAACGAACCATAGATGCTTCTAATGAATGGTGGAATGATAAAATACAGGTATTACTAAGTAAAAATTTTAAAATACATTCATATCACATGATAATCTATGTATGTTTAATACATAAATGTTTTCACTTATGTAGGTCATACCTGCAGCAAGAAAGTTTAGGTTCAACGGAATACCACCAGAACTCGAACAAAAACTTGAAATTATGTTCAGTCGCATTGTCGCAACTGGAAATAATGTATGGATTCCAAACTCTGGCGTTTTACCCTCCGAAGTAAGTAACGACCATCACAATTCATCCGAGGAAAAGGACCTCCAAGATGATGACACACATACAGAAATAGGTCACGAAGAAGATGCTATATTTCCAATAGCTTTCCAAAGATCTCAAACTTCAACCACAATACTAAAAAGGAAGAGAGTTAAATCAGTTAGGTTAGCAGGGAAGCAACTATTTCTAAATCATATTGAAAGTTTAGTTAAAGCTGCGGAATCAGTAAGCTCTACTATAGCAACCTCAACGTCGCAGCGTAGAACTGTTACAATACTTGATGCGGTCGCAGAGATATCAGCCATACCTGAAATATATGATGATTTGGAATTATATGCTTTTGCAATTGAGTTCTTACAAGATAGAAATAGTAGAGAGAGTTTTATGGGAATCCCAAGGGAGTGAAAAGTTTGGTGGCTTCGAAGATGCTTCAACAAAAGTTCAAATTAGACTTCTATAGAAATATATTTTATTTGGTTATGTATTACCTTTTGTTCTTCTGTTCCGAATTAACAAATATTACCACATGTTTTTTTTTTTTTTTATGTTGATGAACTTATCAAAACCTATAAATTCTGTAACTTAGCATGATTACCTTTGTTTTTTTCATATGAATCTAAGTTATTTAAAAAAAAAAAAATCGGACTAAACCATGAACAGTCTTCAGGTTTATTGTGGCCTTTTCTACTTTATGTTACAAGTAAAAGTTAAATAAAAAAGAGGAGTTTTGTAGTTATTATGCTGAAAAATACCGGTTCATGTTCAAATCTTCCACCTATTTCATAAATATGTAAGTAATACATCAAAGCTACTGAAAAAAAAAAATGATTCCTACAAGAATACGAATTGTTCTCTGATCTCGTCATTGCCAATTTACAGAAACAATAAGTATATAAAAAAATGTTTCCTATAAGAATACGAATTGTTCTCTAATTTGTCATTCCGTACATTTTTTTGGTCTATCAACTGGTAAGAAATTTATTTGTTATTGTTGCTGAATCAGTTATTTTCTCTACCAGTGGGTCGTTCTGACTTTATTTCTTAACATGACTTTACTGCTGCAATTGGTTCACAAATTCTCTTTACCTTAGAATTCCTGACTTCTATACAAACTGCAATCATCAGATATCAATAAAGATTGAATTGTTTGTGAATTTTTTTTTTTTTTTTTTATGTAAACAGAAAACCAATGTCTTCCGATAGTGGAAACAGTTCAAATGATGAGCAAGAAGAAGAAGTATATACAAATAACGAGAACAAGACAATTTTTCAATTTAATAATGTAGTGTTAGGCTCAAGCTTTCTAATGTACGATTACTACTCATTGTACTTAAATAAAAAACCATGCATGACGTCTAACCAAACTGGAGATAAATGGATAAGTGAGTTACTGCTCGGGCATCCAGTTAGATTTCACAATATTTTTAGAATGTCCCAGATTATTTTCAACGACTTGGTATGTTTGCTTGAAGAAAAACACGGCATATATGGATCACGTAGGACAAACATTAGAGAAGTTCTTGCAATAACTTTATTCATTTTAGGGCAAAATGAATCCATTCGATCAACATCCGAAAGATTCCAACATTCTACAGAAACAATAAGTAGATACTTTTGTGTTGGACTTGAAGCTTTATCAGGACTGTCATTGGAAATTATTTCACCTAAAGATAAGAAATTTCAGAATATTCCAGTGCAGATCCGAAGGGATATGAGGTATATGCCATATTTCAGAGATTGTATTGGGGCAATTGATGGAACTCATGTTGATGCAAGAATTCCTGTGGAAGATCAAATTCCTTTCATAGGACGGCATCATAAAACTACTCAAAATGTAATGGCTACTTGTGATTTCGACATGTGCTTTACATTTGTTTCAGCAGGATGGGAAGGTTCTGCACATGATGCTCGCATTTTTAAACATGCTGTGACAAATCCTAAATTTAATTTTCCAAAACCGCCAACATGTAAGTTTTATTCATCTATAAATAATGTAAGTTTTTTTTTAATATGTAATATTGTAAATTTATGTACAGGTAAATATTACTTAGTTGATGCAACTTATCCTCTGAAAAAAGGATATTTGAAGCCTTACCCAGATACACGATATCATTTAGCAGATTTTGCTCGAGGAAGTCAACCAATAAGGGGTTACAGGGAAGTATTCAATAAGAGACATTCCTCATTACGAAGTATCATTGAGCGTACATTTGGTGTGTGGAAAAAAAATGGAGAATTCTACATGATATGCCAAATTACGTGTTGAAGAAACAATGTCAAATAGTTTTAGGTACAATGGCATTGCATAATTTTATACGAAGACATAACTCACGGGTCGATCCTGATTTTGATGAGTATGAGAAGGATGAAAACTTTGATATTTCTGACTGTAGTCTAGACAGAGTGCCAGAATCAGATGAAGAAAATGTTTGTGTTGAAGAACAGACTGATGGTGAGGGTGTTACTCAGATGAAAAAAGTTAGAGATAATATCGCGAAACAGTTGTACAACTTTAGTAGGTAGTATAGTTATCTTAATATTGGTTTTCAAAATTTAATATTATAGAAAAATCATGTTGTTTGTTTTCTTTTGTTATTAATGATGAAGTATGTAAGGACTAATAATTTTTTGTATATATATTTCAGGTGTGTAGATGAGATATGATGATGAAAATGTAGAAGTTGAAGAAGATAACCTTGACAAACCTTATGAAGATTGAAGTTGCTTGTTAAATTTGTTAGAATTTGTGTTTGTGTGATTGAGAAAAAAATGAGTTTTAAAAAATTAATGTTTTTTAAATGAATTAGTAGATGATGTGTGGTTATATTAAAAAGTTGATTCTTATTTACTCAAACTAGATAGTTTAATGGTGTTCGTAATATTATCATATTTATAATAAGTATAATAGACATTGTAAAAAGTGTATTTCAAGAAAAAAATTATTTTAAAATGTTTTGTTAAACACATACTAAACAGCGAAATGAAGTAAATATATATATCATAGATGTTTGTGATACAAGAAGTTAAGTAGTTTCGAAGTGAAATATCAGACCTGGAGCTGAAAATATTATGTTGGACAGAATTTCAGCATTTGAGATCCGGGTATAATTAATTAAAATAAGAGGATAATTTTGTCTTTTATCATTTGTAGAGTAGAGCGGAGAACTGAGATCCAGCGAATCCACCAAACAACTTCCTGTTGTTTTAAATAATTTTTTTTAAACTTCGTTTTTTTAACACTCCGCTTCTACCAACTTAAACAAAAGGCGGGTGGTAACCAAACGAGCCCTTAAATGAACCAAACATGAACACAAACAATAAAGCTCGAACAAACATGAACCAAACTTGAACAAGTTGATATTAAATGAACACAAACACGAACACTCACATACTTGGCTCGGCTCGGTTCGTTTGCAGCCCTACTCAAGCCCCTTAATTGTCAAAGACTCTTCAAAATGGAATAAGAGTTGTTTAAATATAAGGCTCCAAGAAAAATCCTAATTTTCAATTCAGTCATCTATGTTCGTACAATACGATTAATTCAATTTTCCCTTAAATGTTGTGTGATGATTGTTTCTCTATACGATCAGTTAAAGCTTATTCAACTAATCGTCCATAAGGTTCTACAATATAATTAGTTCAATCGAATGACAGTTCGCCTTGAACAAACCCTGGACGATTAATTATCATCCTATTTGCCGCTCAGTTCATGTAATACGAAGCTTAATTCGTACAGTGCGATCACTAATCATAGGTAATTTCTAATTTGATTGCTTAATCTTAGGGATTAAATTAGACAATATTTTCAAATATCATATTATACGAACATGTTTGTATAGTACAATTAGAACAAATTTCAATCTTCAAAATATTGCCTAATTATAGATGGCAACGAGGATTTCTAAATATAAATTGATCGTCTTGTACGGTTGAAATCGTATATAGTATGATTAGTTCAACTTAATTTCAATTTTATTTTCTTAATTTAAATGTTTTAATTAATTTATGAATAAATAGATCATACGACATTATATAGATCGTTCAATGCTACCTTCAGAAAAAATAAAAAAATCTTATGTTTCACTCCCCCGTGTGTGTGTGCATGGTTGTGTTAGGCCGGTTTACCCTGAACCGGCCCAGCCGGCCCTTTGGCCGGCTCAGGTCTACAGGAGGCAACACTTGTCTGCCTCCCTTTCTTCTTGCCGCCCACATTAGTGGGCCCCACTAATCCAAATTCAATTCAAATTACAAAGGAGGGGGCGGCTAGGGCTTGGGAGGGAAATTAGATTAGGAAAGTTGTATTAAACAACATGAGATGTTTTAGGATGAGGTTTTGTTTTGTTTTGTTCTCTATTAGGGTTCTTTGACGACATGGGCTCCAGACTTTCTTGTCTAAAGATTTGGGAGAGATAATCCTCCTCTCGATTTGAGGATCACTTGTATCTTGTTTGCGTGCTTGTTTTGCTTTGATTTTTGTATTGAAATCTATTATTTGTGTTGATTTCTCCCAGATTTTGTGCTATTCTCGCTATTTTTTACCAATTGATGATAGGCTTGCTTGTGAACTCAAGTATTACCCTTAGGGTTAGTTGCGAACTCAAGTATTTCCTATCAACCGTTCATGGGCTGATTTTGGCATATTCCAGTAGTTGTTTTTGGGCCCCACGTTGGCGACTATAATTTGTTATTCATTGCATTATTTACATGTGTACCTCTATCCTCTAGTCATCTATATATAGACACTTATACTCCTCGGTGAGGAACAAGAAAGTTCAGTTTCACATTTCTGTATTCTCTCTGCCTCATTCTTGAACACCACACTATTCATTAGAAACAAATATAAATTTTAAGAGTTACACAAAAGTTACAATTATTATTATTATTATTATTATTATTATTATAGAAAGAATATTTTTATGTAATTTAAATGAAAAAAATATTTAAAATTCATGTTGTTGTGGGTTATAAAATTTTTTGGGATTGAGTGAGAGAGCTCGGTTGTCGCCGTTGAACCTCCACTAGATTGTTATCGTCAAACTCTTACTGTCAAACCTCCACCTAGCCGTCATTGTTGACCTCCACCTCCAGACTTTGGCAGGCCAACAACCATTGTCGAACATCTGTCTGACGATCACCGTCATAACCAATTTACCGCCATAACTCTTTCGCCAGACCAACAACTTCAAACCTCCACCAAACCGTCGATGCCTTCAGCACCCAACCACAACCGTCAACCTTTTGTCTCTTGGTCGTCTCCTCCCCTATACCTCTGCTTAAGCATTGCCATCTAACTTTCACCTTCTAATCATCATCTTCGAATCTTTCGCTTGCCAATCGCTACAATCAGACCTCCTTCGTCAAACCACTGCCATAAGACCAGCTGTCATTCAGCCCCAAACCCATCACTTTTATAATTTTATTGTCTCAAGTTAAGAGACTAACCAAATTTTGTAATTCACTAATATATAGTAAAATTATTTCAACTAGCAATATCTAGTGGTTTTTCCCTTTTTATATTTTCTACATAAAAAAATCCTTGGTTTTATCCAAACTCTTTCATTTTATTGTTTGTGTGTTGGACAATAATGTAAAGCTTGTATGTAAAGGCTCTGATGTTTCCTTAAAAGAAGGAATTAAAGGTGATGCTCCAAAGTGCCGTATAAAATAGGACAAAAGAAATCCACCAAGGGTGTTTGACATGTCCAAGGTTGCTTTCCAAAGTATTGCTTAATAGGTTGCTAGCCAAAGTATTGCTTGATGGCGTTAATTGGTCGAGATGAATTCACTGTGATGTTAGACATATCAGAGATTGGTTTTCAAAGTGTTGTTTAATGATGCTAACCTCCATGAAAGAGGTTGAGAGAAATTCATTAAGTATTTTTTTATTTATCTGATGTTATTTGTCAAAGTGTTGCTTAATAACGTTAACATATATGAAAGAGATCGAAAGAAATCCATCAATGATGTTTGACTTATTCGAGATTGTTTATCATATCATTTCTCGATAATATTAATCTATATGAAAGAGGTCAAAAGAAATTCATCAAGGATGTTAGATTTATCCGAGGTTATTTGTTAGAGAATTGCTCGATAATGTTAACATATATAGAAGAGGTCGAGAGAAATCCATCAAGGATGTTTGACTTATCCAACATTATTTGTTAGAGGGTTGTTAAAAAATATTAACCCTTGTATGGAAGAGGTCGAGGGAATCTTTTAAGGATGTTTGACCTATTCAAGGTTATTTGTCACAATAGTACTCAATGATGTTAACTTGTATGGAAGATGTCGACAGAAATCCATCAAGGATGATTGACCTATTTGAGATTGTTTTTCAAAATGTTGCTCGATGACGTTAGCATGTGTGAAAGAAGTCGAGATAAATTCATTAAGGATATTTGACATATTCGAGATTTTTTATCAAAGCATTACTTGATGGAATTAACCTATGTAGAATAGGTCAAATCGAATCCCCATGGGTTCAATTATATCTTGATTGGGACGGGGCCAATGCCACATGTATCCCAAATCAAATGTGAAGATTATATATGTTTAGATCGTTACTGTCTTTTTAAGGTTGAGACTATGTCATTGTCTAAGGTGTATAAGTACAGCTGGGGGACTATATAGAGTTTAGGATTAACTTGAAACATTCTTTTATTTGTGAGAAACTTATAATAAATGGTTACTAGTAAAATTATTTTTGGACAAGTAAAATAGTTGAGGGATTTGCTTAATAATAAATGCATTTGAGATTGCAACCAAGGTTGCCTCCCAATCCCAATTTGTTATCCATGGAATTGATGTAACAATGGCTAATGGTTGAGAGGTTATATAACAATAAAAGAAGGTTTCAATATTAAAGGACTTCTTTTATGGACTTGATAATACATGATAGAGGAACTACCCGCTTTAAAAGTGCCTAGGACATTAACGTGAATGACCTCTGTAGGTTGCAATAAAGGTTTCCCCCCAACTAAGGATCGTTTCTCAAAGATAGTGCAAAATTGTAATCAAAGGGTGACGATGATCAAAGGAACATTAAT
Organism: Dendrobium nobile; assembly: GCA_022539455.1. Taxonomy (NCBI): domain Eukaryota; kingdom Viridiplantae; phylum Streptophyta; class Magnoliopsida; order Asparagales; family Orchidaceae; genus Dendrobium; species Dendrobium nobile. The sequence continues at coordinate 58,713,032 of CM039722.1, read as the reverse complement.
TGGCAGACGACTGTGGTCCGAGGGACCATAGTTAGCAAGTGACTGTGATCCGTGATCGTAGTCGGCGGGCGACGGTGGTCGGAGGGTCTGTAATCGACGTGTGACGGTGGTTGGAGCGACTGTATTTGACGAGCGATGGTGGTTGGAGTGGTGTATTGATGGTAACTGGGCGAAGGTCTGATGGCGGTCGGTGGGCGGGCAGAGGTCCAGCAATAATCTGCAGGCATGCGGTTGTTTGACGATGGTCGATGACCGGGCATTAGTTTTATGATGATTAGGCAGAAGTCCGATAGAGACTGTTGGATGGGTAGTTGTCTGACGATAGAATGGCGACTGGGCGGTGGTTTGATGATGGTTAGGGATGAGGCAGAGGTCTGACAGAGATCAACGGATGGGCGGTGGTCTGATGATAGTTAGGGATCAGGCGGAGGTCTGACAGAGATTAATGGATGGGCGGTGGTCCGACGATGGTCGGACAGAAATCTGATAGCGGTTGGCGACTCGGCAGTGGTACGACAATGGTCGGACAAAAGTCTAGCGTAGATCGACGACCGAGCGGTGGCCTGACGATAGGTCTGTGGCCGGGCGGTGGTCAGTGGTCAGGTGGTGATCCAGTCGGCCAATGGAAGTTCGCTTACGGTTGTGCTCGGGTGGAACTCTAGGATTCTCGAAGTCTTAGAGCTCTCTCCAATCTACAATCAAACCTCTCCTTCATGAAGCGACTTGGGATTATTTATAAATTTTTTAGAGTGGTACGCCCCGTAAAAATGGAGAAAATTTGACAGAGAGCTCCATCGGACGATCCATATTGATCTCATTGATCGTAGAACGTTTGTCAAGAATTTTGTTTGCCCAAATGATGTCAAAATTAAACTATTTTGGGCTCGTTGGATTCGTCTCATTGAGCCACTCGATTCGACTATAAGAATACCATATTCATATATCACTTGGTCATCCCTCATTAATGCTTTGAAACTTCAAAATATGCTTTGCCCAGAAAGATGAATGGGTTTGCTCCTAAGAGGTTAAATTGCAATTTTTACACGATAAACATGTAGATAGAACTAAAAAAATAAAATAAAATTAAAAATTTTCAACCATCTTAGACAATATATAACAACTTTTTCAAATTAATGAGTATAGATATTTAGGGTACTATGGCCCAATCTCATATTTTCCCATGACTTGCTACTTCAAATGGCACCCCCACTAAGTGTCACATGGCAAAATGCTGATCATCCACGTGGAACAAAGTTGTAATATTACTATTATTATTATCATTATAGCCTAAAAATACAATACTTTGTAGGTGATAAAGCTCTATAATATGGGCTTGATGGGAGCTTTTACCAAGTCTTTCTCTTGCATTGGATTAGATTTTTAAAGCTTGACGTGCAAGCTTTTCATTGTTGTTTCATGTTATGGGCTGTAGAGCGGATCCTGCTGATTGGACTTTGTCATTTATCCGGTTTGATATCGATATTGAATGGGAAAATAGTTACAGAGAGCTCTCATTTTCCAGCCATTAAGGATAGCATCTAATGTTCTCATGTTCTACGTGGCGTAATCGAGGCCGTCTAATCGCAGGATCCTCTGCTCATTACAGTTGCAGCTATTACTGCTGCTCACCTTCCTATCTCTCCTTTTAACTTTTCTTCCTTGCATGGATTTCGCCTCACCATCGCCTGTACAGCCATTCTCTCTCTCTCTCTCTCTCTCCCCCGCAAAATATGGGAGTTTCAGTCGTTATAAAAACAGAGTAGGAACTAAAGGATCATCCAAGATTACTTCTTTTCAGATCGAAAAAGGCAAAATCGGTTCTTTAAGATCAATTTAGAAGGTGATTATACAGAGGATCACATTGCGCAATTCCAACGCGCCTCACTTGAGTTCTCTGTTCTCTTCTCTGCTTGTACTTATCCTCCCCTGTTTTCATTTGTTTTGTGTGTAGGAATGGAGAAGCACATTTGCAAAGTATGTGGGCGGAGCTTTCCCAGCGGGAGATCACTAGGGGGTCACATGAGGACTCATGTTGTGCCGAGCTCTCCCATGGAGGATGAAGACAAGCCAGTCAGTAAATATGGCCTTAGAGATAATCCAAAGAAGTTGCAACGGTTCGATGATGCGTGTCCGGAGAAGGAGAAGCATATGGTTCATACCAGGAAAGCGAAGGTTTTCTTCTCAGTAAATTCTTCATCTGTGATGACAAGAGATGAGCTCAATCATGAGGAGAACAATGATTTATGGAGCCTGGGAAGGGCAGGTCCGCGGGTTAGGTTAAAACGGATTTCCAGATTGACTCATCAACCTGTCGGGTCAACCCGAACCCGACCCGTTTTTCAAAAACGGGTCGGGTTCTCGACGGGTTGACGGGTCTACCCGGAAATCCGTTTTAACCTAACCCGCGGACCTGCCCTTCCCTCGCTCCATAAATCATCGTTCTCCTCATGATTGAGCTCATCTCTTGTCATCACAGATGAAGAATTCACTGAGAAGAAAACCTTCGCTTTCCTGGTATGAACCATATGCTTCTCCTTCTCCGGACACGCATCATCGAACTGTTGCAACTTCTTTGGATTATCTCTAAGGCCATATTTACTGACTGGCTTGTCTTCATCCTCCATGGGAGAGCTCGGCACAACATGAGTCCTCATGTGACCCCCAAGTGATCTCCCGCTGCGAAAGCTCCGCTCACATACTTTGCAAATGTGCTTCTCCATTCCTACACACAAAACAAATGAAAACAGGGGAGGATAAGTACAAGTAGAGAAGAGAACAGAGAACTCAAGTGAGGCGCATTGGAATTGCGCAATGTGATCCTCTGTATAATCACCTTCTAAATTGATCTTAAAGAACCGATTTTGCCTTTTTCGATCTGAAAAGAAGTAATCTGGGACGATCCTTTAGCTCCTACTCTGTTTTTATAACGAATGAAACTCCCATATTTTGCGGGAGAGAGAGAGAGAGAATGGCTGAACAGGCGATGGTGAGGCGAAATCCATGCAAGGAAGAAAAGTTCATATCATATGGAACTCTTTTTTTTTTTTTGCGCGCTTCTTTGCGAAGTTAACCATCTCTCTCCTATTTCACACGCTTCCTGAAAGGCTAAGCAAAGTGCAAAGGTACTCGCTTTTTCTTGCCGTATCGATTTTTGGTGTGAGATTTGGTATTCGAATGCAGAGATTCGTGGACTGCGTATAATGATATGCAGTTCGATTGGAGATGATCTTAAGCAATATTACACTATCTCAAATAAATAAAGTTTTTTGTAGGCGGGTGGAATATAAATACAAACATGAATTTATTAATTTGAATTTCAAATTAAATGGAAAAAGGATGGAAGGGGTACTTAATTAATCCCTTAAATTGAGTCAAATTTTTGGGAAAGAATTAATTAAAATAGGAGAGAGATTGGGAGGCTTAATGGAGAAGCGTTAATTAAGGAGAGAGAGAGAGAGAGAGAGAGAGAGAGAGAGAGAGAGAGAGAGAGAGGGTGGAATTAAAGCTTGCCTATTCAATAGTCTTAAATTGAGGTAGAGAATTTTATTCAAATCCAATTTGGAATTGAATTGTAATTGATTTAAAGACTTTTCTAAAATAGATCAATTAATTTAAGAAATTATTTGAATTTCAATTTGTGTTGGATTTGAATTTAAAACCTTTCCAAGATAATCATTAATCTAATTTTGGGAAGAAATTTAAAGAGGGAATGGGTATGAGGCCGGCCAAGAGAGAGAAAGGGAACTAGGGGTGTCTAGGTTCAATGTATTTGGACTAGGTATTAATTAATCAATCAATTTCAGAATTGGTTAATTAATTGAATGAAAGAAGTTTCAAAAAATAAGGTAATTAATAAGAACGGATTTGAAGTTCAAATTAGATTAATTTGAATTTAAAATCTTTCCAAATTAATGACAACTTAAATAAGGAAGAGGGGTTTTTTTGAGGGAAATGGGGCTAGGGAAGGAGGTAGCCGGCTAGTGGGTGGAGCCATGGTGGATTTCGGCCAAGGGGAGGGAGGAGGAAGGGATGGGCTGGTGTAGGTTGATGGTGTGGAGGTGATGGAGGCGAGGTGACTATAAGTTTGCTGTTTGGTGGTGCAAGTAGAAACAAAAAGAGAAGAATAGCTATTCAAGCCTTGTGGTCCTGAAACCCTTGAGAAAGGATAATGGGCTTAGATCTCACGCTTATAATTATATCTCTTTAGGATAATTTCATCATTTTTTAAATGAAAAATTAAAGCCTCAAAAATAAAATTATTATTTTGTCATATAGTCATGGTTATTTTGTTGTGTGTGGCAAAATCAAGTTTATATATATATATATATATATATATATATATATATATATATATAGATAGAGATCGGGCATGAATCTCGAGGCAAAATCAAATTGAAAACTTCTAAAATTAAAATTGGGATCATTCGAACTCCGATTTCAACAAACTTATAGTCAACCTGAGTGTCTCGGAATTACGAACCCAACGACATCAAAATCGACTCAATCCGAGTCCAAATGGGTCCAAATCAAGGACCTGAAGCGTTGTTGGAAGATTGAAATAGCAATTTGGATTACCAAACGGTTTCCAAACATGACATGCTCATAATCAAATCGAACAGCTCGACGGGACTAATCCAATGAGCTTAAGATCATGGAATTCCGACATCATTAAGACCTTCAAATGGCTATCAAATGGTCCACGAATAAAGGATTCAACATCGACGACGATCGTCCAAATCACTCTCCATTTACCATTGTTCTTCCTCCTATTTACATGTCATTCAACTCTAGGCAATTTATAAATAGACTCCTCCTCCCTTTTAAAAAGAGACCCCTAAGCCTAAATAAACAAGATAGAGATGGGAAATTGCTCTTACCTCATTGTCTCCTCGGCCACACACACACACACACACACACACACACATATATATATATATATATTCTAATTATTTTCAACAAAGAATGAAAAGAACTATCATTTTTTAATTTTAAAACAAAGCCCAATTTCTCATTTTTAAAGAAACAAAAAATAAAAACGAAAAGCTTAAAAATTAATAAAACATATAAATAACTAAACAAATAAGAAATATACCCATAATTTATAACGTTTAGGTGTTTTTAGATCATGACAATATATTTTAACATTTTAAACATATTAGTCAAACTTTTAAGTCTCAATGGGGACTCTTATTTTAGCTTTGAAATAAACAAAGATGATTTTTTTTTTTCTTAATGAAAGCTTTTTTATCTGATCATGCACTTATAATATTCGTAGCTCTACTAACAAGTAGAGCAATGTACAATGGGGAAATCATGGTTCATAGCTTTGAGAGAAGTTTTACATTTTTGTCATCTTGGGACTCTTATTTTAGCTTAAGTTTCCTCAAGTTTTAATTTTTATGCAGTACCCTTCATTCAAGAGATAGAATATCTTTATCACTCTCAATCCCTAAGAACTTTGGGCTATTTAATTTCCCCTTCTTTTAAGAGGGTTTATCATATTAGCCATTGTTGCTAGCTTACTTTTGTTCATCTACTTCTAGAACAGTGCCTATCCTACTCATTTAGCATGGCATCTTGGGGTTATATAATCGCTTTATAAGCGACGAAACATCCTAAATCATTTCAGCAGTTATGTTCAAATCATGTGACCTTTTCATTCGAGACGCTCAATCTTATTTTGTCTCAAATTGAATATACTAACAACAATATACTTCTACTTAATTTGTATTAACACCTTTGAATTAGGAGGGAGGTGTTTGTTGTGATATGCATTGACTACTGGTAAGTGTTTTCGTTGAGCTAAGCTCTATGTTTGTTTTCTTTTTCTTTTCATAATGAAAGAATGTTATAGTTTTAATTCATTTAAAAAATCGAAGAAATGACGATGTTAGTATTATCATCAACTCTAGAGTTGACAAATATGATCCAGACAATGGAGATTATGAGCTCTGATATCATATAGAGACTACGAGAGATTATTTTGATAGAAGTTAAGTATGATGAAAAAATTATATTAGATCAATTGAAGATAAAGTTTTGTAGAATAATTACATATCATTATTAGCAAATATTCAAATAAAAATAATAAATTGAACTTGTATGGGATTTCATGGCTGGCATGAAAATTACTGTATTGTTATGACCACCGATTAGTAAAATGTATTATGTCGAAGCTTGCCTATAAAAATCCAGTAGTCCAATATCAACAACATGACAGTGAACCAAGCAATATCAACGATATAGCATATCAATCTATAAAAAAAATATAAAAAAGTGTAGCAAATTGCAGTGGACGATAAATTAGAGCTTCTTTCATTTTGTTTATGTTAATTTCAAAATCAAATAAGTCGAGTTATTAATATCATATATTTTATAAATAAATAAATGTTATATAAGTTAAAAATAAAGGCATAATCTCAGGAAATTGTGAATACTTTTTTTTATATGTTAATATATTATAATCGGCATTTATTTGATGTATAAATAATTTATAGATTTTGATAAATTAATTATGACAAATGCTTATTATTATTATTTTAATTGTCTGTGCCGGTTCAAGCAGAAAATTTTGGCAGAATAAATTTTCTGAACGCGATTACTTTCCAACCCCACTCGGCATTACATCCGATGGATTACGCTCAAACGTGGTCGCAGCCTCAAAAGGGGCCGCCGGTGTATGACCCACTAACCGCCGGCAACAACATCCGTCCATTAGCTCCGCCGTCTTCCCAATGGGATTACGCCGGCGCTCTCGACCACCACCAACAACCGATCTCCTACTCCCCCAATCCCACATCTAATTACTATGACTATCAGTACAACTCGATTTAATCGCCCGTCAAAGTAGTCGAACTCACGCCCCATAGCGCTGGCTACGCCGACCAACTCGCTGCCGCTTCGTGGTACCCGCTCGACGGTGCAGCAACGTCAGCCGACCCTTCATACCCTTATACCGGCGAGGGATTCCCCACCGCGGAGGTGGGGGGTTCAATCGATGGGGTTTACTGTTGTGGAGGAGAAGATCCAAAGACGATTGCTGCGAAGGAGGCGATTCGGCAGTACGGAATGCATCCTTTCGGCTACGCTTCGGTGAGCCCGTAGTTTATTTTCTAAATTTTAAGCGTTTTCTTAGATTTTTGATGGCCGAGATAAGAAGAGTATTTTTCGTCTTGCCAAGAACTCATTTTCACGTAGGAGTGTCCCTTCTAGTGGTGGCATAACCATTGCTGGACAAACAAATGCGACAGCTAATGTGAACTGATGGATAGTATATTCTACTATTTATGTTATTGCGGTTGATTGTAGAAAGGTCGATTGTTTTTGTAAGATCTATGAAGTGGAGCACATAACTAGGTTAAGATTGCTTATATCAAAATGAGTAACGTTCTTAAGATTTGCTAGGTCAAAGTGGATAATATCTCGTTAGTTTAAAGTTTTGTTGGTACAAATTATATCATAACAATATCCTAGATGAAAGATGGGAACTAAGTGTTATGGAAGTCAAAATGCTACATCGTGGCATCCACCTCTAGAACCATTTGAGTCAAAGTGCTACATACTAGCCACATCTTAAATATGTTGGAATCACCTTAAAATCATATGCAGTGAATGTTACTTGGCTTTACAATACTTGGCTATCTGTAAAGCCATCTACGAGGATCTTGGTTCTGAAGGGATATAATAATATCTATTATATACAATGAAACTAAATTCTTAAATATTGAGGCACATTTTACTATAATAGCTTGAGTTTTGTCAAGAACTTTAAGATTAAGTTTGCTCATATTAAAGTATTCTTTGTTAATATTATTTAAAAAAAAAATACTTGGATGGTTATCTCCTTGGGATGTTATATCAAGAGGATGCCTATCAGGTCAAAGTAGACAATATATTAATGTTATAAATTCCAAGTTGTTACAATATACCCCACCCTCTTATTCAAACTTTGCCTATCAAGCAAATAAGATGATTAAGATGAGCATCAAGAGTAAGTATTTGATTACTTCAATTCTTTCAGTGGTTTGTGGAAAAGTCAATCTTAACTAGAGTGCCCCTTCTATCATTGCCGTAACATCTGTCTATGGAACAAATGTGTTCATTAAGGTGAGCATAGCAAGTATATATTTGATTAGTTTTTGCGGTTAATTGTAAAGATGTATGGCTTTGATCTCCCTTTATCACTTCATACATTGAATTTGTTATTTCTCACATGTTCTTCTTAGACCTAGATGCAATTATAGACATTATTGACAATGTTGAGTGAAGGAAATCATCTATAACTCCAATCCTACCTAGATATATTAAATTCTAGTTTATAATGGGATTTGGCCAACTCTTGGATTGAACAAAATCAAAATTTAGCCAAACTAAACTGTTATGTGTATTTGGGTTAAAACCTATCTACATTGCACTTACATAGGAATACAAAATATCCAGGTGCGTTCTACAAAGATGAGAATGCGTTTAAGAGTTAAGTCGAAGAGGTTCTTCTACTTCAACCATATGAATGATTTGAAGAAGCGCAAAGTATGCTAGGTTTGATGCGTCTGATGGTGTTTTTTATTGGCATATAAAAGAATTGTATTTTCTTATAGAAATATTTTTTCTCATAGAAAAATAGGTAGACCAAGGTGCAGTGACTTGTTATTTGGAAAAGATAATCGCTTATAGTTCACAAAAGCATCATGGATTATTAATACAGACCTTTATCTATACTATTTTTTACTTGTATGGAATGAATTTTCTTTTGCTAATTATCATTATAATTTTTTGAATGCTAAAATTTAGGGTTGTCTTTATGCAGGATGTCATAGGATTTAAAATCTTACGAAAAGACCCAAAGTGAAACGCACAAATTCTTGTGAACAAGATCCGATTCACAGTTGCAAGATTTTAATTTAGACAACTATTCATCATTTTTGATGAAAGCTAGATAATAGAGGTACATAAAAATTCACACAAATGATAAGTTATAATAGAAACTTCATATAGAAATTTAGGAGCATACAACAATTGTTCAATACTTCAATTTGAAACTTTGTTATTATCTTTATATCATTGTTATGATACCTTCTCTTATTGCTAATATTTAAAACTGAAGAAAATATAATTTCATTTTTCCTCGTTATTTGATATCCTCAATGAGGAAAGCGCTAACATCATTAAGCTTCATGTCAGAGGATCCATACGAACTATTGATGGCTGTTACAAAACCATCCTAGCTCTTGGATAGTGATGAGGGCAAGCTGAAGGCTTGAATTTCAGCTTCAAACTTGATGTTTATGGAGTTCAAATAATTTCATAATTGAGTTGAATTTATTGTTATGATTTAGATGTTAACTTCATGCCAAGGGATCAACGAATGCTCCCGAGTTTATTTCTATCCGTTCTCACTCTTCTTGGTAGATTGACTTAAACTTTACTCCCTTCTACGATTGAGAGTGTTTTGTCTGGTACAAATAGTCTTCCAAAACCTGAAGTTTTGACCACTAAACTTCTCGCCCTTCGTGTTCAAATTCAGACTTTTTTTGTACTAATACTTCGATGCTAGTTGTAATTTTAAGCAAAAATCAAACAAAGATGTGAGAGCAAACACAACTAAGATCGCAAACTAATGTCGAATGGATATTGGGGGGGTCATTTGAAATTTGAATTTCAAATTAAATAGGAAAAGGATGGAAGGGATACTTAATTAATCCCTTAAATTGAGTTCAGAATTTTGGAAAAGAATTAATTAAAATAGGAGAGAGATTGGGAGCCTTAATGGAGAATCATTAATTAAGTAGAGAGAGAGAGAGAGAGAGAGAGAGAGAGGGGCGGGGATTAATGTTTGCCTATTCAATAGTCTTAAATTGTGGGAGAGAATTTTATTAAAATTCAATTTGGAATTGATTTAAAGACTTTTCTAAAATAGATCAATTAATGTAGGAAATTATTTAAATTACAAATTGTGTTGGATTTGAATTTAAAACCTTTCCAAGATAATTATTAATCTAATTTTGGGAAGAAATTTAAAGAGGGCATGGGTATGGGGCCGGCCAAGAGGAGAAAGGGAACTAGGGGTGTCTAGGTTCAATGTATTTGGACTTGGGATTAATTAATCAATCAATTTTAGAATTTATTGATTAATTGAATGAAAAAAGTTTCCAAAAATAAGGTAATTAATAATAATTAATTTGAATTTAAAATCTTTCCAAATTAATGACAACTTAAATAAGGAAGAGGGGTTTTTTTTGAGTGAAGTGGGGCTAGGGTAGGAGATAGCCGGCGGGTGGGTGGAGCCATGGTGGATTTCGACCAAGGGGAGGGAGGAGGAAGGGAGGAGCTAGTGTAGGCCGATGGTGTGGAGGTGATGGAGGTGAAGTGATTATAAGTTTGCTGTTTGGTGGTGCAAGTAAAAACAAAAATAGAAGAATAGCTATTCAAGCCTTGTGGTCTTGAAACCCTTGAAAAAGGATAATAGGCTTAGACCTCACTCTTATAATTATATCTCATTAGGATAATTTCATCATTTTTAAAAAGAAAAATTAAAGCCTCAAAAATAAATTTATTATTTTGTCATATAGTCATGGTTATTTTGTTGGATATATATATATATATATATATATATATATATATATATATATATATATATATATATATATCATCAAAAAATTATCTTGATCGAGCACGATTCTCCAGGCAAAATCAAGTTGGAAACTTCCAAAATTAAAATTGGTACCATCTGAACTCCGATTTTAGCAAACTTATAGTCAAATTGAGTGTCTCGGAATTACAAACCCAACAACATCAAAATCGACTCAATCCAAGTCCAAATGGGTCCAAATCAAGGACTTGAAGCGCTGTTGGAAGATTCAAATAGAAATTTGGATTACCAAACGGTTTCCAAACATAACATGCTTATAGTCAAATAGAGCGGCTCGACGAGGCGAATCCAATGAGCTCAAGATCATGGAATTCCGAAATTATTAAGACCTTCAAATGGCTAACAAATGGTCCACGATTAAAGGATTCAACATCGACCGACCGTCCAAACCACTCTCCATTTACCATTGTTCTTCCTCCTATTTACATGATCAATTCCACTCTAGGCAATCTATAAATAGACTCGTCATTCCTTTTGAAAAGGAACCCCTAAGCCTAAATAAACAAGATAAAGATCGGAAATTGCTTACCTCATTGTCTCCTCGACCACCTATTATTTTTGAGGCTTTACTTTTTCTTTTAAAAAATGAAGAAATTATCCTACTGAGATATAATTATAAGAGTGAGGTCTAATTCCATTATCCTTTTTCAAGGTTTCAGGTCCACAAGGCTGGAATAGCTATTCTTCTCTTTTTATTTTTACTTGCACCACTAAACAGCAAAGTTGATTATAAGTTAAAAATAAATGCAGAATCTCATAAAATTGTGAATATATTTTTTTAAATGTTATATATTATAATCGGTATTTATTTGATTTATAAATAATTTATAAATTTTGATAAATTAATTATGACTAATGCTTGCTATTATTATTTCAATTGTCTGTGCCGGTTCAAGCGAAAATTTTGGCAGAATAAAACACCCCCCCCCCCCCCCCCCCCCCTCTGCATTACATCCGATGGATTACGGTCAAATGTCGTCGCTGCCTCAAAAGACGCCGCCGGTGCATGACCCACTAACCGCCGGCAACAGCATCCGTCCCTTAACTCCGCCGCCTTCCCAATGGAATTACGCCGGCAGTCTCCAACACCACCAACAACCGATCTCCTACTCCCCCAATCCCACATCTAATTACTATGAATATCAGTACAACTCGATCCAATCGCCCGTCAAAGTAGAGGAACTCACGCCCCATAGCGCTGGCTACGCCGACCAACTCGCTGCCGCTGCGTGGTACCCGCTCGACGATGCAGCAACGTCAGCCGACCCTTCATACCCTTATACCGGGGAGGGATTCCCCACCGCAGAGGTGGGGGGTGCAATCGATGGGGTTTACTGTTGTGGAGGAGAAGATCCAAAGACGATTTCTGCGAAGGAAGCGATTCGGCAGTACGGAATGCATCCTTTCGGCTACGCTTCGGTGAGCCCGTAGTTGGAGGTTTTATTTTCTAAATTTTAAGCGTTTTCTTAGACTTTTGATGGCCGAGATAAGAAGAGTATTTTTCATCTAGTGGTGGCATAACCATTGCTGGCCAAACAAATGCGGCAGCTAATGTGAACTGATGGATAGTATATTCTACTATTTATGTTATTGCAGTTGATTGTAGAAAGGTTGATTGTTTTTGTAAGATCTATGAAGTGGAGCACATAACTAGGTTAAGATTGCTTATGTCAGAATGAGTAACTTTCTTAAGATTTGCTAGGCCAAAGTGGATAATATCTCAATAGTTTAAAGTTTTGTTGGTACAAATTATATCATAACAATATCCTAGATGAAAGATGGGAACTAAGTGTTATGGAAGGCAAAGTGCTACATCATGGCGTCCACCTCTTGAACCATTTGAGTCAAAGTGCTCCATAGTAGGAGCCACATCTTAAATATGTCGGAATCACCTTGAAATCATATGCAGTGAATGATACTTGGCTTTACAATACTTGGCTATCTGTAAAGCCATCTACGAGGATCTTGGTTCCTAAGGGATATAATAATATCTATTATATACAATGAAACTAAATTCTTAAATATTGAGCCACATTTTGCTATAATAGCTTGAATTTTGTCAAGAATTTTAAGATTAAGTTTGGTCATATTAAAGTATTCTTTGTTAATATTATTTTAAAAAAAAGTACTTGGATGGTTATCTCCTTGGGATGTTATATTAAGAGGATGCCTATCAGGCCAAAGTAGACAATATATTAATGTTATAAATTCCAAATTGTTACATTATACCCCACCCTCTTATTCAAACTTTGCCTATCAAGCTAATAAGATGATTAAGATGAGCATCAAGAGTAAGTATTTGATTACTTCAATTCTTTCAGTGGTTTATGGAAAAGTCAATCTTAACTAGAGTGCCCCTTCTATCATTGCTGTAACATTTGTCTATGGAACAGATGTGTTCATTAAGTTGAGCATAGCAAGTATATATTTGATTACTTTTTGCGGCTAATTGTACAGATGTATTGCTTTGATCTCCCTTTATCACTTCATAGATTGAATTTGTTATTTCTCACATGTTCTTCTTAGACCTAGATGCAATGATGGACATTATTGGCAATGTTGAGTGAAGGAAATCATCTATAACTCCAATCCTTCCTAGATATATTAAATTCTAGTTTATAATGGGATTTGGCCAACTCTTGGATTGAACAAAATCAAAATTTAGCCAAACTAAACTGTTATGTGTATTTGGGTTAAAACCTATCTACATTGCACTTACATAGGAATACAAAATATCCCAGGTGCACTCAACAAAGATGAGAATGCGTTTAAGAGTTAACTCGAAGAGGTTCTTCTACTTCGACCATATGAATGATTTGAAGAAGCGCAAAATATGCTAGGTTTGATGCGTCTGATGGTGTTTTTTATTGGCATATAAAAGAATTGTATTTTCTTGTAGAAATATTTTTTTCTCATAGAAAAATAGATAAACCAAGGTGCAGTGGCTTGTTATTTGGAGAAGATAATAGCTTATAGTTCACAAAAGTATCATGGATACTAATATATACCTTTATCTATACTATTTTTTACTTGTATGGAATGAACTTTCTTTAGTTAATTCTCATAATAATTATTTGAATGCTAAAATTTAGGATTGTCTTTTATGCAGGATGTCATAGGATTTAAAATCTTATGAAACGATCCAAAGTGAAACGTACAAAATCTTGTGAACAAGATCAGATATGCAATTGCAAGATTTTAATTTAGACAACTATTCATCATTTTAGATGAAAGCTCGAGAATAGAGGTACACAAAAATTCACACAAATGATAAGTTGTAATAGAAACTTCCTATAGAAATTTAGGAGCATAAAACAATTGTTCAATTTGAAACTTGCAGTGTAAAAAAAAAAATCAAAATCAAACTGTGCCAGCATTCACCCAAATAATTTTGAGACTTGATTCTATCGTGATTTAATTGCTTGTTCTTGCCAGGAGATTTTGATTTACATCTCCCTTTGTTATTATCTTTATATCATTGTTATGATACCTCTCTTATTGCTAATATTTAAAACTAAAGAAAATATATTTTCATTTTTCCTCGTTATTTGATATCCTCAATGAGGAGGAAAGCGCTAACATCATTAAGCTTCATATCAGAGGATCCATAAGAACTATTGATGGCTGTTACAAAACCATCCTAGCTCTTGGATAGTGATGAGAGCAAGCTGAAGGCTTGGATTTCAGCTTCAAACTTGATGTTTATGGAGTTCAAATAATTCCATAATTGAGTTAAATTTATTGTTATGATTTAGTGATTGAAGCTTAATTTCTCACTAAGATTAAAAAAAATGTGCATTATATGTATTTTGTTGACTAGAGGGGCTATTCATAATATAAAAGAGCATTTTCATGACTCCAGCTATTGTGGTCTCGTTGAAGATGTTTACTTCATGCCAAGGGATCAACGAATGCTCCCCGAGTTTATTTCTATCAGTTCTCACCCTTCTTGGTAGATTGACTTCAAGTTTACTCCCTTCTACGATTGAGAGTGTTTTGTCTGGTACAAATAGTCTTCCAAAACCTGAAGTTTTGACCACTAAACTTCTAATTTTCATCTTCTCTCCCTCCATGTTCAAATTCAGACTTTTTTGTACTAATACTTCGATGCTAGTTGTAATTTTAAGCAAAAATCAAACAAAGATGTGAGAACAAACACAACTAAGATCGCAAACTTAAGGCACAAGTTTATGATTTGGTGAAATTCACTTAAGTCCATCATCACACAAACATCAAATATTTCATGAAAAGTCAGATGAGAGTTATATTAAGGATTTCATCTCATATAAAACTGGAGATAAGGATATAGATAACGATTTATTCCCATTAATAAGTACTAGTATGATGGCTAGATGTCAATAGAAAGGCGTTATTGTTTTGATTACTCTTCCTTTTTCTAAGAGTACAAATGAGCTTCATCTTGCCGTGACTGAAAACTCACTTCCCTTTTTTAATGGGACTAAAATTAGCAATACATTCTTCTTGTAGAAATAAATGATATCCCTAATGCCAACGCCAGAAAAAACTCCTCTCTATTGGTGGCAGCCTCTCCTCCCTCTCTACTCCTTTTCTCACTTGTGGGTTGTGGTTTTGTGACATCAAATCTTTCCTTTTAGGGATTATGGTGATAACAATGAATGAGTTTGAATTAAATTTGTTATAAAATGCCCAAGTCATGCGCGATCTATTAAAATAAATAAAGATCCCACAATATATCTAAATCAAGAAATAATAGCTTTAAATATATATAAGTTATGTAGTAATTAAAATTTAAAAATGAATACATAAATACTTTGATTAAAGCTTATAAACAAGCTCAATTAAAGCTCAACATAAAGCTCATTAAGAAACTCGATTATATATTAATGTGAATATAATTATATATTTATTATTAATATAATCATATAGATATTAAATAAGTTTAAAATAAATAATAATAATAATATAAATGTATAAATATAAAAATAATTTTTAATAATAATAATAATAATAATAATATTTAATATAATATATACATTTTATAATATAAAAAAATTTATGTTTACTTTTATAAAATATACACATTCTTAGCCCAAATTCGCAACTCAAACCAATTTCATAGTTTAACTTTTATCCAAAATTCTTACAAAATTTTTAGTCCAACATCATAGGAAAATTTTAATTGGTTTCCTTTATATAGTGTAAAGCACAAACAATAAGCAACAAATTTGTGTGATATTTTATATATTCTGGTTAAATTTGGTTACATATGCCTTAAAATGGATATTTGGTTACATATGCCTTAAAATGGATATTTATATATTCTTGAAATGGTGTTTCAAAAATTTTTTTTGAAAAAACTTAATATCAAATTCAAAACTTAAGATTAAAATAGATCTTGTAATGCGGAAGCTAATGATATGCAAAATCAAATGAAATTTATTTTTTGTTTTGATTTTATGGAAAAATAAATATAAAAATATTTTTTCTTCTTTTTGTTTTCATATTTTTATTTTCCTTTTTTAGAAAAAAACTAAATCCAAACAATTCTCAACTCGGATTTGCACAAAAGTAAAATTGCAAGGAAGTAAAATTGCAAGAAATCAAAGTACAGTAAAAATAAGAACTAACATACCAGAGATTTATAGTGGTTCGGTTAATCTTGACCTATGTCCACTTCCCAGTGTCCTCCACTCCGAGTATTACACGTTTTAGATATCTTTGATCTATTGTTCAGAGTGATGGTGAAATAGATGGGGATATTATCAGTAGAATTCAAGTTGGATTGTTGAAGTGGAGGAATACATTAGGCTTGTTGTGTGATAGAAAAGTACCCCTCAAACTTAAGGGAAAATTCTATAAGATGGTGGTGAGGCCGACAATGCTCTATGGTGTCGAATGTTGGCCATTAAAAGAGAAGCATAATACTAAGTTAAGTGTGACAGAGATGAGGATGCTTAGGTGGATGAGTGGCTTTACCCTTAGAGATAGAATACAAAATGAGCATATACGTGAAAAGGTTGGAGTAACTCCAGTAAAAGATAAGATTAGAGAGAGTCGCCTTAGATGATTTGGTCACATAAAACGGTGGCCTCCCGATGACCCGGTTAGGAGAGTAGAGGTATTAGATTTGACTTATGTTAAGAAAGGTAGAGACAGACCTAAAAAGACTTGGTTAGAAAATATTAGGAATGACATTTCTTTATTAGATTTAAACGAGAATTTGACTTTTAATAGGACACAATGGAGGAAAAGGATTCATGTAGCCGACCCTACGTAGTGGGATAAAGGCTTGATGTTGTTGTTGTTGTAGCAAGATGGAGAAGCTCTTACAAAATCTCACCACCAACTTGGTGCTGCGAAACAGTTGAATCTCTTTCACCAGCGGTGCGGCGGAGTGCTAGTAGCATGGTTTAAAATTGCGCAATATGAGGCTCGCCTTTGCGCAATTCCCATAAAAAACGCCTCGATGCTTACGCATTGAGTTTTTTTTATGAGGCTTGCGCCTCAACTTGGTTGAGGCCCGCCTCGCCTCACTGGCATGAGGCTTACGCCTCACACTATATATATTAAAACTTACATAAATCTTGAAGTAAATGCCTAACATTGGACTCTATAGGAGAGGAGGAAGGGGAGAGAGCAGTTCACCATAATGAGGATTCAAATGAAGAACCCTTAGTGATGACAGTGCTGATGACTTATGGGTTCTTATGTGATATGCCATTGCTATTTATTTTTGGAAATTGGAATTATATATTAATGAAAAGAATACTAGAATTTGGGAAAGATAGAATTTTGAGTTGAACTATATTTCATGTTGTCTTATTATTGAGATATTTTGATTTCACTTCATATCTTATGCTTTTTTATGTTTTTATATTATTCACTCATTAGTATATAAAAAATTTATCATTTTATGTTAACGCAATCTTTTGATTTTGAGGTTTACGCCTCGCCTCACGAATGAAAAACGCCTCAATACCCGAATACGCAATTTTAAACATTTGCTAGTAGCCCTTGACTCCAAGAGGTTCTTTCCAAAGTTTCCTTCAAGTAAATTTTCGACTCATAGAGGGCGAAGGTGGATGATGGCTGGAGCTACCGTGTGAAGACTCTCTCTCTCACACACACTACCTTGATCCCACAAGGTTATTCTCCATCTCTCTCTCTCTCTCTCTCTCTCTCTCTCTCTCTCTCTCTCTCTCTCTCTCTCTCTCTCTCTCTCTCTCTCTCTCTCTCTCTCTCTCTCTCTCAACACACTTTCTCTCCAATGCTCAAAGCTCATTTTTCACTCTCTCTCTCTCTCACACACAGAAAACTCAAGCCCCTTAAGTGTCAAAGACTCTTCAAAATGAAATAAGAGTTGTTTAAATATAAGGCTCCAAGAAAAATTCTAATTTTCAATTCAGTCGTCTATGTTCGTACAATACAATTAATTCAATTTTCCCTTAAATGTTGTGTGATGATTGTTTCTCTATACGATCAGTTCAAACTTATTCAACTAATCGTCCATAAGGTCCTACAATATAATTAGTTCAATCGAATAACAGTTCGCCTTGAACAAACCCTAGACGATTAATTATCATCCTGTTTGCCTCTCGGTTCATATAATACGAAGCTTAATTCATACAGTACGATCACTAATCATAGGTAATTTTTAATTTGATTGCTTAATCTTCGGGATTAAATTAGGCAAGATTTTCAAATATCATATTATATGAACATGTTTGTATAGTACGATTAGAACAAATTTCAATTTTCAAAATATTGCCTAATTATAAATGGCAACGATGATTTCTAAATATAAATTGATCGTCTTGTACGGTTGAAATCGTATATAGTATGATTAGTTCAACTTAATTTCAATTTTTATTTTCTTAATTTAAATGTTTTAATTAATTTATGAATAAATAGATCATACGACACTATATAGATCGTTCAATGCTACCTTTAGAAAAAATAAAAAAATCTTATGTTTCACTCCCCCGTGTGTGTGTGCATGGTTGTGTTAGGCTGGTTTACCCTGAACCAGCCCGGCCTGCCCTTTGGCCGGCTCAGGTCTATAGGAGGCGACACTTGTCCGCCTCCCTCCCTTCTTGCCGCCCACGTTAGTGGGCCCCACTAATCCAAATTCAATTCAAATTACAAAGGAGGGGGCGGCTAGGGCTTGGGAGTGAAATTAGATTAGGAAAGTTTATGTATTAAAGAGCATGAGATGTTTTAGGTGGAGGTTATGTTTTGTTTTGTTCTCTATTAGAGTTCTTTGGCGACTTGTGCTCTAGACTCTCTTGTCTAGAGATTTTGGAGAGACGATCCTCCTCTCGAATTGAGGATCACTTGTATCTTGTTTCCATGCTTGTTTGGCTTTGATTTTTGTATTGCAATCTATCGTTTGAGCTGATTTCTCCCAGATTTTGTGTTATTCTCGCTGTTTTTCACCAATTGGTGATAAGTTTGCTTGCAAACTCAATTATTTCCCTTAGGGTTACTTGCGAACTCAAGTATTTCCTATTAGGTTGCTAAGTTAACATACACCTTTTACAATATATTAACTCAAGAAAAATAAAAGTACGGACTATTGTAGAAATCAATCTTATACTACCCAATCTTGAGTCGTGATCCTTTAGCGTTGTTTGGTGTATGATGTATCTAAAATGGTAGTACAAATATAAAAATATATGCAATAATAATAAGTAGGAAAAACTAAATAAATTCCAATAATGTTTGTTATCGTTAAAACATAGGATTGGGCTCTTGGATTGCAACACAAAACATCTATGATGCACGGACACGGACACGGCGACACGGACACGACACGACACGGACACGGGACACGGCTTTTTTTGAAAATATAGGACACTGGTACGGCGCGGACACGGCAATACATTTTTTATATAGTATATTATATATATATATATATATATATATATATATATATATATATATATATGACAAACAATAATAATGAATGACATGATAACTTGTCTAGCTTATAATATAAAATATTTAGTACAAAATATTTAGTACAACCACAAAAATATAAGCAAATAATCACTTACTACAACATCAAGCATTCAAGCTTCAACTACTATGATTAGCTTTAGAGGTTTGTTTTTTGCCTTCAATATCATCATCATTGAATATCACTGCTTTCAACTCTAGTTCAACAAGAGATAGATTTGTAATTGTGCAAAAAGAGAGGAGATGAAAATACCTTCACTGTCAAAGAGAAATGAAAATGAGAATATTCAATGAATGGGTATTAAATGCAGACGTTGATTTGGTGTTGTGGATAGGAAATAAGAAATTTAGTTTAAATCTTGCAAAATATAAGAAATTATATTTAAAAAAAATTATAAAATATTTAAGATACGCGTGTCCAATTTGTTTTTAATATTTTTTTAATCGGACACGTTTTCGGCGTGTCCGACACGTGTCGGAGGAGTGTCGGACGAGTGTCGTGTCGGACACGGTGTCGGACACTGCACGCCTCTTTGAGGAGAAGTGTCGGTGCATCATAGCAAAACATCTATTAGCATAGCAAATAATACAATACAACATACTTGTATCAAGCATATGGATGTGGATAAATATTTCATAAACAAGATTCTAGAAAGTAGGTTGATTTGAACTCCATATGTGCCAACATAAAATTAACTTGCAGACAGTTTTATCAAAGGACTTTGCAACCCTATGTTCAAAAATATTTAAAAAAAAATTCAAAATGGTAGATTTATATCATTCAGTATTTCAGTTTGAGAGCAAGTGTTAAATAATTATAGGACCCACAAGTCAATCAATAGAATGCAATTCGTGTGCCGCTTTTTCCTCTTCATGCTGCAAACCATTTTTGGGATTTTTTTTTATAAATAGCTTTGGTTTGTTTTCATTATAAATTTTTTGGACAATATATACTTAAAACATTTTGTATGGAATCAAATAATAAAATTCAAAGTGGCTTTTTTTTTCTACTTTTGTTCTTTTTTTCTACTTCTTTTTTTCTAAAAAGCTTTAGCATGAATTTGGGAGCTTTATGGAAGGAGGCTTGGGGAAGTAGAGCATTTTCAAATTTTATAATTTGAAACGCAGAACAACCAATAATAAACTTCATTTCTTCCCAGTCTCTATGGAAAAACATCACCTTATCTTTGGCTCTTTTTCTCTTCAGTCCCTGCGATCGTACCCTCTTTTCCATTTCCACATCATCATCTCTTTCACATAACTAATGGGGTTTGCTTTAGTTCTTTGTACTTGCATTCACTTGGCTTTTGTATGAAATAAAATTTAAACTGCGGGATTTCTTTTATTCATCAATGAAGAGTCGTACTCAAACTAGCATACAACTTATTATCAACTCTTACAAAAGTGTCACCTTTGATATTTGATAAACTTTACTCACAGCCCTTTTTTTGGGGGGGACAATTTATGCCTATTAATACAAACTCACACACCTTTCACATACGCAAGACTCATTCAAAATCTTAATTGGTAGTCACAATTCCTAACCAACAAATCAAATGAGCTGGGTTTTTACCCACAGCCTTGGTCGGCCATTTGTAGAATCCTTGAAATCGACCTCATAAAAACAATTAGACTGGATGGCATAGGGTCAACTTAAGCTTTTGGGAGAGAAAATCTGCTAAAATCAATCATTTTACTGGGTGTGATCAATCAGAAATGCAAGTCCTGGACTCGTCATGCCTGAGTCTAAATTTGGGCAAGTAAACTTAACCAAGCTAAATTAGTAATGCTAGTTGTATGAGTGGATATTAGCTTAAGTTTCGATTATGGCGATTACCATTAAAAAGTAGGGTGGTAATCATGGTATAACAATAAAATCATATTTTTAGGGGCGGCACTTTAATAAAAAAGCCAATTTAAAATGGATATTACATTACTAAAATTGGCTCAATTGAACACAATCCTAACCAGTAGTACAAAAATTTTTAAGGCTTTATTTGGGATGGTTTTTTTACTATTTTATAAAGCAATTTTTTAGCACAAAAATTTTTTGTATAAAAAGTTTTTAATTAGAAATTTTTGTACTAAAAAGTTACTTTAGAAAACTGTCTCAAACAAAGTCTAAATCTATGATAGGAAAACTAGGGTTTTTTTGTGTTTTTGAAATATAGTTATCTTCTTATTTGCTTTTATTTTAAAAATTTTTATGGTGGTGTTATGATAAGTTTCCCCCTGATGGTTTGTAGTTCTTGACACCTTTCAGAACCCAGGGAAACCACCAAAATCTAGAAAAACAAAGAAAAAGAACTTGAAGAAGGCCACAAAAGTTGTGCAATCAGCATATTGTGAGGTCTGCAAAGTAGATTGCAATAGCCAAGACGTTTTGAATTCTCACAACGAGGGTAAAAAACACAAGAAAAAACTAAAGCAGCTGCAAGATAGCATCGCACGCGAGGCTGCAAAAGCTCAGGAAAGTGAGCCTGCTGGGACAGGGGAGAGCACATCTGATGAAAATGAAAAGCTTGACACTAACAAAAAGAGGGCCACCGAGCCCGCCGCTGTTCCGGACGGCGAAGTTGATCTAGAGACAAAAAGAAGTAGAATTCTTGAAGCAGGAGCATATGCTGATGAGGTTAGGTTAGGTTTGCACTCTCTGCAATGTTGTGGTGAATAGTCAGAAAGTTTATGAATATCATCTTGATGGACTGAAACATGAGCAGTGGTGGAAAAACTTCAGAAAACTGAGTTCAGCTGGTGAATTTCTCTCCATTTCTCTCAGTTCGGGGTTTGCAATCTCAACAGTCTTTCTCTTTTCCCTTGATGGATGTAAATAGTTTGGCATGTATAGTATACATGCACATCTTTATTGAAACATTTTTATGGTAGTTGAGGAATTTGAGCTGTAATTTTCTTCATTGTAATATTTATGGTACTTAAATTTTGATTTCGATTTTCACTCAGTGAAGCATTATGAAAGTAGGGAGTGGAATTTTGATCAAATTTAAGCTTCATTCAGGACAGCTTGCTTGTTCTTGCCAGGAGATTTTGATTTACATCTCCCTTTGTTATTATCTTTATATCATTGTTATGATACCTCTCTTATTGCTAATATTTAAAACTAAAGAAAATATATTTTCATTTTTCTCTCGTTATTTGATATCCTCCAATGAGGAGGAAAGCGCTAACATCATTAAGCTTCATATCAGAGGATCCATAAGAAACTATTGATGGCTGTTACAAAACCATCCTAGCTCTTGGATAGTGATGAGAGCAAGCTGAAGGCTTGGATTTCAGCTTCAAACTTGATGTTTATGGAGTTCAAATAATTCCATAATTGAGTTAAAATTATTGTTATGATTTAGTGATTGAAGCTTAATTTCTCACTATAGATTAAAAAAATGTGCTTATATGAGTATTTGTTGACTAGAGGGGCTATTCATAATATAAAAGAGCATTTTCATGACTCCAGCTATTGTGGTCTCGTTGAAGATGTTTACTTCATGCCAAGGGATCAACGAATGCCTCCCGAGTTTATTTCTATCAGTTCTCACCCTTCTTGGTAGATTGACTTCAGTTTACTCCCTTCTACGTTTGAGAGTGTTTTGTCTGTACAAATAGTCTTCCAAACCTGAAGTTTTGACCACTAAACTTCTAATTTTCATCTTCTCTCCCTCCATGTTCAAATTCAGACTTTTTGTACTAATACTTCGATGCTAGTTGTAATTTTAAGCAAAAATCAAACAAAGATGTGAGAACAAACACAACTAAGATCGCAAACTTAAGGCACAAGTTTATGATTTGGTGAAATTCACTTAAGTCCATCATCACACAAACATCAATATTTCATGAAAAGTCAGATGAGAGTTATATTAGGATTTCATCTCATATAAAACTGGAGATAAGGATATAGATAACGATTTATTCCCATTAATAAGTACTAGTATGATGGCTAGATGTCAATAGAAAGGCGTTATTGTTTTGATTACTCTTCCTTTTTCTAAGAGTACAAATGAGCTTCATCTTGCCGTGACTGAAAAACTCACTTCCCTTTTTTAATGGGACTAAATTAGCAATACATTCTTCTTGTAGAAATAAATGATATCCCTAATGCCAACGCCAGAAAAAACTCCTCTCTATTGGTGGCAGCCTCTCCTCCCTCTCTACTCCTTTTCTCACTTGTGGGTTGTGGTTTTGTGACATCAAATCTTCCTTTTAGGGATTATGGTGATAACAATGAATGAGTTTGAATTAAATTTGTTATAAAATGCCCCAAGTCTGCAGCCGATCTATTAAAATAAATAAAGATCCCACAATATATCTAAATCAGAAATATAGCTTTAAATATATATAAGTTATAGTAGTAATTAAAATTTAAAAATGAATACATAATATTTGATTAAAGCTTATAAACAAGCTCAATTAAAGCTCAACATAAAGCTCATTAAGAAACTCGATTTATATATTAATGTGAATATAAATATATATTTATTATTAATATAATCATATAGATATTAAATAAGTTTAAAATAAATAATAATATAATATAAAATTATAATTATAAAATAATTTTTAATAATAATATAATAATAATATATTTAATATAATATATACATTTTATAATATTAAAAAACTTATGTTTACTTTTATAAAATATACACATTCTTAGCCCAAATTCGCAACTCAAACCATTTCATAGTTTAACTTTTATCAAAAATTCTTACAAAATTTTTAGTCAAACATCATAGGAAATTTTAATTGGTTTCCTTTATATAGTGTAAAGCACAAACAATAAGCAACAAATTTGTGTGATATTTTATATATTCTGGGTTAAATTTGGTTACATATGCCTTTTAAATGGATATTTGGTTACATATGCCTTAAAATGGATATTTATATATTCTTGAAATGGTGTTTCAAAAATTTTTTTGAAAAAACTTAATATCAAATTCAAACTTAGATTAAAAATAGATCTTGTAATGCGGAAGCTAATGATATGCAAAATCAAATGAAATTTATTTTTGTTTTGATTTTATGGAAAATAAATATAAAAATTTTTTCTTTTTTTTGTTTTCATATTTTTATTTTCCTTTTTTAGAAAAAACTAAATCCAAACAATTCTCAACTCGGATTTGCACAAAAGTAAAATTGCAAGGAAGTAAAATTGCAAGAAATCAAAGTACAGTAAAAATAAGAACTAACATACCAGAGATTTATAGTGGTTCGGTTATCTTGACCTATGTCCACTTCCCGTGTCCTCCACTCCGAGTATTACACGTTTTAGATATCTTTGATCTATTGTTCAGAGTGATGGTGAAATAGATGGGGATATTATCAGTAGATTCAAGTGGATTGTTGAGTGGAGGAATACATTAGGCTTGTTGTGTGATAGAAAAGTACCCCTCAAACTTAAGGGAAAATTCTATAAGATGGTGGTGAGGCCGACAATGCTCTATGGTGTCGAATGTTGGCCATTAAAGAGAGCATAATACTAAGTTAAGTGTGACAAGAGATGAGGATGCTTAGGTGGATGAGTGGCTTTACCCTTAGAGATAGAATACAAAATGAGCATATACGTGAAAAGGTTGGAGTACTCCAGTTAAAAGATAAGTTAGAGAGAGTCGCCTTAGATGATTTGGTCACATAAAACGGTGGCCTCCCGATGACCGGTTAGGAGAGTAGAGGTATTAGATTTGACTTATGTTAAGAAAGGTAGAGACAGACCTAAAAAGACTTGGTTAGAAAATATTAGGAATGACATTTCTTTATTAGATTTAAACGAGAATTTGACTTTTAATAGGACACAATGGAGGAAAAGGATTCATGTAGCCGACCCTACGTAGTGGGATAAAGGCTTGATGTTGTGTTGTTGTTCAAGATGAGAGAGAAGCTCTTACAAAATCTCACCACCAACTTGGTGCTGCGAAACAGTTGAATCTCTTTCACCAGCGGTGCGGCGAGGAGTGCTAGTAGCATGGTTTAAAATTGCGCAATATGAGGCTCGCCTTTGCGCAATTCTCATAAAAAACGCCTCGATGCTTACGCATTGAGTTTTTTTTTATGGGCTTGCGCCTCAACTTGGTTGAGGCCCGCCTCGCCTCACTGGCATGAGGCTTACGCCTCACTATATATATTAAAACTTACATAAATCTTGAAGTAAATGCCTAATTGGACTCTATAGGAGAGGAGGAAGGGGAGAGAGCAGTTCACCATAATGAGGATTCAAATGAAGAACCCCTTAGTGATGACAGTGCTGATGACTTATGGGTTCTTATGTGATATGCCATTGCTATTTATTTTTGGAAATTGGATATATATATTAATGAAAAGAATACTAGAATTTGGGAAAGATAGAATTTTGAGTTGAACTATATTTCATGTTGTCTTATTATTGAGTATTTTGATTTCACTTCATATCTTATGCTTTTTTAGTTTTATATTATTCACTCATTAGTTTATAAAAAATTTATCATTTTATGTTAACGCAATCTTTTGATTTTGAGGTTTACGCTCGCCTCACGAATGAAAAACGCCTCAATACCGAATACGCATTTTAAACATTTGCTAGTAGCCCTTTGACTCCAAGAGGTTCTTTCAAAGTTTCCTTCAAGTAAATTTTCGACTCTTAGAGGGCGAAGGTGGATGATGGCTGGAGCTACCGTGTGAAGACTCTCTCTCTCACACACACTACCTTGATCCCACAGGTTATTCCCCTCTCTCCTCTCTCTCTCTCTCGTCTCTCTCTCCTCTCTCTCTCTCTCTCCTCCTCTCTCTCTCTCTCTCTCTCTCTCTCTCTCAACACACTTTTCTCTCCAATGCTCAAAGCTCATTTTTCACTCTCTCTCTCTCTCCAACACAGAAAATCAAGCCCCTTAAGTGTCAAAGACTCTTCAAATGAAATAAGAGTTGTTTAATTTAAGGCTCCAAGAAAATTCTAATTTTCAATTCAGTCGTCTATGTTCGTACAATACAATTAATTCAATTTTCCCTTAATGTTGTTGTGATTGTTTCTCTATACGACAGTTCAAACTTATTCAACTATCGTCCATAAGGTTCTACAATATAATTAGTTCAATCGATAACAGTTCGCCTTGAACAAAACCTAGACGTTAATTATCATCCTGTTGCCTCTCGGTTCATATTAATACGAAGTTAATTCATACAGTACGTCACTAATCATAGGTAATTTTTAATTTGATTGCTTAATCTTCGGGATTAAATTAGGCAAGATTTTCAAATTCATATTATATGAACAGTTTGTATAGTACGATTAGAAACAAATTTCATTTTCAATATTGCCTAATTATAAATGGCAACGATGATTTCTAAATATAAAAATTGTCGCTTGTACGGTTGAATCGTATATAGTATGATTAGTTCAACTTAATTTCAATTTTTATTTTCTTAATTTAAATGTTTTAATTAATTTATGAATAATAGATCATACGACACTATATAGATCGTTCATGCTACCTTTAGAAAAAATAAAAAATCTTATGTTTCACTCCCCCGTGTGTGTGTGCATGGTTGTGTTAGGCTGTTTACCCTGAAACAGCCCGGCCTGCCCTTTGGCCGGCTCAGGTCTATAGGAGGCGACACTTGTCCGCCTCCCTCCCTTCTTGCCGCCCACGTTAGTGGGCCCCACTAATCCAAATTCAATTCAAATTACAAAGGAGGGGGCGGTAGGCTTGGGAGTGAAATTAGATTGGAAAGTTTATGTATTAAAGAGCATGAGATGTTTTTAGGTGGAGGTTATGTTTTGTTTTGTTCTCTATTTAGAGTTCTTTGGCGACTTGTGTCTAGACTCTCTTGTCTAGAGATTTTGGAGAGACGATCCTCTCCTCGAATTGAGGATCACTTGTATCTTGTTTCCATGCTTGTTTGGCTTTGATTTTTGTATTGCAATCTATCGTTTGAGCTGATTTCTCCAGATTTTGTGTTATTCTCGCTGTTTTTCACCATTGGTGATAAGTTTGCTTGCAAACTCAATTATTTCCCTTAGGGTTACTTGCGAACTCAAGATTTCCTATTAGGTTGCTAAGTTAACATACACCTTTTACAATATTAAACTCAAGAAAAATAAAAGTACGGACTTATGTAGAAATCAATCTTATACTACCCAATCTTGAGTCGTGATCCTTTAGCGTTGTTTGGTGTATGATGTATCTAAAATGGAGTACAAAATATAAAAAATTATGCAATAATAATAAGTAGGAAAAACTAAATAAATTCCAATAATGTTTGTTATCGTTAAAACATAGGATTGGGCTCTTGGATTGCAACACAAAACATCTATGATGCACGGACACGGCACGCGACACGGACACGACACGAACGGAACGGGCACGCTTTTGAAAATAGGCACTCGTATGTAGTACGCGCGGACACGGCAATACATTTTATTAGAATATATATATATACATATTAATATATTATATATATATATATATATGACAAACAATAATAAAGAATGACATGATAACTTGTCTAGCTTATAATATAAAAATTTAGTACAAAATATTTAGATCAACCACAAAAATATAAGCAAATAATCACTTACTACAACATCAAGCATTCAAGCTTCAACTACTATGATTAGCTTTAGAGGTTTGTTTTTTGCCTTCAATATCATCATCATTTAATATCACTGCTTTCAACTCTAGTTCACAAGAGATAGATTTGTAATTGTGCAAAAGAGAGGAGATGAAAATACCTTCACTGTCAAAGAGAAATGAAAATGAGAATATTCAATGAATGGGTATTAAATGCAGACGTTGATTTGGTGTTGTGGATGGAAATAAGAAATTTAGTTTAAATCTTGCAAAATATAAGAAATTATATTTAAAAAAAATATTAAATATTTAAGATAGCGTGTCCAATTTGTTTTTAATATTTTTTAATCGGACACGTTTTTCGGCGTGTCCGACCGTGTCGGTGGAGTGTCGGACGAGTGTCGTGTCGGACCGGTGTCGGGACACTGCAACCCCCCCCCCCCCCCCCCCCCCCCCCCCTCTGCATTACATCCGATGGATTACGGTCAAATGTCGTCGCTGCCTCAAAAGACGCCGCCGGTGCATGACCCACTAACCGCCGGCAACAGCATCCGTCCCTTAACTCCGCCGCCTTCCCAATGGAATTACGCCGGCAGTCTCCAACACCACCAACACCGATCTCCTACTCCCCAAATCCCACATCTAATTACTATGAATATCAGTACAACTCGATCCAATCCCGTCAAAGTAGAGGAACTCACGCCCCATAGCGCTGGCTACGCCGACCAACTCGCTGCCGCTGCGTGGTACCCGCTCGACGATGCAGCAACGTCAGCCGACCCTTCATACCCTTATACCGGGGAGGGATTCCCCACCGCAGAGGTGGGGGGTGCAATCGATGGGGTTTACTGTTGTGGAGGAGAAGATCCAAAGACGATTTCTGCGAAGGAAGCGATTCGGCAGTACGGAATGCATCCTTTCGGCTACGCTTCGGTGAGCCGTAGTTGGAGGTTTTATTTTCTAAATTTTAAGCGTTTTCTTAGACTTTTGATGGCCGAGATAAGAAGAGTATTTTTCATCTAGTGGTGGCATAACCATTGCTGGCCAAACAAATGCGGCAGCTAATGTGAACTGATGGATAGTATATTCTACTATTTATGTTATTGCAAGTTGATTGTAGAAAGGTTGATTGTTTTTGTAAGATCTATGAAGTGGAGCACATAACTAGGTTAAGATTGCTTATGTCAGAATGAGTAACTTTCTTAAGATTTGCTAGGCCAAAGTGGATAATATCTCAATAGTTTAAAGTTTTGTTGGTACAAATTATATCATAACAATATCCTAGATGAAAGATGGGAACTAAGTGTTATGGAAGGCAAAGTGCTACATCATGGCGTCCACCTCTTGAACCATTTGAGTCAAAGTGCTCCATAGTAGGAGCCACATCTTAAATATGTCGGAATCACCTTGAAAATCATATGCAGTGAATGATACTTGGCTTTACAATACTTGGCTATCTGTAAAGCCATCTACGAGGATCTTGGTTCCTAAGGGATATAATAATATCTATTATATACAATGAAACTAAATTCTTAAATATTGAGCCACATTTTGCTATAATAGCTTGAATTTTGTCAAGAATTTTAAGATTAAGTTTGGTCATATTAAAGTATTCTTTGTTAATATTATTTTAAAAAAAGTACTTGGATGGTTATCTCCTTGGGATGTTATATTAAGAGGATGCCTATCAGGCCAAAGTAGACAATATATTAATGTTATAAATTCCAAATTGTTACATTATACCCCACCCTCTTATTCAAACTTTGCCTATCAAGCTAATAAGATGATTAAGATGAGCATCAAGAGTAAGTATTTGATTACTTCAATTCTTTCAGTGGTTTATGGAAAAGTCAATCTTAACTAGAGTGCCCCTTCTATCATTGCTGTAACATTTGTCTATGGAACAGATGTGTTCATTAAGTTGAGCATAGCAAGTATATATTTGATTACTTTTTGCGGCTAATTGTACAGATGTATTGCTTTGATCTCCCTTTATCACTTCATAGATTGAATTTGTTATTTCTCACATGTTCTTCTTAGACCTAGATGCAATTATGGACATTATTGGCAATGTTGAGTGAAGGAAATCATCTATAACTCCAATCCTTCCTAGATATATTAAATTCTAGTTTATAATGGGATTTGGCCAACTCTTGGATTGAACAAAATCAAAATTTAGCCAAACTAAACTGTTATGTGTATTTGGGTTAAAACCTATCTACATTGCACTTACATAGGAATACAAAATATCCCAGGTGCACTCAACAAAGATGAGAATGCGTTTAAGAGTTAACTCGAAGAGGTTCTTCTACTTCGACCATATGAATGATTTGAAGAAGCGCAAAATATGCTAGGTTTGATGCGTCTGATGGTGTTTTTTATTGGCATATAAAAGAATTGTATTTTCTTGTAGAAATATTTTTTTCTCATAGAAAAATAGATAAACCAAGGTGCAGTGGCTTGTTATTTGGAGAAGATAATAGCTTATAGTTCACAAAAGTATCATGGATACTAATATATACCTTTATCTATACTATTTTTTACTTGTATGGAATGAACTTTCTTTAGTTAATTCTCATAATAATTATTTGAATGCTAAAATTTAGGATTGTCTTTTATGCAGGATGTCATAGGATTTAAAATCTTATGAAACGATCCAAAGTGAAACGTACAAAATCTTGTGAACAAGATCAGATATGCAATTGCAAGATTTTAATTTAGACAACTATTCATCATTTTAGATGAAAGCTCGAGAATAGAGGTACACAAAAATTCACACAAATGATAAGTTGTAATAGAAACTTCCTATAGAAATTTAGGAGCATAAAACAATTGTTCAATTTGAAACTTGCAGTGTAAAAAAAAAAATCAAAATCAAACTGTGCCAGCATTCACCCAAATAATTTTGAGACTTGATTCTATCGTGATTTAATTGCTTGTTCTTGCCAGGAGATTTTGATTTACATCTCCCTTTGTTATTATCTTTATATCATTGTTATGATACCTCTCTTATTGCTAATATTTAAAACTAAAGAAAATATATTTTCATTTTTCCTCGTTATTTGATATCCTCAATGAGGAGGAAAGCGCTAACATCATTAAGCTTCATATCAGAGGATCCATAAGAACTATTGATGGCTGTTACAAAACCATCCTAGCTCTTGGATAGTGATGAGAGCAAGCTGAAGGCTTGGATTTCAGCTTCAAACTTGATGTTTATGGAGTTCAAATAATTCCATAATTGAGTTAAATTTATTGTTATGATTTAGTGATTGAAGCTTAATTTCTCACTAAGATTAAAAAAAATGTGCATTATATGTATTTTGTTGACTAGAGGGGCTATTCATAATATAAAAGAGCATTTTCATGACTCCAGCTATTGTGGTCTCGTTGAAGATGTTTACTTCATGCCAAGGGATCAACGAATGCTCCCCGAGTTTATTTCTATCAGTTCTCACCCTTCTTGGTAGATTGACTTCAAGTTTACTCCCTTCTACGATTGAGAGTGTTTTGTCTGGTACAAATAGTCTTCCAAACCTGAAGTTTTGACCACTAAACTTCTAATTTTCATCTTCTCTCCCTCCATGTTCAAATTCAGACTTTTTTGTACTAATACTTCGATGCTAGTTGTAATTTTAAGCAAAAATCAAACAAAGATGTGAGAACAAACACAACTAAGATCGCAAACTTAAGGCACAAGTTTATGATTTGGTGAAATTCACTTAAGTCCATCATCACACAAACATCAAATATTTCATGAAAAGTCAGATGAGAGTTATATTAAGGATTTCATCTCATATAAAACTGGAGATAAGGATATAGATAACGATTTATTCCCATTAATAAGTACTAGTATGATGGCTAGATGTCAATAGAAAGGCGTTATTGTTTTGATTACTCTTCCTTTTTCTAAGAGTACAAATGAGCTTCATCTTGCCGTGACTGAAAACTCACTTCCCTTTTTTAATGGGACTAAAATTAGCAATACATTCTTCTTGTAGAAATAAATGATATCCCTAATGCCAACGCCAGAAAAAACTCCTCTCTATTGGTGGCAGCCTCTCCTCCCTCTCTACTCCTTTTCTCACTTGTGGGTTGTGGTTTTGTGACATCAAATCTTTCCTTTTAGGGATTATGGTGATAACAATGAATGAGTTTGAATTAAATTTGTTATAAAATGCCCCAAGTCATGCGCGATCTATTAAAATAAATAAAGATCCCACAATATATCTAAATCAAGAAATAATAGCTTTAAATATATATAAGTTATGTAGTAATTAAAATTTAAAAATGAATACATAAATACTTTGATTAAAGCTTATAAACAAGCTCAATTAAAGCTCAACATAAAGCTCATTAAGAAACTCGATTATATATTAATGTGAATATAATTATATATTTATTATTAATATAATCATATAGATATTAAATAAGTTTAAAATAAATAATAATAATAATATAAATGTATAAATATAAAAATAATTTTTAATAATAATAATAATAATAATAATATTTAATATAATATATACATTTTATAATATAAAAAAACTTATGTTTACTTTTATAAAATATACACATTCTTAGCCCAAATTCGCAACTCAAACCAATTTCATAGTTTAACTTTTATCCAAAATTCTTACAAAATTTTTAGTCAAACATCATAGGAAAATTTTAATTGGTTTCCTTTATATAGTGTAAAGCACAAACAATAAGCAACAAATTTGTGTGATATTTTATATATTCTGGTTAAATTTGGTTACATATGCCTTAAAATGGATATTTGGTTACATATGCCTTAAAATGGATATTTATATATTCTTGAAATGGTGTTTCAAAAATTTTTTTTGAAAAAACTTAATATCAAATTCAAAACTTAAGATTAAAAATAGATCTTGTAATGCGGAAGCTAATGATATGCAAAATCAAATGAAATTTATTTTTTGTTTTGATTTTATGGAAAAATAAATATAAAAATATTTTTTCTTCTTTTTGTTTTCATATTTTTATTTTCCTTTTTTAGAAAAAACTAAATCCAAACAATTCTCAACTCGGATTTGCACAAAAGTAAAATTGCAAGGAAGTAAAATTGCAAGAAATCAAAGTACAGTAAAAATAAGAACTAACATACCAGAGATTTATAGTGGTTCGGTTAATCTTGACCTATGTCCACTTCCCAGTGTCCTCCACTCCGAGTATTACACGTTTTAGATATCTTTGATCTATTGTTCAGAGTGATGGTGAAATAGATGGGGATATTATCAGTAGAATTCAAGTTGGATTGTTGAAGTGGAGGAATACATTAGGCTTGTTGTGTGATAGAAAAGTACCCCTCAAACTTAAGGGAAAATTCTATAAGATGGTGGTGAGGCCGACAATGCTCTATGGTGTCGAATGTTGGCCATTAAAAGAGAAGCATAATACTAAGTTAAGTGTGACAGAGATGAGGATGCTTAGGTGGATGAGTGGCTTTACCCTTAGAGATAGAATACAAAATGAGCATATACGTGAAAAGGTTGGAGTAACTCCAGTAAAAGATAAGATTAGAGAGAGTCGCCTTAGATGATTTGGTCACATAAAACGGTGGCCTCCCGATGACCCGGTTAGGAGAGTAGAGGTATTAGATTTGACTTATGTTAAGAAAGGTAGAGACAGACCTAAAAAGACTTGGTTAGAAAATATTAGGAATGACATTTCTTTATTAGATTTAAACGAGAATTTGACTTTTAATAGGACACAATGGAGGAAAAGGATTCATGTAGCCGACCCTACGTAGTGGGATAAAGGCTTGATGTTGTTGTTGTTGTAGCAAGATGGAGAAGCTCTTACAAAATCTCACCACCAACTTGGTGCTGCGAAACAGTTGAATCTCTTTCACCAGCGGTGCGGCGGAGTGCTAGTAGCATGGTTTAAAATTGCGCAATATGAGGCTCGCCTTTGCGCAATTCCCATAAAAAAACGCCTCGATGCTTACGCATTGAGTTTTTTTTATGAGGCTTGCGCCTCAACTTGGTTGAGGCCCGCCTCGCCTCACTGGCATGAGGCTTACGCCTCACACTATATATATTAAAACTTACATAAATCTTGAAGTAAATGCCTAACATTGGACTCTATAGGAGAGGAGGAAGGGGAGAGAGCAGTTCACCATAATGAGGATTCAAATGAAGAACCCTTAGTGATGACAGTGCTGATGACTTATGGGTTCTTATGTGATATGCCATTGCTATTTATTTTTGGAAATTGGAATTATATATTAATGAAAAGAATACTAGAATTTGGGAAAGATAGAATTTTGAGTTGAACTATATTTCATGTTGTCTTATTATTGAGATATTTTGATTTCACTTCATATCTTATGCTTTTTTATGTTTTATATTATTCACTCATTAGTATATAAAAAATTTATCATTTTATGTTAACGCAATCTTTTGATTTTGAGGTTTACGCCTCGCCTCACGAATGAAAAACGCCTCAATACCCGAATACGCAATTTTAAACATTTGCTAGTAGCCCTTTGACTCCAAGAGGTTCTTTCCAAAGTTTCCTTCAAGTAAATTTTCGACTCATAGAGGGCGAAGGTGGATGATGGCTGGAGCTACCGTGTGAAGACTCTCTCTCTCACACACACTACCTTGATCCCACAAGGTTATTCTCTCTCTCTCTCTCTCTCTCTCTCTCTCTCTCTCTCTCTCTCTCTCTCTCTCTCTCTCTCTCTCTCTCTCTCTCTCTCTCTCTCTCTCTCAACACACTTTTCTCTCCAATGCTCAAAGCTCATTTTTCACTCTCTCTCTCTCTCACACAGAAAACTCAAGCCCCTTAAGTGTCAAAGACTCTTCAAAATGAAATAAGAGTTGTTTAAATATAAGGCTCCAAGAAAAATTCTAATTTTCAATTCAGTCGTCTATGTTCGTACAATACAATTAATTCAATTTTCCCTTAAATGTTGTGTGATGATTGTTTCTCTATACGATCAGTTCAAACTTATTCAACTAATCGTCCATAAGGTCCTACAATATAATTAGTTCAATCGAATAACAGTTCGCCTTGAACAAACCCTAGACGATTAATTATCATCCTGTTTGCCTCTCGGTTCATATAATACGAAGCTTAATTCATACAGTACGATCACTAATCATAGGTAATTTTTAATTTGATTGCTTAATCTTCGGGATTAAATTAGGCAAGATTTTCAAATATCATATTATATGAACATGTTTGTATAGTACGATTAGAACAAATTTCAATTTTCAAAATATTGCCTAATTATAAATGGCAACGATGATTTCTAAATATAAATTGATCGTCTTGTACGGTTGAAATCGTATATAGTATGATTAGTTCAACTTAATTTCAATTTTTATTTTCTTAATTTAAATGTTTTAATTAATTTATGAATAAATAGATCATACGACACTATATAGATCGTTCAATGCTACCTTTAGAAAAAATAAAAAAATCTTATGTTTCACTCCCCCGTGTGTGTGTGCATGGTTGTGTTAGGCTGGTTTACCCTGAACCAGCCCGGCCTGCCCTTTGGCCGGCTCAGGTCTATAGGAGGCGACACTTGTCCGCCTCCCTCCCTTCTTGCCGCCCACGTTAGTGGGCCCCACTAATCCAAATTCAATTCAAATTACAAAGGAGGGGGCGGCTAGGGCTTGGGAGTGAAATTAGATTAGGAAAGTTTATGTATTAAAGAGCATGAGATGTTTTAGGTGGAGGTTATGTTTTGTTTTGTTCTCTATTAGAGTTCTTTGGCGACTTGTGCTCTAGACTCTCTTGTCTAGAGATTTTGGAGAGACGATCCTCCTCTCGAATTGAGGATCACTTGTATCTTGTTTCCATGCTTGTTTGGCTTTGATTTTTGTATTGCAATCTATCGTTTGAGCTGATTTCTCCCAGATTTTGTGTTATTCTCGCTGTTTTTCACCAATTGGTGATAAGTTTGCTTGCAAACTCAATTATTTCCCTTAGGGTTACTTGCGAACTCAAGTATTTCCTATTAGGTTGCTAAGTTAACATACACCTTTTACAATATATTAACTCAAGAAAAATAAAAGTACGGACTATTGTAGAAATCAATCTTATACTACCCAATCTTGAGTCGTGATCCTTTAGCGTTGTTTGGTGTATGATGTATCTAAAATGGTAGTACAAATATAAAAATATATGCAATAATAATAAGTAGGAAAAACTAAATAAATTCCAATAATGTTTGTTATCGTTAAAACATAGGATTGGGCTCTTGGATTGCAACACAAAACATCTATGATGCACGGACACGGACACGGCGACACGGACACGACACGACACGGACACGGGACACGGCTTTTTTTGAAAATATAGGACACTGGTACGGCGCGGACACGGCAATACATTTTTTATATATATATATATATATATATATATATATATATATATATATATATATATATATATGACAAACAATAATAAATGAATGACATGATAACTTGTCTAGCTTATAATATAAAATATTTAGTACAAAATATTTAGTACAACCACAAAAATATAAGCAAATAATCACTTACTACAACATCAAGCATTCAAGCTTCAACTACTATGATTAGCTTTAGAGGTTTGTTTTTTGCCTTCAATATCAT
Organism: Dendrobium nobile; assembly: GCA_022539455.1. Classification (NCBI taxonomy): domain Eukaryota; kingdom Viridiplantae; phylum Streptophyta; class Magnoliopsida; order Asparagales; family Orchidaceae; genus Dendrobium; species Dendrobium nobile. Next base: position 58,676,280 of record CM039722.1, on the reverse strand, counting down.
CATCATTGAATATCACTGCTTTCAACTCTAGTTCAACAAGAGATAGATTTGTAATTGTGCAAAAAGAGAGGAGATGAAAATACCTTCACTGTCAAAGAGAAATGAAAATGAGAATATTCAATGAATGGGTATTAAATGCAGACGTTGATTTGGTGTTGTGGATAGGAAATAAGAAATTTAGTTTAAATCTTGCAAAATATAAGAAATTATATTTAAAAAAAATTATAAAATATTTAAGATACGCGTGTCCAATTTGTTTTTAATATTTTTTTAATCGGACACGTTTTCGGCGTGTCCGACACGTGTCGGAGGAGTGTCGGACGAGTGTCGTGTCGGACACGGTGTCGGACACTGCACGCCTCTTTGAGGAGAAGTGTCGGTGCATCATAGCAAAACATCTATTAGCATAGCAAATAATACAATACAACATACTTGTATCAAGCATATGGATGTGGATAAATATTTCATAAACAAGATTCTAGAAAGTAGGTTGATTTGAACTCCATATGTGCCAACATAAAATTAACTTGCAGACAGTTTTATCAAAGGACTTTGCAACCCTATGTTCAAAAATATTTAAAAAAAATTCAAAATGGTAGATTTATATCATTCAGTATTTCAGTTTGAGAGCAAGTGTTAAATAATTATAGGACCCACAAGTCAATCAATAGAATGCAATTCGTGTGCCGCTTTTTCCTCTTCATGCTGCAAACCATTTTTGGGATTTTTTTTTATAAATAGCTTTGGTTTGTTTTCATTATAAATTTTTTGGACAATATATACTTAAAACATTTTGTATGGAATCAAATAATAAAATTCAAAGTGGCTTTTTTTTTCTACTTTTGTTCTTTTTTTCTACTTCTTTTTTTCTAAAAAAGCTTTAGCATGAATTTGGGAGCTTTATGGAAGGAGGCTTGGGGAAGTAGAGCATTTTCAAATTTTATAATTTGAAACGCAGAACAACCAATAATAAACTTCATTTCTTCCCAGTCTCTATGGAAAAACATCACCTTATCTTTGGCTCTTTTTCTCTTCAGTCCCTGCGATCGTACCCTCTTTTCCATTTCCACATCATCATCTCTTTCACATAACTAATGGGGTTTGCTTTAGTTCTTTGTACTTGCATTCACTTGGCTTTTGTATGAAATAAAATTTAAACTGCGGGATTTCTTTTATTCATCAATGAAGAGTCGTACTCAAACTAGCATACAACTTATTATCAACTCTTACAAAAGTGTCACCTTTGATATTTGATAAACTTTACTCACAGCCCTTTTTTTGGGGGGGACAATTTATGCCTATTAATACAAACTCACACACCTTTCACATACGCAAGACTCATTCAAAATCTTAATTGGTAGTCACAATTCCTAACCAACAAATCAAAATGAGCTGGGTTTTTACCCACAGCCTTGGTCGGCCATTTGTAGAATCCTTGAAATCGACCTCATAAAAACAATTAGACTGGATGGCATAGGGTCAACTTAAGCTTTTGGGAGAGAAAATCTGCCTAAAATCAATCATTTTACTGGGTGTGATCAATCAGAAATGCAAGTCCTGGACTCGTCATGCCTGAGTCTAAATTTGGGGCAAGTAAACTTAACCAAGCTAAATTAAGTAATGCTAGTTGTATGAGTGGATATTAGCTTAAGTTTGCGATTATGGCGATTACCATTAAAAAGTAGGGTGGTAATCATGGTATAACAATAAAATCATATTTTTAGGGGCGGCACTTTAATAAAAAAGCCAATTTAAAATGGATATTACATTACTAAAATTGGCTCAATTGAACACAATCCTAACCAGTAGTACAAAAATTTTTAAGGCTTTATTTGGGATGGTTTTTTTACTATTTTATAAAGCAATTTTTTAGCACAAAAATTTTTTGTATAAAAAGTTTTTAATTAGAAATTTTTGTACTAAAAAGTTACTTTAGAAAACTGTCTCAAACAAAGTCTAAATCTATGATAGGAAAACTAGGGTTTTTTTGTGTTTTTTGAAATATAGTTATCTTCTTATTTGCTTTTTATTTTAAAATTTTTTATGGTGGTGTTATGATAAGTTTCCCCCTGATGGTTTGTAGTTCTTGACACCTTTCAGAACCCAGGGAAACCACCAAAATCTAGAAAAACAAAGAAAAAGAACTTGAAGAAGGCCACAAAAGTTGTGCAATCAGCATATTGTGAGGTCTGCAAAGTAGATTGCAATAGCCAAGACGTTTTGAATTCTCACAACGAGGGTAAAAAACACAAGAAAAAACTAAAGCAGCTGCAAGATAGCATCGCACGCGAGGCTGCAAAAGCTCAGGAAAGTGAGCCTGCTGGGACAGGGGAGAGCACATCTGATGAAAATGAAAAGCTTGACACTAACAAAAAGAGGGCCACCGAGCCCGCCGCTGTTCCGGACGGCGAAGTTGATCTAGAGACAAAAAGAAGTAGAATTCTTGAAGCAGGAGCATATGCTGATGAGGTTAGGGTTTGCACTCTCTGCAATGTTGTGGTGAATAGTCAGAAAGTTTATGAATATCATCTTGATGGACTGAAACATGCAGCAATGGTGGAAAAACTTCAGAAAACTGAGTTCAGCTGGTGAATTTCTCTCCATTTCTCTCAGTTCGGGGTTTGCAATCTCAACAGTCTTTCTCATTTCCCTTAATGGATGTAAATAGTTTGGCATGTATAGTATACATGCATCTTCATTGAAACATTTTTATGGTAGTTGAGGAATTTGAGCTGTAATTTTCTTCATTGTAATATTTATGGTACTTAAATTTTGATTTCGATTTGCTCACTCAGTGAAGCATTTATGAAAGTAGGGAGTGGAATTTTGATCAAATTTAAGCTTCATTCAGGACAGCTTTTTTACTGCTTCTAAAATTAATTTTTTAGAACAAAAATTTTAATGTTGTGTTAGAAAGTTGTTTTAAGAAATAGTAAGAAAGTCATCCCAATGAAATTTGGGACTGCTTTCTTAATGCTTCTTAAAGCAACTTTCTAATATGAAAATTAAAATTTTGCACTAAAAAATTGCTTTAAGAAGCAATTAAAAAGTCATCCCAAATAAAACCTTAATCACAAATTCATACACCATATTTGCAAAGCCCCTCAAACTCATTATTTCTTGATTATAAGCCTAAATTCCTAATTAATAGATTAAGGCTTCGTTTGGGACGACTTTCTTTCTACTTCTTAAAGCAGCTTTATAATATAAAAATTTTAATTTTTGAACTAAAAAGCTATTTTATAAAGCAGTAAGAAAGTCATCTCAAACGAAACCTAAGATGGACTATCTAGTTGCTCAGCTTTTAGACAATCTTCCTTTTTGCTATCGCTGATTTCAATCATTGGATCACATTGAAACATAAATAGTGGTCATATTAAAATTTGTGCTTTCTTAGCATATTCAATGATTTATATATATATACCACAAAATTTTTATAGATATTAAATATTAAATATTAAATATTTATTTTTTTTATTATTTGAATATATAAATCATGTCAAAGTATATATATTAAAAATCTTATTTTACTTTAAATAAGTTAGTATTAGGAATATTTTTAACTCAACTCTTATTGGGATATAATGCAGAAAAAAGACTCATATAATTAACCCCACATAATGAGTTAAAGACTTGTTGTTGTTAAAATTTTGAATGTTATATAAATAAACAAATAAATTAGGTGTTAATATATGAATACACAAAAAATTTTGTTATGTGTATAAATTACCTTTATTATATTTTTGTCCTATCAGTAATTGTTCAAGGTTATTTCTCTAATACTTTCACATGTAATACCTTTTGGTCTTAATTTTCTTCAATGTTATAAAGATAAAAAATTGATAAATTTACCTGACTAACTATATTCAACCTTTTTCCATAAGCTTCATTATAAATAAATAAAAAAACATGGTAAATAGGTTCAGTGAATATTATGGCATCTCAATAAATAAAAAAATTAATATTTTAAGCCAAATTTAAATACTTATCTACAACAACAACAACAACAACAACATCAAGCATTTATCACACTATGTGGGGTCGGATTATTCGACAAATTTTACACTAGCTGTCGACTACCAAATTTAAAAAATTATCTGAATATTAAAAAAATATTCAATTTTATACATTAACTTTTTATCAAATTTTTGCCTCAATTAAGCTTCATTTGATAATAACTAATTATATATTTAATATCAATTATTTAAATATAATATGCACAATTTTTAAAGCATATAATATAAAAAAGAACTTAATATAAATTAAATAAACATTAAATATTTATTTTAATGAGCTTTTCATGAACTATTCATTGAATAATAAATGAGTATGTTTGCAAAGATATATCTATTTTCAGGACATTAAAGTCAATTAAGGTAAATTGACACACACATCACATACGTAAGACTCGAACTCAAGATCATTTGGTTGGTAGCCAAAACTCTCAACAAACAGACCAAGTGGAGTTGTCCTCTTCAGAACATACACGTAAGCTGCAAGCTAATGAAAAGGGTAAGCGTTACAACACAAAGCCAAAATAGAAAGGTGAAAAATGATAGAAAAATGGCCCCTTTTTTGGTGCAATTATTTTGTGCGGATATGAATGCCATACGGAGGCGAATCAGAACACGCCAAATTACCCGTTTGCCGTTTAACATTGTGTACCGGGTGATATAGCACGTTCTAATTCGCTTCCGAACGGTCCAGTATCCGCACATAATAATTTCTCCTTTTTTTTGGTGTTCTTCAAAATTAAAGTGAACCAATCATAGAGAGAGAGAGAGAGAGAGAGAGAGAGAGAGAAGCAGGAAAACTGAAGGGGAAGATGAAGCAAAGGAGATGTTTCTGATCTCATAATAGTGTTATATGTGAGAAATGTTGTTATATAAACCTCCTCCAATTTGCAAGACTAATTATAAAACAAGATTTCGAATCCTTTCGATTCGAACTCTGATGATGAATTTGTTTCCAAACTTGAGATCCATGCGGTTCAGAAGTCTGAGGAGACAACTCAGGAAGTTAATGACTGCATGAAGATTGCTGAAAACATCTGGGAAGATGCTACTGGGACTCAGTCACCTTGCATGAACAAGGTGAGCAGATCAGCCACACTCATCTAACTGCAGTTCAAGTAGATAAGGACCTATTAAACCTTTTTATCCTTAAACAATGAATATTAATGCTAGAAAAAGATAATGGTTTTGGAGTTGTTTGATCGGAAGCATTAGGAGTATATTGTATTCATTTTTCTTGTATTCAAGTTTTGTTGTTATTTGATTTGAAGTAATGAAAAAACTCAAACTTTTGTTTTTCCTTCATTTAAGTATCGCCCAAATTGGGAGAGAAGTTATTCTGTGCAGAGTCCGGATGAGAAGAACCGTCCGAACCTCATACGGACCGTGAGTTCTTCCCGTCCGGACTCCGCACAGAATAATTTCTCTTGAATTGGATGATATCCAAATCCCATGCGACAACCACTCGTCTTTCATTTGACACCGCCGTCCGTCACAATTAAATGCATTTAAAATATATCATAAAAAAACAAAAAAAAATTAATGCATTTGATTTGCACCCAACAACACACTATATGCACTTGTAATCTACATCCATTCAAATTATCCTGTATTTAAAAAATACAGTATTTTAAAAGCATTCAGCAAAAAAAACCACTTAAACATTCACAAATTCATGAAATCAATCAAAAGAAAATGTAATTTAACATTATGGTAATCTGGTGGTTAGTGAATGGTCTTCATGGAAAATGATTCTCATCATCATCAATATTATAATTACCCTTGTTTCAATTATCTGGTAAGACTTTGTCTAACCAGTTCTCCTTAGCTTTAAATGATCAACAGGGGGAATCACTTTTGGGTAGTTTAGTAGGATGTTTCTCAAATCTCAAAGACCTGGAAGCCGAAGACAGCCAATAAATTTTCATCAATGGAACTTGATTATGTTTTTAAGTAGCTCGGCTTTTAGATTTAGATGCAGAAAAACTGGGTTACTCACAGGCAGATGCAAAACAATGGCAATGTGTTGAATTCAAATCAGTCCTGGAGAAAGCGGAGGTAGGAAGTTTTCCCCAGTATGAATATAGAAAACAAGCAAATTGCACCATTGAATACCACTGATGTACTCTATGATTTAATTTTTGATAGGTAGAGAAGACGAAGCAAGATATCTTATTGGATTTAAATGATTTATTGCGGCATGGCCGCCGACATGGGAACTGAGCTAGATAGTTGAATCAGAGCAATAGTTCTCAAAATAAATTGATGAGTGGTTGTTTTAGCACAAGGATAGGAAGCACTCACAGATCTCATTGATATAATTCTCCTTTTCAGCTTCTCAATCTGCCCTCAAAGCCAGAGTTGGCAATTCCTTCAAACCTGCAGGCAAAACAAAGCTTTGGATGTTTCGAGTGATGATATTGAAGAGCTAAACTCAAAAGTCAAGGGAGCAGATCAGTTTTGCTCTCATTATTTACATAAAACACTTCTTTTTAAATAAATTGATTAACAACTTTCCTATATCGATTAAATGCTAGCAGTTCTGATTGTAAAAAATAACCTCATATTACAATTTTTTTTTTTGGGGCAGCTCAAGGGGATTCAAACATGAGCATTGCAGGAAGGAAGTGCTTCGCTCAACCAGCGAGCCGCACGCACAATCTCACAAAACTTTTCAAAAACAATAAAAAAGTTATGGCCAAACAAATGGTTAAATATGATTTTGTTTCACAAACTACCTATGACATCAGTTGACATCACGAAAAGTTACAAAGTCCTTCCCACATCACCACATATCTTATTGACATTAGCAAAAATCAATGTCATTCCTGTGTTAAGTGTGAGCTGAACAACACCAATAAAAGTATCCCAATTCCCAAAGTAGAGAAAAGCGTTCAACACAAAGGATGGTGAAAATTATGAAAGACAAAGAAAAGCTCGCACAAAACAAGGACCCTACCCACTTACAATGCTGGAGATGAGGAACTTCTTCTCACTTCCTTCATCCTCACGGAGTTCCACAACATCTCTTACCTTCTCAACCAAGTCTTCAAGCCCTTCTGCTCCGAACTTCTGGTAATCAACAATTTTTTTGTAACGCTGCTCATACAAAGCCTCAAAGCAGTCTAAGGGGACTGGACATGAGTAGCACACTAGAATCTCTTGAATTTCCCGAGTGAAACCTTCAAGAAGCTCATCAAATTCACACCCTGCATCAGGATTCCTTTCATCATCTGATGAGTCATCCGAAGAGCTTCCTGTATTAGTACTGATACCAGTATCAACAGTTTCCCCAACTATGCCTTTATCGTTCTTATTTCTCTTCAGGATTATTGGTATGTTCTCATACTTCTTAATATTTCTATCTGAGTTGCGAAGGCAGAGACACTTTTTATGTCCCTTTCCCACCAAAATCAAGGTATCAGCCATCCTGTCTACAAGGTGCACCAGCTTGAATACTCCATATTCTGACATGTAGAGTGGCCTTCCATAGCTCCTAAGATATTCCGATGGAACCCGAACAAGAGGCAAACTTCCACCAGATATCTCTAGCAGTTTCACCAGCTGGCCCTTCAAGCCTTGAATATCTCCTGGCTGTACCCAACTGTCTTGTGCCCTGCAGCTCTGATCCCTTGAAGGAACTTCACTCATTCTAGAAGGTTGACCTTGAATCTTTGAGGAATCGGTAGATATTTGGGATACATTGGAAAGATCCCTGAGATTACTAGAATTACTGCATGAATTGTAGCCACTTCCTTTATAAACTATGGCTTCTTCTTCAATCTGAATATCAGGGCAGTTATCAAAAAAGTTATTCATGAGATAGACAGAACGGTCGGATCCCCGTGCTACACTGGTTCTTGAAGGGACAAAACCTTCTCCACGGGCAATGCTTGGCCAGTCCCATACGAATCTTCCAGCATTGCAGAGAGCAGAAGAGACACCAACTTTAGAAGGGATGACAAGAATCACTGTGTACCCACGTTGTCCCAGTATATGCAATGCAGGAGCAAAATCCACATCCCCAGATATAAGCAAAATAGATGAGGGTGGACGATTGTCAAGGGCAAATAGGAACATATCAACCAAAATAGCCTTGTCAGCAGCATCTTTTCTTCCATTTGGCACATCAACAAGCTTGACGCCTGTCCTTTGGCAGCCCTCTCTTAGCCTCCGGGGGAAGGAATTGAAGTCCCCATATGCAGCAAACATTGTCACAGCTCCTTTGATCAAAGGGTGCACTCTCAATGCAAGACGAATGTTGCCAGCAACATCTTCAGGTCTAACATCATTTGGAACTGGGCAGTTTTCAATGTCCCAAAGAATGGCAACAGGCCCATGTAAATTCTCACTTTGTAGTACTGTTGAGTGAGTCGGTTCATTAGTAGAAGTGACAGAAATGGCTCCACTGGAGCTAGCAATCTCAGGAATTTGAATCTTTGGGGATGGACTTCGACCGGACATGGCTTTATCCTCACACGACATGCAGAAACTCTCACAATGCCAAGTGAAACAGTCTGAAAGATGACAAAAGAAAGCTTTAAAACGGTTTAGGAAGAAGCAATAAGATATATAGTCGACAACATCTCATCAAATTATCTGATAAACAAAGGTTAAGGTGGGCACAAACATTAAGCATATTCTGCACAAGAAGGGCATTTTGCATATGTATTTTGCAGAAGATAATTCAGCATTATCATAAACATTAATACACTAAATAAAAAATGATTCCCACAAAAGCAAACGAGTTACAATATAATACCTCCTTGTTATATAGATATGTCTTATTTTCGATTCTAGCCTATCACTACAGGTTCAGGAGATAACAGCTTATTATATTCTATATATGAGATGACTGTCAAATCTTGCATAAAAAACTACGTGCTGATGCATTTCTGAAAAAATGGACTTCTAAAGCTAGTAAGGAATCCTTCTGATGAATATAGTTGACAAAGGTTACCATTTTAGTCTTGTGAGTATCCCAATCCATTGTAGGAACATACTAAGCATATTTATAAGCTCATAAATCCTCTTTGTATAATGCAATCGTCTTGCACAGTTATGAGGCCAAAACAATGAAAGCCTCCAAAACATTGAAACCCTTTCAAAATCATATGTTAGCAAGAGGTGTACGCTTCTGAAGTAGCTGGGCAGGTTTATAAGTACGCTCACTAAGTTTGAAAACTACTCTATGTAATTTGTCCATGCTTCTAATTGCTCAGCTTTTACAAAAGAGATGCTCCCTGAAAATATAAAAGAACAACAATTTACTTGATCTAAGAGGAACTCATTTAAAAGAATAACTCCATCTGAATTTGATGAAATTGTAGGCTATGCAAACATTAAAAAGCCTATGCAAGCAAAATCCAGCAAAAGGTAGCTACGCTACTAGTTTTGCACACACTTAAGCAAGAATAAGTTGAAAGGAGGGTTATTCCCAAGAGCATGACCTTTTGATTTGAGAAAATACACATAGACATTCGAAAGGGGAAAATGCACAGTAGCCTATGAACATAATTTTTACTTTGTGTTGGATGTGTATATTAGAGGGTAATCTATTTCATATCTTATTGGCTAAATATATGCCGATGACTTGTGCAGGCACGAGCAGCTTGCAAAGCAAGCTCACGAAGCAAAGCTATGCAGTGTGCAGGCGAAGAAGGGCTGCATGAGTGGTACGTTGGAATGACCAAGAACAAGCTAGAGCAGATAGATGGACAGACCAAGCAGGCAGAGGGAAGGGGAGAGGGCTATTCTAAAGACAATCTTGCTCTGATACCAGAAGAAAATATATTCATGCCTTATTTTCTGCATATATGCGCAAAACTTTCTAATACTAAAGACTTACCAATTACTTCATGCACCAAAAGTGTAAATTTGCTCGTGGCTTTATCCAAATATAGATGTTTATATCTCCAAATTAATATTGATTAAAAACATATTCACAATTTTTTTCTCAATATAAGCGTGCAATTGACTGTGCTTTATCTCCACAAACAAACCAAATGCTTCCTTTCACCCCCTAGCTAGCCTTTTCAAGCTCACAAGTATCGTTTAAAAACGCTAAAACATTAAAATATGTTAGCAGCAATACACATCACTAATAATAACCGAACAACACATGCCACTTGCACCATCTTATAATCATCAACTACAACACGTGTATAACAAACTTGTACTAACTAATACCTTATATATACCATGGCTCTTAAACTATAATGATTTGATGGAATGAAATATTTTAACTGTTGCTTTCTTCTCTGCATTTTCCTTCTTTGTTTTTCCCTGTGCTGTCGTGATCTTCAACATGGTATCAGACCTATAAGCTTCATAGCTTTTTCTTCTTGTCCCGGGCAAATGGCCAATCAAGACTCATCTAGCGCTCAATCCACTGCCTCTCTTTGCTTCCATGGCAGAATACTCCATCCCTTCTCGACTTAAATTTCTTATCTCCAACATCAAACTTATAGTGAATACTCAGCTTGTAAACAACAACTAACCTATATGGCGCCTTCAAGTTTACAAGCTCTTCTTGGCAAATGATTTTGATGGATATCTCGCGGGTCGAACTCGCTGCCCACTGGAACTAGACTCATCCACCACCTCCCTCACTTCAGCCATTTCTGATTACCGGTTATGGCATCTCATCGATCGAAACTTAGTTTCAGCCCTTTTATGGCATCTCATCGATCGAAACTTAGTCTCAGTCCTTTTCTCCACCATATCACCTTCCATTTTCCCTTATGTTCTCACTCTTACTACAGCTAACGAAATCTAGAGCACCTTAAAACATAGGCTACAACCGACTAATCAGTCCCGTGTAATTCAATTGAAAAACAAATTACATCATATTCAAATAAGAGAACACCATGAATCAATTCCTTACCCAAATCAACATGCTTGTTGAAGACATAGTTGCAACCAGCTCTCATAATGATTCAGAGGAAATAATCATATATATTCTAAATGGCTTACCATCTACCTACACCTCCTTCAAATCATCTATTCGCACATCTCTTCATCCCATCAGTTTGGATGTGCTTTATTCACTCCTCTACAACGAGGAGATCAATCTCCAAAATGAAGTCCTCAAAGAATCAAACCAAATAAAAGATACCTTGGCACTGTACTCACCCAAATAGACCAATCAAGGCCGCAACATATCCTTTAGCGACAGAGGGAGTTTCTCCAAACAACCACCTAGAGTTGGCCGTGAGCAATCTAAATCAACTGCTGGGCGTCTTACGTGCCAAATCTGCAACAAGCCTGGACATACAGCCATCTCATGTGTGAAACCCTCAAATTTCAAGTTCTTTTTGAAAAAAAAAAAGAGATTTTTTTTTTTTTTTTTTGTGCTGTTAGTACGGACGAACCGTCTTTACAAATTGAAGAAATTTTGAAAATCTATATGGTTAGTCTGTACGAACTGCATGTACGAACTGAGTAAAATAGCAGGTTCGTCAGGACGAACCTGAGTTCGTCAGGACGAATTTTTGCCAGAGAACATCGTCCAGGGACTAAAATTCATTTTCGTCTGTACGATCCGTATCCAGAGGAGATCATCCCGGGACGAACGAAGGCATCGTCTGGACGATCGAATTCATTAAATATATATTTTGAGATATTTTTGAAGAGAGAGAAAGTGCAGGAGAGAGAAAAAGAAGGAAAGATGAAGAAAATCGCATTTTGAGCGTCTTCGGTCCGTTTTCGTCCGTCGTCGTAGTTGGGAAAGTTGACCGACTCGAGGTAAGACACATTATGCCTTTCTCAATTTTCAGAAATGTGGATTTTGATGGATTTCTTGTTTAAATTTCTGTTTCCGTTAGCGAAAATCTGGTATAATTTCGTACCGGTAAAACTTTTACCGCGTAACTTTTGGTATGTTATATAGATTGTAATTTTGCACGTTTTGAGTATTTTCTGAAAGATTTTCACCAGGTATTTTGAATTCTGCGGAGTTTTCATCGAATATGAAATTATCTGGATGTTGAACAATATTGCTTCAGTACAATCAAAGTCTTGAAATGATGTTTTCTACGATCTCTGATAATTTGATAATTTTCTGAAATTGTGAATTTTGATTTGTTGAATTTCTGTTGTCTGCCGTTATACTCTCCGACGATATTCTGATAAGAATCTGATTTCTCTGTATCTGATGTGAGTTCATGTTGATGTGTTGTGCATGATATTAGAAGAGAGTTATAAGGGGTCAGAATCCTTTGAGATTCTGTCTGTGTCAAGGAAGGGAGGCATAAGAGGCCAGAATCCGTTGAGATTCTGTCTGGGTCCGGGAATATGAAAATGAATTCTGATCTGATAATTCTGTATATCTGATATATTATAGTGCTGTAAGCACAAAGGGAGGCATAAGGGGTCAGAATCCGTTGAGATTATGTCTGTGTCAGGGAAGGGAGGAATAAGGGGCCAGAATCCTCTGAGATTCTGTCTGGGTTAGGGAAATCTGTTTTGAAATATGATTTGAATGTTTTCTGAAATCTGTTCTGAACTTTGATTTGAATAATTCTGTGACATAAATTTGATTCAGCTCTGTTGCGTGTTAGAAAATACACGGCGGTAGAGTTTGTAAATTTGCGTCCGAGCGTTGCACGTAAGTTTAACACACAAACAGAAAGAAAGAGTGAACACCAAGAGTTTTTACGTGGAAAACCCAAAAAATGGGAAAAACCACGGGGCCTCGCCCAGTTGCAAATTTCCACTAGTGTTTTCGTAGATTACAAATGGCGGATTTCTTCCCACAAGTCGGGATAATCCAAATACAACTTGTCTCTTCCACGAAATTCACAGGATCCTGCGAATTCCCTGTGTTTTATGAAAATCCGGCAGAGTTCCGGCGTCTTCAGGCGGCAGGAAAAACTCCGGCGGCGGTGGTCGAGGAGGTGAGGAATCTCCTATTCCCCTTTCTCCTTCTCCTTCTCTTCTTCTTCTCTCTCTTCACTTGAGCCCCCTTGGTGTTGAATGAGGGCTCTATTTATAGTTTTTCTGGAGTGGCATAGCCCGTAAATAGGCGCGAGATCAAGGGCAAACAGGGAGTGGTTTGAATGGACGGCTGATATCGAATCCTTTGATCATGCACCGTTCGTTGGACATTTGATGGCCTTAATGATGTCGGAATTCGATGATCTTGGGCTCGTTGGATTCGTCTCGTCGAGCCCTTCGATTCGAGTATAAGCTCGTCAAAATCGGAGACCGTTTGGTAACTCAAATTGCGGTTTGAACCTTCCAAAAGCGCTTTGAACCCTTGATTCGGACTCATTTGGGCTCGGGTTGGGTTGATCTTGGTTCCGTTGGGTTCGTATTCCCGAGACGCTCAGTTTGACTGTAAGCTCGCTGAAATCGGAGTTCATATGCTCTTGAAATTAATTTTTGAAGTTTCCGAACTGATTTTGTCTCGAGATTCGTGCCCAATCAAGATAATTTTGAGATGATGTATCAAGCTCTTCTGTCTTTATTATCTTATCTATTATGTACGAATATCTGTATTCTGTTTGATTTCTGTTCTTTATGAATCTTTGAACTCTGTCTAATATTCTGATTTCTGTACGAGTATCTGAATGTTGTACGGCTATTTGAATAAAATGTTTTTAACGCTTTTGTGAGTATTTTAATTTGAGAGTTTCTGGAGATTTAGATCGGATAGTGTAGTCTTGCTGAGCTGTTATCTCACTGTGGCTATCATCATGTTTTCAGGTTCTGGGAAAGGGAAGGAGATTTTGGACTAGCCGTTCAGTGTCTGATATGAGACTAGGTATTTTTGTACTTTTGATTTTTGTACAGTCATGACTTTTCTGTTCTGTTCTGTTCTTTCTGTTATAGTCATGCACTGTAATGTACATGATTATTTTGATGAAAGAAAGAAGAAAATCTTTAGAGGAATTTCAATATATTTGGATGGTTATAATAGCTCTGCGTTCTGTAATCCTTTATATATTTGAAGAAAGTCTGAAAGCAAATTCCAAAGCTAGATCCTGGATTCATCCGTCGCGACTCAATGCGATAGGATTTGTTCCGGTCGGGTTGGGTCATGACATCATGTTGGCACCATTGTAACTTACAATAGTCACCGCAACCTAGTTGGTTACCTCGCACCCTCTCTCCCAACAACAGCAGCTCACCAATCCCACGGAATGGGTACTTGATCAGGAGCATCTACTCATCTGACAGCCGATGCCACAAATCTTCAACAACACATTCCATATCATAGGTTCAAATAGCATTTCCATCACAAATGGAAGCTCCCTGCCCATCCATCACAGCAGTCATGGCATTCTTCCCTTTCCCGATCCCTCTCGTAAGCTATTTATGTACAACCTTCTTCATGTTCCTTCCTTATCTCATAATCTTCTTTCTATCCACAAGCTCACATTTGATTATTCCATTTCCTTTAACTCATCGGGATTCACCATCAAGGATCTCTCGGACAAACAAATTCTACTTCGTAGCCGCAGCCGTGATAGCATCTACCCTTTGTCCTCCAGCCTCTCGCCTTCTCTCACAACATTTCACAGCAATCCTTCCTCCATCTCAACATGGCACGCTCGACTAGGCCATCCCCACTCTCACGTTATGCATAATATAGCAAAAACAAATCCATCTTTATATATTTCTCTTTCTCCTATTTTATGTCAATCATGTAATGTGGGCAAGAGTCCCAAGTTGTCCTTCCCACAAAGTTAAACTCATGTTAGTTCACCTTTATCTTTAACACATTCAGATGTTTGGGGTCTGGCCCGTGTTTCGTCCTTTAATGGCAATCACTATTATATAACTTTAATTGACGACCACTCTCAATTTTGTTGGTTATTTCTGATGCATAGCAAAGACTAAACAACCTTAAAATTTCTACAATTTCTCACCCTAATTCAAAACCAATTCAACACCAACATTAAAACTCTCCGTTCCGATGGAGGCGGAGAATTCACTAGCCCTACCTTTCAGCAGCTCCTCTCCCATAATGGCATAACCCATCAATTCAGTGTCCCTATACACCTGAACCAAACGACACTGTTGAATGTAAGAATCGTCATCTCCTAGACACAACTCTCACGTTTCTACATGCTACTAATCTACCCTTCAGCTTCTGCGCTGAAGTTGCTCTCACATTCAACTATCTCATCAATCGCTTACCCACCAAAACACGCCAATTCCAAACAACATTCCAACTTCTTCACAGTAATCCTCCCACCTACACTCATTTGCGTACATTCGGATGTCTCTGCTTTCCACATCTCAAACACTTAGCTCTCCACAAACTCTCTCCACGAACTTGTGCATGCATTTTTCTCGGCTATTCTTCCTCCCATAAAGGCTACATATATTATGATCCTCAAACCAAGAAATTCCACATCTCCAGACATGTTACCTTCCACGAACAAACCATTCCCTATGCTCACATCTCCCCACCCTCAATCTCCTCATCACCTCTTATCTCCACCTCTCCTCTTCTCCTCATCCCCACATCTACCATTTCTGTAGTATCTCAGCCGCCAAGCACCCAAACAGTTTTCAATCCTCCTACACCACTCTCCCCTACACTATATCGAACTCTCCTACCACATCCAATACAACAATTCCATCCGTCTCTACTCAACTCTCCTCCCCGTCACTTCCCACTACTCATCCCATGCAAACTCAACTCAAAATTGGTAATCTCAAACCCAAAATCGTTTTAGATCTCTCGGCATCTTCCTCATCATCCCCACCACTACCTCTTATACCCAAGCATCAAAATTCAAGCATTAGCATGCCACAATATCTGAAGAATTTCATGCATTGCAAAAACAAGGAACCTGGTCCTTGGTCCTAGCTCCCTCAAATCAGTCCATCCTTGGGTATAGGTGGACTTACAAAACAAAACTCCATCTCGACGGCAATCTAGATCGCTATAAATCAAGCCTCGTGGCTCAAGGCTTCAATCAAGAACATGTCATCAACTATTAAGAGACATTCAGCCTTGTCGCGAAGTTCCCCACGATTCGCACTTTACTAACCATCGCTCTCCACCGCAGCTGGAATGTCCTTCAGCTAGACGTCTCCAATGCCTTTCTCCATGGAGAACTTCAGGATGATATCTACATGCACCAACCTCCTAGCTTCACTGTCGGTCAATTTCCACATCACATCTGCAAACTTCACAAAGCTATTTACGGTCTCAAGCAAGCTCCAATACAATGGTTTCACAAATTCACATCTCTAATACTCAGCCTCGGTTTTGTCTTCAGCAAATCTGATTCATCCTTGCTCATTTACACTCAACCCAACATCCAAATTTATTTGTTAATATATGTAGATGACATGTTTATCACAGGTAATCACCTTCCTATAGTCCACCAGATCATTTCTTAGCTACATGCTACCTTCACCCTCAAAGAGTTGGGCTTAGCCTCCCTATTTATGGGCATTCAAATTCAGCTGACTCCACATAGTTAGTTCCTCAACCAAGCTCACTATGCTCAGGACATACTCAAGCCCTCCGGATTTGACAATTGCAAGCCCGCTTTAACTCCTATGTCTACCAAACCTTCCAAATGCCAAGATGTCGATTAGCCATTTGCAAATTCATCTCTCTATCGCAGATTAGGAGGCTCTCTCCAATACCTCACCATCACAAGACCCTATATTGCCTTTTCTACCAACCAAATCTACCAACACATACACAACCCAACAAATAGCCACTATCAATCCCTCAAGCGCCTACTTCGCTACATTCGAGGTACTTTATCCTATGGTCTTCCCATTGTACGCAGTTCGCTGCAGTTGAGCACCTATATCGACACCAACTAGGCTGTCGATTACTAATCCATCTCTAGTTTTTGCACTTTCCTAGGTGATAATCTGATCTCATGGAGTGTAAAGAAGCAAACGACGGTAGCAAATCATCCACGGAGGCTAAATATCGGGCCTTGGCAGCTGCTACTTCGACGTCATTTGGCTTAGACGTCTCATGGCAGAATTTCAAGCATCTCAAACAGCAGCTACGCCACTTCACTATGATAATACTTCCGCCTTAGTTCTCGCAAACAATCCAATTTTCACGCACGGACCAAGTACATTGAAATAGATTATCATTTCATTAGGGACCACATCAAATGTCAAGCGATTACGATTCAACACATTCATTCAATGGATCAACCAGCTGATCTACTTACCAAACCATTATCAGTCACTCGATTTCAAGCTCTCCGACACAAACTCACGATCCAATCATTGGATCATCTTATAGTCATCACCTACAGCACACGTGTATAACAAACTTGCACTACCTAATACCTTATATATACCATGGCTCCTATACTGTAATGATTTGATGGAATGAAAATATTTTCAACTGTTGCTTTCTTCTCTGCATTTTCCTTCTATGTTTTTCCCTGTTCTGCCGTGATCTTCAACAAAATCTACTTATACCAACAAATCACAGCAGAATAATAAGGCAACCTAAAAGCTCCATAAACCTGATCTCGTACTAAAAAAAATCTTATTGATGAAACCTAATCCAAAACAATTCTCTCCAACCATCATCCTTCAGAATAATAACATAACTTTGCCATCAGTCAATAAAATACCATGACTGCGTGATTAAAATAAAATACAAAAAATCCCTACCCATCCATCTCAGTAACAAACAAAGGACCAGCAGACCCAAGCCCTAGCTCAATTAATTACTAGATTTCCGGTGCCACAGTAACCATCAAACCTTAACAACCTCAACAATTCCTGAACAAAATGACAAATTTTGCAAAAAGCACTGAATCGGATCATGAATTCATGAAGTTAGAGTTACCGAGAAGCGAATCGAATTGGATTGCTTGAGAATTCCGGAAGCCTGAGAGAAACCGACGTATAGGATAAGGAAGCGAAAGCCCACGGTTATCCCACCTTCTACTTCGTCGCCAACACCCTTTTTTCTTATTCTTTCACTAAAACCATCGAGGAGAGAGAGAGAGAGAGGCAGCTAGATTGCTCCGACTGTCGACAGCGATCTACGGTTCTTCCCACTCTCATTCAGCGAGGATGACGATACACGTGACTAAATTATATCCGTTCGATCTGATTTGATCTTCTATTCAACTGTTCTTCCTGGGCTCGTGCAATCTCTGCCGTCCGATCCAAACTGAACCGTTTGGCTTGGGCCGATTTTTTTTATGAAAAATATTTCGGCGAGTGAACCAATTAGATTTGGAACCTACGATGCGATGAAAGATTTATGGGCTGAATTTGATGAACTAAATAGTTAAAATTGAACTGATTTTCTTAATGTGAAGAAGTTAAAGTTAGGATGTCTTAGGGCATCTAGAACCAGAATTCTCATTTTTCACTGCAAAATGCAGTAAAATAAAAAAGTGTCGTGATTCATCTCCAGTGGAACGCCATTTTGCCCCAAAATCATCGCTCGTTTCTTTCGCGCCTTTCTCAGACGAGTTCGATAGAGAGAAAGAAATGTCGCAAGTGAACAGTGCGACGCCAATATTGGCGTTGCATTGTTCAACTTCGATCAAATGACGGAAGAAATGACGTTCGGTTGCGACGTTTGAGGGCCTCCATTTGGTTGTTTGCCGAACGGTTGGAGATGATCTTATAATAAATTTTATTTTTTAAAACATATTTTAAAATAAATATAATGTAGAAATAATTTGTGTGATATTTATTTTAAAATAAATTCAAGAATTTAAAAATTCATCTTAACTAAAAATTTTATAAAAATATTCTGATATAATTACTACTTTTTTTAATTTAATATGAAAGCTTTTGAGTTGGTTGGTTTAAAACTTTTATTATAAAATATATTTAAAATATATTAAAATTCAAATATTTAAATATAATTTCATTAAAATATACAGATGTTTGATGCATCATAAAAATTGATTTAATGAGTATAAATCTAGATGCATATTTAAGTTAAAAAATTTTAATGCGAACTTTGATTTTAACAAATTTATACACAAATCAAACACATTGATGAGATGAATCTACTGAACGAAGAGTGATCAAATTTATATTAAAACAAGTCCAAATATAGTATAATTACAAATTTAGGGACAATAAGTGGGGAACAAATGTTCTCTAAATATTGCATGTTTATAGTTAAATCAAACGTCTCTATGAGTAAATAAATAAGAAGCATCTTTGTGAGCCCAATATCTTTGATATCATGAAGGAAATAAAAGGCTAAAAAAAGGTATATAATCAAGGGAACCAAGACATATCGTTCGATGAAGTGCTTCGATTTTGAGATATATTTACAAAACGTATTACTCTCGAAAGTTATAAATAGACTCATACTTTCTGCATAATAAAGGGGACATTTGGCTTGAGATTCATGATTGCTCAAAAGCTTGAAAAATTATGGATCTCCATTAAACTATCATTCTTGATTCAACCACAATTGTCGAACCTCCACCTATGAACCACCATTGCATGCATGAGTACAATTCTTTAATCATCATCACAAGACTACAATCCTAGGGCCATTGTTCATTGACAATTATACTTCTACAACCATCCTCTAGCTACAATTTTTCTCAACCCCATAGCTTGAATTCAATTATTTGACCATTGTCATCCTACTATAGTCATTTGACCATCATTGCGTGACTACAATTTTTCGACCACCATTGTCCAACTATGATTTCCAAATCACTATAGCCCAATTATGATCCTTAGATCACCTTTGCTTGAATGCTATCCTCTAACCATCATCCCTCAATTATGTTCATTATGTTCCTTTATTCACTGTCACTAACTATAATTTACCGACCACCATCATCCATTAGTCCTCCAACCACAATCAACTAACTGTGATCCTCGAATCATCATAATTAAGCTGTGATTATCTAATCATCACCACCTGAATATGGCCTTCAACCATCGCCACTCCATTATGGTCATCCAACAACCGATGTCTGAACTTCTTAGTCTCTATTCTCCCCTCCTTGGAGAAGAAAGACCAAACAGTCAACAAATGATCTCTTAAATATAGTCTTGTGCCACAAAGCTCTTTCAACATTTCACCATGAGCTTCATTATGCACACTTTATGTCTACAATGTTGTATCAAAACCTTCCTCAGTCACTGGGAGAATATCATTATAATCATAACAAGCATTAGTTGAATCATTTTAATTGGGTCATACCTCATAGTATTTGTGTTTTTTAGGGTTTTATGTAAAAACTCTTTCGCTCTTGCGATTCTAAGGTATCAGTGTGTGATTATTGGATCTTCATATAAATCTAAGACATTAATCCACTTTATCTTCCACCGTGAATCTTCTAGCGCATAATAATATGACATCATACATAGGAAATGATTCTAGGTTGAGGAGCAACTCTTACTATAACTTTGAAAATGTCTTTTACGTCAACAACCAAGCAGGGCTGTAATAGGACAATCCATTTAACATATACTATTTCGTCAGTTCTAAAATATTTAATTCATTGTTGGAAGGTAACTTCAATTACAACATTGACAGGATAAATTCCCTGGCATGAATGTAGTAAGAAAACTCCTCCCATCCAATATCTATTATTACATCAATTCCATGAGAAACATATTACTATTGAATCAACAACCTTGGCTACAAACACAAAGTGATCGATGTTCATATTAACATCTTGAGCATGGTTGCACTCCACAAGCTCCTATATCAATATATCATCATCATTAATTCAAAGATGAATTGCTCTAAGATATTATAAATTCTCACATCGAAAACTTTTTGTCTGATTTAGAAATTTAATTATTAATATAATTGATCTAATTATTATTATTTTAAATATGGTAATTAAAAAGGTATTTAATAATATCCAAGAAAAATTTAATGTTATAAAATATGAAATCCATTTGCTCTATAATAAATTATAGAAAATTATTTTCAAATTATTATATTTAAATTTCAATAAACGTTATTTATGAAAAATATATAATTTCTTATTTAAATTAGTATTTAAATTTTTTTACATTATTTAGATATTAAAATATTCACTAACATATGTCAATATGTAAAAAATTAAAAGTTTAGGAAGTTTTTGTAAAATTCCCTCTATTTTAATGCTTCTATTTTTGCACTTACTGCCACTGTCATCATCTAAAAAAGCTTCTTCAGTTCTATTGGCTTTGGCGCATCTTCCTCGCATTTTCTTCTCAGTGGGTGGTCCGCGACATCTTCGATTTGCGCTACGATCAGTTCCTCTCGTTGAAGATCTATACGTCTACCATGGAAAGGTTATCAGGCTTGGCTATCATCTGCTGTTTTCTTCTGGTCGTGGGCGTCGTCCGGTGCAAGACCGTGAAGAGAGACGGTACAGATCTACTCGAAATCCCAGTCTCATTATCTAATTTTTTCTGTAATTTGATATGGGATCTCGGCCAGTTAAATATTTAGGATATTAAATGTCTTGTCCGGTTAAGGCGTGTTTGGGATTTTAGCTCCGGAGGTGGATGTGGTGGGTTATTGTCTTCTGTGATTCTGGCTGGTTTTGTTGGGTTTGGTTATGGTTATTTGCGTTATTGCTATTTCGTTGGAATGCTGGCTGAAGCTAAGTTATAGATTCTTATTGGCTATTGCTATTTTCATTTATGTTTTGATGCCGTGGAATTCGTGACCTTGAAAACATGACCCATCAAGAGTGATGTAGCCAAAGTTCAAGGGCTGTTGAAATCCCTGTTCTAACCCATCGATCACAAACAAAAGAATTGGATTTGATGACAATGATTAAGACGGGATTCAGATAGATTGTGCATGAGTATTCGACAAAATTTTGGAAGCAAGTAATTGCTCTGGATGCTTTGGAGAAGTCTTCAAAATGCATGAAATAAATTGGGTGATTCTCTCAGGGGCTCTGACGATAATTAATATTATTGCTTGTTTTATTCATCATTAAGATAAGCTTGAGGAAATTGACCTAGAAGCAAGAAGTTAATCCAAGCCTTGGAAAAAAAAAAGAATGCTAGATGAGAAATAGAAAAGAAATGGGCAAACAATAAGATGGTGATAAGGGAAAGTGCTAAAAAAATTATAAGGGATTTTTGAAGCCTCAATCCTACCCTATCAACCACAAACAAAAGACGTGGATTAGATGGCAGTAATTAAGATATGATTCAGATAAAGTGTGCAAGAGTATGTTGTAAAATTTTGGAATCAAGCAATTGCTTTTAATGTTTCATTGTAAGAGACCTCAAAATTCATGAAATACATGTGGTGATTCCTTGAGGTGCTTTGACGAGAATTAATATTATTCCCTATCTCCACAACAAGCAATCCCAAGGATCATCTTCTTGGCTAACGATAAGCTATTAGAGGCTAGAAGACGACCTGGTGCTTTAAGGGTAGGCATTAGGTTTGTAAATACACATGATTTTGATGACATGTACTTAGTTCTCGACATAATTTTTAGATTTAAGACTAGATGTGATTAATTTGGAGAAGTGTCCTATAAGCACCATGTGATAGGAGAATATAATGTAGGCCTAGGATATTTATTACGTAATAACATTCAGTTTAATTATGGCATGTTGCTTCAACTTCTGGATGATAAAGCATCATTGATAGCCAAGTTGGAGTGACAAAATTTTGAATTTTTTGATGAATGTCTTTCAAAACCATAGTTTTAAAAATCGGACTGGACCGACTGATTTGACCAGTTCAACTGTGAACCGGTCAAATGGCCGGTTCGATCTAACTTAATAATCAGCTTTGCATCAAATCAGACCAAACCAACATGAATCGCTGGTTCAACTGGTGAACCAGTCTCGGTTTTCTAAAACTGGCTTGTTCAAGTATATTTTTTAAATAATTAAATAAGTTAATTTAATATTAAATATAATATTAAATTTTATAAAGTAATATAAATATTATACATTAAAACTTTTAAATAAATATTAAATACATATAGATAAGAATTACCAAATAATAGCATTCTACATTCTCACATGACACCACCACTCCATGTGAATTTCTATCATAAGCAAAACCAAAAAGCTATATAAACCATACAAAGTAAAACTTCACAAGTGATGTTGGACTAAATGACCATGTTGAAAGTTTTCATGCTTACAAGTTACAACAAGTTATCTATTTTTTAAAAACAATTTTTTAATTAATTCTTATAATATGAATAATATTTATTTATTTTTAGTTAATAATATTTAATTTTTATCTATTTAGTTATATATATATATATATATATATATATATATATATATATATATATATTATATATATATATATAATTATATATTATAAATAATTAATTTTTATATATTTAATTATATACATGAATGATATATTGATGCAGGACTACTTAGTTGCAATGTTATGAGTTTCACTTAGGCTTTGCACAACTCGTCAATTAGAATAAATTCGGATTATGATTACTAGCAATTATCCACGGCGAGTCAAACAAAGAGGGAGTCAATCTTGTATAGGTTGGATCACATGCGCTAAGTTTTGAACATTCAAGATAACCAAGAAAAAATAAAGCAATGTAAAATAGTAGTTTCAAGTTAATCCCTAATCTAACAATGAGACGTAGGATGCATAGAAGATTACACTCAATTCCTACAAAGGACCAGGTTTGGCACGAGCACTTGGAGGAGCTTTCATGAACACAATCAAACCAATTGAGAATTCAGATTTCAAAGAAATAAGATACCAGTGAGAAAGAAACCTTTGCCAAAGGAATGGGAGACCCGTCATGCGATGCCTTCAACGTCTTTGTCCATGACTTCCATCAAGGTAAAAGATGCGTGTCCTAAATAGTCACCAAGAGGAAGAGGTTTCCCTTGATAAGAGAGAGGAGGCAAGCCCCCACATCCCTTCTCATATAATCTGAAAACAGTTTCAGATTTCCCCTGAAAATCTGATGGGAATTCACAGATTTTGGTGGGCTAAAAATGGTGAGAACATAGGGGAGAGGCCAAGCCGTGACTAGAGTAGAGGGCTGGAGGGGATTTCCTGCACCTGCTCTAGAGTAGAGGTTCTTCACATGCATGCAGGTGGGGGGAGGGGAGGAGACGGGAGCATCAATGGACGGGATTGAGAGGTGGCGGGAGGAATTGGGAGGGATTTGGAAATCCTGAATTAATTCCTTAGGTGGGGACTTAATTGAAGAATTCCAGGAGACTTAATTTCAGCCAATTTCGTGGGTGAGGGATTTAGAATTATTGCCTGAATGGGAGGCGGGGAAAATAGGAAACAATTTCTAAATGAATCCTTAATGGGGGCCGGCGGCAGTTGGGTCCAGAGAGGGGATTGATTTGTGAGAGTAAAAGGATTCCAAATTTAGGAACTAGATTTAAGGAAGAATTAAATTAAATCCTCATGAATTCAAATCTTGGAATTGGATTTAAATCAATTTCTTTCCTAAAATAGATACCTCATTAAGGAAATATTTTGAATTCAAATTTGGGTGAATTTGAATTTCAAATTTATTTCAATTAATTCCAAACCCAAATTAGGAATCCAAGAAAGAAACCAAGTAGAGGAGGGGCCGGCAGCTAAAGCCTTAGGCCGGCGGCTATGGGCTCAAGCAAGCTTGGCATGAGGGGGTTGGAGAGGTGGAGGGGACGGTGAGGATGCTATGGCCGGCGGTGGAGGGATGTGGCAAGAGAAAAATGAACGTGAAAGGGATGAAGACAAGATAAAAGAAATAAAGCCACGAACCCGGCCGTCTCCAAGGTTGGTGGGTGATACGCCAAGATCCCTCTCCAAAGGATCTTTCAAAACTCTCCAAGAACTCTCAATGCTCTCAAACACACATGCAGGAAAATTTTCAATAATCATTCATTAACCATCAAAATAAAACAAAGGGGCCTTAAATAGCCTCATACAAAAGACTCCCAATAAAATGACACAATTGCCCTTAGGCTTACACATGACAACTCCCATAAAAAGGGTACGACGGGAAATACTAAAACACACATAAGCAAATAATAAAATGCATGAAAATAAAATACATCGACTCAAAAATATAAAGACTCGATCGTGGCCGTAGATCGACGGCCGCGTCTCTGGTAAACTCTCCAAGAAGATCTGATGTCCCCATCATATATATATGAATTTGTTATATAATTTATATTTATAAATTATATCTAAATATTTAACATAAATTAGTAATACTTTTATATTAAATTATATACTTATATGTAAATTCAATTTAGATTAAAAATCAAATTTAAAAATTGAAAAATATTTAAATTTAAAATTATAAAAAATATTATGCATGAATTCTCTTTATTTTTTAGTAACACAATTATATGATTATATAATTATTATAATATTATTATATTATTTAGACCTTATTTAAATAATTTTAATATTTATTACATCATTTGGTTCAACTCCGGTTGAATCATTAAACTTTAAACCTCTTATTTTTTCGGTTTGATGTCCGGTCCGGTTTTTAGAACTATGCTCAGAACTAGAAAGAATCAATTACAAAATAATTATATATGAAGGAATGTTGTAGTACATGTTGAAGGCGAGGTATTGAAAAATAGGTTTAGATTGTTTGGGCATGTTCAACGAATGATAGAAGATGTACAAATAAATCATTTATATAAAATTAATTTTAAAGGTTTAATGATAGGGAATGTGCTCCAAGTAGTTTGGATATAGCTAATTTTGCTGATGATAATTATAACTTTTCACTTATTTTATAAAGTGTATCACCATTTATCTTAATTCACATAATGAAAATTATTAGGATATCAAATTTATAACCTTTTATTAAACCATATAGTTAGTCTTAGTGGGCGTCTGTGTACTGATTACTTAGATAAATGATTAATTAATTTTCTGTAAAGGAGTAACCAAATCTAATGCATCAAGAAAAGTATAATTAGCTTTTATATAGAAGAAAACATAGAAAATAAGTATTCTTATTGAGGGTTTACAGACTTATCTCTTCACTATTATTAATATATTGTCATACATTAATAAAAATGAAAATAAAGCAAATTTTTGTCAATAATTTTTCATATTATAGATCAGCCTTAGTGATGTTGATAAACCTTTTTTAAAGTAGTTCTACTTGCATAAATTATTGATCTCTTTCATGTGTATGTTATTTTAATCTTTGATTGATGCATGCAAATTTCATTTTTTTTTGAATTTTTATTGAACTATATTGTAATTTGAATGTTATGTTTATTTTATTCTTTTTTATTTTCTACCCTATGATGGAAGGCAACCTGTGATCATGAGTAGGTTGTGCTCTTGGACATGCATTGCCTTGGGTGCGGTAGTTTCTTTGGTGCCTTGGCTTTTGGGCTGATTTGGATCCTTGGTTAGGGCTTGGTTGTTTCGGGTTTTGATGCCTAGTTGGGGAGCTGCTGCATTCTACTTCCTATTTTAGCTCATTATTGTGAGCTGCTGCCTTTTTCAGCTCATTAAGTTGTCCTCTGGAGTCTGGATTCATTCCCCCCTCTGTTTGACCTTTTGGTTCTCTCTCAGACCGGTTCCCCACCTCCCTGGCGCCTGTCCCGAATGCTGGCCGTTCCTTTTTCCGCGTGACCCCTTCAGGTGCTGCTCCAGCCATTGCCTATTGGCCTTTTGCCTCCCCTTTTCTAATTGGATTGGTGGGTGGCTGTTTGGCTCCCTCTTTTCACCTATAAATATAGGTTGTTTTGTGGCATTTAGAAGCTATTTTTTTGGTGAGCGAAGATATCTAAAAGCGCGAGAGTTTTTTTTTTTGGAAAGCTTGCGAGCTTTTTCCGATTCTCTTCTCCTCTCTTTGATTTTGTCTTAGGCTTCTTACATACTTCTTCTCTCCACAAGTTTTCACCCCACTTGTATCTTTCTTCTCTAGCTCTTAAAAGTGTTGTTGGCCGGTTTGGCAGCATTTGCCGAAGGAGTCTTGTGGTGGACGTTGGCCCAAAGTTGCTGGGATGGACCTTTGGTTTGCATGTCTTTAAACACTTATTATCTTACATACTATTTCGATGCATGTGAGGTGACCACTAGTTGGTTATTCTGAGGGCAGTTTGTTTTATTTTTATTTTAGTTTCGTTTTCATCTAACTTTCGTTTGTTTTGAAGTTTGTTTGGTGTCAGTTTTCTATAAATTGAATTGAGAAAAGTTCTACAAGCCATTGTGTTCTTCATTGTGATTTTTTCTATCTAATTGCCTGCATCATTGATTTTTCTTTTCAGGTGTATGTCTACTCATGCATGTATGTTTATAAGACAACAACACATGCATATGCACACACACTCACTCGTTTATGTATGTATGCGTATTAAGGATGGAACATTAACCTTATGGCTTTTAAAAATGTATTTATTGGTTTCAGTTAAAGCACTGAATGAAATCAAGGCGTCCCTTGGGTGGAGGGTTGTATATGCTTGGGTTGGAGATGATCCATGTGGAGATGGTGATTTGCCCCCATGGTCTGGAGTTACATGTTCACAACAAGGAGATTATAGGGTTGTTACAGAATTGTAAGGATGCAGTCTCTTTTAGTATACACTTTCATATCTTCGCTTCACTCTGAGAATTCATCTTAGTTTTCTGAGCATGCGAGTTCCCTTTTCTTTGAAGTATGAAAGGTAAACAGTGAGAGGGCGATTCTGGACACAATAGGAGATGCCTTCTTTTACTTTCTAGCAATCGACTATAATCTTACTTTAGTGTACTAGAGACAAATGTATATTTTGGGTTCAAACTTTTATTGATCATTGTACCTCTCTCTATGTTTTAAAGGCGTGCATTGTGTCAACATCCATTTTTCTTATTGCTAAAGAAACTTAACGTTTGAGTAATTTTTTCTTTATTTATGTATGATCATGTAAAGTTCAGGCTAACATCTATATTAAAATAAGCAATCCAAAAGCGGTATTAAAGCTTCTTTTTTCTGCAAGTGATGAGCAAATTGCTTTTCCCCACTTCTGGGAAAATGATAACCAGAATGTTATTTTGCATTGCTACTTCAATTTTATGTAACGTCAATAACATTTTTACCTTCATCTGTCTAATTGCATTCATTAGTCATTATAGAGATGTTAAATCTATAACTGTCAAAGTCGCAGTGTTGCAATAGCACACAATCACTTAGAAATCTTACATTGTTCTCTCACAAGCATGAAACAAACGTTATTCATATGGTGTGAATTATGTAGTTCAACCTCCCTTGTGAAACCATGATTAATGCTTTTAATGTTTGTTTTATGAAGTGAAAATATATGAAACTTTCCATCTTGAGTCTTCTTTATGTAATAGTATTTTGCAAATCAAAACATAAAATATATGTGCTGATGATTGATGTTATCTTGTTACCTTGACGCCTGGGTGGAATTTTCTATTCTCACATTGCAAGGAAGTTATCTGTCGCATCCAATATAGTTTCATTTACATGTATTCTTCATATTTTGTTCATGTTTATGTTATTTTAAGTTTGCCATTTGTAGTGTCATTGTGGGAGGATAACTAGATTGAAAAGAACTATCCTTAGAAGCTCAAGGTACTAGATTAAGGAAATATATGTGCTGATGATTGATGTTATCTTGTTACCTTGACGCTTGGGTGGAATTTTCTATTCTCACATTGCAAAGAAGTTATCTGTCGCATCCAATATAGTTTCATTTACATGTATTCTTCATATTTTGTTCATGTTTATGTTATTTTAAGTTTGCCATTTGTAGTTTCATTGTGGGAGGATAACTATATTGAAAAGATCTTATCCTTAGAAGCTCAAGGTACTAGATTAAGGAAATATATTTTGAAATCGTCGTAATCAGGGATATTCATCATATTATTACTCATTTTGTACTCACCTTCTATGCCTATATATACACACATGCTTTTAGTCAATAATATATAAGAACTCTCTTCTAGCATGGTATTGGAGGTGGAACAACCTAGTTGTTTATCTCCAGATTGATCGCGTCCCGACTCATAAACGTCAATACCCTCTTGACCTGTGCACTGTTGCTATCACTTCCATGTCCGTATGCCATCCACACACCCATTCTATTGTGCACCATGATTCCAAATCACATGTTATGCTTGCTCTTTTGCCATTATCTTTGTGCTTGCTCACACGCGATGCACTTGCCCTTGCACTCAGCTGTCTCGCTACACTAACCTCACTGTATTAGCATGAATTCCAAGGACTTCGAATCTTATGACTCACACTACTTTTGGGCTCTAAGCTACTTCTTGAATTCTGCTCTCTTTTCAACCTATGTCATGGTATTCAGTGAGTTAAAATCCATCACCAGCCGTACTGCCATTAAATTCAATGGTACTAAATATCTTCTATAGTTGAGGGCCTTTTGCTTCCTGGTCAATTCTTAAGACAAACTACATCACCTCCATGTCTTAACTCTAGATAGCTCTGCATCATCAAGTTTTCATAATGGCAAGTTTCCGACTATGTTTTTCTTACCTAGCTGCGAAATAGTCTTGAATCTACCATTGTGCAGCTGTCATGGTCAAGACTTTGCCAAAAAAAATGTGAGATTTTCTTTGCTTCATATACTTTCGAAAATATTGTGCATGTATGCTTTATTATGAGTTATTTTTTCTTCATCAAAATGACATGCAGATCCAAGAATATTATTGTATCTTAGCAGAAATTGGGACGAGTTACTTTAATATTATTCCTTCGCTACTAATCCAATCATCTCGTAGAAGCAAGATACAAATTCCTTATCACTAAATTTCTCTTTAGTGTCCATCCTTCTTTGCTAGGTGTGCTAACTCGTTTGATGGATGACCCCATTGTTCCTAATATTAACTATTCTCTCTCTAGTTTTTTGTGCCATAGAACACTCTTCCTATCAACCTCCACTAGCTGGGCTAGCTCCATAGCCTCTCCCAAATCACAAGGCCTCATTACTCTAACTGCTGCCCGAATTTCTAGTTTAAGCCCTTTTATAAAGTTTTCCTCCAGTACAGTCTCCGAAAGCCAGTCCAGTCTGTTGGCCAGGTGCTCAAACTGCTCATGGTAATCCACCATTGTCCCCTCTTGCGACAGGGCAAAGATTTGCTCAAAGAAGTCCTTTCCCTTGCTGTTTCGAAAACGTTCCAATAAGTAGCCCCTAAACTTTCTCTAGGTTCGTATGGGTCGCCTTGTATCCCTCCATTGGTACCATGCCAACGCTTTCCCCTCCAAGCACATTCCTACTGTCATCAGTCTCTCCTCCTATGTCAAATTGTCAACCTATTAACGATAAAGTACATTTACATTATAGATCCACTCATGAGTATCATCTCCCTTAATAATAGGTATTTTCAGCTTTCTCACCCTCGGATCTCCTTTGTTTCCCCTATTTCCTCCATATTTTCCCATTCCCCAAGGGGTTGGTTCCCCTCAAGTGTCCCAATCATCCTTTCTACACTCATACCCAAACCTTTCATCAAATTCCCACATTCTTCTTTCAAATTCAACACCCCTTAGATCATAATCATCCCCTCACCTTTCAAATTCAGCACCCCCCCCTCTTTCGAATTCAGCTCCCCTTCGATCATAATCATCCTCTATCCTTCCAAATGCAGTAACCCTTCGGTCATAATTAGTCCATCCCCTCTCCAATTCCGCCCCTCCTCTCAAATTCAGCACTCCTTCATTCATGTTTGACGTCCTCAAGCATCTCCCCATACCCTCTACTCGACTCCTCCATAGGAATAGGCTCTAGGGGAGGCATTCTCTATTCTCCCTCTACAATCTGCATTTCTAGATCTTCCCTTCACTTTATCGGATTAGGGTTTCCTCTATTTCCTTGATTGCCGATGGCTTCCCTCGCCTCCAACGACGCCGTTTTGGATTGGCCCTCTAGCAACTTCTTCAACATTTCCTCAAGGATGGAAAATTTCCCATCCATCTTCTCCCGGACAGCTGAGATTTGACTTGTGAAATATAAAAATTGAGTTTGGAGATATGAAATTTCATATTTCAATTGTCTAATTTTCCTTTCCAATACTTCTACCTTTCTTTATGCCATAAGTACCCGGATTTAAGCTCCAATAGCAAAAAATAACAACTTTGATGCGAATATGGCCTCCAAACAACAAGATCGGAGAGGAAACACAACATAAATAAGCGAGGAAGATTTCTATTTTAGCCCATGAAATTACTTTGATATAAATATGATAGGAAGTGCTTGTATAAATAGAAGAAAAACTTTGGCTGAAATTTAATTTCAGCAAAGTCCAAATTGTAATTGAGAAGAATGATGTGGAAAACCAGTATAAAAGTTTTTTAATTGATGTTATATGAAAGAAAAACAAACGATATAATGGATCTTCAATTGGAGAGGAAGATCCGTCTCTGCCAAATCCCTAGCTGCCGGCTAGAGCCCAAACCTCCTAGACAATTTTAATTTCAGCCAAAAACATACATAACCCAAACCCTAAGAAAATAAACTACTTAAAGCATACAAAATAATGCAAATCCCAAAACAGCCTCTCTTTTGAATTTTTCCCTCATAATTCCCCTTAATTTCCTGTCTAATTGCTGCTGGACCCCACCCCAAAAGGGAGGCAAGAGTTTGAGGCGGATATTGTCCACTTCCTGGAACAGGACCCATCTAACATGTTCATATTCGTGGTTGACATGGTTGCAATTGTAACTCCTTTCTAGGCCGACCTCGTTGAAGTTGTTCTAATCATCCTCCTGAATGATACTGAGAGAAATTTAACTATCCCTTAATCACCTAGTATGTGCCCACATCTAGCCCCACTCTGCCTACTCCTTATGGTGCCACATCTTATGGGTTTGTTACTCTCTTAGGAAGGTTATAATTGGTACTCAAGAAACTCAGTCATTTATCTCAGCATCTCATGCGATCTCTTTGTTTAGGTCGGTAGCAACTATTGATACAATTTGAATCCTAGATTCCAGTGCTTCATATTATATGATAGATAACTGACAATTATTTCTCTAAGAAAGGATTTGTCCATATTTTCTCCTTCATATCATAAAATGTTATGCATGTCCCGTAGTATCCTATCAATCTTTTATATATATATTGTCTAACCACCATCACAACTACTCAATAACATTTTATTCAACTTACCATGACTTTTGGAACCTCAGAATGAAAAATACAATTAGTCGAGGTCTTAAAGTTGATTACATTTATTATTTCATTGTTGTTGATTTGATTGCGTTGTATGCAATTTCTCTTTTTAGTGACACTGTTATTTGGTTTATTCGCCCCCATCATATTTGGAACTTTATTAATATATCTTTTACTTCTGAATTTGAATGTGATGCTTGTGAGTATGGCAAACACCATCGTGTGTATTTTCCCCTTTCCTCTTCTTCATATAGTTGTGCCATTTTTTAATTGGTTCTCTTTGGCATATGGGCGCTTAGTCTCCTTAATAGACATTTTGATTTTATCTATTTTATTTTTTTCATTAAGAATTATGTCAAAGTCACTTGGGTTGACTTGTTAAAATGTTGACATGTGGTCTTACTTGCATTTAAATAATTCTATCAAAAAATAAATGTTCATTTTTTTGTTCAAATCAAAACTCGTTGCATTGATAATGTGCTTGAATTTGTGCAATACTTTATATTGGCAAAATGGGGCAACCAAGAGTCAGCACCACCATCTTCTTGACATTGCCAGTACCTTAACGTTTAACATGTATATTCTTCATTAACTTTTGAGGATGTTATTTTATTGCATTTAATTTGATGAATCACATGTCCTATACTATTATGATTGGTACTACTACATTTTCCATTATTTATCCTCATAAATTATCTTTTCTGTTAACCCCTCGTGCCTTTCGTCTATGCATTTTATCCATTTCGTTTGTACTAGCCATGACAAACTATCCACTTGTGTCATTCAACACATTTTTTCAGAATGATGCTTGTATTAAAAAAAGGTCATCTGTGCTATGATCTTTCTACTGGAAAACTTTATGTTTCTTTCAATGTAACGTTTAACTCCAACTTCATCTCCTACAAAATACCTATTTATGCTTCTATCGTCTTTAGCCATTTTGTCCACTTCTTCTCTTTTATAGGTTTATACTCACGGACCTTAATTGTTTCCTTTCACAACACCTTCTTCCATCTCATGTACTATGGCTAATCATGTTGCCAACACTTAGCCATCAAATACACCTTATTGCTCTCTTAAAGAATGAATGCAAATACACTAACCTTTCTGTAATCTTTTAAGTTTTGAGATCATCTCTCATCTACGTTTTGTCGATTTGCTTTGATTTTATCTAATATCTCTATTTTGAGGACATACCAAGAGGGTCTACTTTACCTTAATTGGAAGTAGACTATGGACAACAAAATGGGCGCTCTTTCTGATCATCAGACCTTTTTTTTTTTTTCTGATCATCAGACCTTGGAATTGCTTAGACCTTATATTAGGGTTAAACCTATTTCTTGTCTGCGAGGTCTTCATTAGTCAGTTCCACACATATTAATGACTCGAATGATTGATACAAGGCTCAACTTGTAGCGAAATGATACACTTATATCCATGGCATTGACTACTTCAAGACCTTTTCACTGGTTGCTCGTCCTAATATATCCTTTGTTTTTGATTTGGACAATCAACATATGTAAAACCCAAATAACATACACTAACAAAATGTCATAAGAATTTTAAGATATATTAAGAAATCTTTATTGAAAGTTTAGTTTATTAAAATCATGATGATAGGAAATACTTGAGTTCGCGAGTAACCCTAATGGGAAATACTTGAGTTCGCAAGCAAACATAACAATAATTGGTAAAAATAACGAGAAAAACTCAAGAACTTCGGAGAAAACAATCCAAAATAGTAGATTGTATTATAGGAATCAAATCAAAGCAAGCACAAATCAAAGATACAATTGATCCTCAATTCGAGAGGAGGATCGTTCTCTCCCAATCTCTAGACAAGAAGTCTAGAGCCCAAGACACCAAAGAAAACTCCAAGAGAAACAATAATCAAGCATCCCCCTAACCCTAATTTTCATCATACTTAAGGCATGCAATTAAACAGTATAGCCAAAAGACCAAAAAGCCCATGCCGCCCTCTCATTTGGCTCCAAGTTTGAATTTGAATATCAAGTGGACCCCACCTTTCTCTCTCTCTCTCTCTCTCCTTTGCCGCCACCCCCTTCCTGCTGTAAATCCAAACTGACCCCATAGAAGGGGCTGACTGGACCGGTCCACTAAGGATTGGTCTAACACTACCGCCCTCCCAAAGAATCACATTGTCCTCAAGGTGAAAACTGGAAAATTGATGTTTCACCCTCTCGTATGGTTCCCATGTGGTGTCGTAGTCTAGGAGGCTCTACCACTTGATCAATACTTTCTTCGCTCCATCTTCTCTCTGACGAACTCCCATCAATTCTAAGGGTTCCAAAATCACATCCAAATAATCAATAAGTGTCACTAGTAACTCCGAGCTGGCTGCATAATCTTCTAATTGCCCTTCTCAATCGGGATACATGAAAACAGGGTATATAGTCGTCGTTGGTGGTAGCTTCAGCCGATACGCGGCTGCTCCAATCTTCTCCAAGACCTCATATGGCCTAAAGTATCTTGGGGCAAGCTTCTTATTTCTCCTATCGGCAACTGATTTTTGCCTATACGGTTTGAGCATAAAAAACATCCTTTCCCCTACCTCAAACTAGATGTCCCTTCTATGCCGTCAGCCTATTTCTTTATGATTTGCCGAGCTCTCAACAGATGTCTTTTTAATTCTTCCAACACTTTGTCCCTCTCCTCTAAGTACTCTACTGATGAAACTTGAGTGCTGCTCTGTCCAAAGTGCACTAAGTGAGGTGGGTCCCTTCCATACAACACCTTGAAGGGTGTCATCTGCGAAGCCGAATAATAGGATGTGTTGTATCAATACTCCACCCAAGATAACCACTTGGTCCATAACTTGAGCGTCTTCGACACAAAACATTGGAGGTAGGTCTCCAAACTTATGTTGATCACTTCTATTTGGTCATCTGTCTATGGGTGGTAGGCAATGCTCTTCTTCAAAACTGTCCCCTATAACCTGAATAACTCTCTCCAGAAATGACTGTGGAACACCTTATCTCTGTATGATACTATCGCCTTTGGTAACCCATGCAAGCTGACCAACTCTTTGATGAAAGCTATTGCCACTGTCACTGTGGTGTATGAATATCATAAAGGAATGAAATGAGCATACTTGCTCAACCTATCCACTACCACCAGAATCATTATGAATCCTTCTGAATGTGGAAACCCATATATGAAGTCCATGGATACCTCTTCCCATACCTGCCTTGGTAAAGCCAATGGCTGTAGTAGTCCTCCTAGAGACATAGCCAATTAATTATTTCTCTGGCAGACCTCACATATGGCTACCATTTTCTACACATATTTATGTATCCCCTTCCAGTACAGTTCTGAGGCTAGTCTTCTGTATGTCTTTTGTACTCCTGTATGACCCCCCCACAATGCTCTTATTGAACTCCTGGAGTAAGAATGGAATGTGAACTGAGGTCTGGGGTATCACAAACCTCACTTGATATAGCAGTTGATCCCACTCCAATTAATACCCCGGGTGGCTACTTCTTTCTCTTAGTAAATTGGCCCTGATCTTCTCCAACTCCTCATTCCTAGCACTCTCCTCCTTGATGGCCTCCCAATCTAACATCAATGGAATCGAAACTATCATTGCCTGCAGCTCTCCCATGCACCTGGAAAAGGCATCTGCTGCTTTGTTTTCCACTCCTGGCATGTATTGGATTTCAAAATCATACCCCAATAATTTGTACAGCCATCTCTGATGTTCCTCTGTCACCATTCATTGCTCCAACAAGTATTTCAAGCTCCGCTGGTTTGTCCTGACAATGAAGTGTCTACCAGTTCTGGATGGCTAAGACGATGGTCATCAACTCCCGCTCATATACTGATTTCAGTCTGGCTCTAGCTATCAACACCTAGCTGAAATAGGCAATCGGTCGGCGACTCTGTAGGAGTACGGCTCCCACTCC
This sequence comes from Dendrobium nobile, assembly GCA_022539455.1. Taxonomy (NCBI): domain Eukaryota; kingdom Viridiplantae; phylum Streptophyta; class Magnoliopsida; order Asparagales; family Orchidaceae; genus Dendrobium; species Dendrobium nobile. The sequence goes on along the minus strand of CM039722.1, from coordinate 58,640,312 downwards.
ATACCCTAAAGCATATGTCTACTGTCTCCACTACGAAGACTTGCGTGAAGTTTGGTAAGGCTAAGATTGGCACAATAGTCATAGCTCTCTTCAGCCTCTCAAAGGTTGTTGTGGCTTCCTTGCCCCATAGGAAGCCATCCTTCTTCAACTGTTTTGTCAGTGACCATGCTATAGTGTTGTACCCTTTCACGAATCTCCTGTTGTACCCCATCAGTCCTAAGAAACCTCTCAACTTCTTTAGGTTCTTTGGTAATGTTCATCTCAACATAGCCTCAAACTTTGAGTGATCGGCTGCCACCCCCTCTTTGGACACAATATGGCCCAAATACTCCACACTCGTCTGAGAAAAGCAACACTTCTTCATGTGGCCCTTAGATGGTGCTCCTATAACATCTCTAACACTCTCCTCAAATGCTCTCAGTGCTCCTCCTTTGTCATGCTGTAAACTAGGATATCATCAAAAAACACCAAGACAAATCGCCGAAGATAAGGTTTGAAGACCTTATTCATAAGTGACTGGAGTGTTAGTGAGGCCAAAAGGCATCACTAGGAACTCATAATGCCCCTCATGAGTTTTGAAAGCAGTTTTTGGCACATCTTCCTTCATTCTGATATGATGATATCCTAATTTCATATCTATCTTGGTGAACATCACCGCCTTACTCAATTCATTCAGTAGTTCATTAATCATTAGTATAGGAAACTTGTCTGGCACAATTTCCTTGTTGATCGTCTTGTAGTCCACACAAAACTTCCAGCTGCCATCTTTTTTCTTCACTAGTACACAGGACTAGAAAAAAGATTGATACTAGGTCTGATAATAAATGCATCCAACATCTCTCTGATCAACTTCTCAATCTCATCCTTTTGAACTTGAGGATATCAGTAGGGCCTGACGCTGATGGGTGACACACCCTCCCTCAGAGTGATAGCGTGCTTCTGCTCCCTCGGTAGTGGCAATCCCTGAGGCGGATGAAACTCCTCTTGGAATTGCTGTATCAACGACTGTATGGAGAGGGGTATCTCCCCTCCCTCCTCCAATCTAACTCCCTCCAACCTATAAAGCTTCACCAAATATTCTTCCCCCACCTCTTTGATATTCCTTACCATAGTTATGAGAGACACCATGGATCTAGATAACCCTGCATCTCCTCCGATTATCACCTTCCTTCCATTCACCATCAATCCATCGTGAGGGCTCCCCAATTGACCTTGGTGTCCCCCAAGGTCTGCAGTCACTTCATCCCCAGGATAACATCTATACTCTCTTGCTCCAGTGGGAGAAAGTCCTCCCTCACCATCATGGTATGATTCATAGTGAATCCTACCACATAGTTCAGGAAAACCTCTGCTATGTCTAGATGCAGTTTCTCCTCCTCTTCCTCCTCTAACTCCTCTTCGCCTCCCTCAGTTTCCTTGTCATTATAGACGGTGAGAACCTAAAGAGTTCTGTCCCTACACCTATGCCCTGGAGTATACTTTTCATCACACCTGAAGCACAACCCCTTAGCCCTCTTCTCTTGCATCTCCTTCTCCGTTAGCCTCTTGAAATTTCCCCCATTTCCGCCTCCTACCGTCTTCTCCATGGGGGTCTCACAAACCCCTCCTGTTGTAGGACCCTTGGGTTCTAAGTGAGTAGTCGTCATCTGGTACGTGCCTCTTGAACTGCTGGTCCTAGCTCCCCTATCTAGATTCTTCTGATTTTCTACCATGTGGGCTAACTTCATGGCTTCTCCCAAGTCATGAGGCATAATGATTTTCATCGTTGCTTTGATATCTTCCTTGAGCCCCTTCATGAAATTCTCCTCCAAAGCAGATTCTTATAATCGCTCCACCCGACTGGCTAGGTGCTCAAACTGCTCTCGGTAGTTTGCCACTGATCCTTTCTGCACCAATACAAAAACTGCTCGTAGAAGTCTCCTCTCTCGTCGGTTTGGAAACATTCTAATAAACATTTTTTAACGCTCTCCAGCTCTGTATAGGCCTCCTCTGGTCCCTCCATTGGTATCATGACAACGCCTTTCCTTCCAAACATAGGCACGCTGCTGCCAATTTTTCCTCATCCGTCAACCCGTTGATGGCGAAATACCTTTCCACTTTGTAGATCCATTCATAAGCATTCTCGCCTTCAAATATTAGCATCTTCAGCTTCTTTATCTTTAGATCTCCTCTGTTTCCCTGTATTCCTCCATAGTTTTACCTTTCCCAAGTGCGTTGCTCTCCCCATGTCTCCCGACCTTCCCTTACATATTCATCTTCAAACCCCGATTCACTTTCTTTCCTCTTTTCTCCAAAATCAGCGCCCCTCCTTCCATAATTGCCCTCTTTTGTCTCCCAACCAACCGCCCTTACTCCATTTTCCCTATTTTCACGTCTCTCGACATATCTTCCCCCTTTCTCCTCCATGATTTCTCCATCGCTTTCCTTTCTATGAAAATCAGAATTCGTAGTTCTCCCCATTGGTCCCTTTGCTTCCGATGCCGCCGTTTGAATTTGATTGTCCAAGATCTTCTTCACCATCAGATGAAGATCGGAGAATTTGTCTTCCATTGACGACATATTTTCTTCCACGGATGAAATCTTGTCTTCTATGAATGAGAGTCGATCTTTGGCTCATTTCCCCTTCAAATCGTTCTTCCAACGCATCAACTTTCTTGGCCGCCATAAAAAATTCTGGATATTAGATCCAAAATCAGGAAGATCCCTCCTTCCGATCAGAAATTCGCTACTGAATTTTTTATAAAAATCAGCCCACAATGGTCCAGGAATTGCTCTGATACCAATTTGATAGGAACTTGAGTTCACAAGTAATACTAATGAGAAATACTTGAGTTCGCAAGCATACCTAACAATGATTGGTAAAAATAGCGAGAAAAACTCAAGAACTTGGGAGAAAGCAATCCAAAACAATAGATTGTATTATAAGAATCAAATCAAAGCAAGCACAAAGCAATGATACAATTGATCCTCAATTCGAGAGGAGGATCGTTCTCTCCCATTCTCTAAATGATGAGTCTAGAGCCTAAGACATCAAAGAGAACTCCAAGAGAAACAATAATCAAGCATCCCCCTAACCCCCTAATTTTCATCATACTTAAGGCATGCAATTAAACAATAGAGCCAAAAGACCAAAAAGCCCATGCCGCCCCATTCTTTAGTAAAAAAATTAAAATTTTTATACTAGAAAGCTGCTTTAAGAAGCAGTAATAAAGCCGTCCCAAACGAAGCCTAAATTGAAAAGTGGAAAGCACAAGATTAGTGAGATATGTTTTTATTTCCTCTTAATTAGGGATGCTCACCCTCTATTTCCTTTCTTTTTGTACTCGGCTTGTGTGTCTGTATATAGATACCTGCTATCAATAAATAATGCATAGGAATTATCTCTTCTAATATGTAGCTCTGAGTTCAACAGATAGCCATTCTTATCAGAGACTCCATTATCTCTCCAATGCAATGGATATGCCGTCTATTATAATATTTGTTCATTAACCACCGTACTTTGCAGGCATATACTTAAATACGACTATTTAACCCCATTAGTGTTTTATTAGTACAGTTTAATTCTATCATCGAATCTCTCTTGTCCTGATAGAAGCTAACTTGCAGGGAAGTATATGCAGTATCTATTGTTGGGCCTTTTCCTACTGCTGTTACAAATCTACTTGACCTAACGAGACTGTAAGATTTCTGACTTGGGTGCTTCTTTGTTCTGGATAAATTGGCAAATTATTGTACTAACTTAATGTGCTTAGTCATGATGTTTTGATATATTTGAATCTTGTGAAAGTGAATCTCTATATATAACACGATTGTTGTTGTGATAAAGTGCCATGATTCGAATACTGATTTGGATTTTTCAACATGTTCTTTAGTACCATTTTCTGGAAATTGGGAGTGTCTACCCAACCATGCAAAGAAATTGCTGCTTGAAAATGTTTACTTGAAATGCAAAAACAGTTTTATCAAAGCTTCATTATTTCTTACTCAGATGAGATATTATTATCATCTTATACTATCAAAGGATTGATTTAATTCCTCTCTAAAAATAGCAATCCTAGCAGATTGTTCTTCTTGCTGCTTGCTAATCTTAATAAAAGCTGATCATATAAACATTCTTAACCTGCATGATTTGAAAAAGAAATTGTTGAGTTAGCGCCATATTTTAGATTCTTAAGCTGCATTATAAAAAATTTAAATTATTTTAGGAGCTCATACATACACTCCACGTGCATGACTACTGATGATAAACTGAGAATTGTCTTGGAATGTTTTTTAAGATTGCATGCAGTTATTTTAGCGTAATCAGATTTAGATATCTTGAAAAGTGGTAATCACTATTCAACTCTTTAATTTTGCAGGGATCTCCATAATAATAAGTTGACTGGGCCAATTCCTCCACAGATAGGACGGCTGAAACACCTAAGGATACTGTATGCCTTCCATTCATGTCATTGTCATGAAATTTTCTTTATGCGAGCTTCATGGTAGCATGTTTTCTTGCCTGCCGCTGTCTTTTTGCATATGTGATAAGGTTACTAGTTTTGATTAATTGAAGGGGATGTCCTTGAGTATTCTATACTAATCAAATTTCAATTCCTCTCTTAGTAAGGAGAAGGATGAACTAATCACAAATTCTTTTAGGATTTTTAGTATGTAAGCATTCATCCAATTTTATTGGATGCCTTATATTGATTCCGTTTTCTAACAGTATATAAGCAGGAATTTTGTAGGAAATTTTTCAAAACTTTAGATGAACAGTTACTTTATCATCAGATTTGAATCCATATATAATTGTAATATGTTAAAGTAAGTTTCTTGCGAATACTTTTTTGTAAATTATAAAAATTACAAATGATGCGTTATGATGTGATGTATGTAATGATATTCCTAAAATTCAAATGTATTTTCTGATGGCTATTTGATAATTAATCCTTAGAAGAGAAAAGAGAACCTAAAATATTAGGTTGTACAAAGTTTTCTTTTTAACTGAAAAAACACACAAATATGATGTGTCTATTCTATGGACAAACAACTTCTTTAAAAGAACCCAAATGGCTTAAAGTTGTCTTGACATATTATATGCTTATGGATTCAACCAAATATGCAGAGTTTCAAATTCTAAGTTTTTTTAAGGGAAATTATAGTTAATAAATCCTTTAAAATGTTGAAATAGTTTAGCTTTCTCCATATAACTCTTTTAACCTAATTTTAAATAAAGAAATATATAATAAAAAATAAAATCCTTATTATTTGGCTAATTTATACATATATCTTTCGCTCTCTTTAGTATCAAATCTATTATATAAATCATTAAAAGCAAATATTTTTACATCACATGTTGCTTTCTTAGACTATTTATGAGACTTTTTATATATTTCCTAATTTTTAGAGTTTTTGCATCTAAAACAATTTTTATAACAAATCTTTTTATTTTTGATCTTTTCTTGCACATTTTGCTTCTACCACAAACTATTTTTACTATTATGAGTTTTTTCTTTTGATACTCCAAGCACATGCTTTGCAATATTCTTAATAGTACTAGCTACTTTTTCTCACATAATATTAGCTACCTCATGCACAAACAAAATCTTAAGATCTCTAATCTTACTCTACAAAATATTTTACAAAATAATGAAAACCAAATGTGTCCTTTAAAATCACATTGCAATCTAAAATCATATTATACAGAATTTCACAACACTTTATCTCACGTGCTATGCAATAACTAGAATTTAGAGAATAAAAAGGAATAATGTAAGAGTTCATCCAATAATACCACCAAGCCTCATGCTCATATATGTCAATGACGTAAATTAGCATGCACTATGACTAATAGCATTTATAATGTCGATTCCAAAGTGAATAAGGTGAAATTTGTTGCTATACAAATGAGTTTTTGTGTTTGTGACATATCTCTTAGACAATCTATGCATCTTTAACATGCTAATTTTTTTAGCCTACAAATATTATGGTAACATATAAAGAAATTCATATGATTTAGCCTAGGGTTTAGATATGATTCATGTTAGGAAATTTCTCTCTAATGTAAGAATGTTCAGCTCTAATATCAAATTGATGGAGACTAGGGATACTCTAACAAAAATTGATGTAACATAAGGATTTGGTTTGATGTCAATTTGTTTATGGACCTTTTGCCATCTTCCCTTTTTTTTTGAGATTTCCTTTGGAATCAAATTACACCTCGGCTAGGGTTGGTTATTATAGTAGCAGGCTAGTACTGTAGTGGGCATGGGATTCCATATCCATGACAAGGAATTATGGGAGGAAAGAGGGACACTTGAGGTAGGAGATAGAATATCACACAATTATCATGCGAAACAAGAGAATAAAGATGAGATATTCGTTTTTAATTCAACTAATGGTTTTATAATATTAATTATATGCCATAAAACTCTATTTATAAAACTAGGGATACAAGATAACATTAAATTAATTTTAATTCAAATTTAATCTAAATCTAGGGAACTAATAATTCTATCATCTAATTTAAAATAAATATATCCTAATAATTAAATGAAATAAATTTAAATAAATCTTAAAACATTCTAAAACACTAAGTAATCTAGAATTAGTCTTGTGATGCATTGCTTCTTTTCTTCTGTTGTCCCCATCATTCGAGTTAAGCAACAACCAGCAATCATCTTGATTTGCTTTATCTAAATGATATATATGTGCAAAGATGGATCTTGGCTATGCAGCCTTGCTCAGGCTACATCTTTTGTACTATTTTTCAATTTAATTGGGTTATACCCTCAAATTTTCCCTCCAAAATTTTCCCTCCAAGAAATTGATGTGCTCCTATTTGAGTTATTGTGTTGATTCAAGTTTAATATAGCCAGCCACTCTGCTCTGAGTGTCTATTTAACTATTTCACTGAAACTCATTAAAGTCAATTTACTTGCTTTTCTGTTTATTTAGCAATTTGTTTGTTGTTATTTGATTCCAGTTAAATTTTGCAGGAACTTAAGATGGAATAAGCTGCAAGATACACTCCCTGCTGAAATTGGTGAACTTAAGAAGCTAACTCATTTGTAATTTGCTAATAGCTCACGCTTCTCAGCTTTCTTCCGTTGCTTTCTGGAAATCACGAAGTCTAACTATTGGTTCTGCAGGTATCTGAGCTTCAATAGTTTCAAGGGTGAAATTCCTGTGGAGCTTGCTAATTTACCGAACCTTCGTTATCTTTATCTACATGAGAATCGTTTCACTGGAAAAATTCCGCCGGAGCTGGGGAATCTCAAAAATCTGAGACACCTGTACAGTCAAATGTCCTTTCCACTGTCTCTTCTTTTTCACTTAAAAAATATTCTCCCCTTTTTCCTTGTGAAAAATTGGCTTTTGGAAACTACCAAAACAAAGTAATGAAAGTGAAATTTTGCTATTATAAACAATAAAAGAAGTGAAATGATCCACCAGGAAATGGCCTTAATGAAAAACAGACCGTGAGATTATTTGCATTCTTTGTGTGCAAAGGTTTACAAATTACTAACGCGATATTCTAACAATCCATGTTCTTTACAGTGATGTAAGCAATAACCACTTAACTGGAACACTTAGGGATCTCATCCGCAATGGTGATTGCTTTCCTGCTCTCCGCAACTTGTAAGCTTATAACTTTTCATTTATAGTTCTCTTGGATATAATTCCTTCCTTGTATTAAATTGTGAGATCAACAATTCCGTACTCAAATTTGTAGGTATCTAAACAATAATCTATTAGGTGGAGGTCTACCTGATCAACTTGCCAATCTATCGAATCTAGAAATTCTGTGAGAGTTCTCCATTGAACTTTTAGCGACTGGATGTTTTATGAAATTTCTCTGTACTGTTGATTTATCACGAATTCCTTTGACAACAAGTTTTGACTGCTGCTTACTTCTGATTATAGGTATCTCTCCTACAACAGAATGAGTGGAGCAGTAACACCTAAGCTAGTTGAGATACCGAGACTAACCTATTTGTAAGCTAATTCTCCCTTGCACAGTGTCCTGAGTTGGAGAAATTATTCTGTGCGGAGGTCGGATGCAGTTCTATGTCCGGAGGCAAATCAGGTGTAGTCACATTAGCGGTACCGAGTAGTACCAAGCCACAGTACATAGCGAATGAGTGATGTGGCGCATTCTGGTTGGTCTCAGGACTTTGTTTGGCATCCGCATAGAATAATTAAGGCCTGAGTTGAAGGAGGAACTTACAAGTTCCCTATTATCTGTTTCGAAACGATCGTCATCCTGACCCTGTTTACTTTTGTGTAATATCTCAGGTATTTAGACCATAACTCGTTCATTGGGAGAATCCCCGATGGATTGTACAAACATCCCTTCTTGAAGGAGATGTAAGTTTATTAAGTAGATTACAATTTGGAAATGGCTTGCACTGTAATGCTACATACTTACAATTACTGAACTGGAACACAGGTACATTGAAGGCAACAATTTCAAGCCTGGAACAAAGGCCAAGGGCACGCATAAGGTGCTTGATGTTATTGATACGGAGTTCTTGTTCTAGTTTGCAGATTCAATTATTTGTCTTCGGAGTAAATAGTTTTTGTTTTTTATCAATTAGCGCTGTTCATAGCTATTGCTGTCTTGAATACTTTCCGAAAAGTGCTTTTTCTGCAGTTAGATGAAATTGAGAGCAGTTATACCTCTGTAAAATTTGGAGACCATATATAATATGCAGAATTTGTTATATGAAGAATATATGTGATTGTTTTTAGTTTGACGAAGGAAATATATGCTTATATCCACCTTTTATGAATGTTTTATTTTCGTATTTTCTTCTCATGTCTTTTTTATTTGATTGGAAATCTTCTGTATTAATCCTGGAGGCTTATCAATTACTGCAATATAAGGCTTCGTTTGGGACGGCTTTCTTGCTATTTCTTAAAGCAGTTTCCTAGTACAAAAATTTTAATTTTTATACTAGGAAGCTGCTTTAAGACGCAGAAAGAAAGCCGTCCCAAAACGAAACCTAAATATGATTTCTACGGGCGAGAATACTATCTATAGAATTGTTTAAGATTATTTCCTAATTTTTTTTATTTGCATGTGAAAAAAGAAGATTGATGCTTCTTTTCTTCCTAGTTTTAATTGAGCAGTTATACCTGTAAAATTTGGAAGAAGAGAGTGCGGACAACTATCAGCATCAAACTAGGCCCTTGTATCTCAAAAATGCTGTTGCCTTTTCCTACATGGACAGCCCCACCTCCAACCCAAGCAACAAATGGCTTTATTACTTATGTCAATATTTGACATGACCCGAAAACCTGACCCGATTCTGATCCGAAAATTGTGGGTTTGGGTAAGCTTGAATTCGAACTGGGTCGGGTTTAGGTTAGGGATTTTGACTCAATTTGTAAAATTGGGTTGAGTTCGAGTTGACCCGGAAATCTGAAATCAACTCGGTTTGACATGTTTTTAATTAATTTAGGATGGTTTTAAAATATTGTATGAAATAAGTAAATGTTATTTTCAAAAAATAATAAATCATATTGCCTAAATTCAGTTAAGCTTGATTTATTTTAAATTGATCAAAGTAAATATTACCTTAATTTGATTTAAGTTTAAATAAGTTGAATTAAAGAAAAAAATTTTAGTATAACATATCCGAAGTTGGTCGGGGTTGGGTTGACCCATAACCGAAGCGGGTGTGTTCGGGTTTGAAAAATCGATCTATTTGCAAAAACGGGTTGTACTTGGGTTGGGTTGAATAGTATCAGATCAATTTCGAGTTGGATTTGAATCTGACCTGTGACCCGATTTTGACAGCCTTCCTTTATCTTACTTCTATATCTCCAGCTATTATCTACGAGAATGTTATTATGTAAATTGTCGTGCTTTATATTTTTCGTTTTTTTTTACCCTTTCTTCCATTGTCAATTTTTTACTTTCTTCTTGGTCCTTGTAATCTCTATTTAAACGCCAATTGTTCTGTCATTGGAATAAGAAAAAAAAAGTTTCTTAGAGGAATTTTAAAAAGGATCACATTGAAAAGTGTAATTAAGCAAAAGAAATATGATTATTAAAAATTTTAGAAAGGAATAAAAATGCTAAATAGTTGGCCTTTATTGAGTGTTCTCTGAAGTCCATGAAGATGAGAATTGCAAATATATCATGATGGAAACCCTAGGTGCTCAACTTTCCCATAAAGCTTAATTCTTGCCTCTCAAGGTATGCTAGCCTTCAATGAAAAGTTTACAAAGAAAAAAAGGTCATGGTGTGATCTTTGCTGGAAATTTGGACATGCAAAAATATTAAAAATTTAGAAACTCTATGTGAAGCCTATTGATTGTAAATCTAAAAAATAAGATTGTGACTTCTTTGCACTCAACAAAGACATTAAAAAATCAACCCCACCCCATATATTATCCTCATTCAATCAAGAGCAAAATGATATGCTGAAAAATGTGTGTCTAACTCCGACCAAATTAGAGCTATCTTTTTCAATAAGGGGTTATGCATCGAAGTTTTTGTGCTATATCCCTCAACAAAATGAGATTGCAAAAAAGAAAAATAGGCATTTATTGGAAGTTTCTAGATTTATTATGATTAGTAGCCATATTCCAAAATATTATTGTGAATATGTTGTCTTTAATGTTGCAAACATCATCAATTGCATGACATCAAGCACCCTGAAGTTAAAAAATCTCTATCAATTTCTCATCAAAACCTTCCATACAAATAAACTCATTCCCACCTTTACTCTCAAAGTCTTTGCTTTTCTACTTTTATTCACATTCCACCTTATGAAAAAGCAAAACTTAGCCCAAAAGCCATTCATTGCATTTTTATTGGTTACTTGCCTAATCAACAAGGGTACAAATGATACCATCAAGGCAAAAAAAAAAGATGTACATTTTTTGAAAATAAACCTTTATGTTCTAAAACTCTCATTTAGGGGGATAATTTCAACTCTCCTAATTTACATGAGTTATTTGAAACATCTCGCTTATTTTATTTGAACCTAAATCGCTCCTTGGTATAACCAATTCTCCTACCCATAGGGACATTGCAAACTTGCAAGATCACAAACAAAGAACGAAATATAAAGAATTATCTATTTTAATGTCAAGAAAATTCAACCAACAAGGATGGTCAAAGCATTTCTCCTAAGCCAAACATGCGTATGATCCAAGCCCCAAATATCCTTTACAAGTTGGTTAACTTTAATTTTGATATGAGATAAGGAGATAAGGAATAAAATGTTTCTCTAATTCTTCATTGTTAGCCCCCTGAGCCTTGGTGTAGGCCTAATCTTTGATTTTGATGATAACAAATACATATTTGATGTGACAAATGTTTCAAATTTAATGTTTCAAGTCTTCACAGATGATCAAATCATGGAGAAAGCTGCCTAAATTTGGATGGAGACTGCGTTCGGAGTACTTCTTTTTTTTTTATAAATGCTTCAAAATTAATCACAATGTCTTTAAACATATTATTCCATATATTTAAAATTATATAAATAGCACTGTTTGGTCTAAAGTGTAATTAGTTGCTTTTAGCTTAAGTGTGATTTTCAACTAATCATGTCATATCTTTTGAATTATTTTGAATTTAACTCTCAACTAATGTTTTGTGTGCTAAGTTGCTGTCTTCCTAACATATTTTTCATAAAATTTTCAGCAAAATTTATTTTGCAAAATAGCATACATTTTTCTAGTACTTACATTGCTTCATTGCCCACATTATCTAGTCTTAGAAAATTATTTTAAAACTGTATGCTTGAATTTTCCTTTGCAAATACATTTAAAAACTTCATTTCATCATATATGCATCTTCATATAATATAAAATCAATCAGCAAACTTATTTGTTTTTATGTGATTAAAATTTTATTTTTGTGTGGGGCTTGACAGCAATTTCTTGAAAAATATTTCTTTGTGAGATCTAAATTGTTACACTTATTTTTACCTTTCTTTTGTGAATTGTATTATTACTATGAGGATCTCATGGTCGGATAAGGTAGTACCGTCTTTGTTGTAAGAGATGTATGGTTGCTTGTAACTAAAGGATTTGGTCTTAATTGAATCATAGTCTGGGAGCTAGGCGTGGACTAGCTAGGCTGGTTTGGGTTTGGGCCGAACCAAGTAAAATTTATATGTTCTCTTTATTGTGATTTGCTTTATTTTTTATGTTACACTCATATCACTAATTTTTCTACAAAGCAAAATTATATATATATATATAGTATCTTTACAATCATCTTTATAAAAATTTACCGTCGTCCCAAACGGATCCTAAAAGAATAACAAAGAATTAATTGTAAAATGAAATGGTGATAATGATATGAAAAATGAATTAGTAAAAAATCTTCCTTCTATAGAGTTTGCTACATGCATTATTTACAGTTGCTACATATTGGTTCAAGTTCCCATTGACACGTGTGAAGCATAAATTCCATACAAATTGGAGAGCTGAAGTTAGTAACCTACTAACCTTTAATACCCAAAAATTTCAGATAAAAAAATAGATGTGGAGTAATTAAATTAACCTAAATATTTATACTAAAGTTTGAAGTTTAATTATTTTCAATTACTATTAACACCTAATTACTATAAATTATTAAAGTATTATTATTTATTACATTATTTAATTATTAACTTATTGTTTATTATTGTAAACTATTGACTCAAAGCACTAGCAATGCGTATATTAACTTAACGTTAAATTAATTTAAGCATTAGCAGCAACTTAATGTTAAATTAAGCAATATAAGTAAACGTTCCATTATCCCTATTAATAGGGGCGGAACCAGCCTTTCATATTACAGGGGGGGGGGGGGGGAATCTTTCGGAGAAGAGGGAGAGGTTTTATGTTCCGGTTCGGGATTTAGGTGGAATAGGCGAAATCGGGCTGAAAAATCAGATTTTAGGGCAAATTTTAAGCTATTAGATGGGCAAATTGCATGTCATTTACAACGAAAAAGAGTACGAGGTGTCGGATTCGAGGAGATAACTCATCGCAGAGGTAAGAAATGTAATTTTAATTTAAAAATCAAATGTTGTTAATTATAAGCATATACAACTATATTTGAATTAATGGAAGGGAGAATTGGGAAAGACATTGAAGTAATCATTTTGTTGAGTGTTCAAAGTCAATTATTCAGATATGAACGATCACATGCAAATTTGAATAATTTAGTATTAAAATAAGATTTAATATGATTACATAAATGTTTTTCTAATTTGTAACATTTTGAAAAGAAAAGTATTAAGTTATGTATTGCTTACTTATTTTTTTTAAATAAACCTTATAGTAGAAATATCTTTTATTAATTCATAAAACATGACAAATCAAGTATGAGCGCATAAGTTTGAAACCTAATGAATATCATCTAGGCTAACAATAAAATGTTATTCTTCGATTTCGATTACTTGTTATTTTGATTACTTGTTTATTATTAAGTAATATATGTATAAATTTTTTTTTTTAAGAATAACAATATTGTCTGATTAGAAAATATGGCTTAGGCTTTGTTTGAGATTGTGATACGAGAAGCAAAATATTATGAAAGCTGCCCCAAATGAAGTCTTAGGCTTTGTTTGAGATAGTTTTTCTACTGCTTCTTAAGACAATTTTATAGTACAAATTAAAAATTTTATACTAGAAAGTTACTTTAAGAAGCAGTAAGAAAGTCATCCCAAACACAACCTTAGGCTACATTTCGGACGATTTTCTTACTGCTTTTTAAAATAATTTAAATCTGTTAAAAAAATTATTTTTAAAAATAATAAAAAATTTGTCCTAAATAAAACCTTATTTTATATAACCAACTCTATGTTATTCACAAATGAGTGGCAAATATTACTTCAATATGTCAGCAACAAAAAAGAAAGAAAAAAGTTGCCGGCAACAAATAGCAGGAAATGGCCAAAGGCAATATTTATTTATTTTTTTAAAATAAGATAATTTATAATATAAAATTTTGTTTTATTGGCTATGTATGTTTGATTTAGTAAAAGTGGAGGAATTATTCTCTGTGAGGACTACCTCAGTTATAATTTGTTAAAAACATTTGTGTCAAACATCATACCTCCACTTAATAGAATTTGATATGATTACTTGTAATTGCAACTCTATTTAATCTTTTTTATAAATTTTTTATATGCAAAGCCTCTCTCTCTCTCTCTCTCTAATACCTCTTTGAAAAATTCGCATGATCAGGATAGCTATTGAAGCAATATTTCAATTAGAAATTTTTGAAATTAAATTTAGGATTATTCAAATTTCGATTTCAACAAATAGTAGAATAAAACGTATTGGTAATATGAATCAATCTGTCCTGCAAGTGATATTATCCAACTCCAAGTCAAGCACATGAAACATATTCAGAAACATTTGAACATTTATTGAAGGAACTAACGATATTCAATTGTAATATGCTTATGGTCAAATAATTCAGCTCCACAAGACGAATTTGATGAGTCTAAGATCATTCAATTCTTACACCATTAAGACATTGAAAATTTTGATAAAAATGTATGATTAAGTGCGCCAATATTGATGTATGATGGATTGTATTTGATTCTGATCATATTTACTAAAATGTCCTTGTCAAAAAGTCTATCAATAAGACTCCATTTTTTTATGTGAGGAGGTTTGAGAGTTGAGATAGCTAAAAAACTCTATTAAATTTTCGAGCAATCACCATCGATGAACACTATCAACAGGGGTGAAACCAGCTTCAATTTTGAGGGGGGGGGGGAGAATACAACACAAAAATAATTAAATATTAAAAAATAGTATTATATATCTATATATTACGAAAAGTTTTTTTAAAAAAGTTAAGCAAGAAAAATTAAAAAAAAAATGTAATTAAACTGTCATGAAAAACATGAAAGAGAATATTAGAAGTAAATGTGAAGAAATATATAGATATTTTAGGGCAAGTTAGGACAAAAGAGTTTTTTAGGGGGGACAAAAAAAAATATTAGGAGGGGCAAAAAATTTATTTTACTCTCCTATAATTTTTTTTTTGTACTCTAAAAAAAAACCCCCCTAAGCACCATGTGGTTCCGCCCCTGACTATCAATAATCTTTACCACCATCACTAGATTTCTGTCATGCAATTATTTTCACTTGACTATAATTATATAATACTACTGTTGAGTTTTATCGGTATGTCTGTAGACTTCTAATTTTTATAATCTCAACTATAATAACAAGACAATTGTTCTCAAGTCTCAACTATGTGTAATCTCATCTTCTTTAATTGTGAGGAATGGAGAATTACGTACTATAAATTCCATTATTTAGCGAATTCATTCAGTTGAGCCAAACCCTTTAGTTTCTCTCATTCTTGGAGTTTATAAAAAATTCTAATGTCATATATTGTTTCTAAAAATTGTTTATAAAAGATTTTAATATGAAACTAAGACATAAAACACATACTCTACCGTCGTAAATTTTCTAGCATGCTAAAGTTTTCATTAAAATAGGATTTAATAGAATTTTAGTAAATATGATAAATCCTATTAAAAGAGGATTTAATAGTATTTAGTAAACCTTGATGGTATAATTATTTGATTGCGAAATTATTTAATAGGATTTGGTAAATAAATAAATTGATTGATCAATTCTTTAATCCAAGTAGATCTCATGATTGTTTGATTGTAGCTACAAAAATTTGGTAATTAAAAAAGATTTAGTAAATTTTATTTAAGTAAATTTGTTAAATCTTAGTTTTGTTGGGATTTGATTAATCTTGAATTTGAGTTGGTATTTATCAAATCTCACTAAATATAAGATTTTTGTAAGGCGGATTTAAAACAGATTTTAAATATTTAAAATAAATGTCTAGTCTAAGTTAAATACTACTTAAAATTGTCAAACATAGAAAGCCTTAATGGGCTTGCCAAGTCCACTGGTGCCCTTCCCAATGAGATATTGTCATGACTTCCTTATATCTTAATTATCAAACTTCATATGTTGTCGATCCCATTAACAACGAGATCTCATTTCTTTCTTTTTTTTTTTGCAAATAAAGTTTTATTCCAAAAAAGGCAAAAAGAAGTACAAGATGATTCAAAAATAAAAGTACATCAAATAAAGGCCTAGAAATCAAAAGTAGAACAAGAAAAGATAGTTAAGGATGCAGAAGAAGATCCAATAGCACACTCAGGTTAACAGCTCCCTGCAACGACCCCGCAGCCAGGCACGGGCCATCCATTGGTGACAAACATAGAAGATTAGCAGCCAAGGCAACCACCAAGCAAAGGCTTACCACCAAGGTTGCCAACAAGCCATGGCCAACAAGGTGATAAGCAGAGAGCTGCTTCATCATTGTCTAATGCGCAAGAAAACCCACAACAAACAAAACAAAGATGGCACCCAAAAGCTATTTTTTCTTATATTTACATTTACATTTTTTTTCCACCACCAAAGGGAATAAATTCATCATCCACGTTGTCACCCAAATCATCCGCAACAACCTCACAAGAAGTGGAGATTTCCTCATTCATATTCAGCCAATCATTTTGAACCAAAACCGATTTATTTGATGACCAATCCAGATGAGCTTTTAATTCGACGTTAGACATAACATAAATAGGAATGTCTACACAATTCACAGTACGAATAGAGCCTAGCAAAACCGAAACAGCCACATCCACACCAGAAGGGCTACCATCCCCAGACCTAACACCTAAATTAGCCTCGACATTCGCACAAGAATTACCGTTAGAAAATTCATTACCAATATTATTAACATCACAAGCACCTAACTCTATGTCATCCAACACCTGACAATTTTGTTCAACAGCCAATATATGAACCAAGTTACCAGCAACAAATGACGAATCCACCCTAGCAACATTACCTGTAACATTAGCAATAAGTAAGGAAGGGGAAGGCAAAGGATCAACAGGTAAATTCACAGTAGATAGGGGCAATGGAGAGGCTGGGATAACAACTGGAGCCCCCACAAAAACATTATCCAGAAGAGTTAAAGAAGAGGATGGCAGAGCAACAGGCAACAAGAGAAACATAAGTAGACGGAATACCCCCATCGCAAAGGTCAACCCCAGCATCCTCATTAACAACATAATCCAATAGTTTTTGCTCAACAGGTAAGGCAACCGCCACAGGATCCCCACCCTAAACAATAGTGGTACATGCATTGGAAATGAAAGGAAACTTATTGTTATGCTTAGGAAGAAGAGCACCATATTCCGAATTGGAATGACCAATAAACTTACAATTACCACAATATTTGGGGAAATTCTCCATTTCAACTAACTGAACATAACCAAGCATATCTGGACCAAGCCAGATATAGTCTGAATAATGTTTGGTAATGTCAATCTCCACAAGCACACGTGCCACAGATGGACGGGAACCAATAGCAGTAGCAAAGTCCATCTTGAGGGGTTTACCGAATAAGATCCCAAGCCTTGGATAATGCGAGAAGAGAAAAAGTGGGGGCGCAAATTAGGAAAACAGACCCAAATAGGAATAACAGGGGATTCAAAGTTAACATCAAAGCAAGGAGACTATTTTGTAAGCTTGATATAGCAGGTAAACACAAAATAGGAACGATGAGACAATACCCTATTATAATCTAAGTCATTGCTCAACTTGATCAAAACATGTTTAGCACCAAGCATAGTAACAGAAGAGCTACCATTCAATTTGAGATTAAAAAAATTTTACGAATATCATCAATGGAAGGCTGACGATACTGGAAAAATTCAACCAAGGAAAACTCGAATGGCGTAGCCAAAGCGAGCACCTCCTCCTCAGAAACCTAAAGAGATGGTAAACTACGGTGAGTGACAGCTTTAAGGTCGGGAAAAGTAGGCGAGGACGAACTATTAGAAAGCGCCTAAAAAAAGATCGGGAAGAAGATTTACCATCAAGGAAACTAGGATCCTTTACACGATTAACCGTCATGACGACCGGAGCACAGACAGAGAAGATAGATCGCAAAAAAGGTTAGACAAAATAAAAAAAGGACACAACTAAGAAAGAAAAACCAGAAGAACCTGGACATTAGTGGCCAGAAGAGGCCGGGAAGGCCGACATCCCCCAAAGAACGAACCCTAGTAGAGCGCACGGAATGGGGAACATGATTAAACCAACCTTTGAAAAAAACTAGAAGAATTGACGAAATCTCATTTCATCTTTCATACTTTTTCGTCATCTAGGGTTTTGTGGATTACAATGACAATATTTTTGGAATTTAGGGTGATTGGTATTTTTAACTTAAAATTTTGAGCATTATGCAATTAAATAATTAAAAAAATTGACTTTAAATACGTCACAATTGTAGAAATTTGCCAAGTTAATAATTTGTTTTATGGAAGAAATATGCCCAAATGTTCGTTCCGAACGAAGTTACCTCACTAATATTTGTAGATTGCATATGGAAGCCCACGACAAATTAAAATGGTTCAAAGTTTTGGACATTCATTTGAACCTGATTAAAAATTAATTCAAACTTTTATCCTTCCAGCAGTCTCTAAGGTCACAAGTCCCATGAACTCCTCTTCATTGACTTTGAACATTGTTGGTCTCTCGAACCATTAGCTCCTGCAAACAAAGAACTCTCCACGAACTCCTCTTTGTCATCCTCGAACGTTGTTGGCCCCACAAATTGCCAACACCCACGACTACAAACAACAAACTCCCAACTAACTTCTTAGCCAATCCCGAGAACATCATTGGTCCTACAAACTGATTTGAACATCATTGAGGTCTTGGGAAAGCCGTATATCCTAAAAACTACTTCAAGTGTCACTGGTCTTCCATACTCTTTGTGCACACTATTAATCCTGCCATTGCCTTCCCCATTGAGCTTCAATCCTTACGATGAAATTCTTGATGTTATATTTACAAAATTTGAATCAAGGCCTAATTCTCACTTGAATCAATTTCTTTGTTTGAGATAGCTTTCGCACTACTTTATTATAAAACAGTAAGAAAGTTGTCCCAAACATAATCTTAGAATCCATAACTGATATGCAAATACAAAATTTTTTTCCTCAGTAGAAGTAATTTCATCTAAAATGAACATTCAAACTTTTTTCTATATTAAAAAAAACTATCAAACATATATAACCAATAAGCCAATTTAGGTTATTATGAGGCAAAAATTGAAATTCCTTAAAAAAATAAACGCGTGAGATGTGACGTAAATTGAGAAAAAAAGTCAATTAATGCAAGACCCTGCAATTTACCTTTCTTTATCGTCTTTGGTGATCGGTTTTTGCTACTCGAACTTTCCTTTTCTGTGAAGAGAAATTACATTAAACTATAAAGAAATAGTAAAAAAAAGGGCGGAGAAAACTTCCACTGGTTCTTAATGGTCTCAGGGTCTCTTAATGAAGTCGAGGAGGGACGGAGGGATAAATTTGACCAAAAATTGCAGTCAAATCCTCCAAAATTTCGATTCCTCTCTTCTTCATCTTCCTCCCTCCTCTTTCTCGATCTATTTCTTAATCAAAGCTGCCGCCTTTTTGTCTTTCGAACCTTCCAAGCAAGACTCCCGAGCGCAGCTTATTGTATTCATTTATTTTAGAGTCTTGGGCAGCTCGGTGTGATATTTAGGCGGCAACTGCAAGCGAGTAATCTATGATTCTGTAATTGGCGTGGATTTTCTTGCTGGAGCCCCAGTTAGGTCTTGGGGCTTTGTTGGATCTTTTGGCGATTTCGAAGAAGGCTTAAGTACGGCATTCGGGGCTTTGGAAGAAAACCAGATCGAGATTAGGGCAGAATTTGATAGCTGGTAAGAACTTCGTTTCTGTGTTCGAGTAGTCTCCGTGTATTTTAGTTTGTTGTTACGTTTTTTATCTGATCTATTTCTATTTTTTTTCTTTAATGCTATTCGGATTAAGCACCGATGATGATTTGAGTTTCTATTTTTGATAGGAAAAAGATAAAGAGTTTTCTGTTCTTGGAGGAGAGGATCTTTGGATTCTGTAATAGGCTTGTGATTCTTGAATATGTCGGCAGTCCAGGAGCAACTAGAGATCAAGTTCAGGTTGCCTGATGGATCGGATATCGGCCCCAAGAAGTATACGGAGGCTACGACGGTTTCCACTTTGAAGGAAAGCATTCTTGCTGGATGGCCCAAAGGTTGTTCCCAATGCAATGATATACTAGATAAATTTATTTTGAAAGTCGTTGCTAGTTTACATATTATGTTAGCAAGTTTGATTCTGCTCTTAAACCAATATTGGATTTGAAATATTATAGATAGTCAGGCGCTATTTATACATGATGGAGTTATTTTTAGATAGTTTAGAACTAGGAGCTCTACCTGACAATGTTTTTCTTGTTTTACATTCTAGCCTTCTGTCATTAGTTATTTGAGGTGCTCTGATAGCAATTACTGAATCAAGGTTAGCTCTTATTTTTTTACTATTAAGGCAAAAGTTTAGTATGGTTTTAAGTAAAAAGGATTTTAGTGTGGTTGATTTTCATTGATGAAAGTTATTCATACTTCATGATGAATTCTGCCATGACGTGGGAATGGTTGGATTAAAGATGTAGGTGTCCCATGACTTTTTGAATCGTTCATGTAGACTTTTGTGATACAATGAACACAAATGTAGTGCGACCCAAATGAAACTGGAGGCTGAAGGTTCTTTTAATCTTTGTTGTGTGAGTTAGGAAAGGAGTATTGATGATCATACATGTTCATTTAGAATTAATTTAGTTGTGACTTGTGGGAAGCAGTAATTTTTCAGTTTTTTATTTGGGTTTGCATAATTTGAGACCGTAATTTTCTGATATGTATTATTGAAATATTTACCATTATGGCCAATTTATCTCGTTGCATAGTACTAGGGCTTTTTAATCAACTTGAGTTAATAACTTTCCATCTGTTTGATGTAGATCACGTGCTTTTATGTTCTAAACTTTTCTTATTCAAGAAAATAGTTTTACTCCCGTAAGTGTCGTGAAATTATTTTTTATAGTTTTTAGTAACTTTCTTTATTTTCCCTCTTGTTTATTTACTGTTCACTTGATTAATAGTGTACTTTTAAGTTGAAGGACTTCTTGTGAGTCTTGTGAGAATTCTTGCTTTCTTGCTTTATATAAGCATGTTCAAATGCATGTTTAAGGATGGGGTTAAAGCAAGCAAGTGAATACTTGGATTAGCTCAAGACCAGAGTTATAGCAACTATTTTTTGGGTTGAGTTAGACAATTTAAATTGAGGGCTCATTGGTTTTTATTACATTAATAAATTTTCTTTTTGTTTTGAGAGTTTGTTTGATTTGGTTTTACTATGCCTCTACATTGTGGCCCTTTATTTCAGTTTTTTGTTTTATTCCAGTGGAAAATATTCTCATTTGCTCTATTGCTTGATAAATTTTTGCCTTTATAATATCATGAAATTTTGAAGCGTGCTTTTGAGATTAATCAACATTCATTATTTAGTTTGTCTTTATTTTTTTTCCTCAATTAGTGAAAGTGCACATATTTTTAGGCTTATGTCGTGATAGCTTCGCCCTATTCTCAATTGAAGGAGCTATAGCTTGTTAGGTTTTACATATGCATTCACTCTTTTGTTATGTAACCAAGAAAGCTTCCCATGACAACTAGCATCATTTACATGAAGTCATTATTCTACATTTTTTGTTGCTTGTTTTCAAAAACACCTGTTAAAAATGCTACTAAGCTTCACTTAGAAATAATAACATAATTGTGGTATGATCTCTAGTTAGCCCAGGATGTGAGGAGAATACTTCCTTGACTCAATGTGTTCTAAAATAAATGAGATTATTGTTCCACTAAAGATGAGGTGAATAAATTTTTCCTTTTCTTCATTTTGTTTTCTCTTTTTTGATGTATTTGTATTTGGTATATTTATGCCCTTTCAAATGCTCAAACATGTTATGTATTCTAATTTTAATTTTGTTGCTCTCCATGTTCTTTGAAGAAGTTAGTAGTTAGGAACATAATGTTGTGGTACTTGCGTTTTAAGAATATTTGGAGTTCAAAAGACGGAAAGAGTATGTTTTTAAGTTTTTGTTTCAATAGGATCGTCCCTTTTCTATAGATTTTTTTCCTTCCACATAAAAGAAATTATGTTTGCTGACTACCGAGGGGAATGGGAAGGAGTTTTAATTCCCATTTTCAAGTTGATTGCCTGTTTTATTCCTAGTTTCAGTCTCTGTTCCATATCACGTTGGCAGGTGTGTTGTGCCATGAAAATTTTTAAGGAAAAATGGTTTTATTGGTTTTTCTTGCATGTAAAAGAATGTATATGGAATGTGATTGGATGGGGTTTTAACTCTTACTTTCCATTGCATTACTTGGTCCATTCCTATCCCAGACCCAATCTTTGTTCCGCATGTCATATGGAATGTGATTGTGCATCCGCTGTTTCACGGGACTTCAACCATGTCTCCAGATCCTAACCATATTCAATTCTCTTTTTGACTGTCCACATGCTGTAGTCCACCCCTTAATTCGTAGGAGTAATTAATGTTAGTTCTCTTATGGCCTTCCACAAGCACTTTCTATTAGATACCTCTTTCTTAATGACATAAATATAAGCATTATTAACCCCTTTCTTTTCTAGAACTGTCCATAGCATTTATCTTGGAACTTTATCATATGCCTTCTCAAATCAATAAATATCACATGTAGATCATCCTTATTCTCTCTATATTTCTCCATCAAACCTCTCAATAAATGTATAGCTTCTATAATGGACCTACTCGGCATTAATCCAAATTGATTTTGAGAAACATTAGTATCACGCCGCAACTTATACTCCATAACTCTCTCCCATTGTTTTAAAGTATGAGGCATTGCCTCTTATTGCATAATTAGTTATGCACAATCTTAACCACGCTGGATCGGCCCAGCGACACTGAGGCCGAAGATCTTCGCCTCTTTCGGTAGCCGATCGGTCCGCACGAGCCAAATGAGCATTTTAGGAAGGATTTTTTTAGGGTTTTGGGAGGGAAATTTGAATTTAGGGACTGTTTAGAGATTTCCTTTTGATTTGTATTCATTATATAATTTGTTTTCCTAGGGTTAGGGCATCTTGAATTTGGCTGAAATTTGAGATATCTTAGATTTATGTTTTCTTTTGGGCTCTAGGCGTCTGGAGATTTGGGAGAGATCAATTCTCCTCTCGAATAGAGGATCAATGATGTGAAACCACATGCGGTGAACATGAATTGCACGTTAGAGATTAATGAGAGTTTAACTTTGCAATGTTAACGATAAAATCTAGCTTTCTCAATTTGGATTCAAGAAACTTCGTGATAGATTATGTTAACGGCGGTGATTACATTTAAGAATTACTTGAGTCTTACAAAATATAACTAAAATAAACTTGATAATGCAAATAGCTACGACTAACGCCACACGTTTAAAATTTAGATCATTCACCTTGAGGTCCTTTCATTGCTCTCGAAAATAGGGGCTAGCGGAGGAGGATTGTAAGTAAACTCAACGATGCCACTAATAGACAAGTAATCCCGAGAGGACTCGTCGCCGGGGAGGACGCCGGATTTGGAGAAGCGGTGGGCGGCCGTTAATGATCCAACGTCCATGCATTCTTGCCGGGAGTTGGTGGAGCATCCGGGAGAAGAGGGGGAAGAATTTTGGGCTGAATTTGTGGTGTTAATATGTCATTTGGGAGAGAGAGAGGCCCACTAAGAGTGGCCGGCCCAATAAGGAGGAGAGAGAGAGATTTAGGAGTTGTGAGGGTGGGGCCCAAGTTTAAGTAAGAAATTCAATTAAACTGAATTTTAATTTCAGATTTAATTAGAGCTTAAGTAACTCCCCAAGATTTAAAATGAGAGGGAAAAGAAGTTTGAATTTCAAATACAGTTAAATGCTATTAACTGCCTGCCTTAATGGAATGATTAATTAGGCAATTAATCACATATCAGGATTTTGAAATTAACGGCTGGGCAATAGGGGAATCTGGCGGCAAGAGCTGCAGGCAAATTTATTGGGCTGGACTCACGGTGAGGGCTGCCGGTTGTGGAGTTGGGGAGGGATGGAGGGAGGTGGGGATTTGGCTTGGCTTTGAAATTCAAATTGAAAACCAAATGTCAGTTTTCATTTGCTTAATACGGCTAATTAAAGCAGCAATTAATCAGGCATTAATGGCATAACTCCTCGGGTTGTGCAAATCAGAGAGAAACGGCAGGAATTGGTTGCAAGGAAAAGAAGTTCTGGGAGCTGAGGGGTTCACGGGATGGGCTGCTTACATGGGGAGTGGGTGGACGGTGGAGGGGAGGGGAGATGGTTGCACGGGATGGCCTGGATGGAGGCTGGACGGTGGGAGAAGGCAGCAAGGCACGGCTGGGCTGTGAAGCCAGCGGCCTGATGGGGGTCCAAGGGGAATCGGTGGCAGCTGGGTGAGGGAAAAAAAAAATGAAAACTTCTGTAGAATTCCGTTGCTTGGATTCCGCTTGCTTCACTTTTCTTCAACGCTCGATCTCCACGCAATAATCTAGGGACGAAATCTAGAACTCACGGAGAGATCTAGTTTTCCCGTTGAACTCACTAAGAGATCTATGGGAATGCACTCACAAAGAGAACAAAGGGGAATAAATTTTCATTTCATCAAAAACTAAACTATTACATAAGAAAATGACCATATAAATAGGCCTCAAAATGACAAGAAAGTAAAAGACTAAAATGCCCCTCGGGCTACAATAACGACCAAATACCCATAAGGGCAAAAACGGAAAAACATAAAAATCAAGTAAACTACTACATAAAATGATGAAAATAAATATCATGATCGTGGCCATCAATCTCCGGCATCTCCTGATGGTACATGTGTCGCAATCTCTAACGATGTCCTCATCATTCTCCCCAGGTGGGAGAAAACTCGACCCCGTCGAGTAAGCATCTATAGAGCTCTCGTACCACTCTAGTAAGTCAGGGTCTAGTCTCTGTAGCTCATCTCGGTCGATCCACACATTTTCCGTCTCCGACTTTCCTGCCCATTGAACTAGATACCTCCGACGACCACCGTCCTTAGTGGAAATGATGTCATCGCTAAGTATTGCTTTAGTCCTCTCCGCGGTAGGTCATGTGGGGAATTTTGGGAGTGGAGGTAGGCTGGGGATCTCACCAGGTGGGGACTCACAAGGATCATCAAGTAATGGATTGGTGGGGTTAAACTCTGGTCCCTCATAGGTTACAAGGTCTTCAACGTTAAAAGTGGGGCTAAAGTTAAAACCTTCGGGAAGGTCTAGCACATAAGCATTACTGTTAATTTTGAAAATTATTTTGAAAGACCCCGTGCTTCTCGCGTGTAATTTCTTAACGGTTCCTTGTGGAAACCGCTCCGGACGAATCCGAACCATCACATAATCTCCCATTTCAAATTCTTTAAATCTTTTCTTGAGGTATGCATTAAGTTTATAGCTAGCATTGCTCTGTTTAATTCTTTCATTAATTCCGTCGTGCAATTCTTGTAAATGCGATGCAAATGCTGACGCGACAAACCCGATGTGCATGATGAATGACAAGACTTTGGGCTTACACCAAAGCTTTGAACAGAGACAAGCTTGAGAGGAAACGAACATGCAAACACACAGACTCACAAGCACACATAGATAAGCATAACAATGGGTTAAACATAAAATGAGGGGACTTAAAGTTTCCAAATTTAAGGGAATTGGTTTAGGGGGAGCAATAAAGACATCCTTAACTACTAAGGCACTTCCATATAAAGTTTCAGCTAGGTTCGAGGTTAGTCTCCTAGGGGTAGCAGTGTAATTGATCAAATTCATCCGGCTAAGAGAGGGGGGGTCCTTAATAGGGGAGGACAAGACTAAAGAGGACATGGTGGATGAGTCATAGATATGATAAGAAGATGGGCCCTGACTCACTACCATAATGGGATAGCCAAATGAGTCACCAACATGTATGTGACTTAAGTAATGGGGTAAGGTATCCATAACAGGAATGGGCACAACATTTAGATTGGTGATATGAAAGTGTGGACTAAGATTCTCTCTAACATTAGGGTCGGTGATATAAGTCCAATCCGGAGAGGTATACTCTGTTAAATGCAAATCTAAAGGAACAACTCCTAGAATATACTCCAATAAGACAAGAGGATGTTTAGGGTTTGACTTAGGCTCAGAATCATTCAGATTCAAATTACTATCTTCCAAACTCATATTACTCTCCTCAAAAGGATCAGGTTCGGTTGTAACCCTAAGATCAATGAATCTGAGGTCACTCAAATCAAGGTTTAATTCAGGTAGTATCTTTAATTTCCTCACTTCCAATTTGAGATTATCCACATTGCCATCAGAATCATTCAAAATTAAATCAGAATTGTCCAAAACTAAATCAGAATTATCCGGAGTCATCTCAGTAGGTGTTACAACTAAATCAGGATCTTTCAAATTTAAATCCAAAGTGTTCGAAGTCCGGTTGGTTTCTTCCGAGATCACATTACTATCATCCAGGCATACTTTGTCCAAAGAGTCATCCTCGAGGAGATTATGATCGGGGTGGCTTAAGGTGTCGACGTTTAAAGGTTCTAATTTTCCTAGCTCAGGATTTAAGTCAGGCCGGGAGTCTGATTCAATCACTGTTGTTTCATCCTCAAAGAATTCTTCCTTATTATTGAGATCATTAGCATCCACGAAATGGATGCACTCAGTCTCAGGTTCAGGGGACCTCTTCTTTTTAATGCATTCCTTTATTACAATCATACCTGCAGGGTCAAGGAATGGGGAGTCTAAAGATTGACTGGGATGGCTAGAAGTGGGTCCAAGTGGGGAGCTATAAGAGATTGATCTATCAGAAGACCCAATAGAGGGTCGGCCTTTAAGCTTTGGAGAGGACCTACAGGGTGAGGCAGCAACCCTGATGTTACTAAAGGATGGGTGACCACTAGTAGGGGAAGTGTACTTTAATCCAAGTTCTCGTTTCATATTTTTCTAATCGGAGGTGGGGTATTCGCCACGAGACTCTTTATGATCTTCCAACCTCATCCAAAATTGGAGAGCATTACCGCTCAGGTGTGACCTAGCAATGCTAAACTGGCAAGAATTAGGGATTTCACGTGATTCAAAATAGTCCTCTAATTGTCTAACCCATTCCCTAAAATAGTAAGGGTCCAAAGAACCATCAAAGATAGGCAGACGAGAAGGTGGCTCAAATTGAGGTCGTTGTGGCTTAAACTCGAGGCTAGGTTGAAAAGCAGAATGAGACACATAATTTGAGCGGGGATAGTCAACAGGTTTCTCCGTCATAATTCTAGTCATAGTGCCCACTAGGTTAACGATGTCATCTAAGCTCTTTTGAAGTCTTATCGGGTCCATTGGTTCGGGTTGGGGTTGGTTAGGGACGGTGTCGGGGAGGTGGACAGCAGTTATACACGCAGTTAGGTGGATCCTAAAGCTCCTAACTACTGCTGGAAGACTCGGGACAGCAATCTAACACAAGGTGGCACATGTCTAGCACGATTAGGGTTGGAAGACAAGTGTGGACAGCAACTGGGACTGCTTGCCGGTCAATTAGAAGTCACTAACGAGTGCAGATTTTGATTGGACAGCAATAGCACACAATTAGGATTTAAGTCACAGGCTCCCAACAACCTAAAGATGCTGCAGGAAATTGCAAGACAGCAAACAAACACGTGGATAAACTCCCTAACAGTGGAAAAATAGCTGCAGATATTTAGGGGACAGCAGGGTTAAATCAAGGAGGGGCTGCTCTAACACTTAAGAACCAACCAAACAAAAAGGGACACACTAAGATGCTAGCTAGAATGACCTAATTCAGCTATATGCTTGCAGGAAATGTCAAAAACAGTAACAAAACAGTGAAAATATTTTATCTAAGCAATGATATGCATGAAATTCTTGAACTACCGCAAGGAATTAGACCCTAGGATGCATCTAGCACAAGTCAAGCATGCTAGCCATGCTCTGATACCAAGATGATGTGAAACCACATGCGGTGAACATGAATTGCACGTTAGAGATTAATGAGAGTTTAACTTTGCAATGTTAACGATAAAATCTAGCTTTCTCAATTTGGATTCAAGAAACTTTGTGATAGATTATGTTAACGGTGGTGATTACATTTAAGAATTACATGAGTCTTACAAAATATAACTAAAATAAACTTGATAATGCAAATAGCTACGACTAACGCCACACGTTTAAAATTTAGATCATTCACCTTGAGGTCCTTTCATTGCTCTCGAAAATAGGGGCTAGCGGAGGAGGATTGTAAGTAAACTCAACGATGCCACTAATGGACAAGTAATCCCGAGAGGACTCGTCGACGGGGAGGACGCCGGATTTGGAGAAGCGGTGGGCGGCCGTTAATGATCCAACGTCCATGCATTCTTGCCGGGAGTTGGTGGAGCATCCGGGAGAAGAGGGGGAAGAATTTTGGGCTGAATTTGTGGTGTTAATATGTCATTTGGGAGAGAGAGAGAGGCCCACTAAGAGTGGCCGGCCCAATAAGGAGGAGAGAGAGAGATTTAGGAGTTGTGAGGGTGGGGCCCAAGTTTAAGTAAGAAATTCAATTAAACCTGAATTTTAATTTCAGATTTAATTAGAGCTTAAGTAACTCCCCAAGATTTAAAATGAGAGGGAAAAGAAGTTTGAATTTCAAATACAGTTAAATGCTATTAACTGCCTGCCTTAATGGAATGATTAATTAGGCAATTAATCACATATCAGGATTTTGAAATTAACGGCTGGGCAATAGGGGAATCTGGCGGCAAGAGCTGCAGGCAAATTTATTGGGCTGGACTCACGGTGAGGGCTGCCGGTTGTGGAGTTGGGGAGGGATGGAGGGAGGTGGGGATTTGGCTTGGCTTTGAAATTCAAATTGAAAACCAAATGTCAGTTTTCATTTGCTTAATACGGCTAATTAAAGCAGCAATTAATCAGGCATTAATGGCATAACTCCTCGGGTTGTGCAAATCAGAGAGAAACGGCAGGAATTGGTTGCAAGGAAAAGAAGTTCTGGGAGCTGAGGGGTTCACGGGATGGGCTGCTTACATGGGGAGTGGGTGGACGGTGGAGGGGAGGGGAGATGGTTGCACGGGATGGCCTGGATGGAGGCTGGACGGTGGGAGAAGGCAGCAAGGCACGGCTGGGCTGTGAAGCCAGCGGCCTGATGGGGTCCAAGGGGAATCGGTGGCAGCTGGGTGAGGGAAAAAAAAAAATGAAAACTTCTGTAGAATTCCGTTGCTTGGATTCCGCTTGCTTCACTTTTCTTCAACGCTCGATCTCCACGCAATAATCTAGGGACGAAATCTAGAACTCACGGAGAGATCTAGTTTTCCCGTTGAACTCACTAAGAGATCTATGGGAATGCACTCACAAAGAGAACAAAGGGGAATAAATTTTCATTTCATCAAAAACTAAACTATTACATAAGAAAATGGCCATATAAATAGGCCTCAAAATGACAAGAAAGTAAAAGACTAAAATGCCCCTCGGGCTACAATAACGACCAAATACCCATAAGGGCAAAAAATGGAAAAACATAAAAATCAAGTAAACTACTACATAAAATGATGAAAATAAATATCATGATCGTGGCCATCAATCTCCGGCATCTCCTGATGGTACATGTGTCGCAATCTCTGACGATGTCCTCATCAATCAATTGTATCTTGTTATTTTTCATTTCCCTTTATCAAATAATACTAACTATCCACTATTTTTGTGGATTTATGTGGATTTTTGTAGAGAAAGTTTGCTGTTTTTCGAAGATTGGTAGGAAATACTTGAGATCTACTAGTACTTCCTATCAAATTGGTATCAGAGCACGTCGATCGAAGGGGAACTAATGGACGGAAGGAAAGTGAAAGTTCTGGAGGGAGAACTTGGGCAACTCAAAACAGATTTTGAGGAAAAGATGACTGATTTTCAAAGTCAGATTGCATCCGTCAAATATGGAGGAAAAGTTCGCCTTGGTGGAAAACATGTTGAAGAAATCATGTTGAAGAAATTGCTTGAAGCCAAAACCAAACCGGTGACATCAAAAGAAAATGAAACTACCGGCGGCCATGAAAGAGATGGGAACTCTAACACGTCTAGGGGAAGAGAAAAGTCAGAAGTGGAGATCTTAGAGGGAGAAGATGGAATGCCTTCTCTAGAACCGCTTTCTAAGGAGGAGATGAGCATTGGCTACGTAAGAAGGGATGCTGAATTTTTAAGGAAAGGGGATAATTTTGATCGTCGGAGTGCTGATTTTGAAAGAAGAAGAGGGTATTTTGATGAATGATTTGGGTATGATCGCTGGAGGGAAGATTGTGACAATTGAGGAGCACCTCCACTTCGAGGAATGGGAGGTTATTAATAATTTAGGGGAAATGGGTGTGACCCGAGGGTGAGGAAACTGAAGATGTCAATCTTTGAGGGGGAGGATGCACACGGGTGGATCTACAAGGTAGAAAGATATTTTATCGTCAATGGGCTGACAGAGGAGGAGAGATTGATGACGGCGAGCCTATGTTTAAAAGGGAAGGCTTTATCTTGGTATCGGTGGAGGGACATGCGATGACCCATACAGAGTTGGAGAGAGTCTAAGGATTGTTTGGTAGAACGTTTCTGAACTAGCAGGGGAGGAGACTTCTACGAGCAATTCTTCACCTTGACACAAGAGGGTTCAGTGACGGAGTGCCGGGAGATATTCGAATACCTTGCTAGCCGATTGGACCTCCTTTCTAAGAGTGTGCTAGAGGAAAATTTCATGAGGGATTGACACCATAGATTCGGGCAACGGTTAGAGTAATGAGGCCTCATGACTTGGGAGAGGCTATGGAGCTTGCTCAATTGATAGAAGATTAGAGGCACCTGAATGGAGAGACGGGAGACAGCAGCTCAGGAGGCTCGTATAGGTTGACCACCACTTTATTGAAATCCAAGGAGCCAACACTGGATACTCTTTGGGGGACTTCGAAGGAAAAGATTGCAGGAGGAAGACCTGGGTCAACTTCAAGAAGCTCACAGAGAGAATTACAAGAGAAGAGGGCGAAAGGGCTATGTTTCAGATGTGACAAGAGGTATACGCCGGGGCACAGGTGTAAGGACCGAACTCTTCAGGTTCTTATCGTTTGTGATGAAGAATGAATGGAGGGTGTCGTCTTTCCACCTTGCGAACAAGGTGGATCTTTGGGAGTGGATTATTGTTAGACCAGTCCATTTGGACCGGTCCAACCAGTCCACGCGGGGCCGACCCATCGACGTCGAGGCGGAAGATCTTCGCCTCTTTCGATAGCCGATCGGTCCACACGAGCCAAACCAGCATTTTAGGAAGGAATTTTTTTTTTGGTTTTGTGAGGGAAATTTGAATTTAGGGACTGTTTAGAGATTTCTTTTTAATTTATATGCATTAAATAGTTTGTTTTCCTAGGGTTAGGGCATCTTGAATTTGACTGAAATTTGAGATATCTTAGATTTAGGTTTTCTTTTGGCCTCTAACGGCGTACGGCGTCTAGAGATTTGGGGGAGATCGATCCTCCTCTCGAATAGAGGATCAATTGTATCTTGTTATTTTCCGTTTCCCTTTTATCAAATAATACAAATTATCCACTATTTTTGTGGATTTGTGTGGATTTTTGTAGAGAAAGCTCGTTGTTTTTCGAAGATTGATAGGAAATACTTCAGATCTACTAGTACTTCCTATCATTTTGCTAACTTATACATATATCTTTCGTCCTCCTTAGTATCTAATCTATTATATAAATTATTAAAATCTATAATATTTGCATTGCATATTGCTCTCTTAGACTTGAATTATGGAGGTCAACATAAGAGACTAAAGGTTTTCGCTTGAGTAGATCTAAAACGAAATATATGGAGTGTAATTTTAGTAGTAATATACCTAGTGAGGGGATTGTGACTTTGGGCGATTAAGTCATTAATAAGAGTACACGTTTTAGATATCTTGGATCTATTGTTCGGAGTGATGGTGAAATTGATGGAGATATTATCAGCAGAATTCAAGTTGGATGGTTGAAGTGGAGGAATGCATCGGGCTTGTTGTGTGATAGAAAAGTATCCCTCAAACTTAAGGGAAAATTCTATAAGATGGTAGTGAGGCCTGCAATGCTTTATGGTGCTGAATGTTGGCCATTAAAAGAGAAGCATAATACTAAGTTAAGTGTGGCAGAGATGAGGATGCTCAGGTGGATGAGTGGTTTTACCCTTAGAGATAGGATACGAAATGAGCATATACGTGAAAAGGTTGGAGTAGCTCCAGTAGAAGATAAGATTAGAGAGAGTCGCCTTAGATGGTTTGGTCACATAAAACGGCGACCTTCTAATGACTCAGTTAGGAGAGTAGAGGTATTATATTTGACTTATGTTAAGAAAGGTAGAGGCAGACCTAAAAGACTTGGTTAGAAAAAATTATGAATGACCTTTCTTTGTTAGATTTAAATGAGAATTTGACCTTTAATAGGACACAATGGAGAAAAAAGATTCATGTAGCCAATCCCACGTAGTGGGATAAAGGCTTGATATTGTTGTTATTGTATGTTGCTCTCTTCGACTCCTTATGGGCCTTTTTATATCTTTCCCAATTATCAGATTTTTTACATCTAAAACAATTTTTATAAAAAATCTTCTTATTTCTTTTCTTGCACATTTTGATTCTACCACAAACTATCTTTTCTATTAAGAATTTTTCTTTTTGATACTCCAAGCACATCTTTTGCAACATTCTTAATATCACCAGTTACTTTTTCCTACATAACATTAATTTCCTCATGCATAGATAAAATCTTAAGATCCAATATCTTACTGTCAAAAATATTTTTATTAATATTCTTTAAAAGTCTTATCTAATTCTAGAATAACTTTATACTTTATTTTTTATTTTCTTCCCTTCATCTTAAAGTCTAAAACTAATAAGCGATATTGAGTACGTAAATTTTCACTCGGAATAACTTTATAATCTTTGCAATCTAAACGATCTATTTTTCTTATAATGAATAATCAATTTAAGTTTTACTATATCCTTTCTTATAAGTGCTGAGATGCTCATCTCTTTTCTTAAATAAGGTATTAATAATTACAAAAATCATAAGCTAAAAAAAACTTTAATATGTTCTTACCACCTTCATTAGTTGCTCTAAACCCATTATTTTGAAGATTATTCAATCCTTCAATATTGATTTATAGATCCTCTAATCATATATCCTTGAGAGACATATTTTTGGGTGTATCTATTGGTATAATTTTTGAACTTACATTGCAATTCCCTTTAAAAAAAAATCTTTGTAATGCCTCTCTTATAAGCAGCATCTTTTCAAGCAATTTACCAAACTTTAATGCAGCCATGCCATCTTTATGTTATGATATCGATTCTCATTCAAAACTCTCTTTCAGCTTCTCTCCTCTCTGCCCAATTCCCCACCATCGTTTGATCCATTACTCTCATCGTTAAATATATTCTTCCATATCCATCTTTGCTTCTAAGAAGCCATCATCGCCAACCAACTTATATCTTGATTGATAATACCTATCAAGGTAAGGAGTCATGTCATCACTTTTACATCTAATTCATTATATCTAAGCCACAAGTGATTTCTTTTGATCAACTACCTATTCAACATACTCTCTTTCACCTCTTCAGACTTTGCCACATGATGCATAACTACTTCATTAACCTTATATGAAATATCTGGAACAAATTGTCGCCTCCTATAAATATGTAATTACAACAGGCAATCACAGCATGCATCTCCATCATGTTGCATTCGTTGTTCTTGTACATTATACTGTTGGAGCTCTCTATGTTCAAACACTTATTTGTACTCGACATTGAAAGAAATATAATTTTGTCCACTTATTATGTTCATTAGACATGTTTAATACAACATTATCAATATACGTTTGCACTAAATCATTAGAATATAAAAAGCAAACATAATATTGTAGGACTTGATATTGCTATTTAATTTTTCAGCCACTGCTAAAATGTCATATTCAAACACCATTATAGAGTACCTATCAAAGTCTGCATTCTCCACATCTTTTATAGCTCATTTATAATGAAAGTTATATCGAACATACTTATGAACCACATTATTACAACCCTAAAGGAAGCCCTATTACGATTCTAAATTGTTATGCAATATGCCCTTAAAGCATGAAGTGCAAACAAATGTGCATACTTGAATGATTGGTAAAGATGAAAATATTGATCAAATAACTAAATTATAGGACTCAATCATTGTGTAAAAGCAATCCGGTGATCATGTGATTATTCCTAAAAAAAATGGCTAAACAAATTTATTTTCCAAAACACCCCAGGATCATGAGTAAACATGAAATTTTTTATTATGTAGCTTGCCCAAATATATGGAAAAACAATGCAAAGATTCATGGGATTTTTCCTAAAAAAATTGAAAAAAAATTTGCTTTAAAATAATGAAGTCATCATTCAAGAGGGAAAAATCGGACACGAATGGGCCATGGTGCGTGCATATTATGGAAGTAGTGCAAAGCTTTTATGGGGTCATATTATTGCTCCTTAGAATGATTTTAAAGAAAAATTGTGACCCTTAGCTAGAAATGTGTTGATTAATTCTTTCAAAGCTATGATCGAAGAAAATTCTTGCCATCTACATGGCTTGGCCTTTGAATTGAACTTCCCACCTTCATTTTCCTTATAATTAAGCGCTATAACGGACTGTATGCTAATGAGGGATGATGAGTTGCATACCTAATGCAAAGCTCCAACTACGGTCTTTGCTACTTCGTTTCAATGTCATCTTGATCTTATCACAATTGAAAGACATTTAAGAATCTAGTGAATTTTGTATGATTGCACCACGGAATGAGCTAGTTGAAGCATTTAATAAAACTTAGAGACCTGTTGTACGGCTAAAAATGTGGACCAACGTGAAATGATCACTTAACTTTAGGGACCTGACTATAATTTAACTAAAATTTATGTAGAAGGATTAGAGAAAAAAATGGGTAGACCAAAGATAGAATTTGTACAAATAAATTTGTGGACCTAGATTTAACACCACAACTAGCAATTGACAAGAGCGGTTTGAATTAGGTTTCAGAAAGCTGATCCTATATAGCTGGAATAAGGTTATTTATGATTTCTCAACAAAAAGAACTATAGGATAATTCAAATATATATATCATACTGTGTTAATATCACGATGTTATTTGTTTGGTATAAAGAACAATACTTCTCTCCATCTAAAAAACACATATCTAAATCCTATCATCATTGCTCTTAATGTGCCATCTTACATTTATTCAATTTTTCTGTTTTCTTTTGTATATTCCATGAAGTACTTCATATATAATGGATTTGCAAGTCATGTTATTGAAAATTAGCTATTTTACTATAAATATTTGTAGATTTATTTTAAAGTCAATTTTTATGATTTTCTGAATTAAATTTCATACATTGATTATTTATAAGTGAATCTACTTCTATTTCACACAAAACAATTTATTGTTCTCTAAATGTATTTATTGAAGAATTAAGGTATCTTTGTGGCAGAATATATCTTTTCTATTCAGTGCTGCGAGGGCAGTGAATTTGCTGTAACATAATGGAGGATTCTTTGAGGTGGTAACATTTCTGTCTTGTTAAGTGATGTAAAAGAGCGCTCTTTCTCTTTTAGGATGCTTGGGCTAATTGTATGGAGTTAAGATCTTCATTAGATTGTAGTATATTAATATTTATCTCATGCATAAGATGCAATTTTGTTAATTTAGATCAATATGCTAGTGCTTTCATATGACATTTGGTGAATAAGTGCATTGCAACATTTGAGCCTTCTCTTGATTAATCTGGATTGATAGTGTCCCCACCCAATTTGCATGACTCACCTTAGTTGTGGGATAGATGGAAGACCTAATGGGATGTGCTGAATGTACATATGTATGGTCAGAATTTGAGAATGTTAAAATTTTGGAAACTGTTTAAAATATCATTTGATAGTTACAAACCTTTAAAGAGAATCTCACAACATTTTAATTTTTTAAATCTTAAGAAGACTGCATTATTCTATATTTTATATTTTTTAGAACATAATATTTATGATAGGGAAAAGGCTTGGATATCTTTTTCTCTTCAATACAACGAACTTATTATGTAGGATGAAAATGACATATTTGTATACTATTTTAAATATTATTTTTTAAAAGAAAATATAGAGAGAGAACTAAGAATGTGTAGACAACCTTTATGAATAGTCTTTTATCAGGTTGGCTTTTTCATAAATTTAGTTAGCCTTCTCTAAAGGTGATAGAATTCAATGAATCTACTAACAGATAGTCTTTAACCATGATTGTATTATTAGCATCGAATCTTCTTTTCATGGACTACTTCTTGTCATGAATTAGGTCACGAAGCACAAGAAAAAGCATCTTCTTGCCAAAGTCATAAGAACTTCATTCCAAAAAATAACATTCATTTGTCCATTTTTAATATTAAATATTACAAGATTATATATAGACTGAAATATAGGATGAATCAAGACATATGAGGGGAATACCAAGTGCTTACTAGTCATGGGGAAAGGGTTTTGCATCTAATGTGGAAGAGGCTTGTAAAGTCATTGATGGTTTCAAGCAGTTTTAAGCTTAATATTGGTTGTTTCCAAGGTGGAGGAGGTGGGCTTAGCTTATGCATGGAAAAAGGATGTATTAATGCAGGTGAAGTGAAGGGTGGTGGTTTTAACTAAATTTTTTTTGGTAATCTGAATGATAGAACTCGAAAATGTTTTCTTCCGGAAAGTTATAGAGCTCATCGAGCTGATGAAAATCAATTACTTGTACATGACAATCAAATGTTACATGACATTTATTGTCAAATTATAGAAACTTATAAAATATAAAAATGTAGGATGACAAGCTAGATGTTAAATATGCATGCAATAGACACATCAAATGATGTCTAAATAAAATGAAAATTTTGGAGTTATTAAATCACGAAAGAATGAATAAGAATCTGCCATTTGGTATAATTATAGTCAAGTTTAAATGGTCATCATGTGGGAAACTAGGATGGCTTTGCCTTCCAGAAAATTTGGTTAATGTTTGGATGCTCATGGAGTTTGATTAGTTTTGAGAGTATTTTTCAGCTCATGATAAGATGCCTCATATCTAAATCATATACTTTTGACATACTTATAATCTAAGACTCTTAGAAATTAGTCATAAAAGATGCTCATGCATCATCCTCTTCAACTTCGAAGAATTCAACACCATTGAATAAAGTTTATAAATATGCAAAGAAAATGCATCTCATCTAGCTGAACTTGACAGAACAACACAATACTACGATTACAAAGTCTACTCGCTCTAATATCATACTGATTTAGAACATATATATTTTTCTTTAATAAAAAAATTGAAAATATACAAGAACAAAGAGAACAAAGAATATCTAAGCAAAAATATTCCTTTCATTGCATCGATCTTCTCCACTATCAATGTTGTTATGGGCGTGCTTGCTGTTATGGGTGATCAATCCCATCATGTGGGTGTTGGTTTAATAGAAAATTCTGCTGGAGTGAATCTAGGAGCAGATATGCTTGCTCCCTCTGATGGTACCATTAGGGATTGCGTCAAGTAAAATAGTGTTTTGGATCCTGTGGTGGTTTCCCCCCACCTTGAGAATATTATTTCATCTCGTACTTATTTTATTTTAGTTTCTAATCCAGTAGATATTGATCACTCTGTCTGGCTGTACCCTTCTGGTCAGTTTGGCTCTAATTGGCCTGAGGGTGAGATTATTTCTACTATTGATAATTATCATTCTTCTTTGAAGGAGGATGAATTGAAGGTGGTTCAAGTGTCTAAAGATGATTTCACTAAGGTCACTAGCAAGAAAAATAAAAAGAAATTAAGGAATATCTGTTACTCTGAAGAAAGAGTCAGAAGATCTATTACTTCTTCTCATCTAAATACTGATGTTTAGTTTTTCTTTTCTTTGTCGCTATTTATTTTTGTAGGCTTGTTGTTTCTTCAGAGTATGATCGTGTTTTGCTCTTTCTTCTCTGGTTGGGGTGGTTTGCTGGTTGTTTTAGCTGGGTTGTTCTGGTTGGTTTGGATTGGTTCTTTTTTTTCCGGGTCTGTCTCTAGTGCGTGGTTTTTTCTTGTTGGCTTATCTACTTCCCATGCTATTGGTGGTGTGATTGCTGGTGTTTTGTAGGTGTCATTGGTGTTCTTGGTTAGATTTTTTTTTTTTGCAGGTTTGGTGTTGGGGGTTTCTTTGGGGGTTGTTCTTCTGGGTGTTGGTGGCTATGTTTATGGCTGTTGCTGTTAGTTTTTGGGTTCTTTTCTTTTGGTGTTGTGTTTCTTTTGGTGTTCTGTTTCTTTTGGGGGTGTCTGGTTGCTTGCTCCTCTTGAGGTGTTGGTTCTATAAGAAGAAGATGTGCTGTGCAGGGCCTTCTTTGCAGGTGTCTTGTTGCTTGCTCATCTAAATTCTGTTTAGTGTTTCTGCTGATCCTTCTTTGCTTCTGTGTGCTGTGCCTTGGCTCGTTAATGATTTTATTTCTCAGGGTGCTTCATTAGGTTATTCTCTGAGTGGTTTCTTTAGTGTTTCTATTTTTTTTTTTCATCTTTTAGTTTGTGGTGTTTCATCTTACTATGGGTGCTTATTGACCAATCCAGCTTATATTTTTGAGGGCTAGTGGATTGTCTACCCTTTCCTTTTCTTTTTCTATTGTAATTAGATAGGGATCCCTTACTCCTAGGTTTTATTTTCTTTTTGCTATAGCTCTTGGAGAATTTAGCAAGTTTTGGACCCTCTTAGGATTTGTAACCCCATTTTTAATATTAACACTTAAGCCCACTGTGGGTTTCAACCAAAAAAAAATATGCATAAGAAAGTAACTTACTAGATAGGTAAACATATTATTCTTATTAGCCAAATTGATTACTTATACAAAAAAAATCTGAAATAAAATGATAAAGTTATGGTCAATATACATGGGCATGTAAACAATAAAATGCAGGATCAGAAAAGCTAGAAGTATGTATGCAACACAAACACCAAATGATGTCTAAATGAAATGATATTTAGAAATGTTAAATCAATAGAGGAAAAACCCACCGCAACATTTTGTATGAATTGATGTTATCTGTTATGATTAATGGTTGAAAGATCATGCAGGAAATTTGGTTGTGTATGATTTCAAGGAGATTTGTTTAATTTTTACGTGATATGATGTATGACGAGGTTTGGGAGGATTGGCTAGCTCTTGATGCCATGTTTTATGCTTCAATTACATATTCTTAAGTTTCTTACAATAATAGTATTCTTAATTTAAGACTGACAAATTAGTCTTCAAAAATGCTCCTGCATCAATTGAATAATCTAAATAAGTTACGATTTTTGTTCTTTTTTTCTATGAAGTTGCAATCTATAGTATCCCTACTTTTGCCAGGTTAATCTAGCCTTCAGCAATATAGTAGTATTCCATCAGGCTAGAAACTTAGTGAGTTCGTATTGGAAATTGTTAGTTTTTGTGTTGGATGAGAAAGAAAACAAGGATAACATTAAATTTAGGAAGCTGTGACAAACTGAGGATTTTTGGCAGCGTTTGGTTGGTCAACATAACTTCATAAAGATTGTTTGATGCACTAAATTCCTTGGCAGACCATGTAGCTATACATACTTGCTTATTTATGTTTTATTTTCATATTGTTTGAATTGGTTTACTCTCATGGCTCAGTGGTGATATTCTCTCCATTCACTAAGATATTTGAAAAATTGGTCCAAACTTTTTTGAATACATTTGGCCTAAAATAGGCGGCAGATGTGGTAAATGGACCTTAAGAAATGAATGGCATTACTTTTAGACAGTGAATGATAAGCTTATTTGCTTTTTTCCCCCCCTCATACAGTGAAATCAACCGTGGTGATTTGTTAAGTGGCATGTTTGAGAAATGTCAAGACATCTTGATTCCAGACTAATCAATATCATTGTGTGTTTGTGATACGAAGGGATAAGGGGAGCAGAGAGGTTGGTCCAGCCCTGCTAGCCAACTAGGCCCGAATCATCATGCTATTAGTCCAGTGCTTCAACAACAATTTTCTTTGCTCCATCTTGAGGACAATGTTGGCTCTTTGGGAGGGAAGTATTGATGGACCGACGGTTGAGGCGGTGGGCCCCACTAGGGTGGGGGCTAAGCAAAAAGAGAGGGGGAATTGTTTAGAAAGTTTTAATTACAATTGAAAGAGAATTAATTAGGAAAAATGTCTAATTAGAATTCAAATTTGGATGGGAATTATTTAGGAAAACCCCAGGGGAGTTAATATTCATTATGTGAGGAAACAAGGGGGAATTATTTAAGAAAATTTTAATTACAATTGGGAGATAATTAATTAGGAAAAGAGTTCTAATTTACATTCAAATATGAGAGGGAATTATTTAGAGAAATGGGGCTGATTTGGGAGGGAATTAGGGGAGCCTATTTAAGGCTAACTGTGGTTGATTTCAAATTATGCTTGAATTTGCTGGAATTAGTTTTGCTTAGGTTGAATGAGCTCTAGCTGACAGCTAGAGAATTTGGGAGAGCCGGATCGTCCTCTCCAATTGAAGATCCAATTGTATATTTTGTTTTTCTTCTTAGTTCTTTCAATAAAAAAGAGTTCTTGTATGCTTTTCTTCATCAATTTCTTGTGTCGTTCTCTGGTTTTACTGAAATTACACCCACTTCCTATGAGCTTGTTGATTTGATCAGCTTGTTGTATTTGGTTGGAAATGGAATGGTATATTCTTTGGAAAAAAATGTCCAATTAGCTAGGTTTGTTATATGAAATGCTTCTCATGTGGTGCTTGTGCTAGAAGATTGTTGATAAGGGATATGCTTCTTCGTGCTGTTCTGAAATTGATGGCATGTTTGTGTGCTTAGAACATTTGGAATGCATAGCAAGGATGTTTGAAATATTCCCGATAGATAGGATAGGCACTCTTTTAAGCATAATGTGAGTATTTTCATGCATAACTCTCTCAGAAGAAAATGAACAGTTTATTTTATTCTTTGATCAATACTGAGAATGTTGTTACTCAACTTGAAATTAATGACATGCCAATTTTACATTGCTGTTAGATGACAAGTGGTAATTTTGCTTACCTGCTATGCTGCTACTCTTTACGACTGACAGATGTTAAAAATGTATTTAATATTCCTTTTTTTGTGATGGGTCTAGAAGGGAATGACCATTGCCCTTTAAAACATAACATTGTGGTTGAAAAAGCTAAAAGATCACACTATTGATTTCCATCTACAACAATATTAGGCTTCATTTTCATAAGATTCAAACAATAATCAAAGATGCAAAGAAAATAAGTATGTTTGGAAAGTGTATGTAAGCCCGCTTAAATGTCTAAATTCGCCCATGAATTTCACCAATCAATGTAATCAACTAAGTCATAATTATCATTAACTCATGTATTTGACTTAAATCCATTTAAAACATTCTACAAATTGAAAATCACATTTATCTTCTCATACAATTAAAACCATTTATTAGGAAATTTTTGTTGCATCTAATGATGACTATATAATTATTAAGTTCTTGAAATCATGTATGTCACTAGGTTTTAATTATCTTAAAGAGCATGGATGGTTTTCATTTGAAGTTCATAACAGCCCAATCTTATGGGAGGGTGATGTAAGATGTCATAGGGTCTACAATTTCTTATTTTGATCTAGTATGGGATACAAAAAACCATGCAATAAGCATAAGAAATTCATAGGGTATAAACATTTATTAGTAGGGGCTGTTTGCTTTGAAGGTTTGGGTGTAAGACATTTAAAATGTATGGGTTTTAGAAATATAAGTGTTTGGTTTGATGAAAAATAAATTGAAATAGTTCAGATTCCAGGCACAAATCAAGTTAAGGAAAGCCAACAAAGATAGAAAAAGTAGAGTTTATTGGAGTAAGAAGAAAGTGAAAGTAAGACAATCGAGTATAGCTAGTCTACTTGGTCTAATTACAAGATACCCGAGTAAGGATGAGTTCTGAGGTGGGTTACAGCGTGTTCTAGAGGAAGATCCTACTCAATATTCTCTCTCTTTGATACATGGATTCATGCTCTGGTAGCTCAGATCTCTAAAGTGGCATTGGGTAGCCTTTGGAAATTGTGACTGGCCCTTTTTCTATACTCTAATGCCTCCTATCCATAGGAAACATTGATAGCTTCCACAAGAGGGCCTTATAGTTACACCAGATCTGTGACAACCTAGGTGGCTCTGCTTGCTATCAATTAGAGGTGGGGTTCTGAAGCACTCTATCCTCATTGACTTCGTGTTTCAGGGCCTTTCATCAACTTGATCAACAGCCAGCCATGCACAATATGCAAATATGCTTTTATATATCTAGATGCATACATATATAGATCCATAAATGCATATAGGCTTAAATGCAAAAAAAAAAAAAAAAAAAAAAAACGAAAAAAACCATGATTTAATGCTTGAATATATCTATACATGCATATACATTTTGGCTTAGTTTTGAGCTAACTTGATTTGAATTAGGCATAAAATTTAGTTTGATTTGAAACACTTGGCTTGATAGTTAGCTTCTTGACTGATCTAAGTTCAGTTCAAACAAATAAACCAATCATAGTTTCAAGTGATCTTTGATTTTTGAGTCCAATTCATAGACATAGTTACTTGCTCTATCTGATCGGTTAGAATATTATATTTTAGATCGTAGAAGTTATATTTATACTTATGTGTTTTTGGTCTTGTGGTATGTGAAATATGCATACAAGCCTCACCATGAAGCTCTTATCCCTCTTTCCCTTTGAGATGGTGGGCTGGTAACATGTTAACTTTTATTGTAACTTGAGGTAAAGAGAAGCTGGAAGATTACCAAAGCGTCCATGACTCACTACAGCTACTTTACTGTAGGAATATTCCATTATCTGCCTAATCATGATTAAAATATTAAACTTTTGGCAGAATAGTTTGTATTGTAATGATAGATAAACCATGAGATCGAAGCTCTTGGACATTTTGTGCATATTCTAGATTATATACGTTATTTTCGCAATATTACTTGCATATGATGAGAAAAGTGGAGGGTTGCGTTAGGTAGTCTACAGCCAGCGTAAAACTTGTCGAATAATCATGACATGAATCCTTTAAAAAAATATTGAGAATTTGACTTTTAACATGACACAATGGCGAAAAAGGATTTATGTAGTTGATCCCACATAGTGGGACTAAGGCTTGATGTTGTTATTGTACTTGTGTATGATGGATGCATGCTCTTTATTTTACCTTCTACTTTAACATTCAAAAAGCTTTACTTCTTTTTTCCAGATAAACCCCAAAAATCAAAATGGATTGTGGAAATTTTTTCTGCATGGAATGATAATGCCAAGCTGATTTATTTCTCATTCTCCCACGTATCACTAACACTTTGTTATTTATTTATCTTTCGACTGCTTCTAATTGGGAGGGCACTGAGGATTGTTTCCTGATAACAGAGCTGGAGAATGGCCCAAGGACCATAAATGATCTCAAGTTGATCAATGCTGGAAAGATACTAGAGAACAACAAAACATTGGCAGAGTGCAGAAGTGCCATATGTGATTTATCTGGAGTTACAACCATGCATGTTGTTGTGAAGCCCCCCTCACAGGACCGAGGAATTGGTACTTTTTTCCTTCCATTTCCTACTTCATAATTTCCCATTTACATGCTGATATACTATTTCTTATACTTTTTTTCTCTCAACAGAAAAAGATGATGGGAACAATTCCAAAGGAAATAGATGTCGATGTACTATTTTATGATTAACATCATAAGCTTTGTTGCATTTAGTTATTCATTTATTTTTCCTATGGTATAATACTACTGTTATGGAGGTTCCAGTTTCCTTAGGGGATCTAAGAACAATTCATGGTGGTTTTTTGGGTTCTTAAGAATTTGCAGACTTGTGTTGAAATGCAGTTTAACATCATCCTCATAATGTGTGTTTGTCTGTGTAAATTGATACTATAAATTCTTGTACTGAGTGAGTTATATGTGAGATGTGATTGCTTTCTTGGTTTTTTTCTTTTGAGTTCTGAGTGCTTGTTGATTTTAGTTTTCCTGCAAGCTTCTTAGCATTTTGTGACCTGGGGAGAGTTTGTGTTAGGCTTCATTTGG
This sequence comes from Dendrobium nobile, assembly GCA_022539455.1. Taxonomy (NCBI): domain Eukaryota; kingdom Viridiplantae; phylum Streptophyta; class Magnoliopsida; order Asparagales; family Orchidaceae; genus Dendrobium; species Dendrobium nobile. The sequence goes on along the minus strand of CM039722.1, from coordinate 58,596,217 downwards.
TATTCTTTTCTTACTATTTTTAAAAGTAAAATTTTAATACAAAAATTAAAATTTTTATACTAAAAATGCTTTAAGAACTAATAAAAAAATCGTCCCGAACGAAAAGTAACAGCAGGTTAATTAAAGTGGTATTATATTTTATGTTTTAATGCAGCCAAACAACTTAATCTCGTATTAAATACATGAAATCAAAGAGGTTTTATTTAGTGATTAATTTGTTGTGCCAACTTGAGCATTATTGCTATCTGAAAAGATTGGTAGGATGGTTAATCAAATTTCATTATATCAGTTGGCAATAAATATTGTCATTTTTATTTCCTAAAGCTATGTTTGGTTGGAAGAAATTGGAGGAAATGTAATTACATTTTATTTAATAAATTTTAATACTTTATAATTGGTTAGAATATAATTAATAAATAATTGAATTTACTTTTAATAAATGTATATATTTTTTTCATTGACAATCCCTTTCATTTAACTTCATAGCCTCACTAAGATCAAATAATTCTCATAAGCTTCAAAAGAGGTGCATCATGAATTTCTCTTCTTACAAATATATGACTTTGAGTTTATATTTCATTAAAAAGAACCTATTTATTGTACTTAGCAAAGAGAATAATATACATCTTTTGTAATAAATGATAAATAATAAAGGACTATATTGGGAGATAAGATTGAAGTGTGTGGGCTCTAAAAATTCACGCGCTCTCGACTATGCTGTGAGAGTTTTGGTAGTTTTTCGTCAAATTTTTTGATGGTGGTTTGGACTATTGATAAGATAATACCTAAATATGTTACCCTCATTTTGGAAAGGTTTTATGAATTTCTTCTTAAGTCCTAAGAAAAACACACATGAGGTATATTGTTGCATCACAAATATCGCTTATGAATACCTTTGTCGTGCTTAAAAACGTGCACAAATATTTTACTCATCACATCGAAAGTGTGCACATAGGATTTAAGCGATTTTTTGTCAATAAATAAAACTCATATACATCACATATGCAAGACTCAAATTGATAACCTATTAGTTGGTAGTTAAAGCACCCAACCAATAGAGCAATGTGAGTTGTGTAATCAAGGTGAGCTGTGTAGGAGGTTTTGAGAATTTGTTAGTTTAAACCTTCTCATATAGGGTCAATGAGTACACTTGATTTTTATAATCTTTTTTTTTTATAGATTTTGTCATTTTTTAGAAAAAGAATGAGCAGAGAGAGAAAAAAGGGAAGAGAAAGAGAAGAAGAGGAAAAGAGAAAAAAAGTAAGAGTGAGCAAAAGAGAAAATGAGAATTTTCCACCGAGAGAGAAAAAAAGAGGGGTAATAAAGGAATAAGAGAAGTAAAGAAGGGGGGGGGGGGTTTCAATATTTGACACAATCCAAAAATCTGACTCAACCCTGATTCAAAAATTTTGGGTTAGGTTCAACTTGTTTCGCAAACGGGTTGGATTTGAGTTCCCGGATTCAATCCGTTTGAAAAAACGGGTTGGGTTGACCCAAAACCCGAACTCAACCTGGGTTAACACATATGGAAAAAACACGCGAGTCTCGTTCACCGTCCCGTCCATGTCAAGTGATCGTCGGTGCCGTCGCAGACTCGCACAAGTTCATTTTTCAATCAAAATGTGACTGCAGGCCGGGTGGGGTCAACCCAACAACCCTTGTGAATTGGGTCTGGAATAAAATACTTGACTAGTTTGAAAAAACGAGCTGGGTTAACTAATGTTGGGTCAGTTCAAGGTAACCCCTTGATAGCGCTGGAAAGAACTAGATAGAGCGAAGAGAGCGGGGAAATAAAAAGAGAAAGAGGTGATAGGGAGAGAAAGAAAAAGAGGTTTAGAGAGACTGAGTAATAGGAAAGCGAGGGAGATGGAGAGGAAGGAGCAGGGCCAAGGGAGCGGCTGGGTGTTCCGCTCGAGCGTGCGAGGGAGACGGAGACGGCGGCGCTGAAGTAGCGGTTGGATACGGACAGGTGGTGAGGTTTGTGTCAGTGGTTGTGGAAGTTAGAAGCGGGGTCGAGCAAGGATTGGGCGACCGCAGGGTCGTCGGTCTGCGAGAGAGAGAGAGAGAGAGAGAGAGAGAGAGAGAGAGAGAGAGAGAGAGAGAGAGAGAGAGAGAGAGAGAGAGAGAGAGAGAGAGAAGGGAAGGAGAGTGGGAGGTCGTGCGGGCATGCTCGACAGAAAAACTAACATAAATATATAATTTTTTTTTCTTTAGGTCAAGGAGCAAGATAATGAAAATAGTTGTTACAGTTTTTTTTTTACTTGCAGAAGACTAGCAGCCATGCCATTAATCGAAGCCCCCACCCCCAATTTCGTAGCTTTTGAACCCTTCAATGAATCAATTGCAGAAATGAAGCCACTGCTATAGTTTGTTCTTCACTTCCTATCTTTCATACTAACATTCATTCTCTTTCACATACAAAACTATACAGCATACAAAAGCTTCATGGAATAGCAAATCTACAACTCAGAATTGAACATCTGCAATCTTTCAAGCCAAAATTTGCGAAGCAAAACTCAATCAAAATATGTGCACAAGCCTCAGTCATATTCAGAATGCTCTTATTTACACAACCACATGCTTATTGCAAAGAAATTTGAGCTATTTTACAGTTTACTGTAGAAATACTGCCAAACAGTTCAACACCACACAAACAAAGGGTGCAACTCAAGTTACTAAACTGAAAGCTCATATTAACTGTGCTGCTTTGGTCTCCTGAAGTGAGATCACAGTTTCAAAAGCTCCCACCAAGGCTTTTACCTTGCTCTTCCTAGTCTTGACAAGCTTGCTTGCGGTTTCTTCGATTACATGATTAAAAAGAGCTTGCATATCTTTCTTCTCTTGTGCTTCTTGATGCTTCAATATGACAGTGTCAGCTTTTGACGAATTGGCAAGAGCTATTGCACCAGGAGGTTTCATGTCGCTCTTATCTCTAAAGAATCTCTTTATAGCTTCAGCATTGGAATTCTCATCAAGCACTCGGCCCCTCCTAAATCTAAGCTTTCTAGGCCCAACGTTCTCTGTTGGCCTAAGATCAATGACTCTTCCTCTCTTGAACTTCATCTTGTAAGGCAAGGAAGAAATATCATCTAGTTTAGCAGCTGGAGTTCTTCGTACCCTTCTCTTGTCTTTTTCCTTCGAATGATCACCTCCTTGCTTGCTTTTGACATCCTCAATTTCAGATAGTTCACTAACACAAGACTCAGAAATATATCCTTCACCTTCCATGCTGAAGTTCTCATCATTGGCAACTATACCTTCATTCTTTGATTTTATTTCTATGCTTTTCTGAATGTTCCCATGGATGTCAACACCATCATAAGTTTTTTTTCCTCTTAGGTGTGTTGCATGCTCTAGATTTTTAAATTTCCTTTCTTTCAAACTTACAACATCATGGACAGGTATTGTGGATTTTATAGAAGCTGTTTGCAACTTCCGAAAATTCCTGTCACCAACTTTAAGCATTTTGAAGCTTTTGCTAACTTTCCTGCCCAAATTTCTTGAACTTTCTAGGTTCCTAGCGGCATTTAATTGAGCTACAGACCTTACCAGTGGAACCTTAGCCTTCAAAGAAATTGCAGGTTTTGCAGAACCATCAATATTTTTAGAAGGTAGAGAAACATTTTTACTTTCACTCTGTAATTTAGTTGATCCAGAACGTTTCCTGACAGTCATGTTCTTTTGCCTGTTCACTTTCCATGCAGAGGATGTAATGGTTTCCTCCACATATGATGCAACCTTCTCCTTAAAGATATTTGGGCCACCGCCAGAAGTAATTTCAGTAGAAGCCTTGAGTTTGTTTTGCTTGACCGGGGAGTGCCCCAAGACAGGTGAAGCCTTTGGTTTCACAGCTTGCTTCTTCTTCTTCTCCTCGTTTGCATTCAAATTTTTCAGGTGATCTACTTCAACTAAAGAACTATAAAGAATTGTTTGCAGTGGAATTTCGATGCTCTTTTTCTGGAGACTAATTTCATTAGGGATCTCAGTCATCCCAACTACCTTTTGCATATCTTGTTGTAAAACTTTTGCTTTATCAGAACCCCTTGAGATCTTCCTCCTTTCAGCCATATTCAGATCTCCCGCATGATTTTGCATAGAATCTGAAACAATGCTATTTTTCATGAACCTTCTGAAAATAGTATGCTTTCCTTCATCATCGAAATCATGCTTATGACCATACTTGCATAAATCATGACAAGAACCCATAGGTGCTTTCAGATATCGAGACTGGACATTGCCATAAGCATTTGAAAGAAATATTGGACCCCTAGATTTCTTCTCTAACCCTTCTTTTTCCCTGATACCCTTCTCTATCAAATCATTCCCCATCCTTCTTGGTTAAGGCTGCAAGTATGCAAGCTTGGAGTCAACAAATAACAGAAAATAAGGAATTTGAGGGAGAGGAAGGCTGCAATTGCTCAATAATGAGAAATTATTCTGTGCGGAGTTCGGACGAGAAGTTCCAGTCCAGATTGTGAGTGTACACACTCTGTACTGTACACACTGTGTACTAATAATGTACATTCGCAGTCCGAACGGGAACTTCCCGTCCGGACTCTACACCGAATAATTTCTCCTCAATAAAACACTACTTAAACACATGAATAAAATAAAATAAACAGTATATTGTATTGATTGGGGGCTTACTTGTATGATTGTGATGATGCTAACAACAGGATCAAGCTTAAACTTCTTCAAACTGTTCATCAAAGGAAAGAAAAGCAGAAAGCCTGATAAAACCAACAAAGAACATTCAATGCTTATGATAAAACCAACAAAGAACATTCAATGAAATAAGCAATTGAGCTACTAATGCATGATTGTGTTGAACAAAATGGCTGTCTAAGGCAGCCTAAGAAGATAATAAAGTTGAAAGAACATATTAACAGATGATATATTCTTCAAACATCATAACAGGCAGCATTTCAATTTAGTGGAAAGATTAGAATCCAGCAAGATTACAGCTAATAAAAAACTTGTGAGCAATATTTCTTCATGCTCCGAACAATGGAAAGGCAAAAGGCTAAATAATGAAAGATGTTGAAAACATTAAAGCAATCTTCAATTGAGTGGGCTCACACTTTGCAGAATCCAAGGCAAGAAAAGAAGAACTAATTCATCTCTACAAGAAGCCATTCATCATCAAAATTTTACATACTTCAGAAGAAAAGAAAATCAATCCGGTTCAATAGAATCCCAAATAAATTCCAAACAAGAACTAAAAATAAACAATTGAGATTCCTAAAAAAGAAGAACCCACCACCAAACCGAACCCTCAAACTCCCAAAAAACCAATCAAGATCGGATCTTTTTCTCAATCCATTTCACCATTAGGAGATCCACGAAGAAGAATTTTGCCAGCATGGAAAAATAGTGATGAAATAAAACCCACGAAGAACAAAAAGTCTTCATGGTGGCAACTTGGCGATTCCTTTCACGAGGAAGTTAAGAATATTAGAAAAGGAAACCCATTTAAGAATCCCGAATAAGTTCCAAGACCTAGACTTCCCCCTCGAAGAGATCGTGCAAGCAACCAATGTGGGCAGCCGCCAAAGGTGGCTTTTTTAATCTCCGGGATAGCATCGTTAGTTGCAGAGGAGAAACTAAAGCAATCATAGAGGAAGAGTAAGGCAAGAAGGAGGCGCCAGAAGGAAGGGACTCGTACCGAAATCATATGGAATCATGAGTTCCTTGATTGCCGTTGATGCGGAGGTTTTGGGCCCCTAACCTCAACGTTACTGAAGCGTTTAAATTTGGGTATTTTATTTTTAGATCTTTAGGTTATAAGAGGGGTTAGGGGCTTAATGGCTAGAGATTTTCTAAACCTAATTTGCATTAGGAAGAGTTCAAGAGCTTTCAAATATTAAAATTAATATTGTTGATAATATCATTTATAAGCACTAATCTCAATATAAATTTAAAAAAATTTAAATCATCATAATATAAATTAAATCAAAATATTCTTACATAATTTTATTTTTATTTGATTATCTATGATTCATTCCTTGCTTGAGTGAATCTTTAAATTTATAATTAATGTTTATTTGGTCTAGTGAATTTTCAGCAGAAAGAAATTGAGTTAGGGTATTGACATACTAGTAAGACGTTTGTTTGAATCATTAAATTTACTTTGAGATTTGCGCAATACAAAATCTTTATATAAAAAAATAATTTCAAAATATATCTAATAAAACGAGCATTAATAGGGGCTTGCTTATAAAAAAAAAAAGATAAAAATGCATTTTTAAATTGTTAATTTATTTTGAGATAGGGGTAATGCAAATGAAGAAAATTTACGGGATGATCTCATATAAATTGTATGAAGATGGACTTGAATTCTGTTGATTTGTCTTGAGATTAGTGCAATATAAAATTTTCATATACAACACTATCTCAATTCTCAAAGCAAATCCAATGGTATTCAAGTCCATACTAACCTAACTTGTATAAGAATATTTTCACATAATATATATATATATATATACTAATCTCAAAATAAATTAATAATTTTAAAATCTAAATCTGAGCATAATTGTATTAGGATATCGTAATAATAAAATTTTCACTTATAAATGTTTATCATACAATAATTTCGTTATAGTTGTTGATTATTTTGTAATATATGAAAATGATATGAGCTCTTAACTTAGCAATGCCTAAATTAGGTATGTAAATTCAGGTTTGAGCGTTAAGTCTAGGTTTGACCTGAAACTGACTTAGCCCAACTATATTTAACCTGATTATCACCCGTTCGTCATATTGGTCTAAATCCTAAACTCGAATCTAACATTTTTGACCCATTAACATATATTCAACACAACTCATTTAATTCAAATATGACCTGTTTAACCTAAAAATAATTGACATTTAACCTCATAAAAATGATAATTGAGTCAATTTTGAATTTACAATTCAGCCAGAATTCGTCTAAAAAATTATTCAGATCAAGATCTTCAATTCAAACTTGACTAAAAAATTAATCAAATCAACCCAAAAGTTATAAGAATTTTTATTTAGTGTAGGTTGATTTAGTTTTGATGATTGGTATGATTGGCGTAGGAAAGAGGAATTAGAAATAGTTGTTGACCAGACACTTTAGAAGTATATATATCATTTGAGCTGTTATTACCTTAATTATTCTCAATTATTTTATATGCAGACAATTAAGTTGGATAGGATTCCTATTCCAACGGCATACAGACCAAACTCTTTGAAGGAATCCAAAGAATGCTATTATTATTATTTAATCAAATAAGTAATTAAATAAATAAATAATAAATATAAAGATATAATTACCATTTTTATGCTTCATTAACAATCAAAATCATACATGTTTCGCATGGAATATTCACGACGGTAGAGAAATATATTGTTTAGCGTCTTAGATTTATACGAAGATCAAATATATAAATAGATAGAAGAGATAAGTGCGTCAATCACAAGAGACACCATTACTTTTACGTGAAAAATTCTGAAAGGGAAAAAAATACAACGCCTTGCTCAATTGAAATGATTCCACTAGTAATAGTGATTGATTACAAATTATGTCATTCCTCAAAGAAGGGCGTTGGCTCAATATAGCAAATATATATACACTGTATATAGCACAGTGCATAGTCGGAGGATGGCATAGCTGTTGATCTTAAGAGAGTGTTGGTATGTTCATTTGATTAATAGGATTGTAGTCGGTGGGCGATGGTGGTTGGAGAGACGGTGGTCGATGGGCAATGGTGGTCGAAAGGACTGTGGTCGGTGGACGATGATGGTCGGAGGAAGGCTCATTAGTGGCTTCCATATGGAGGTCCGACGATGATGGTTGGCCAAAGGTTCAATAATGGCAACCTGATGGTGCCGATTTGTTAGCGGTAGTGCTAAGATGGAGCTTCAGTTTTGGAGCTCTTCTTTTCTTCCTCTACTCTTTTTCTCCTCCCCCTCCATATGAAGAATGTGAGGTTATTTATAGTTTTTTGGGAGTGAAATGTTTAATAAATATGAAGAAGATCAATGGCAAGTTGGGAGTGCTCCATCGGACGGCTTATAGTGATCCCCTTGATTATAAAACATTTATCAAACATTTAGATGCCCTAGAGATGTCAGAATTTAGTGATATTGGGCTCGTTGGATTCGTTTCGTCGAGCCGCTCAATTGGAATATAAGCATGTCATATTTGAGTATCATTTGGTCATCCAATTAATGCTTTGAAGTTTTCAAAAGAGCTTTGGTTATTTGATTTGGGCCCATTTGGGCTCGAATTTGATCAAATTTATGTTGTTGGATTCATCTCCTTGAGATATTCAATTTGCCTATTAGCTTGCTAAAATTAGAAATCATATGGTCCCAATTTTAATTTTTGAAGTCTCAATCTCATATTTACATTGAGATTCGTGTCTAATCAAGACAAATTTTGATGATGTATCAATATAGAAAACAATAAAGGGAAAGTGAGGTTGTTAAAAGATTAAAGGAAAGTGAGGGGAAAATGCTTAGTATAAGCTTTTTTATTCTTTATTGTATGAAATATAGATATAATGAGCATTATATAATAATTCATGTGAGAAAAAGAATCATGAAAATGTAAAACAGTAAAAAGTGAAGGGGGTTAAAGTTGAAAAAGAACTCTTAGTCATAAGAGTTATATGTGAGAGTAGGGTTGTAAGTGAGTTGAGCTGGCTCGTGAGCCGAGCTTATTAAGCTCATGTGTCGAGCTCGAGCTCGTTTAGTAAACGAGCTAAAGTTTGGGCTTGAGCCGGCTCGAATAATTATTATTTTTTAAAATAATTTTATTTTATTTACTAAATTTAAATATTTAAAAAAATTAATAAGAACTACCTAAGTTTTATTGAATTTTTAAACATTGAAACTTTTTTTTTTTCTAAATCCAAAATAAGGTTTAAAAATCCCGACTAAAATTTAAAAATCACATCTAAGTTTTAAAAATCCCGCTTACGGCTCCTGAGTCGGCTCGAGACTCTTTTATAGTTGGAGGAGCTCAAGTTTAAGCTAGCCTTTCGAGCTCGACTCAAGCTCGTTTTCCGACTAACGAGCCGAGCTCGATAAGGCTTAAACTCAACTCGTTTACACCCCATATGTGAGAGCACACACGCATAGTTTAAGTAATAAGAGGAGAACAATAAGTTTTAAAAGCATTTGATCATGCTCTATTCCCCTCTATCTAGTAACATTTAGGATCAATTTGGGATAGTTGATGTTTTTTTTAGAAGTGATTATAAGGTTACTGTGAGAAAAATAACTTTTTAAAAGTTGCTATAAACAAGGCTTTGAAAACCGGACCGGATAATGAACCGAAAAAAGAAGAGCTCTTTTTAAAAGTTTAAGCTAGCCTTTCGAGCTCGACTCAAGCTCGTTTTCCGACATCTTCTCAGCCTTCTCCGACATCTTCTCAGCTTTCATCCTCCGCCAGCTACTCCCTCGCTGTCTCAGCTTTCATCATTCTCAGCCTTCTCCGACATCTTCTCAGCTTTCATCCTCCGCCAGCTACTCCCTCACTATTTGTCGTATCCTCGTCGCCGGCTACTCCCTCGCTGTCTACGCACGCACCCCTTCCAAAGCGGCTGCCCACCCCTGCCGCCGGCGCCCGTCTCGCCTCAACCCCTCCCAACAACAACACAGCAACTTAACACAGCAAGGGAGTAGCCGACGGAGGATGAAAGCTCATATTTGTTCTAATGAACACAGCAAGCGTTCACCTCCAAAGCGGCCGCCCGGTTCGCCGGCGTTCACCTCATGGTGCAGATATTAAAAACCGAATGAATTATACGGCTGGCCGGTTATTAAAAATCGGGATCGGTTCGACTGTTGGCCGGTCGAACCGCCGGTTCGAGCGGTTCAATACCAATTTTGTGCGAAACCGGTTTTAACTAGAACCGTAACCGACCGGCCGGCCGGTTCGCGGTTCAACCGGTTGAACCGGCCGGTCCGGTCCAGTCCGGTTTTAAAAGCATTGGCTGTAAACATAAATTCTAGCACAAAAATTTCATTTAAAAAAAAATAGTAGTTAAATATAAATTGTGATTGCAATTTGAAAAACGAAGCCACAAAAAAGCTATCTCAAATGAAGCTTTAATATCGTATATTAATTTTATTTTGTTTGTATGTGCGGTTGACCTAAAATTTAAATGAATAATTTAACCTTGATTTGACTATATTATCATATTTGCTAATATAAATAGTCCAATAGCCAAGACAACAATAATTGGTCACTACACTCTCATATTTGTTAATAAATTAGATAATTGACAACATAAATTAAGAACTCTCATTCTAAAACAAAATTATTAATTAATGTATTATTAGTTAAAAAATAATTTAAAATAAAACAGAATTTACATACATACCACTATAAGATATCTCAAATTACATTCTAACACCTAAAAATTGGTATTTACAACATAAAACTTTATTCTGAAATCTCTGTTCTGAAAAGGTGAAGAGAATGATAGAGAAGCAGCTGAAAAAGCCAGAGAATAACAGAGATATTTGTTCTTTCTCTGTATTCTGAAACGAATCTTTAATCTATTCTCTTTGTTCCTCCATTTTTCTTCCTCTTTTTTATCTCTGGAGAAATTATTCTGTACGGAGGTCAGACGTAACTCTATATCCAGAGGCAAATCGGGTGCAGCCACGTCAGCGGTACCAAGCCGCGGTATACAACGAAGGGGTGACGTGACGTATTTTGATTGGTCTCTAGACGGCGTTCGACGTCCGCTCATAATAATTAATCCTCTCTCTGATAGGAGAAAGATGTCAACATTTGCGATTATAAATTTATAGATTTTGTTACACATGTAGGTATTTTGACTCGAATTCGAAGGTACCCAATCTGGTTTACAGTTAGTTTTTCGAGCGAGTGTGGTTATTTGTTAATCTTCTGCGTTCGTTCGTTACTTCCATTTTTTAGTTGGTGATGTGTTATATGATAGTTCCGTCATCAATTAATAAAATATTTGAGAGATGACTTTATTTTTTGGCCGTTGTTGTTACGTTTTGCCAGTGAAACACAATACTTGAATTATGACTGGATATGGAGCTTCGTTTGTGCTGATGTATGACGGTGAATTATCGTTGGATGCCGATTTTGCACCGACATATATTAGGGGCATGATTTATGTAAGGCCCCAAGATCAAATGTTAGAAGAATTTCTTATTTTAATCTTTTCATTAACTAACTAGAGTTTCTATGAATCTATCAATATAAATCAATCTAGCGAAAACAATTAAAAATTATATACATCAAAGTATATATTCACTTGTCAAAATTCATATATAATAACCAATAGTTCAATCCAATCATTCATTAGTCTATCTTTTAGCTCTTGACTATAACAGAATAAAAAAATAAATGTATAACAAAATAGGACCTGAATCTTAGATTTGACTTTTGAGATAGATGTATGAACTTCTTCATGTTGTTAGATCAAGCTCCAATTTATGTATCATATATGATCGACTTGCTAGTTTAGTATGTGGTTACCGAGAAAATTTTACTGATGCTACACATTGTCACTTTTTACATCACTTGAAAGAAAATTTTAAGAAAGCCGTGCAATATATGGGCATTGCTGATGTAGAATTTATGTGCCAGAAGATGTACATAATAGGGAACACTGATGACCTAAGGGCATTTGATAGGTGCATGGTGGATCTAATCAAGGTGAATGCTGAGATTCACCAATAGATTTCAGAACAAAATGTCACCCGTTGGGCTCTAACCCACGATGGTGGACTCCTACCTTGATCTTACATAGATAAATTTTGGAGGCACATCAAGGTGTACATTTTATTCATTCTTGGATGCCACCTTCTACTAGAAACTTTGGGTTTAGAGGTTCATTTGCAACATATGTCCTTCATGGAGGAAATTATAAGTTTTAGGACAAACTCACAAGGTGCAGCATTAACCCACTTATAATAGAGCTGGCTAAGGTTGTTAGGCCCAAAAGGGACAACATAGCATGATGTATTCATTTATTACATGTTTGGGCATGGGAGCATATTCATGTTGGCATAACGTTACTTTATGTGTCATACCCTGTTTAGTTTGACTGTTTGAGTGTATGATTCAGGTAATGCTCATGATTTTTTCTCTTCCTCAAGGTAATTTTTTAGTCTATATGTGTTATATGTGGCGACTTTTAATTTCTTTATAGTTGGAATGAGGAATGCTTATGACAGCTACCTATTGGAGATATCTTTACTTATAGAGATGAGCTTTACGATATGCTTGATAGCCAAGTAAGCTATGCAAACTCATTAAAGTTTTTCTACTTCATTTTAGTTAGGTGGCATAGCATTCACCATTTTACTTCTCTAATAACAATGCAGATGAATGGGAGCCATATACAAAAGAGATTCGTGCTTAAGTCACTCATATTTTCCTTCTAAGTGAGGAGATATGGTTATCCAGAGTTCCACTGATCAGTTGGAAGATAGTAGAATGACACCTTCTAGATATAATCCTACGACAGTTCTGGTACTACCCTTCTCATGACCACAACTTTGTTAGAGTTGATGGCCGTGGAAGGAAAGATATAGATTGGGTGTTATACCACCAGACATACATTATCTTGTGGGAGAGCATATATTATTGCATGAGTTATATGTGGTCCTAGTTACGACCTTACATTAAAGTACTACTTGAAGTGGTCTAGATCCTGGGCTACACTCTATATATTGAAGGCACCTGTGGACTCTCCTACTACCTACTATACTAGAGGTCCCCTAGAGCGTCATTTGGTACATATAGCTATCCATAAGTATTTAAACTTACACTTTCCACATAAAGTAATTATTTTGCAAATTCTTGCAGCATGATTTCTTTCTTTATGTGGAGAGGACCTTACTGTTATACTTTAAAACCCCTTAAGTAAAAGTAAGCATGCTCATCCTAGAAAAATCCTGGGATAGGTGACCTCCTGGGAAGCTACAACAACTGAACAAAACCTTGAGGCCCTTAGGTCAAAGTGAATAATATCTTGATAGTTAAGAATTTGAGCTGTTATACATACTTTGAGGGGACACTAAGGATACATATAAATGCTACATTGCTAATTATAAAGCAGAAAGGTCCTATAAATACACAACCATAATAATTACAAAAAAGAAATAAACAACATATAAATTGACAAAATAAAAGAATAATTATTTTCATAACACAATTAATTTCTGCATATGCATACTTTAATAACAAATTTTGAAAAACTTACTATACAAAAACCCCATAATAATATTCCTTAGGAGAAATAAAGCTCATTTTCATTTAAGTTGCTCGTATAGTACAACGACGTTATCTAAAAGACACATAAAACAACAAAAAAAATAGTCAAAAGTTTAATAGCACCAAATTAAGAAACCCATTAAGTTAACTCAACATCATCACAATAACACCACATTACAAATTTCTTATCAACATGTGTAGGTGAGCTTGAAGTTGTGTCTGAGTTGAACAACATTTAAAGTGGTACTTGAATTTCTCCTGTAACTACCAAACAATACACCGTCTCAGACCAAACCTTACAAAAATAAACCAACACTAATTATCTTCACTTGACAATTTCCTAATACACTCTTGAAGTTGGCTTTGTGTTGGACAATAAGCAAAGTATAACTCAAATTCATATTGTAGATCTTTCCAGTAAGCCATATTTAGAAACTTCCTCCTCTTACATTTTGGCAAACGCTTCTTCATCCGCTCATTGTAGAGACCTAGGATAAACGCTTCCTTACCTTGTCACAACCCGACCCGATCCGGGACGGATCCCGCTCGCACCGGGCCGCGACACGGAAACGAAACGGAATGAACTGACCAGGATCTAGTTTTGGAATTGGTTCCGGAACTGAATCTTCCAAATTATTCAAATCAACAGACAAACAAACACAGAGCTACTATTAATCGTCAAACACAGCGGAACAAATATCTATCTTTCTTTTCCTCAAAACAATCATCTACAGATACAGTACATGGCTTTTGAACAGAAAGAAAGACAGAACAGAAAAGCCATGACTGTACAAAAATCAAAAGGTACAAACAATACATATACTGATCAGAACTCAGAAATCTACTCCTGGACTTCCTTCCCTTTCCCAAAACCTGAAAACCACCAGAAAACAAGAGTGAGCTCAACAGCTCAGCAAAGCAACAACCCTCCAATCAAAACTCTCATAATCCAAAACCAAACTCATCAGACAGAAATTCGATCAGAAATCGGAACAGAATCAGACAAATATCCAAATCGGAACTTATCAGAACGAAACAGAACAGAATCAAATCAGAACTTATACGGACAGATCAAATCAAACAGAACTGAACTGAACAGATATCAAATCATACGGAACTGTACGGAAACAGAAGTCGTATCAAATCAGAAACAGAACAGATCAGACATATCACATTAACAGAATCAGAAATCAGAATTTCAGATCATATCGTATCAGAATCATAATTGCTTACAAAACAGATACGGAAAGCAGAATCAGATCACATCAGATATCAGAGATCAGATATATATTTAATAGCTAAATTCCCTGACACTGACTGAATCTCTTTGGATTCAGGCCCCTTATAACTCCCTTTGTGCTCACGGCACCAGAACAGATGTGCTTACAGCACCAGAACAGATGTGCTTATAGCACCAGAACAGAATTCATCGGATCCGGAACAGAACAGATATCAGATTTCAGATTGAGCTCATTTCAGATTTCCCTGACACTTACTGAATCTCATAGGATCCAGGCCCCTTATTACTCCCTTTTTATAGCTTATACAGATAGCATTTCAATTCAGAAGAAATCCGGGCAAATCAGAAATCAGACAAAAATCGGGCAGCACAACGGCAGTATACGGAATTTACACAATTTTTCCTGCAAATCAAAATTCACCAAATTCGCACAGAATGTAGATAATCACATTTCAGAACATTTATTCTACTGCACAGATAATTTCCAATTTCACAGAAAAATGCAGTCGACTAAAAACACCGCCGAATCAAAAATACCCGGACAAAAATCTTCGGAAAATAACCAAAATGTGCACACCCGGCACGTCAACAATATACAGAAAGTTACGCGGTAAAAACTGAACCAATCAAAAGATACGGACGAAAATCATTAACGGAAACGAAATCCGGACAGAAAATACCGCCAAACACGACGGTTCTGAAAATTGAGAAAGGCGGAATGTGCCTTACCTTGCGTACAGCAATATCTCGAACAGTCTCCTCGGACGAAAACGGCTCCGCGTCGTCCGAAAATCAACTTTTGCACAAAAGTCCACGACTTTCTCTCTCCTCGGCTGATATTTTCGTTTTTAATGATTTTCTCTCTCCTCCAAACGACTTGAAATCAGCTTTAAAGTCTTCAGATCAGCCCGGCCGATCGCCAGATCGTCCCAGGACGATCAGACCAAATTGGATCGTCCTGGACGGTTCCCAGAACTATTCTTAGGCCGATATTTTCTACAGTGCCGATCGGCCTGGACGATGCCCTCAATCGGCCTGGACGATATGTACAGAAAATCACCTGGAGCAAATCTGGGCACATTCTGGAGCAGAATTTCCACTGATTGTCCCAGGACGATCCAGATTGTCCTGGACGATCCTGGAGCAGATTTTTGATATTACAATCTCCCCAACTTCAGAAAAATGTCGTCCTCGACATTATCCAATCCAAACTCAGTCAAAACAAGTACGGGTACGACCGTCTCATGTCAGACTCCTTCTCCCAAGTCGCTTCTCGTGCAGTCCGGTGCTTCCACTGGACTTTAACCATCAGAATCTCTTTATTTCTTAACTTTCGGACGTCGTACGCTAAAATTAACTCTGGCTCTTCCTTGTACGCCAGATTTTCCTGAATCTCAACCTCATCAGCTGATACCTTCTTCCCAGAGTCTGAAACCCACTTCCTCAGAGTGGAGACGTGAAACACATTGTGCACGTCAGGCATCGAATCAGAAAGCAACAGTCGGTAAGCAGATTTTCCAATCCTTTCCAAAATCTCAAACGGTCCAACATACCTTGGACTCAGCTTACTCACCTGACCAAATCTGCTCACACCCTTCATCGGACTGACTTTGACATACACAAAGTCACCAACTTGAAACTCAACAAACATGTGTTTCTGATTATAATACTTCTGCTGTCGATCTTGAGCCGCTTTCAATCTTTCTTTTATCAAACTGATCTTCTTAACAGTTTCCTCAACAAATGTGGCACCCAGTTCCTGTCTATCTCCGATCTCAGTCAGAGTCAAAGGAGTACGGCACTTCCTGCCATACAGAGCCTCGTACGGTGCCATACCAATACTGGACTGAAAACTGTTGTTATAAGCAAACTCAATCAGCGGAATATGATCTTCCCAGCTTCCGCCAAAGTCCAGAACACAAAGTCTCAACAGATCTTCCAGCACCTGAATGGTCCTCTCAGACTGTCCATCGGTCTGAGGATGAAATGCAGTTTCATACCCAAGCCTTGCTGAATACCTTTCCAAAGTCTGGAAGTAAACCATCCATCTCGATCTGAAACAATCACTCGAGGCACACCGTGCAATCTGACTATTTCCTTCAGATAAATCTGTGCCAAACGATCCACCGGATCGGTCTGTCTGATAGGAAGAAAATGGGCTGACTTCGTCAATCGATCTACAACTACCCAAATGGCGTCATGCCCTTGTCTAGATCGAGGAAAACCCATCGCAAAGTCCATCGTTACCTCCTCCCACTTCCACTCAGGGATAGGCAACGACTGCAACAGTCCACCTGGTCGCTGATGCTCTGCCTTCACCAACTGACAGGCTTCGCATCTCGACACAAACTCTGCCACATCCTTCTTCATTCCAGGCCACCAGAACAAAAGCTTCATATCAGCATACATCTTACCACTGCCTGGATGAACAGTGTAGCCTGAATGATGAGATTCATACAGTCTCCTGCCTCAAATTCCCAAACACAGGTACCCACAACCTGTTCTTACAGAAAATAGCACCAGAAACAGAAATTCGAAGTTCAGGAGTCTTACCAGATCCAATCTGAGCAATCAACTTCGAATAATCAGAATCTGACTTCTGGGCTTCCTGAATCCGTGCTTCCAAAGTAGACTGAATGTTCATCTGAGCCAAATCCAAATCACTGGAGGAAATAACCTCCAACTGCAATCGCTCTATATCTCGAATCAGGAAATCATCAAAAGTAAGCTGCAAACCTGATAAGCCAGAAGACTTCCTGCTCAGAGCATCCGCTACCACATTCGCCTTCCCAGGCTGGTACTGAATAGTCAAATCATAATCCTTGATCAACTCGAGCCATCTTCTCTGTCTCAAATTCAGATCCTTCTGAGTGAAAATATACTTCAGGCTCTTATGATCAGTGAAAATCTCACATCTGACGCCATACAGATAATGACGTCAAATCTTCAAAGCAAAGACAACAGCAGCTAACTCCAAATCATGCGTCGGGTAATTCTTCTCATGTGGTTTCAACTGTCTAGAAGCATAAGCAATTACCCTTCCATGCTGCATCAGTACACAACCCAAACCTTTCAGTGAAGCATCACTGAACACCTGAAATCCTTCCGTACCTGACGGAAGTGCTAACACTGGAGCTGAAGTCAAACAGTCCTTCAATCTCTGAAAACTAGCTTCACACTCCGGTGTCCAAACAAAAGGTACTGACTTCTGAGTCAGTCTCGTCAGAGGCGTCGAAATCTGTGAAAATCCCTTCAAAAATTTCCTGTAATACCCGGCCATGCCCAAGAAACTACGTACCTCAAATACCGTAGTCGGCCTTGGCCAATCAGCAACCGCCTGAATCTTCTGGGGATCTACAGAAATGCCTTCTCCGCTAATCACATGCCCCAGAAAAGAAATACTCTTCAGCCAGAATTCACACTTGGAGAACTTGGCAAACAGCTGATGTTGCCTCAGAGTCTCCAACACAATCCTCAAGTGTCTGGCATGATCATCCTCAGAAGCAGAATATACCAGAATATCGTCGATGAAGACGATCACAAACTGATCCAAAAATTCCCCGAATACTCGGTTCATCAGGTCCATAAAAATAGCAGGCGCATTGGTTACCCCAAAAGGCATAACCAAAAACTCATAGTGCCCATACCGAGTACTGAAAGCAGTCTTCACCACATCAGCTTCCTTCACTTTTACCTGATAGTATCCGGATCGCAAATCAATCTTCAAAAATACAGAAGATCCGGAAAGCTGATCGAACAAGTCATCAATCCGAGGCAAAGGATACTTGTTCTTGATCGTGACCTTGTTCAAATCTCTGTAATCAATACACATACGGAGTGTCCCGTCCTTCTTCTTCACAAACAAAACAGGTGCTCCCCAGGGCGAAACACTAGGACGAACAAAGCCTCTGTCAACCAACTCCTGAAGTTGAACTTTCAACTCAGAAAGTTCTTTCGGTGCCATTCTGTACGGAGCTTTTGATATAGGAGCTGTACCCGGAAAACATCGATAGAGAATTTCACCTCTATCTGGAGGTAAACCAACCAACTCCTCAGGAAAAACATCAGCAAACTCCCGTACCACTGGGATCTCAGAAACAGAACCAACCACCAGGTTCAGATCCCGCACCGAAGCCAAAAACACTGGGCATCCTTTCTTCCACATCCTGCTCACCTCTAAAACAGAAATCAGACTGGAGAGAATACCTCGTAATCCCTGGAATACAACTCTCTCTCCGGCCACAAGCAAACTCACTTGCTTCTTCAGACAGTCAATCTGAGCCTCATACCGACTCAGCCAATCCATGCCCAAAATCACATCATACGAAGAAATCGGCAACAAAATCAGACTAGATCTCCACTTCTTGCCAACAATATTAATCTCACATAAACAAAATTTCCGAGCAATCAAATTACTTCCAGCCGGTAATATCACAGAAAGAGAAACCGACAAAGAAAACGAATCCAAATGCAAAAGCTCAAAACAGTGCTCGGACATAAAAGAGTGACTAGCTCCAGAGTCAAACAAAACACGACAGGGCTGATCAGAAATGTAAATCGTACCTGTCACAACATCCGGAGCATCACGAGCCTCCTGCTGACTCAGGCTGTAAACTCGTGGCTGAACTGGAGCAGGAGCTGAAGCAACAGAACTACTCTGCTCCCTCTGAACTGTAGGTGGTCTCCGTGGTCCAGAACTAGTACCACCACCTCTACCAGAAAATCCCTCAGGGCGAGGAGGAACAGTCCTCGGTCTTCCTGCTGAACTGACAGGTCTGACAGAACCCTTAGATCGGAACTCAGAACGCCGATCAGATCCAGCCTGTGGACACTCTGCAATCCTATGTCCCGGCTGACCACATCTGAAACAAAGACCAGCCATCCTGTAGCACTGGCCATGGTGTCGCCGTCCACAACTCTGGCACACAGGTGCCATACTGACAGATCCAGAACTCGTCGTACTGGTAGCAGTACCAGACGACCCTCCACTCCTCCTAGAATCAACAGATCCAGAACCAGTCACAAATCTCCTCTTTCCAGAGGAACCACTACCAGAAGCCTCACCTCCAAATCTCTTCCTACTCGCAATCCACCGCTGCTGAGTAGCCATCAGATCATTCTCAATCAGACGAGCCCGCTCCACAAGCTCAGAGAAATCAGAAATATGAAAAGGTACCAGGGGCTGTCTCAAACTATCCCGTAATCCCCTCAAAAATCTGTAGCACCTCTCAGCAGAAGTGCTAACCAGCTGCGGGGCGTACCTGGCTAATGCAGTAAACTCAGCCTCGTACTGCATCATCGTCTTGCTCCCCTGAACAAGTCTCAGAAAACTCTCCTGCATCTGCTGTCGTGCAGAAGGGGGGACAAACCAATCTCGAAATACCTCAGTGAACTCTTCCCAGGTAATCAAAGAGTTCAGCCTACCCTGAAATCTGGCTGCCTGCTGGCCTTCCCACCAGTGCTCAGCCTCTCCATCCAACAGAAAAATAGCCAACGGAACCTTCCTGTCTGACGGACACTGCATTCCGTCGAAGGTCTTCTCCAATCTCCTCAGCCACTCCTCGGCTGCTCTGGGCTCAACAGCGCCCTCAAATCTCGGAGGTTTCAACCTCAAAAACATCTGTAGGTGTCTATCAATGTCATCAGATCTGACAGTAACAGCTCTGCTCTGAGTCTCGCTCATCATCTGAGCAACAAGCGTAGCAAACTGGGACAATGTATCTGCACCGGCCACTGGGGCTATACTCCCCACTGGTGCTGCCTGACTGGGACTCTGCCCGTCTGTCATGTCTGGGTCTGGCTGATCCATACAGAAAATCCAAAATCCGGAAAACTATCACAAAAACAACACAAAAACAACACAATAAAAAGCCAAACGACCCAAAACTACCCCAAGACAAACTCACTGATCACTTCCTATAGCTCTGTCTGACAATCCAACCAATTTCCAAAACCAGCGCTCTGATACCACTAAAAGCTTGTCACAACCCGACCCGATCCGGGACGGATCCCGCTCGCATCGGGCCGCGACACGGAAACGAAACGGAACGAACTGACCAGGATCTAGTTTTGGAATTGGTTCCGGAACTGAATCTTCCAAATTATTCAAATCAACAGACAAACAAACACAGAGCTACTATTAATCGTCAAACACAGCGGAACAAATATCTATCTTTCTTTTCCTCAAAACAATCATTTACAGATACAGTACATGGCTTTTGAACAGAAAGAAAGACAGAACAGAAAAGCCATGACTGTACAAAAATCAAAAGGTACAAACAATACCTATACTGATCAGAACTCAGAAATCTACTCCTGGACTTCCTTCCCTTTCCCAAAACCTGAAAACCACCAGAAAACAAGAGTGAGCTCAACAGCTCAGCAAAACAACAACCCTCCAATCAAAACTCTCAGAATCCAAAACCAAACTCATTAGACAGAAATCCGATCAGAAATCGGAACAGAATCAGACAAATATCCAAATCAGAACTTATCAGAACGAAACAGAACAGAATCAAATCAGAACTTATATGGACAGATCAAATCAAACAGAACTGAACTGAACAGATATCAAATCATACGGAACTGTACGGAAACAGAAGTCGTATCAAATCAGAAACAGAACAGATCAGACATATCACATTAACAGAATCAGAAATCAAAATTTCAGATCATATCGTATCAGAATCATAATTGCTTACAAAACAGATACGGAAAGCAGAATCAGATCACATCAGATATCAGATATCAGATATATATTTAATAGCTAAATTCACTGATACTGACTGAATCTCTTTGGATTCAGGCCCGTTATAACTCCCTTTGTGCTCAGGGCACCAGAACAGATGTGCTTACAGCACCAGAACAGATGTGCTTATAGTACCAGAACAGAATTCATCGGATCCGAAACAGAACAGATATCAGATTTCAGATTGAGCTCATTTCAGATTTCCCTGACACTTACTGAATCTCATAGGATCCAGGCCCCTTATAACTCCCTTTTTATAGCTTATACAGATAGCATTTCAATTCAGAAGAAATCCGGGCAAATCAGAAATCAGACAAAAATCGGGCAGCACAACGGCAGTATACGGAATTTACACAATTTTTCCTGCAAATCAAAATTCACCAAATTCGCACAGAATGTAGATAATCACATTTCAGAACATTTATTCTACTGCACAGATAATTTCCAATTTCACAGAAAAATGCAGTCGACTAAAAACACCGCCGAATCAAAAATACCCGGACAAAAATCTTCGGAAAATAACCAAAATGTGCACACCCGGCACGTCAACAATATACAGAAAGTTACGCGGTAAAAACTGAACCAATCAAAAGATACGGACGAAAATCATTAACGGAAACGAAATCCGGACATAAAATACCGCCAAACACGACGGTTCTGAAAATTGAGAAAGGCGGAATGTGCCTTACCTTGCGTACAGCAATATCTCGAACAGTCTCCTCGGACGAAAACGGCTCCGCGTCGTCCGAAAATCAACTTTTGCACAAAAGTCCACGACTTTCTCTCTCCTCGGCTGATATTTTCATTTTTAATGATTTTCTCTCCTCCAAACGACTTGAAATCAGCTTTAAAGTCTTCAGATCGGCCCGGCCGATCGCCAGATCGTCCCAGGACGATCAGACCAAATTGGATCGTCCTGGACGGTTCCCAGAACTATTCTCAGGCCGATATTTTCTACAGTGCCGATCGGCTTGGACGATGCGCTCAATCGGCCTGGACGATATGTACAGAAAATCACCTGGAGCAAATCTGGGCACATTCTGGAGCAGAATTTCCACTGATCGTCCCAGGACGATCCAGATCGTCCTGGACGATCCTGGAGCAGATTTTTGATATTACATACCTAACCTCCAAAGGACGATAAAGAATGAGATATTCACCATCAGCCTTTGACTGTTAGCATCAGACAAAATCCCACCTTCTATTTCCCATCGGACAACATAATAACACATCTAAAGAAAATGCAAACTGACGAGGTGATCATCACGCTCAAAAAAATTTTCCATCCACATACTTCTAACACATAAAATTTAATAAATTTTCATCTATGTTGCACTACATTTTCATCACTTCAGCATGTAGATATCATAGTATACGATCAATGTCTTCGTTCTACACATGTATGTAACATTTGAATATCTCATTTGCCCTTGCCTTCTGTTGTAGAGGATTGTCCATACAACATGCCATACAATCATGCAGTCATTGGCTAGTAATATGAAACAATTGTTTGGTGGGAATACCACGAGGCTTCTCGTTATCCAGTGAATGCATTTTGTAAAAAAATAAATAAACAAACTAGACACTAAAATGACAGAGCTCTCAAGCAAAACTAGCCTATTTGCATAAGCTTCACACAATCTTGAATCTCAAATGGAACACAACACTCTTATATAACATAACTTTCATGGGCAACACATTCAAAGGCCAACATTCAATTTGATTCATCAAAACAACTTATGTCGCACTGCAAATGTATGATACACTAATAGAGTTAAGCATGTGACATGCCAATA
The DNA here is from genome assembly GCA_022539455.1 of Dendrobium nobile. Lineage (NCBI taxonomy): Eukaryota > Viridiplantae > Streptophyta > Magnoliopsida > Asparagales > Orchidaceae > Dendrobium > Dendrobium nobile. The sequence goes on along the minus strand of CM039722.1, from coordinate 58,573,199 downwards.
TTATTGTACTGTCATAGCTGCACAGATGACCTATAGGGATAGAATCTTGACAACATTAAAATCACATCGATACTTCCAAATTATAATCTGACATTGCCAGCAGTATCCAAAGTAAGATCCCTATCATTGAAGGTACACTAATAAAATTTCCTTCATACAATATAAGAAATCCAATGTTATAATAACTATATATCTATCAAAATTAATATTTAACTTATTATTCAAATATCAAGTCACTTTTAAATATTTTAATAAAACCTAATTCATTCTCCTACATAACTTCACCTATTGTAGATAGAAAAAAACCCGGTCCAGTTCGCACAAAACAAAAAGTCTTGACACTGATATAACAGCACAAGATGTCCATTTATTGCCTTCTTGAGTAAACTTCACCTAATTCCAACTCCAATGGAACGGCAAATACTTGTTTGCCATTCTTGTTTTGCTCCAACCGACCGTCATTTTTGACGCCATTTGATTGGAGACGAACAGTCACGACATTAATATTGGCGTTGCACTGTTCATTTTCACTATTTTTTTGTCTCTACCGAACTTGCCGAAGAAACGCGCGAAGGACTGTTACGGGTAAAATGGCATTCCATTGGAGTTGAATCACGACATTTTTTAATTTCACCGCATTTAGGAGTGAAAAATGAGATTTTCGGTTGTAGATTCCCCAAAAGGCTGGCTAAATTTGCAAAATTTGCCATCTTTTGCCTCCTAAGTCCAAGAATTGAAGATGGACAGCAGCGGGATGAGCTGGTTTCATTGCCAATTGAGGCAGATCAGTGGTGATATGCAAATTAGCTTACCCTAAAATCATTTTTCCCTTGAAAATCCACCAACCAATAACCAGAGAAACACAAGGGAAAACAAATCAAGCCCGTTCCGTTGAAATCTGAAGCACTAGAATCCTCGCAAAACAAACATAAACTTGCAGAAGAAGAAAAGAATCGCAGCAAGGAGATCAGAGAGTCCTCTCGGGCGTGGAGGATGAGAAAAAGTAGAGGGAACCCTCCACAACCTCACAGAGAAACCTCCGGCGGGGTCGACGGTGGTGATTTCAGGCAGCGATGGGAAGCCGGAGAGGGACGAGCTCTCGCCCGCCTGGGATTATGCTTTATATATGTAAATATAAATTTTCGGATGTTAGATGTGACATTTAAGATGCCCAAATAGCTAAAAATATCATCAAAATTCAAACTTTTCCTCCCACAAATTTTAAATTACAGATCAAATAGCCAAATAGTTTATCAGAATATAACAAATTTAACGACTGTAAAGCCCTCTCAAGGTTTATTAAACCGAGATTTACTAAATTCTATTTGAGAAACATCGAGAGAGAAGATAACAAAAGCATAATTAATGTTTCTTCAACAAACCCTCAGCCAGCTTCAGGTAATCCCCAAACCCGCCGTCCGATCCTCCGCCGCCGCCGCCGCCGCCTACATGACCAGAATGACCAGCTGAAGAAGAGTGCGTTGTGGTTGAATTTATAGCTGATGAATGCGATGAAGACGAACTTGAAGAAGAATGGGAATAGTGGTATTGGTGAAGATAACCCTCTGCCTTATGCACATACTTTCCATAGCTCTTCTCATCAAACTTTCCATAGTGAGAAGCTGCGCTAAGAAGATCCTCCGCAGCCTCGGCCAGCTTCGCCTTGTCTAACTCTGTGGATTCATGGCGGAGAGCCGATTTGGCTGCGTTGGCGACCACCTTGGCGCTCGATAGGAGCTGGGAAGTGGAAGGCTGTGGGTGCAAGGAGGGCTTTGTGTGCTCAGGATGAGAATCCATGAAGAAGAAGAAATGATGAAACCTGAAGGTCTTGGATTCGTCTTCTGATTGTATATAAAGATGTGATTTTTAAGATCCAAGGAAGCGTTAATCTACTCTGTTTCCGCGGTGGCTAACGCGTAGCTTTCGTTGGCTGCTTTCTTATTTTCCTTCTTCCTTTTTCTGCTGTCGACAGCAATAAACGTGTGGCGCATTATTGGCCACGACCGACATTGCGGAACCTCATCTTTTAAGAATTAGGTTATATTTTCTGTTAATTAAAATTATATAAGAATGTTATGATACAATTTACATAATGATTGTAAAATAAATATTTAAAATTATAAATTAAATTTTGAAAATAGAAGTGTTATATGCTAGAAGATTCATGACAATAAAGAAAGTTTAATGTTTTAGCTTTGCATGAGAATTGACTATATAAGTTTGTAATAGGAACTTTATTTGGTCCGGTCACAGAACGTAGCTCTACGTTCAGAAGCCAGTAGAATCGTGACACGCGTTCTCACTATTTACCGGACGCCCCGACAACCCGGCCCGGAACGGACCCAGGATGGCTCGATATTTTTTGATTTTGCTAGGTATTGCTCGGTATTACTCGGCATTGCTAGGTATTGATCGATTTTACTTGGCAATAACCAATGCCGAGCAAATACCGAGCAATACCGAGCAAATACCGAGTTGTACCGAGTTTTTCGGTATTTGCTCGGTATTGGTCTTCACAGAGCGGTATTTCTCATTATTGCCATCAATACCGAGCAAATACCGAGTAATACCTCACAATACGCGAACATAGCATTCCCGGGTTCCGGTCCGGGTCAAGTCGTCGGGCCGCACGGTAGAGAATAAGAGCACATGACGACATGTTATTGGCGACCGAACGTAGCCCTACGTCCGGCCAGAGGACGTAATAATTGTTCTTGTAATAGACGTAGAATTTTCACACGAGAAATTCGAAAAGGTAAAAAATAGTAAGTCTGACTCAATTGAAATGATTTCATTAATATTATGATATATATCATAAGCTATAAATAATATACTTGGATAAGGTAATTTTATAATGTATTATATATGAATTATGGGGGATATATTTAAGAGAGGGGGGGGGGGGGGGGTGTGCATATTCTATGGTGGAAGTTTAAAAAGTCCTTAAGGTATGAGTTATTTGAAGATATTGTAATATGATTTGTTTATTTATTCTCTTTTGAGAAATGAGACTAAAGACCGATGAGTCCAACATAATTCTTTGTGTTGATATCAAGAGTCAATTGGTGGCAATTGGCAATAAAACTAATATTATAATGGATGATATAAATGAGGGATATTTTAATTATAATAATGCCTAAGATTGTCCTTTTAATGTTTTAATTGAGTTTGCCCACTAATCTTGACTTTATTCAAAACTAACAATCCACTTAATGACAAGAGGATTTCCCTATTATAAGGATGTTGAGGATTTTGACATGAATGATTTTCTGAGGCTGTAATAAGGGTTGATCCTAACCCATACTAACTTTTCACATGTGATGCCAAATTATTGTGAGTTAGAATATTCATTATGATAGAATGAGAGAATATAATATTTTAGATTTGTATGAAGATTCAACACATATAGATTAAAAAAAATTGCATGAGACTAAAATTTTTATATGAAAATCCAATGGTAAAAAGAACTGGGATTTAAAAAGATTATACAAATATATATTGTAGTTTTTTTTTAAATGGGTGCAACACGAGGATTTCCCAGGAGGTCACCCATACTAGTACTATTCTCGCCAAACACGCTTAACTGCGTAGTTCTAATGGGATTCAGTGCGCTAGTGCTGATATGATTGCACCCACTAATGCATATTACAGGTTATTAATGATATTCATCTTCATAATTGGGGAAGGGATTTATATAATATATTAGACGAATACTATGGAAGATGAATTCCATGGTGGAAGTTAGATGAAGGAGATCATATACAAAGAATTTTAGTATAAATCTTGGTATTCACATGGGAGTCATGGTTAGCATCTATGACAAGCATCGGCTTTATCGTGTGAATCGATGTTATTGGTGATATTGGGTGATGAAATTGAGGGGCGTTAGTGTTTGTTTTGATAACATGTATTAATCTTTATAGTGATGGCATGCGTCAATTTTATTGTTATGATGAGAGATGAAGTTGTTGGGCATTGGACTTATAATTGATTATGTATATCAATGTTGTTGGCAATGACAAGCATTAATATTTATGTCAGTGACATGCATCAATCTTATAGGTAATGACGCACATTGATGATATTGATAATGATAGGCATTGAAGTTGATGTTTGTTGACATTTGTGTCAATGGCATGCATCGACTTTATCGATGATGGTGTGTATCAATATTGTTGGCAATGGAGAGTGATAAAGTCAAGGAGTGTTAATGTTTGTGTCAATGATGTGCATCAACTTTATAGGTGATGGCATGTCTTTACATTATTGGCAACAACTGTTAGCAAAGTAAATGGGCATTGGAATTTATAACGAAGACGTGCATCAATCATATAGGCAATAATATATGTCAACATTGTTGGCAGTAGTAGATGGTGAGATTATTAACAAAGCAAGCAACAACGTCAATGAGCATCAATATTTTGTTGAAGATATACATCAATCTTATAAGTGATGGCAAGAGTTAATATTATTGGCTACATCAGACAATAAAGTTGACAGGTGTTACTACTTTTGTCAATGACATGTGTCAGACTTATAGGTGTGGGAGTGCATTGATGTTGCTTGTGATGGCGTACATCATCTTTATAATAGGTGATGGCATGCATCAATATTATTGGCTGTGGTAGGCAATTAGTCAGTGGGCATTTATATTTGTGTTGACAATGTGAATCATTTTGGTGATGTCGAGCGTCGATGTTGTTGGTGATAGTGGGCATTGAAGTCAATAAGTGTCAGTGGATGGGAAATACAATCTCATAATGGCAATTTGTTGTAATATCAGTTCTGCTCCAGGTTCGTCCGGGACGAAGTTGGATCGTCCGGGACGATCGGTACAGGTTGTGCAGAAAATCAGTTTTGGTTGTATGATTCGTCGGGACGAAATTTGGATCGTCTGGACGAAAATTCTCCCGAGGACCTGTCGCCGGGGACGATGATGAAAATTTCGTCTGGACGAGGATTTTCCAGAGCACACATCGTCCGGGACGAAGTGCGATCGTCCAGGACGATCTGAGCATTTCTTAAGGGAAATGAGATATTTTGAGGAGAGAGAAAAATTTTAATAAAATATCAGATTTTGATCCGAAGAGAGAGGAAGAAAAAGAGAAAAAGGAAAAGTTGATTTCGGGAAGCCGCGGGTCCGTTTTCGTTCGTCGAGACTGTTGAGGATTTTGCTGTACGCAAGGTAAGGCACATTCCGCCTTTCTCAATTTTCAGAACCGTCGAGTTTGGCGGTGTTTTCTGTCCGGATTTCGTTTCCGTTACCGATTTTCGTCCGTAACTTTTGATTGATTCAGTTTTTACCGCGTAACTTTCTGTATATTGTTGAAGTGCCGAGTGTGCAGTTTTTGGTTATTTTCCGAAGATTTTTGTCCGGGTATTTTTGATTCGGCAGCGTTTTCAGTTGAGTACATTTTTCTGTGAATCCGTAAATTCTCTGTGCAGTAGAATAAATGTTCTTGAATATGATTATCTATGTTCTGTGCGAATTTGGTAAATTTTCTTTGCAGGAAATTTTGTGTAAATTCCGTCTACTGCCGTTGTGCTGCCCGATTTTTGTCTGATTTCTGATTTGCCCGGATTTCTTCTGAATTGAAATGCTATCTGTATGTGCTATAAAAAGGGAGTTATAAGGGGCCTGGATCCTATGAGATTCAGTAAGTGTCAGGGAAATCTGAAATGAGCTCAAATCTGAAAATCTGATATCTGTTCTGTTCCGGATCCGATGAAATCTGTTCTGGTGCTGTAAGCACATCTGTTCTGGTGCCGTGAGCACAAAGGGAGTTATAAGGGGCCTGAATCCAAAGAGATTCAGTCAGTGTCAGGGAATTTAGCTATTAAATATATATATCTGATATCTGATATCTAATTTGATCTGACTCTGCTTTCTGTATCCGTTCTGTAAGCGATAATAAGTTCCGTACGATATGATTTGATCTGTCTGATATCTAATTTGATATGATTTCGAATTCAGTATCTGTTCGGTAAGCAATTCTGATTTCTGATTTTGTAAATGTGATATGTCTGATTCTGTCCTGTTTCTAATACGATTTCTGTTCCGTACAACTCTGTATAATTCTGACTCTGTTGATTTATTATGTTCTGTTTGTACTCTGAATCCGTACGACTCTGATTTTGATTTGATATCTGTTCGTATCTGTTCTGATTCTATTCTGTTTCGTTCTGATATGTCCGGTTTGACAATCTGTACGATTCTATTCCGATTTCTGATTTGATTTCTGTCAGATGAGTTTGGTTTTGAATTCTGAAAGTTTTGATTGGAGGTTTGTTGCTTTGCTGAGCTGTTGAGCTCACTCTTATTTTCTGGTGGTTTTCAGGTTCTGGGAAAGGGAAGGAAGTCCAGGAGTAGATTTCTGAGTCTGATTCGTATAGGTATTTGTTGTACCTTTTGATTTTTGTACAGTCATGGCTTTTCTGTTCTGTCTTTCTTTCTGTTCAAAAGCCATGCACTGTATTTGTAGATGATTGTATTTGAGGAAAAGACAAGATAGATGTTTTGTTCCGCTGTATTTGGTGATCTATAGTAGCTCTGTTGTTCTGTGTTTGTCTGGCCGTTTTGAGAATTATTTGGAAGATTCAGTTCCGAAACCAATTCCCAAACCAGATCCTGGTTAGTTTGTTTAGGCTGGTCGCGATCCGGTTTGGGCGGGATCCGTCCCCGTCGAATCGGGTCGTGACAAAGCCTTTTGAGTGGTATCAGAGCACTGGTTTGGAAACTGGTTGGATTGTAAGACAGAGCTATAGGAAGTGATCAGTGAGTCTGTCTAGGGGTAGTTTTGGGTCGTTTGGCTTTTTATTGTGTTGCTTTCGTGTTGTTTTTGTGATAGTTTTCCGGATTTTCTGGATTTTTCTGTATGGATCAGCCAGACCCAGACATGACAGACGGGCAGAGTGCCAGTCAGGCAGCACCAGTGGGGAGTACAGCCCCAGTGGCCGGTGCTGATACACTTGCTCAGTTTGCTACACTTGTTGCTCAGATGATGAGCGAGACTCAGAGCAGAGCTGTTACTGTCAGATCAGAGGATATTGATAGACATTTACAGTTATTTTTGAGGTTGAAACCTCCGAGATTTGAGGGCGCTGTTGAGCCCAAAGCAGCCGAGGAGTGGCTGAGGAGATTGGAAAAGACTTTTGATGGGATGCAGTGTCCAGCGGATAGGAAAGTTCCGTTGGCAGTTTTTCTGTTGGATGGAGAGGCTGAGCACTGGTGGGAAGGCCAGCAGGCGGCCAGATTTCAGGGTAGGCTGAACTCTTTGATCACTTGGGACGAGTTCACTGAGGTATTTCGAGACTGGTTTGTTCCCCCTTCTACACGACAGCAGATGCAGGAGAGTTTTCTGAGACTGGTTCAGGGGAGCAAGACGGTGATGCAGTACGAGGCTGAGTTTACTGCACTAGCCAGGTATGCTCCGCAGCTAGTGAGCATTTCTGCTGAGAGGTGCTACAGATTTCTGAGGGGATTGCGAGATAGTCTGAGGCAGCCCCTGGTGCCTTTTCACATTTCTGATTTCGCTGAGCTTGTGGAGCGAGCTCGTCTGATTGAGAATGATCTGATGGCTACTCAGCAGCGGTGGACTGCGAGTAGGAAGAGATTTGGCGGTGAGGCTTCTGGCAGTGGTTCCTCTGGGAAGAGGAGATTTGTGACTGGTTCTGGATCCGGAGTCAACAGATCTGACTCCAGGAGGAGTGGAGAATCGTCTGGTACTGCTACCAGTACGACGAGTTCAGGATCTGTCAGTGGGGCACCTGTGTGCCAGAGTTGTGGACGGCGACATCATGGCCAGTGCTATAGGATGGCTGGTCTGTGTTTCAGATGTGGTCAGCCTGGACATAGGATTGCAGAGTGTCCACAGGCTGGATTTGATCGACGTTCTGAGTTCCGACCTGAGGGCTCTGTTAGACCTACCGGTTCTGCAGCAGGAAGACCGAGGACTGTTCCTCCTCGCCCTGAGGGATTTTCTGGAAGAGATGGTAGTACTAGTTCTGGACCACGGAGACCACCTACGGTTCAGAGGGAGCAGAGTAGTTCTGTTGCTTCAGCTCCTGCTCCAGTTCAGCCACGAGTTTACAGCCTGAGTCAGCAGGAGGCTCGTGATGCTCCGGATGTTGTGACAGGTACGATTTATATTTCTGATCAGCCCTGTCGTGTTTTGTTTGACTCTGGAGCTAGTCACTCTTTTCTGTCCGAGCGCTGTTTTGAGCTTTTGCGTTTGGATTCTGTTTTGTTGCCGATTTCTCTTTCTGTGATTTTACCGGCTGGAAGTAATTTGATTGCCCGCAAGTTTTGTTTTTGTGAGATTGACATTGCTGGCAAGAAGTGGAAGTCAAGCCTGATTTTGTTACCGATTTCTTCGTATGACGTAATTTTGGGCATGGATTGGCTGAGTCTGTATGAGGCTCAGATTGATTGTCTAAAGAAGCAAGTGAGTTTGCTTGTGGCTGGAGAGAGAGTTGTATTTCAGGGATTACGAGGTGTTCTCTCCAGTCTGATTTCTGCGTTGGAGGTGAGCAAAATGTGGAAGAAGGGTTACCCAGTGTTTTTGGCTTCGGTGCGGGATCTGAACCTGGAGGTTGGTTCTGTTTCTGAGATCCCAGTGGTACGGGAGTTTGCTGATGTTTTTCCTGAGGAGTTGGTTGGTTTACCTCCGGATAGAGAGGTGGAGTTCTCTATCGATGTTTTTCCGGGTACAGCTCCTATATCAAAAGCTCCGTACAGAATGGCACCGAAAGAACTTTCTGAGTTGAAAGTTCAGCTTCAGGAGCTAGTTGACAGAGGTTTTGTCCGTCCTAGTGTTTCGCCTTGGGGAGCACCTGTTTTGTTCGTAAAGAAGAAGGACGGGACACTCCGTATGTGTGTTGATTACAGAGATTTGAACAAGGTCACTATCAAGAATAAGTATCCTTTGCCTCGGATCGACGACTTGTTTGATCAGCTTTCCGGATCTTCAGTATTTTCGAAGATTGATTTGCGATCCGGATACTATCAGGTGAAGGTGAAGGAATCTGATGTGGTGAAGACTGCTTTCAGTACTCGGTACGGGCACTACGAGTTTTTAGTTATGCCTTTTGGGGTAACCAATGCGCCTGCTATTTTCATGGATCTGATGAACCGAGTATTCAGGGAGTTTCTGGATCAGTTCGTGATCGTCTTTATTGATGATATTTTGGTGTATTCTGCTTCTGAGGATGAGCATGCCAGACATTTGAGCATTGTGTTGGAGACCTTGAGGCGGCATCAGCTGTATGCCAAGTTCTCCAAGTGTGAATTCTGGCTGAAGAGTATTTCTTTTCTGGGGCATGTGATTAGCAGAGAAGGCATTTCTGTTGATCCCCAGAAGATTCAGGCGGTTGCTGATTGGCCAAGGCCGACTACGGTATTTGAGGTACGTAGTTTCTTGGGCATGGCCGTGTATTATAGGAAATTTGTGAAGGGATTTTCACAGATTTCGACACCTCTGACGAGACTGACGCAGAAGTCAGTAGCTTTTGTTTGGACACCGGAGTGTGAAGCTAGTTTTCAGAAATTGAAGGACTGTTTGTATTCAGCTCCAGTGTTAGCACTTCCGTCAGGTACGGAAGGTTTTCAGGTCTTCAGTGATGCTTCACTGAAAGGACTGGGATGTGTTCTGATGCAGCGTGGTCAGGTAATTGCTTATGCTTCTAGACAGTTAAAGCCACATGAGAAGAATTACCCGACGCACGATCTGGAGTTAGCTGCTGTAGTATTTGCTTTGAAGATTTGGCGTCATTATCTGTATGGCGTCAGTTGTGAGATCTTTACTGATCATAAGAGCCTGAAGTATATTTTTACTCAGAAGGATCTGAACCTGAGACAGAGAAGATGGCTCGAGTTAATCAAGGACTATGATCTGACTATTCAGTACCAGCCTGGGAAGGCTAATGTGGTAGCGGACGCTTTGAGCAGGAAGTCTTCTGGATTATCAGGTATTCAGCTTACTTCCGATGACTTTCTGATTCGAGATATGGAACGCTTGCAGTTGGAGGTGATTTTCTCCAATGGGTTGGATTTGGCTCAGATGAGTATTCAGTCTAATTTGGAGACAAGGATTCAAGAAGCCCAGAAGTCAGATTCTGATTATTCGAAGTTGATTGCTCAGATTGGATCTGGTAAGACTCCTGAACTTCGAATTTCTGATTCTGGTGCTATTTTCTGCAAGAACAGGTTATGGGTACCTGTATTTGGAGATTTGAGGCAGGAGATTCTGTATGAATCTCATCATTCTGGCTATACTATTCATCCAGGCAGTGGTAAGATGTATGCTGATATGAAGCTATTATTTTGGTGGCCTGGGATGAAGAAGGATGTGGCGGAGTTTGTGTCGAGATGCGAGGCCTGTCAGTTGGTGAAGGCAGAGCATCAGCGACCAGGTGGACTGTTGCAGTCGTTGCCTATCCCTGAGTGGAAGTGGGAGGAGGTGACAATGGATTTTGCGATGGGTTTTCCTCGATCACGGCAAGGACACGATGCCATCTGGGTAGTCGTAGATCGATTGACGAAGTCAGCCCATTTTCTTCCGATCAGACAGACTGATTCAGTAGAGCGCTTGGCACAGGTTTATGTTAAGGAGATTATCAGATTGCACGGTGTGCCTCGCGTGATTGTATCTGATCGAGACGGACGTTTTACTTCCAGACTTTGGAAGGGCATTCAGCAAGGCTTGGGTACTAAACTGCATTTCAGTACAGCTTTTCATCCTCAGACTGATGGACAGTCTGAGAGGACCATTCAGGTATTGGAAGATCTATTGAGACTTTGTGTTTTAGATTTTGGAGGAAGCTGGGAAGATCATATCCCTTTGATTGAGTTTGCTTACAACAATAGCTTCCAATCCAGTATTGGTATGGCACCGTACGAGGCTTTGTATGGCAGGAAGTGCCGGACTCCTTTGACTCTGACGGAGGTCGGAGATAGACAGACTTTGGGTGCCACTTTTGCTGATGAAACTGTTCAGAAAATTAATTTGATTAAAGAAAGATTGAAAGCAGCTCAGGACCGTCAACAGAAGTATTACAATCAGAAGCACAGGTTCGTTGAGTTTCAAGTCGGTGACTTTGTGTATGTCAAAGTCAGCCCGATGAAAGGTGTGAGCAGATTTGGTCAGGTAAGCAAGCTTAGTCCAAGGTATGTTGGACCTTTTGAAATTTTAGAAAGGATTGGGAAAGCGGCTTACAGACTTTTGCTTTCTGATTCGATGCCCGACGTGCATAATGTGTTTCATGTATCCACTTTGAGGAAGTGGGTATCAGACTCTGGTAAGAAGGTATCTGCTGATGAGGTTGAGATTCAGGAGAATCTGGCGTACAAGGAAGAGCCAGAGTTGATTTTGGCATACGACGTCCGAAAACTACGAAGTAAACAGATTCCGATGGTTAAAGTCCAGTGGAAGCACCGTACTGCACGGGAAGCCACTTGGGAGAAGGAGTCTGACATGAGACAGTCGTACCCGTACTTGTTTTGACGGAGGTTGGATTGGATAATGTCGAGGACGACATTTTTTTTTAAGTTGGGGAGATTGTAATATCAGTTCTGCTCCAGGTTCGTCCGGGACGAAGTTGGATCGTCCGGGACGATCGGTACAGGTTGTGCAGAAAATCAGTTTTGGTTGTATGATTCGTCGGGACGAAATTTGGATCGTCTGGACGAAAATTCTCCCGAGGACCTGTCGCCGGGGACGATGATGAAAATTTCGTCTGGACGAGGATTTTCCAGAGCACACATCGTCCGGGACGAAGTGCGATCGTCCAGGACGATCTGAGCATTTCTTAAGGGAAATGAGATATTTTGAGGAGAGAGAAAAATTTTAATAAAATATCAGATTTTGATCCGAAGAGAGAGGAAGAAAAAGAGAAAAAGGAAAAGTTGATTTCGGGAAGCCGCGGGTCCGTTTTCGTTCGTCGAGACTGTTGAGGATTTTGCTGTACGCAAGATAAGGCACATTCCGCCTTTCTCAATTTTCAGAACCGTCGAGTTTGGCGGTGTTTTCTGTCCGGATTTCGTTTCCGTTACCGATTTTCGTCCGTAACTTTTGATTGATTCAGTTTTTACCGCGTAACTTTCTGTATATTGTTGAAGTGCCGAATGTGCAGTTTTTGGTTATTTTCCGAAGATTTTTGTCCGGGTATTTTTGATTCGGCAGCGTTTTCAGTTGAGTACATTTTTCTGTGAATCCGTAAATTCTCTGTGCAGTAGAATAAATGTTCTGGAATATGATTATCTATGTTCTGTGCGAATTTGGTAAATTTTCTTTGCAGGAAATTTTGTGTAAATTCCGTCTACTGCCGTTGTGCTGCCCGATTTTTGTCTGATTTCTGATTTGCCCGGATTTCTTCTGAATTGAAATGCTATCTGTATGTGCTATAAAAAGGGAGTTATAAGGGGCCTGGATCCTATGAGATTCAGTAAGTGTCAGGGAAATCTGAAATGAGCTCAAATCTGAAAATCTGATATCTGTTCTGTTCCGGATCCGATGAAATCTGTTCTGGTGCTGTAAGCACATCTGTTCTGGTGCCGTGAGCACAAAGGGAGTTATAAGGGGCCTGAATCCAAAGAGATTCAGTCAGTGTCAGGGAATTTAGCTATTAAATATATATCTGATATCTGATATCTAATTTGATCTGACTCTGCTTTCTGTATCCGTTCTGTAAGCGATAATAAGTTCCGTACGATATGATTTGATCTGTCTGATATCTAATTTGATATGATTTCGAATTCAGTATCTGTTCGGTAAGCAATTCTGATTTCTGATTTTGTAAATGTGATATGTCTGATTCTGTCCTGTTTCTAATACGATTTCTGTTCCGTACAACTCTGTATAATTCTGACTCTGTTGATTTATTATGTTCTGTTTGTACTCTGAATCCGTACGACTCTGATTCTGATTTGATATCTGTTCGTATCTGTTCTGATTCTATTCTGTTTCGTTCTGATATGTCCGGTTTGACAATCTGTACGATTCTATTCCGATTTCTGATTTGATTTCTGTCAGATGAGTTTGGTTTTGAATTCTGAAAGTTTTGATTGGAGGTTTGTTGCTTTGCTGAGCTGTTGAGCTCACTCTTGTTTTCTGGTGGTTTTCAGGTTCTGGGAAAGGGAAGGAAGTCCAGGAGTAGATTTCTGAGTCTGATTCGTATAGGTATTTGTTGTACCTTTTGATTTTTGTACAGTCATGGCTTTTCTGTTCTGTCTTTCTTTCTGTTCAAAAGCCATGCACTGTATTTGTAGATGATTGTATTTGAGGAAAAGACAAGATAGATGTTTTGTTCCGCTGTATTTGGTGATCTATAGTAGCTCTGTTGTTCTGTGTTTGTCTGGCCGTTTTGAGAATTATTTGGAAGATTCAGTTCCGAAACCAATTCCCAAACCAGATCCTGGTTAGTTTGTTTAGGCTGGTCGCGATCCGGTTTGGGCGGGATCCGTCCCCGTCGAATCGGGTCGTGACATTTGTGGTGGTGATTGGTGGCATCAACATCAAGTAGAGTTTTATAGTTTTTCAGTTCTTCAAGCTCTCATCAAATTGAAGTCAATATGAAAGCTCACCGTCCATATCTTTTCCATGTGAAGAATGATGGTATATTTATAATATTTTGAAGTGACGTTTTGATAATTTTAACCAAAATCCTTATAATACTTAATCAAAAATCCCATGTTGACTTCCTTCATCATAAACCATTCTTTTCACCCTTTTTTTAAATTTTTTACCATTTTTTTAATCATTAAATGCCTTAATAACCTCAAAATTGGGTAATTTTAAGCTTGTTAAAATTCTTTTATTGAGATACTCAATTTGATTGTAATCATGCAAGATTTAAAAAAAAACTAATTAATACTTCAATTAATATGACAATATTTTCAACTACACTTCAAGTACTTAATTAAGGCTCATTTAGAGCAGAATGTTATCACTTTTGGTATTGTTATATTCATCACTTTTGGTATTGTTATTTTCATCTCATCAACAAGTTCTAGTAAACTATAAGCTTATTGAAATCAAATTTCAAAAAATCTTAAATTTAATTTCAATATTATAATGAGATTCATACTTATCAAATGAATCAAATATTTTGATTCCTCAAACTACAACTCTTTGATCTTCTCTTTGATTACTAGTATAATTGTAATGATTTTTACCCAAACAAATTTACTTTAACGTTAGCAATTTCTTTCAAACCTTCAATTTGCCTTGAATTTGGAGACTAAGGCTTCGTTTGGGACGGCTTTTTTATTGTTTTCTAAAATGGAGTTTTAGTACAAATTTTTTTATTTTTTTTATTAAAACTCCATTTTAGAAAGCAATAAAAAAGCCGTCCCAAACGAAGCCTAAATCAAAATTATTTCTCAGATTAAAAAGGCATCTTATAAGATAAATAGTTCTTTTTTTTTCTTATTCATTTTCTTCTTTAAAACAAATACAAACATCACATACGCAAATTTTGAATCCAAGATCTATTCATTGATAGTCAAAACTTCCAACCAACAGACCAAGACAAATTACGTACAAGTAAGAATATTAATAAGCCACATCAGTATTAGAAAACTCATGCGTAGATCATTCAATTCAAAGTTCAAACATCAAATCAAACTACGTTAGAACAAAAATAAAATAAAATAACAGCAGCTCTTTTGAAAAGCAAAATTGTAAAAAAGTTAACATAAAAAACTAAAACAAGATTTACATTTATTTTTTTCATCCAACAAAAAGTGTTATTTATTGCATGTTTTCCCCAACAAAAAAAAAAAAAAGCTACCCAAAACAAACCTTATTATTCAAAGAAAACTAAATTTTGTAGTAACGGCCATCCTATTCAAATCTGAGATTCAAAAGGAGGCTAATACTCGTAATCTGGGACAGGAATTTACAATTGTTTTCAAATGAGAATCTATATATAAAAGAAGAAAAGGAATGCTAACTTGTGATATGCGGTGAGGGGGGTTTTTCTGGAGAAGAATGAGTTGAGCCTCCTCTGTCTTCTCCATGGCTCTGATCATTTATTCTACTAGTTGGATTTACATCACCAGGCCTCTCATCATTTAGTCTCTCTGCTGTATCCATACGAACGGAGAGATTAGAAGATTGCTTGCTGCATTTTATCCAACTTCCTGCTGTGTGTTTTTTATCACCTCTGTCATTATTGTAACCAACCCTGTGATTTCTTTTGCTTGAATGTCGATCTCTAAAGCAAGCTCTCTGGAGATGAGGAAATAGTTAGTTTGTGGCATTAAAAAGGGTATAGAATCAAATAGTTAGCTTCTACATGCAACCATATTTCATGGCAGAAATCATAGCAAAGTATATATATATTTCACATGATAAAGCAAAATGCCATGAAATAATAAAACTGCGAACAACTTCATGAAGCAAAGAGGAATGAATGTTGTTGCGGGCTAGAATATTCATGGCGATAGAGTGATTAAATTTTTTGTCTTAGTGATGCACGGATATCCAACACACAAACATAGAGAGAAGTAAAACACCTGATCTTTTTATGTGGAAAGCCCGAAGAGGGAAAAACCACGGGGCCTTGCCCAGGTGAAAAGATTCTACTAAATTTGAATGAATTACAAAGGTTGGCCCATCTCTAGACTTAGTGGCGGTCAAATACAGTAGTTTGGAGAGTTAGGAAAAGCTCTGGCGACAATTGTGCGGAAGTCGGCCTATTTGATTCTACTAGTCTGATTGTTAAGCATACAAAAAATTTAGTCTATTATAATTAAGCTCGAAATTTGATTTAAGCTAGTCTGACTGTTATCCCACAAAGCTTTGTTAAAACTATTATAATTAGATCATCAAGGGCAGAATACAAAAAATGTCTATATGTATTTGTTAATCAAGTCAAAGACAGCTGCAATAATGAAGACATGCATTAAAGCTAACGATACGCCATGAAAACATCTATGAAGTATGCCAGGAAGATGAATATTTGTGAAAGAAAACAAATATGAGATCAAAAGCAAAAAGAATAGTAACAAAAGTGAGGATAGCACTAACAGGCTTTGTGGGGTTGGTTCCAGTACCAGTCCAATAACTTGGTGGTCCATTTCCATATCTATCACAAACCCTAGATGACCTGATAGGACCTGGCTGCAGAGGAGTAACTGGAACCAAGTGAGGGCCATCATAGTTCATGACCTGGGCTAAAAAGTTGATGTTAGCTATAGGTCGTCTAACAAGACCATCCAATGGATAACGATCCTGTAAATATACAGGAGACATCATAGCAGGAGGAGAATAGACAAACTGTCCATGATTTGAGGTGTTCTGACAGACCCTTCCATATTGTAAATTTTGCCAATGGCTATCAAAATCACTATTTAACATATCCTTTACGTGCACTTCAGTACACTCCGGAGCTGCAGCTCTTGTCGTACTTGGAGATCTGCAATTTTGTTCTCCATCAACAAGGTTTATTGAACCATCAGAATTTGCCCCATCAGCTGGAAAATTGTACACAGGAAGCATGGCTACTGGACCTGCAGGATAAAAGGACAGTGGAGCTACACCTGAATTATCCACCGCATTTTGCGACGAACTCCCAACAATCACGGGTTCTAATGGAGTTGATGTATCTGCTGCACTTATTTGTGAGGTTAAGTGCTGCATTTCATCAGAGTGAATATGCAAACCTTCGTTTTCAGTTTCGGAACCATCGATGGACCCAGCATCTTGATCATACCATGCGTCATTCTCTCCATCCTCAGGGCTAGTCTGGCCAGAATTCTCATTGACAGGATCTGCTTCTACTGAGTTTGAGTTTTGGGTAGCATTAGTAGAATAATAGGGCAGCTGTGATGAACCGAAACCTCCAGAAAACTGCATAGAATATGCCCAGGAAGGGCCAATCAACGTAACAATGGATGGAACAATTCCAGTCAAATTTCTCTGAGCATAACCCATTGAAGCTAGGCCAGGAGACGAAGGAAGAGGTAAATGACAAGCGAAATACATTGGTTGGACCAGGCCAATTGAATTATGATTCACTGAAGATTCCATTAGATTAGCCAGATCCTGCGGTTCCTGCTGTTGTAACTTCAATGTCTCAGTATCAGAACCAAGCCCTGCACTCATGGCTGTAAAACTAAAATCATCTTGATAACCATTTGAGATTATGCTTGAATCAGTTGGACCTTTAAGGCTATGATGAGATGAGCTTTGCCACAGAAGCTTAGAAGCATAACCACCTGAAGCACGTCCCCCTCCAACCTGACTCTTGGGACTAGTGATGCCTCTAGAATTATTAGGACCCTCATTTGGGCAATTGATTGAAGGTTGCAAGGAGCAAATACTAGAGATAAGGACATCAGGCCGATTGCTGCCACTTCCATGCCTTTCCCAGGTGTTCCTAAAAAACCAATTGACTTCTGCAATCAGATTCTCGTTTGGACAATCAAGTAAATTGGCCAGCTTTTTGGCTCCAAATGCAAATGCATAGCGTATCCTGTAGAAGTTTCCTGTAAAGCATGTATGCATTGTTTACAATGATGCTCAGCTCATTGAAATACGAAGTAAAAAGGAACGAGGAAATTTTGGTGAAAAAACTCTATGAAAGTTTTTACAACCAAAGGATTAGCCATATTTCCATTCTTTATATAGCCACTACAAAATGTCTAAGCCAATAAATACTCTGCCCCGTTAGGCCTTCTCAAGTATGAGAAACTAATGGTTCTTGTGCTGTAGAAGTCTCCGGTATCAATACATCAGGAAATAATGAGAATTAATGACGTGGTAGTCACCTGAGCACCTGCACAAAGAAACGAGCAAGCAATACAAGAAAATCTTGATGAGGACATCAGTTAGAGATTTCAACATGTGTACCGTCGTCGGAGTCAGAGTCGTAGATCGATGGCTACGAGCCTGAGTCTTTACTTTTGATATATTTTGTATTTTATTTATTTTTTGCATTTTCTATTTTCCTAATTTACCCCTATGGGTAATGAGTCACTATTGTAGCCCTGATGGCACTTGTGTCTTTGTTCTTTTCTTTTATTGAGGCCTATATATTAAGGTCTCTTAGCTTTGTAATGGAGGATGATTATTGAAATGAAAATTTAGCTCTTTGTTTTAGATCTCTGTGTG
This sequence comes from Dendrobium nobile, assembly GCA_022539455.1. Lineage (NCBI taxonomy): Eukaryota > Viridiplantae > Streptophyta > Magnoliopsida > Asparagales > Orchidaceae > Dendrobium > Dendrobium nobile. The sequence continues at coordinate 58,555,086 of CM039722.1, read as the reverse complement.
AGTGCTTGAGAGGAGAAACACTAGGCGAGGGACCAAGCAATACCTGTCAACTTTTGGTGGATTTCGAGGTTCACGGCTCTTCCTTTTCCTTACCCCTACACCCGCCACCTTCCCCTTCCCAAACCGAGCTCTACTTCCCTAGACCTCCCAAACCCGCCGGCCCTTGACCTCCCAAACCGTCGACCAGTTCAACCAACAAGCCGCCGGCCACCTCCCCACCCGGTCGGCCTACCGTCCACCATCCTCCATCTGTCCGTCCTCCAACCCACCGCCGGCTCAACTTGCCCTCAAATTTGAATTCCCCAAATTCAAATTAATTCAAAACCTTTCCTATTTTAATTCCTAGCCATTTAGGAAAGATCCCAACTTAGAATTCAATTAATTAATTGAATTCGAATTCTTTCCTAAAGCCTAAATCCAAGATAGGAAACCTCATATTTAAATCCAATATGAAATTCAATTCATATTTGATTTGAATTAGTTACTTAAACCTTGGGGCCCATCTAATTAAAACAAATCCTCTCCCTCCTCTCTCCATATGGCCGGCCCATTTATTGGGCCTCCCTCTCTCCCAATTTAACCCCAAATCCCCACTAAATCAGCCCCTAATCTTCTCCTAATTGCCGCCCCTAGCCCTTAATGTATTAATTTGAATTTTCAAATTAATTCCCTCCAAATCCACTTAAATCTGAATTTAATTTCAGATTTCTAATTTTCCCTAATTGCTTCCCCAACCTAGCCGTTACCCCCCCCCCCCCCCCTCTCTTCCTCACGCCGTCCCAACCTCCTCCCCACTACCCAAGCCGCCGGCCTCACTCTCCACCCACCACGTCGTCTCTCTCTTCTCCCCCCACGCATACTATCTCATTTCTCACGGCAAGCATGTATGACCGATCCAGAAGTTGATCACGGGCTTATTCTCAATTCTCAATGGGGAGATTGACGTCATCCAATCACCATTCTTTGACCCCGAATTTGGATCCGAAAGCACCGTCAAGGAATACGTTGATTGTATCCTCCCCTACTTAGCGGACGTCATCGACGAACAAAGCCCTATTGGAGAGTGGAAGATCATCAGAAGACCACCCGTTCCTCTAACTCTGACTCCTTCCCCGGCGACAAGCACCCTCGGCATCGCATATCTTCTAGTGGCGACTCTAAGTTTGCTTGTATAACATTCTTTCGCTAAGCCAATCACTTTCAAGAATGAGTGAGGGATCCCAAGGTGAACGATCTAATTACTAAATTGTTGATTTTGTTAACTTGTCATTTGCTTTACTCATTTATTCGTTATTGTTATTTTGCAAGTATCCTAGTAATCTCAATTGTAATTGCTTATCAGTACTTAGTCTTTTCATGGAATTTTCTAAGATCTAACTTGAAGAAGCATCCGTTTATATTTAGCCAAACAAAGTTCGTAATTTATTAATTTCTTAAAAGCAATTCTTGTTCATCATCATTGCTTTACATCAAACTTGTATTCAAGTTTTTAAACCAGAATTCTATATTTTCTATGTTCTTGAGAGCCGAATCCACATCTTATATATGCTGCCATACATCCTACCAAAAAGCTAATAAAGTTCATCATATTCCTTTAGTACTATAATAACTAAAGGGGTAAAAGGTAGTGGTGATGGCAAAGGTTGTTATAACAGCAGAGTAGCAGACCAGAAGTTGGAGTGGGGATCGGCATAAGAGATAAGCTAGTTCTGCAGAGCAACGAGATTACTATGATGCTCTGCATCAGGTGCCTAGTCGTCGAAAGAACTCGATTCCAACAAGTTGGAAGTGACTGGTGCGTCATCCGGAGGGAAGTATGGGTAAATGTCGACGACGTTGAAAGTGGACGACGAATTCAGATGTGGTGGTAGATCCACGATGTATGCGTTGTCATCAATCTTCCTTGAGATAAGAATCGAACCTATCTTCCGTTTGCTTAATTTGTTATACACATCAGGTGCAAAGCGCTCACGACACAATTTAACAAGGAGTAAGTCTCTGGTTGGAATGGTTGGGCACAACGTTTGCGATCTGCACTCATTTTATATTTAGAATTTGAATCAGTGAGATGGCGGAGAACCTCGTCAATGGTTGAAGCAGCACGGTCAGCTAAAGCCTCGGCAGATTTGTTTTCGCATTTTGGCAGCACTGCAATGTCTATAAGATGATTTAGTAATTTAGTGTAAACAAAAGCAAAAGGACAAATATCAGTAGAACGATTTGGCATGAGATTGTAGGCACTTCATCCCACGCCTTTGATTTATCTTGGATTAAGAAACGGAGCATGTTTTCCAAATTGCGGTTGACGACCTCCATTTGGCCATCCGTTTGAGGATGATATGCAGAACTGAGTTGTAATTTGGTAAGAAGACGCTTCCAAAGTTCATGCTAGAAGTGGCTGATAAATTTGACCTCAAGGTCGGATGTCAAGCTTCATGGTATGCCATGGAGTCGGACTATATCATGAAAAAATAATTGGGCAATATGTAAAGCATCCAAAGTCTTCTTACATGGTTTAATGTGGGCCATTTTCAAAAATATATCTACAATTACCATAATAGAATCATGTCCAGATTTCGTGCGGGCAGACCAAGGATAAACTCTAGACTAAGGTCTTCCCAAATGGAATCGGGAACTGGCATAGGAAGATAGAGCCCTGTATTTTGTCCTCCTCTGTATTGTTGGCACACCGAGCATCTTTCTACAAGCTTGTTGGTATCCCGTCGCATTTGTGGTCAGTAGAATCAAGCTTGGAGTTGTTGGAGTGTTTTTTCACGACCCAAATGAGCAGATAAGCCTGCATAGTGTATTTCAGTAATCAATAAATGTTACCACGATGATTGAGGTATACATAACAGAGCATTTTTAAATAAGAACTCATGTTGTACTGTAAAATCGATAGACCTGTCATGCTGCTGACATTTTTCCCATATTTTGGCAAAATCAGGATCGGATGAATACAGGTCCTTCAAGCATTCAAGTCCCGTCAGTTATTAACCTTTTTCTGGTTGTTGATATATTACAATGCTTGATGATCGCTACTAAGAACAAAATCCTGGTGAAGAAGATAATGCTCCCATTGTTTCAATGCACGAACTACAACATAAAGTTCCCCTAAACAACAAAACTCCCCCTTAAATAGCCCTAACACACAATAAATACAATTATAACTTTCCTAAACAACTCCCCATTGATCCCTCCTTGCACAATGAATAATAACTCCCCTGGGCCCAACAAGGGGGGCTGAAATTTTCCCTTCTATTGTCCTTGGTTCTGTAAGACCCAAAATATTCATGTATCAAAAATTAAAATTTATTTAATTATAATCTAAAACGTATATTTAAAGTTAATGTTAAATTGTTGTTAAAATTATATAAACAGTTAAGTTATTGTTTAAAATGCAAGATAGTATTATCTTAAGTAACAGATTTAATTTAAATTAGATAATTCTTTAATTCTTGAAATAAAGCTTTCAAGGGGTGTGTTGGAAGGCAGTTAGGTTGTGGGCCTCGCATCTCATCATCTTTCACGTATGAAAACAAATAAAAAGAGTGTGTTGGCTGCGTGGATAAGGGATAGAAGTAGCAGTTATGCAAGCCAACAGCCTTTTCTCTGTTTTGTTTTCACGCAAGCCAGCAGAGCGAATATTTGGGTGAAGCATTGTAGGAAATGCAGCTATAACACTCTAAAGAAGAATTGAATAGAGCATAAAATCCTGTAGCAAGCATTTCGGCACAATGCTCTTAGGTATTCGGCATAGTGCTTGGAATTACTGTAGAATATTTCGGTGTATTCCTTGTAGAGATGTCGACATAGTGCCGCAGGAACTACTGTGGCACCGTGGAATTTGTTGCATATAGGATTCGGCACGGTGATCACTGGGCAGAGTTTTTCGGCAAAGTGCTAGGAAGCGAAATTGGCATTTGGTGTGAAGAAGATCCGATATGTTGTACAGAGAATGGAGAGTAAGATTCCAGCGGGTGAAACAACAGGAAATATAAGTAGAAATGAAGCCTTGGAGCAGAATTTTGTTGTGAAGGAAAATGCTGAACAGTAAAAGAAAAATGAAGGTAAAGGAGAAATTCTAATTTCAGTAAAAGAAGAATAAACAGAGAACAGAAATTTTGGGAAGAAAATTTCTGGAAGGGAATCTTGGCTGCGAGAACAAAGAACAGTGAAGGAAAAATAAGAGGAAAAAAATAGTGAAATAAGAGGTAAACATTTGTGGTGTATTCATAGTTGTCTTTTAGATTTCTACAAAGTGATAAAAGTTCTAAGGAAATATATATCATAATTGTAATTTAGAATTCATCAGATATTTGCAGAAGGAAGGTTTTTGAGATAAATTTATGCTAAGCATAAGTTATTGTTATACTTTATTGAATAATAGATTGTGATATTTATAAGATTTGAAAGGCATTGTAGGTGACATACAAGTGAGGAAGGATACGAGGTAGAGAAATTGAGTCGTCAGCTTTTGAAGAAGGTAAGTAATGTAAATTTCTAATAGAAGAGTATATATTATCATTGTAAATATATATGTTGATTTTGAATGACAATTTAGAAAGATAGTCATGAAAGTTAATGATTTTATATTATGCATGTTAACAGTCAAGTTCTCATGTATGATCAATCACTTGCATATATGTCTCATTGATGTTTAAAATAAGATTTATGATGATTATTTTCATGCTTTTCTAGTTGATAATAAATTGAAAGGAGCTCAATAAATTTCATGTTGTCAACACTTCATGGTATGTAAATATTAAGAGACAAATTCTTATGGAATTTTGTTCATGGCAAGTCAAGTATGAAATATGAATATGTGGTATACTGGATATCAATTTAAAGTAAAGTTTGGCTATAAAATGATATATAACTTACAATTGCAGGTGGGGCAAAAGGGTCTCCATATACACTGCATTGTAAGTGGGGCTAAAGGGACCCCAAAGACATGATACCTGCATAGTAGGTGGGGCAAAAGGGACCCCTTAAGAGGCAAAAGGGACCTCTCTGTAATTCAATTGCGATAATGTCAGGTTTACCTGAGCTCCATTGAATATGTCTATGAATGAGTAGCCAAATCTTTTAATGAGTAAAATTGATATTCAGTATAGATGTAAGAGGAATTCCTGGGTAATGTTAAATGAAATTTTATGATGTTATCTCAAGTTTTCTAACTTTTATTTATATTTTCAATGTTTTGAATTTTATATTCATGCAAGTTTAATGCTATTTAAATTTATATAACTTATTGAGCCTCATAGCTCACCAGTGCTCTTTTTACTGGCTGTTGTTACAGGAATAAGGAAAAGAAAAGATCATTGCAGATTAATTTACAAGTTATGTTATCTTTTATGCTAATATTTAATTCTATTGGTATGTTTACATTTGAGGTATGTAGACACTTCAGTAATGTATTATTTTGGGATTATTTTAGTGGCTCTGTAATTGTGTTTGGTGTTATTTGGAATTATTATATGCTTCTGTAGTACATGAAATGTTATTGGATGTTTTAGATCAATTTTCAAAGAAATGAAAAGTATTAGAAGATAGATGAAAAAAAAAATATTATGTTATTTAAGTGACACTCTACAATACTGTTAATGATATTATGGGGTGTTACAGGTTCCACCTAGCCAAAAGGCTGGTTCAGCCAGGGTTGGGGATGTCGACTAGGCTGGCTTGGTCTGACCCAGCCTGTTGGCCTCCCTTGGCATATCATTTTTATATTATAGAAAGAACTATATTGGCCATCCAATCATCTATTTCCATCTCGTTAATTCGATCTCCAGGTTAGGTCATGACATATTTAATCACTAAAAAACATTTATTATAATAATCTATTTAATACATTCTTTTAAGAGCGAGATGTTACAACATGTGTGATAGTAGGTGTAAAGGAGTGGTGTGTGCCAGCTAGTCATGCATTTTGGGTGTGAAAGATGCATGGCTAGTGATTGGGCACGTGCAGGGGTAGTAGGTCATCCATGGTGCATGTCTGCATGACTATGCATGTTAGTCTACTACTAGCATGCAGTTGGAAAACAACAATGGGGTGCGTTATGAGTGATATGCAGATACACGTGCAAGTGCAAAGCACATGCCAAAGTGTGTAGGGTAATTTGTAGAAACATATAACCCTACAAAGAATTAAAATCACCACATAGTTAACAATTAGTTTTTTAACATAAATGTCTACCTCGAAAGGAAAGACACATTATTAGCATTATTCATTGCTTACAATAATAATAATGAATAGAAACATTAACCATCAAACTTTCATTTAATATTAAAAAACTTTTGATGCAGTATATCATTAAAATATAAATGCAATTTTTAACAGTATGTTACCTTTACTGACACTTCGCCCAAGATTATTGCTTGTACGTAAAGGATCAATAACATTGAAATGCTTGGATGCAAATCTTCGACCTTGATTTTCTTGACCACCAGGAGAAACAGCATAAATTGTACTACAAGCCTCAAGAAAGGCTTCATCAAATAACAACTTACCACCATCATTTCGAGGAAGCTCCGCTGCTTATTTTTGAAAAGAAACGAAAATGAGAATATAAGTTGACAGAGAAATCAATTCAAGATAGGAATAGGCTAACCTGAAATATCTGGAATTGAACTAACTGGAACTGGGCCCCAAAGGCTGACACAGAAGTTATTCCAGTCAAAATTACTGAAAAATTGCAGGAACCGATACAATACCTAATAATACAGCGCAATCCAGGTCAATGTGCAATATGTTTCAAGTAACAAAAGATAATATAAAGAAAAAACATTACCTCAAATGGTCCGGCAAAGGTATTATTGAAAATATGAAATATGTAAAGAACAAGGATCTCTAAAGCATATGTCGATATAAGCCCATGAGGAGCACCAAGTATCCGGCTCTCATAGTAACTCCAGGCTTTGATCAATATTATGCTCCTCTTCAAAAGATGGTTCTGGTTTATCAGATGATCAACCTATAATAACAAAGAGTTTATTAGTGCAATGGTAATCAAAGCTTCATAAAAAAAATGGTAAAGCTATATTTGGCTACTTGGTATCTGAGATAAAAATGAAAAAAAAAAGTTGAAAATTTCAAAACAATGGCTATAGATAAATAATCACATCCAAAATTCCTAGGATTTTATGCATTTTTTCACTATAATTTAATCCAAATAATGCCAAAAAGTTAAGGATCAAATCTTTCAAAAAGTTAATGAAAAGATTTAAGAAAAACCATTTGACCCACCTCTTCAAGAAAACATAGAGTGCACAACCCACCAACCTGACCGAAAGATATATCTACAATTATATTTTCAACAAGACACTTTATTACTTTTACCTGCAAAAAACAAAACAAGATGCCCAAAATCAGTAAAATATAATGCACTATTTGCAACATAAATCCCTTTATATCGTAATGGAACTATGTAAGTTTTATGGTCAAATATCAAAGACAAGAGAAAGGCCCCACGTTGATATTTCTATTTAACTATCTGAAATTGCTGCAGTAAAGAAAGATACATTTCTGTTGTACCATTATCTGGTAAACACAATAGTTAAACATAGTAAATAGCCTTAATATTTCTTGGGTGATACTAGACAATAAGAATTATATTGCTTCTTGAGAAAACTTCAAATAAGGCCATACGTATCAATGACTTCTCGTTTACTTCAGAAAGCCTCGACCCAAAATGATAAAAATAAAAGAAAGTCATGAAAGATAATGAATTTCCATATACTTCGCCACATTTTAGGAAGCCAAAGGATGAAAGAAATTACAAATTAATAAGTCAAATTACTCAGAAATAAATTCAGTCGAATTAATCAAGAAATTGCAATTAGCGCAAATGTGAAATAATAATCACTTGTTCAATAAGTTAATTACATGGAAAAGATTGTAGTCAATTAACATTTGCATGCTTCTGTATTTGGACCTACATTTTAAGATGCTAAAAAAATATATTATAAATATCAAAGAAACGTTTATCAAATCGCAAAAATTGACCCATATAACAGAATAGTTACTGTTTCAGCTTTTGCTAAAACATTCTGGCATGAGGGTATCATCAACCAAAAAACTGGGTTAACAATTAATCATATAAAATGGTTAAAAATGATGTAATATATCAGGGAAAAAACATTTAGAATGTCTTGTTCATAAATCATAGAACAAACTTATGTAGCTTAAAAAAAATGCCTCGCAGAACTAAGTATTATCAACAAGACAACAAATTTAGCACCAGCGACAGCAAAAATTAGTACTTCTAAATTCCAGGAGCAGAAGAAAAATAAAACTTCCGAACTTAAAATATACATCACTAACTATCGCTTGGATGATTTTTGCCAAGTTTTACAACAACAACAACATCAAGCCTTTATCCCGCTACGTGTGGGCCGGCTACAAGTTTTACAAGATCTAAAAACAATTCAAGAGAACTTCAAGTTTTTTGTAAAATAGAAGATGTAAAGAACAATTTTAGATAGAGTTATTAAGGTAACGATGTCCAATTCCATATCAAAGACATACTTCTGCATGAATGTACTTCACTTCCTTCACACGAAATTCAGGATCCTCAAGCTCTTTTTCATTCTCTAGCACTTTGAGAACCGCATTGGCCCAAGTATTTTTCGTGTATTCACTGTTACTAAAAATAGTCAAGTCAATGTCACCATCCGGTAAGTAGGTCTTGAGGGGTACTGAACCAAATATGAAAACCTGAAAAAAATCATTGCTAGTTGTTAAACCAAACAGGAAAAATAGAAAACATCATGAAAAATGGTTGCTAAAGTGTCCTGCCATAAAAGAATGAACTAAATGAAGGATAAAAATATATTTATATTACTATATAGTCGCACATGTCCATATAGGATATTTATGAATACCAAATATGTTTCAATAGAAGGTCTCGGACCTAACAAGTTCTAGTGACAAGAGTTTGACCGATCACCTCACCCTCCACAAGTACTCTCAAATCAAGGAATGTGACTCACTGAGGTCAAACAAGTCAAACAGTGGTCCCCTCATAGGATCTACAAGGAACTCATATAGATCCATTCAGAATCCAAATAACTTCTCTCTTCAACGGATGAAAGCCCCCCAAGGCTACTAGTCCCCTCCCATCTCTCTTCAACGGATGAAAGCCCCCCAAGGCTACTAGTCCCCTCCCAAATCGACAAGCCACCATCAGTGCTTCAACACAACTATAGGGTAGGAGCATCTAAGGAAGTCAACGTCTGATCCATTGGACTCGATCAACTCGCAGCTTGCAGTTATCATAACCCGAAGGAACTTTCCAATTGCATCTAACGACCCAAAAACCACTCCTATGGATTCGTTAACAAGCCCGCAAAACTTGCCTTATCAACTTATAAACCCACTCAAGAGACTCGCCTTACTCGCCCTCAAAGATTTTCTCAAAGGACTTGCCCTGAAACTGAAGACTGAGTCAAAGACAAAGAGTCCCAGAGGACAATGGGCTATAATTAATGATGCATTTGTATCTTTTTGATGTAGCTTTCCTGACAAACCTTAGATCCCTATAACTAAAGGGTGAAGAAGTACATTTCAAATCTTTTGAAGCATTATTGATCTCTTTGAGTATTTATCTAATATTTTTTTAGTCTTTTCCTAGATTCTCTGAATCTTTTCCTTTCTTTCCACACTCACAATAAGTTCTCAGGTTCTCGTCTCTTGAGATTGCTTGCCTGTAAGCCCAAGGGTCATCTATAGATATATTTGAATCCAACATCCTAAAAGGTGTGTTGAGCATGGTCTAATGGCAACAACTAGAAGATATGCACACCTAGAAGAATAGTAGAACTCATAACTATTTTTGAACATGAATGTTCCCAACTACACTATCCGTTGCAATCTTATGGAAATGGTGAAAAGGATCACGAAGATGATAGAGGATTCCTTGGGAGGATTATCGATGCATACTCAATGAGAGTACACCTGAGTGGTCATCTATCTTGGCTACTTGCCATAGGAAACCAGAGACCCGAGTACTCACCTCAACACCCAATGTGGACCCCACTCGCACTAGCACTTGCAATGAATAGTCTAATCATCCTCACTGACGAGTGCGGAGAGTGAAGCCTGAATTGACTAATGTTTTCTCTAGGAAGATAATAGAGGCGAGACCGCCTCCAAAGTTCAAAATGCCCAACCTAAGGTCTTACAAGGGAAGGTTATATCTTGCAAATCACATTGCCTACTTCGAATCCATGACTTCAATGATGCTTCAAAATGTCAATTGTCTTCACCACCTTCAAAGAATTAGCACTTCAATGATTCACTCGCTTGCCCATTAGAGTTATCAATTCATTTGTGAAGTTTAACGAATGTTTGTCGCATAATTTGCAAGTGCCTAGAAGCATCAAAAGAATTCACAAGTGATGACTCTTAATGATTTACTGAAAGTCACTTGTGAACTAATTCAAGATTTAATATGTCATCAAAAAATTATCTTGATTAGGCACGAATCTCGATGCAAAATCAAGTTAGGAACTTCCAAAATTAAAAGTGGGACCATCCGAACTCCGATTTCAGCAAACTTATAGTCGAACTGAGCGTCTCGAGAATACGAACCCAACGACACTAAATTCAACCCAATCCGAGCCCAAACAGGTCCAAATATAGGGTTAGAAGCGTTGTTGGAAGGTTCGAACCACAATTTGGATTACCAAATGGTTTTTAAACATAATGTGCTTATAGTCGAATCGTGCGGCTCAACGAGACGAATCCAACGAGCCCAAGATCACCAAAATTCGGCATCATTAAGACATCCAAATGTCCATCAAATGGTCCATGATCAAGGGATTCAACATCGGCCGTCCATCCAACCACTCCCCATTTACCCTTGATCTCTCACCTATTTACGGGTCATGCCACTTCAGAAATCTATAAATAGACCCCTCATTTCTCTTGAAAAGAGATCCAAGCAATAAGAGAAGAAGAGAAGAGAAGGAAGAGAAGGAAGAAGCTCCTCCTCGACCACCGCATGAGTTCCGCCTGACCACTGCCTGACATCGTTGCTCCGCTGGACCACCACTTAAAGCCCTCGCCTTCGCGGGACCACCACCTGAGGCCCTCGCCTTCGCCGGACCACCACTTGAGGTCACAGACTTCGCCAGACCACCACTTGAGGCCCTCGCCTTCACCGGACCACCACCTGAGGCCCTCTCCTTCACCGAACCAACGCCTAAGGGCCTAAACTCCGCAGACCACTACTTGAGGTGCTAAACTCCGCCAGACCATCAACTAGAGCCAGAGTTCTGCCAAGCCACTATCGTACTACTAACTGACGCCCCAACTTCCAAGTGACACTAGACTTCAACCATCAGGTTGACATTTGTAATCTGATCGCCTTCAAGGACGAGTCAGCCCACTGTACTGAATTCAAATTATAGTGAAATCTTTTTAACTGGGCTAGGCCCTGTATTTTTTTCCCTTTTCAGGGTTTTTCACGTAAAAAATCTTGTATTATCTGTGTGAGCTGGATATCCGCGCAAGGCTAACACGTTAAATTATAACTCTATCGCCACATATGGGCTTAAGGCTGATCCTTGATATAACCCAACCGAAATAAGGAAATACTTGGTCAAACCACCTTGTGTTTGAACACAAGTAATAGCTCTTGCATACATATCTTTAATGATTTAAATATAAGCGTTATTAACTCCTTTCTTTTCAAGAACTCTCCATAGCACTTCTCTTGAAACTTTATCATATGCTTTTTCTAAATCAATAAATATCATATATAGATCCTCCTAATTTTCTCTACATTTCTCCATCAAACCTCTTAATAAATGTATTGCTTCCATAGTTGACCTACCCGGCATGAATCAAAATTAATTTATAAATATTTAATGAATAGTAATGCATTTATACTTTCCCCTCTTTATGCAATTTGTCTAACTTTGGTTGATATTTGAAATATTCAGAATGATGCAATTCTTTCGATATTAAATCTTGGGGTATCATAACCTGACTCCCTCGTTGAATTTCAAGTTGATGATCTCATCATACTTATCAAACTTGACGAAGGAGGTGAAACTCTCCCTAGTTGCTTTGACCTCCATCAACAACATGGTGACTTGTTCTTCTACTTGCCCCATGGCCTACTACGCAGCTTCCTTTAAAGCAACCTTCTTCTCCAATCCTTCCTTGAAGGCCGCTTTCCTTTTGGAGAGTTTCGCTGTTAGTTCCTTGTCTTTGTATCCCATGGAAAGTCAAGTGGCTCCTCCTTATTAAGGTAACTTACCTCCCTAACTGAGCCTTCTTCAATGATCCTACCTCCACTGTAGCTCACCAATGATTACGAGCTAAGGCAAAGGTGGTTTGCGAGGTATTACCCTGGAGTTCATCACCATGAACCATGATTATTCTTCAGGGATCCCCTTGATGATGGCCTCCAGTAATCTTAAGATCACCCACACTTGGTTGTAGCTTCTCCTAGGAGGGTGGATGGAGTTCTCCTTGCGTTGGACATCATCGTTGCCACCCACTCGACTCGGCAAGAGGCCTTGTCGAGTGAAGGGGCATTGCCTTCACTACGGGGGAAATGGTAGACCCCTCTCCGTAGGGAGAACCCATTGCATGGCGCTCACCATAGCCTTCTTTGACACCAAATCTTCAGGGTCGATGGACAAATCCACCACCCTCTTTATTTTCTTACACCTCCCTCTTTATTTTCTTAGGAAGCACCTCCTATGCTCCTCTAGACTCACCACCGATCCTTCTTCTCCTTCCTCGACTACCTTCCCCTCAATTGGTGTGTCCTCAACCAAGAACTCTAGAAATTGAAGGATCATCCTTGTAGGAGCAGCTCGACACACCCTTTGCACATAGAAAACATACACATATAGGGATGTTGAGGACCAAGAAAAAAATTAAAAAAAAATAAGGAATGAACATATTGCTTATTATAGAAGGCATCGTGGAAATAACAAGCACCTACATGATGGCTAATCACAAAAGACTTTTCAAATAAGAACTTGTATGTTTTCACCTCCTCATTCTGCTTCAGCACCACTGCCTTATCATTTGTGAAGGGGATTGAAGGAATTGGCATTGCCCATTCAAATGTAGAGTAGACGAACAAGAACTTTGCCTTCCAATCTCTAACCTTGTTTGCCAATCCACTTGTTCACATCATTACCAATGAGAATTGAACGCAACCATTCTTGAAAACCTTAAGAATAAAACATGGAAATATAGGGCAATCATCCATAGGAGCTAGTGGAGTCGTAGATAGGAGATAAAAGTTATGACACTCACCACTAAGCTGGGAAGAATCTGAGCAAGGACGAGGCCATAAAAGTTCAGAATGTTTGCAAACTCCCTACATAAGGGGAGTTGCAACCTAGCTTGAAGTGGTCGCATGCAATGTTTAAAATTGCGTATTCGGGTATTGAGGCATTTTTCATTCGTGAGGCGAGGCGTAAGCCTCAAGGCGTTTTGAGGCGTAAGCCTCAAAATCAAAGGATTGCGTAAATATAAAATGATAAATTTTTTATATACTAATGAGTGAATAATATAAAACATAAAAAAGCATAAGATATGAAGTGAAATCAAAATATCTCAATAATAAGACAACATGAAATATTTTTCAACTCAAAATTCTATCTTTTCCAAATCCCAGTATTCTTTTCATTAATATTTAATTCTAATTTCCAAAAATAAATAGCAATGACATATCACATAAGAACTCATAAGTCATTAGCACTGTCATCACTAAGGGGTTCTTCATTTGAATCATTATTATGGTGAATTGCTCTCTCCCCTTCCTCCTCTCCTATAGAGTCCTATGTCGGACATTAACTTCAAGATTTATGTAAGTCTTAATATATATAGCGTGAGGCGAGGCGGGCCTCAACCAATTTGAGGCGCAAGCCTCATAAAAAAATCTCGAGGCGTAAGCATCGAGGCGTTTTTTACTGGAATTGCGCAAAGGCGAGCCTCATATTGCGCAATTTTAAACCATGGTCACATGATATGTACAATTCATCGAAGTATAAAGTATTCAAGTGCTCGTTCTCATTACGAACATGAACTCCCAAGTTTGTGTTTGTGTAATAATACCTCAAATACACCATGTCTACATAATCGGGGTTTCACTCATGAGGACTACAAGCAATCGGCATTCGAGCAGGCTAAAGCGCTCTTGGAAAGAGGAGCCAGGAATACTACTCGCATTCTCTCGAAAAATAAGAATCAAGAGAACTTTACAAGTATAAAACTTGCACCCCAAAAGATAAGACAAAGGCGTATTTATAGTGGAGAGTCATGACACGAATTTCAAAGTACTAGTCTCATTTGCAATCAATGCTTAGATTTCACCCCTATTTTTATCATTATGTTTAAATTTAGTTAAACTTTTCTCGCTTACTCAAGGACAATCACTGCCCAAAGCACAATTTGGAGTCGCCCTAACCCAAAATACAAAGTAGTCATCTCAAAATCTTGTTGCAAGAAACCTACTCGTCCCCACCAAAAATCTTACATACAGGGTCTAACATCACCTTATAAGGCAGCATTTCTGCTTTTATTAGGTACTACAAGAGAAATAATCCACCTGCAAGAGGACTTGACAAGGTGGCGAGTTGCCTCCATCTCAGCCTGAAGGGATGCCATCTCCTTTCGTAGTTAGGAATCGGACTTACCTCCAACGATCCTCTGAGTTGCCAGCCCACTCGCCATGAATGTGTTGGACATTCAACGCTTTCTCCATTAGGTTGACGCATTCAGCCAATGCCTCAAAAGTTAACGGAGCTTGCAATGGGATCTCATTGCCTATATCCCTAGGATGAGTAGCTAGAACATCTTGAATTGCAAGTGACTGCATCACATTTCAAAACCTCCGCCATCAGCTCATCTTTCTTTGTTGGTGGTGCCGCAGATATACTTGACACCAAGGGAGATGCTTCTGTGGTCAATAATGAATGATCATCAACAAAAATGTTTGTATTAAAAAACTCATGGGAATGGTTAAAAGTCTCTAATGGAGAGTTGTCGTCTTCATGTATAAGTTAGGCACCCACTATGTCAATGTTAATGGCTTAGACTCACTCGATGGATGTTCTAGCAGCTTGCTTGAGGAGAGACATGCTCTGGGTTTGGTGGCAACAGACAAAGATGCTTAACCACTAGATAAATTTCTCTTTAAGGTTTCCAAGTAGTTCCTCTCCTTGCCTTCCCATGTAGCGATGGTAGGCTTGACCATTGTTGGAGTCACAATAATCTTAGTGAAGGTCACCTCCTCGACAACAAACGTCTCTATTAGGCACCCAACCAGAGGTGGCCTGGCAAACCTAGTGATCAATTGGACATATTAGAACTTTAGAAGAGCGCCACTCTCCCCGAACTCCCAAGAGCTAGCCCTTCAATAGTCAATAACCTAATTTCCAGCATAGTAGTCGGCGAAGCTACACCAAGCTCCTCTTTCACCACCTTCAAAGGGGCGAGGGTGCAACAAACTCTGTCTACCCTAAATCTATGGGAGGACTCACTTCAACAACCCTCACCTTACTTGGCAAGGATTCAAAGCGATGTCTGCTTCTTCGTCCTCCTTAAACTTACAAATAGCAACCCTCCTCGATAACTTAAAGCAGGACATCGCTAACTAGTAAGTGTCCATCTCCACACTTAAAAACAAGTCCAAAGTTCACACTGTCTTTAAGGAATTTTTATTTGGTTCGGTCGACCGGATGCAAGAAACATCCGGTCGTAGGCAAAAAGAACGCGGTACCGAGGTGTACCGAATTTTTTGAAAAACTCGGTACACCTCGGTACCGAGTTTTTTTTGCCTACGACCGGATGTTCCTCTGCATCCAGTCGGAGGACGTAATAACTGCTCGTCTTTAAGGGTAAAAAACTCTCACCTCTCAAGCCAGTAATTAATAATAGGCACTAAATAAACCAAGACACATGTCACGTATGAATCATGACGAACCATAATTAACAATATACTTTCAAACTTTTTTTATGTATCTTTTTCTGTGGCCCTTGGCTCATTATAAATAAGGGGTGAAGAGACGCATTTTGGATCTTTTGGTACATTATTGATAATTTGAGCATTTTTCTGAAACTTCGCAAGTCTTTTCCTAGATTCTCCAAATCTTTTACTTTCTTTCCCATATTCACCCTAAGTTCTTAAATTCTCGTCTCTTCAGATTGCTTACTATTAAGATCATGTGTCAACTATGAATACATTTGGATCCAACAGTTACTATTACAAAATCGTTTGGAATTTCATTAATATCATATCTCCGTCATTCATTTTTCCTTTCTCATGCACAATCCTTCATAATTATCCATCTCTCAAAATATCATCCGTATCTGCTCCAAATTTGAGAGGGCCTTTATAATAATAATAAGAAAATGCTTGAATTCTCATGTCAGGATTTTGATCATCATACATTACAGTATTTCTTTTTGTCATTGGTGTTTCGACAGCATTGTTGCCAAAATTCTTTTATAAAAACTAATTGATTTATTATCATAGTTTTTCTCACCAATTAATTGTGTTGTTTATTTGGATATTAGAAATATATACAACAACAATAACAATCCTTTATCACACTACATGGGGTCAGCTACATGAATCATTTTTCTCCATTATGTCCTATTAAGAGTCAAATTCTCATTTAAATCTAATAAAAATGTTATTTTTTAATACTTTCTAATCATGTCTTTTTAGGTCTATATTTACCTTTCAATATAGGTTGGATCTAATACGTCTACTCTCCTAAGAGGGTCATGAGAAGGCCAATATTTTATATGACCAAACCATCTACGACTAGTGGAGGAACTAGAAATTTTTTAAAACGGGGGCGTAAATTTATTTTGATAAATTTTTCCTTGAATTTTTCATCCAAGCTTGGATCAGCACAGGCAATTTTAAAGCAAAAAATAAAAGAACAAATACTAGGCATAATTAATCTGGCCAAATTTGTAAATCAAATAAATACAAATTATGGTATATTAAAATTTAAAAACAAAGTTATTATTCAAGCTTTTCTTAATTTACTTTTAACTTCTATAACATTTATTTGTTTATAAAATATATGATTCTAATAACTAGACTAATTTAATTTTGAAATTAACATAGATAAAGTGCAATAAGCTCACAATTACCATCTACAAGGATTTGCTACACTTTTTTTATATTTTTTTACAGATCAGTATGCGATGTCGGGGATATTTCTTAGTTCACCGTCATACCGTTGGTTGGACTATTGGATCTATAGGTAGGCTTCAACATAGCGTGCTTTATTAATCGGCGCCATAACGGTACAGTAGTTTTAATGCAATGAAATCCCTACGATTGCCTACCCCATATGTCCAGACTATTTTTTTCTTTATTTTAAATCCGCAATTACACACTGTATTTTTTTGAAGGGGGCACATTCCCCCGCTGGCCCCCCCTGAATCTACCCATGCCTACGACAACTCTCTCTCTAATCTTATTTGTCACTGGAGCTACTCTAAACTTAGATAATGTTTAAAAATGCATTGAAATATAGTGGCTGCCAGTGGATGGCAAGCTATGGTGAGGTGAGTTGGGCTGTCGGCGGTGGGCGGTGGGCGGTGGGTGGTGGGCGGTGGGTGGGGTGGCGAATTCAACACATGAATTTCACAATATACTTCTAATACATCGGACTAACAGCTCCTAGATGGGCTGAAAGAATGCATCTAATTGAATATAAATATTTTAATAATAAATGATAATCAACATTCCAATATACTGCAATGATGCTTGTGTGCCATCTTTACTCTGGCCTAGTTTGGTGGAAAATTAAAATTTAGTAAACTGTGGGGGTAAAACGATATTATTGCC
The DNA here is from genome assembly GCA_022539455.1 of Dendrobium nobile. Lineage (NCBI taxonomy): Eukaryota > Viridiplantae > Streptophyta > Magnoliopsida > Asparagales > Orchidaceae > Dendrobium > Dendrobium nobile. Next base: position 58,537,237 of record CM039722.1, on the reverse strand, counting down.
TAATTCTTAAATCATTTGATGCAAATTGAAAAGATTTCGCTTTCCTTCCTACGGCGGTACGGCCTTGTCGATTTGCAAACGTCCCGGAGCCCTCATTACTGTTGATTGCTGCAGTCCAAGATTCGTAAGGAAAATCTCTTTTTGGCAATAGTCAAAGATCACTATTCAGCCGTTGATTTGCTTAGAAATCTCGCTTGGTTTAACTTTATGTTTCTCTGCTTTGGCAAAAGAAATGGTATGTTGTTCGGGTTCAAAAAGGAATCTTGATCCAATATCATAAAATTTATCTGACTTAGATATTGAATTAAGTAAAACAATGAGGCATCAAATATGGCAGCCCTAATCATATGAAGAGACTGTCTATTTATGTTAATTATCAGGTGGAGAAAATGCAGACTTACCTCACAAGAGAAGCACTTCTTGATAAGCGTCCGGACATAGTTGGCCACGGCATTCCGGAGCTCCTCAGATGGCCGGTTGGGCTGAATACAATCTATTAGTTCAGCAGTTCTCTCCTCAACCTTGGACCATCTCTCTGCATCAAGCAGCCTAATCACATTGTCCGTTTCATTGGGCAGAAGGCCATTTAGCAGCAGCTCACCTGGATGCGACAAGGCTCCATGGTCGCCCATATAAGGCCACTAAAGATTACTAAAAGCAGTGGTTTTAATGGCGATACTGTTGCCGTTTTAATGGAAAAGAAGTAGAAGAGGACAAAAGGACCACGAACACTAGCCAAAGCTGCAATGGCGATACTGCAGATGGACGAGCAACCAAAGGAAGCCGTGGTGTATGCCAAATTCTAACAGCTTGCCCCAAAGCGAAACAGAGGAGGAAGATACCAAAAGCAAAACCACAGAATCAGAACCAAATTCCAAACACACCGAGGCGATCAAAAGTCCCCGTCTTCCCACCGTGCATACTATACGCCCGGAACCAATCCTCCCAATGGCGGAATTCCTCCATAAACTCACACACAGGCAAGCAGAGTCCCTCGAACAACTAGTTACAACGAACAAAACCCTACATAAAAGCAGAACCGCGCCTTTTCAATGGGGCTGCGAATTTGCCGGCAAATTGAAACTTTCTGTTCACCACTGATCGCCGAGCGAGTTCGTTCTCATTTATAGTCGATCAATGCAGAATAAGCGCTCACAGAATGACGAAAACAATTGGAATTACAAAACGGAGAAAACGAGGAGAGAGAGAGAAGGCGAAAAAAGGTGCAAGGTTTTGTAACGTTCAGAGCGTGATCAGAGGGCGCGAATGCGACCATCACATTTGCACAAATCTTGATGTTAAATTAAATGAATATGATTGTATATAATTTAATAAATGTTATCAATTTATTATTTTATTTATTTTAATTCAATACTTTATGCAATCTAAATTTATAAGTATATAAGGGACTGATTAGGAAAACGTCAGCTATTTTAAAAATTCATTTTTTTTTTAATGAAAATTAGGGCCATAGCCCAATTTCATTAAATAAATAATATAATTACAATAAATTTGATATTACAATTATAGAAGAATAAAAGTATAAAAGAACTGTGATCAGTAGCAACAAAGAGCAAAGCTAACAGATAAAGTTATAATGAGAAATACAAAAATTCTAACAAAAACAAAATAAAAATTGGACTTAAAATGAGCAAAAATTACACCCAACAACCATATCGACAAATATCTGAATTTTTATAAAGACAAAAACATTCAACATTACTTGAATATCTAGCAGCCACCACCGTCATCATCCTATAAATTACCTTATAAAATATTTAATAAAAAAAATAAAAAATGCACTCTTAAAATACAAGATGTACTTTATATTCAGGTCATTAATAAATGAATATATGTGACTATTCCTTCTCTATTCTCTCTATCCTTATGAGAAATCTTAGGTTTTTACTGTTGATACCCAATATATTGCAAATTTTTGAATATATTGATGATACGCATAATAGGGATAAGGATATTTACTTTCTCCTTATCTGTTGTGCTGTTTACCACATTTGACGAGAAAGGAATGATAGGAAGTTTGGAGGTAAATCTGTTTCCTCCACTTCTTTAGCTCATAAAATCAAAGCTGCGGTTTTTTCCAAAATTATGAAATTGAAAAATGGAGGAAGACTAATGGATATGCTATAAGGCCTTTGGCTATGTTCAGCTTGGTTTTGGCTCTGCTGTTATGCCTCTATTTCTGTATGGATTTGCGTTGGCTGCTGCTATGCTGAATTCAGTGGGGATGTTTGGATGGTTCTTCTGGGTTGTTGTCCGCAGTATTTGGAATTGTTGATTTTTGGGTGGAAGATGGGCAATGATGTAAGGATTGTCATTTTCTCCTTTGGATGGCAGGATATTTTGGATTCTTATTTTTGCAGCCAGGTTGAGTGAGCGGCAATTCCTGAGCCCGAGGCTTATTTGTCTTCCTCGTTCTGTTTATGTTTCTTCTCATCCTGTTGTTTTTACTTTTGGTTATGTTTTACTCTTCCTCTAGCTTTTAGTTGTGGGGATTTTGTCTCTTCCACATTTTTGAATCTTGTAAGCTTTGGCAAGGTCCTTTACTTTACTGTTTTTTCTTTCTTCATTACATGTAACTAGTTTATATTAATGAAACGGGCTACGACCATAATTGTTCCAAAAAAAAAAAAGATAAACAGATTAATCATTATCCGATTTTTAATTTTACCAAAAACTTGATTTTATTTCTCCGATTTCAATAAGAATTTATTAAGTAATAAAACTTATTTTTCGGTTTCTATATATACTTGAAAGTTAAAACGATTTGATTAAATAATTAAATGGTATAGAAACCGAAAAAAGTTTTCCGGCTTCAAAGGAAACACCCGGTTTACCCTTTTATATATGTTATTATATTTATTTTAATAGGTTATCTATTTATTTATTCTAGTAACAGTAAATGACTTTTTTTATTTTAATAACTTATATAAAAGAAATTCCTTAAGTAGTTTTTTTATTTTGAATAACTTTTATGAATAATTATATTTTTAGGTTAATTTAAAGAAACTAAAATATAATTTAAATTATGTTTATAAAAAATAATAGAATTAATAAAAAAAAACTTATCTAACTATTAAAATATAAGATTAAATTAAATTAAATTAAATTTTTATAAATAGTACTTGATATGTCACAAAAAATGATCTTGCTCGGGCATGAATCCTGAGGCATAATCAAGTTGGAAACTTCATAAATTAAATCGGAGATCATCCAAACTCCAATTTCAACAAACTTATAATCGAACTGAACGTCTCGAGAAGACGAGCCCAACGACACCAAATTCGACTCAATTCGAGCACGAATAGGTCCAAATCAAGGATATGAAGCGTTGTTACAGGGTTCAAACCACAATTTGAATTATCAAACGGTTTCCAAACGTGACGTGCTTATAGTCGAATCAAGCGGCTCGACGAGACGAATCCAACGAGCCCAATATCACTGAATTATGAAATCATTAAGGCATCAAATTGACCAATAAACGGTTCATGATCACGGGGATTGATATCGACCGTCCATTCAAATCACTCCCATTTTGACCTTGATCCTCCATATATTTACAAGTTATGTCACTCTCAAAAAACTATAAATAGCCCCCACTCTTCCATGAGAGGGGGAGAAGAAGGAAAGGAAGGGAGAAATTTGGGAGCTCTCTTGTCGCCGACCATCACCGGACTACCGTCGGAGTTCTTGTCGACCACCACCAGGGTTCCTCCCGACCACCGCCGGGGTTCCACCTAACCACCCTCGGAGTTCTTGCTGACCACACCAGGTTTCCTCCTGACCACCGTCAAGGTTCCACCTGACCACTGCCGGAATTCTTGCCGATCACCGCGAGAGTTCATCTCGACCACCGCCGGAGTTCTTGCGGACCACACCGGGTTTCCTCCCGACCACCACCAGGGTTCCACTTGACCACTGTCAGAATTCTTGCCGATCAACGCGGGAGTTCATCCCGACCAACACTAGAGTTCTTGCTGACCATTGCCGGAGTTCATCCCGATCTCTGCCGGAATTTCTTCCCGACTGTCACCAAAGTTTCTTACCAATCATAGCTAGAGTTTCTCTTCCTGATCGCTGCTGGAGTGTTATTATGGGCCGTCGTTGAAGCTTTTTCCAACCACTGTCTTATTTTTATCAATTCATCAATCATCATCAGATTTATGATTGATTATTAACTTGTTGTAATTCCAGCGTCTCCAAGTAAAGGAGAGAATCAAACTTTGTAACTGATCCAAACATAGTGGAATTTTCTCATCTGGGCTAGGCCCGTGGGTTTTCCCTTTTTGAGCTTTCCACGTAAAAAAGTTTTCTGATGTTTCTTTCCCTTAATTATCTATTGGTGTATTGGATATACGTACATTGCTAAGACGCTATATTTTTCATTCTACCGCCGAGTATATTCTAGTCCACAACAGTACTATTTTATAATATTTTTTTGATAATCATAAAGAATAATTAGTATTTTTTAATTATCAAATAAATATTAATTTAAAAAATAGTAAATATTAATTATAATTATCAAATAAATAATATATAAGTAATAAATATATAAAAGAAATTCATTAAGTAGATTTTTTATTTTAAATAACTTTTTTCCGATTTCCATTGGAACCGGAATACTTTTTTTAGGTTTCTATACAATTTAATTACTTTATAAATTATTTATTTTAAATATATATAGAAACCCAAAAAATAAGTTTTAGTTAATAAATTTTTTGTAGAAATCAGAGAAGTAAAATCCGGTTTCCGGTGAAAGCAGAAACCGGATAATGAAGTTCCGGTTTCTATTGAAACCGGATAATAAAGTTTCATATTTGTTCTTTTTTTAATTTTTTCGTTAAGCTCATTTAAGTTTAAAATATGCTTCTTTTTATAAATTGATCTTGGTTATATTGAGCCAACTCCTTCCCCTGAGGAAGGACATCTTTCTTAGGCTTCGTTTGAGACGGCTTTTTTACTGCTTTCTAAAACGGAGTTTTAGTACAAAATTTTTTATTTTTGTAGTAAAACTCCGTTTTAGAAAGCAATAAAAAAACCGTCCCAAACGCAGCCTTAATCAACAATCAACAATAGTGTAATCATTTCAACCGGACAAGGCCATGTAATTTTTCCGCATTTATGAGATTTTCCATCTAAAAATCTGATGTCTATTATTATTGATACACCCTCCTCTCTCTCATTTGTTTCTATGATGGATCTTCATAAAAAGTTAAAACCTTAAGCTCATTATCTCTCTACAGTCGCAAATATTTTAGGATGCAACAATTCTAAATAGTTTATTAATAATTTGATTATATTATAATTAACATAATTAATGAATTTAACTTAACTTATTAAATATTACTTTTTATTAATTAAGAATGATTCAAGCTAATTAATTAATAAAAATAAAAGCCGTCACTTATTTACCAAAACTTTCATTGAATGACTAATTATTGGAGCCGTATCGAATAGAATATTTTTTCTTATTTGCATATTTTAAGTTGATTTTCTTATCCATTCATCCTATGATGTTATGGCATTTTACATATTAATTGTTCCACTCAAAATTTTTAAAAAATAAATAAAATCAAAATTATTTACCCAACCGGCAGCTATTTCTGTGACGATTACGACCATGGCACAAATAAATTTACTCAATATTTAATTAAAAAATAAAAAGTAATATGTTCTTAAGATACAAGACATATTTTATTTCATGTCAATATATAAAGAAATAAAATAATTAAAAAATAATAATCATTAATTGCATCATATCATTTTATTTCATACTATTTACATATCTAACACTTAAAGCAGGGGCGGATCCAGCTTCTTTTTTTAGGATGGACAAAAATTTAATTAATTAGATAACGAAAATAACAATAACAAAAATAAAATAATAATAATGATACTAATAATAAAATAATGATATCAAATAGTAATAAAAATAAAATAAATTTTTTAAAATAATTTAACTAATATAATGCTATCAAATTTATAAGAGGAAATTTTTTCATTTATCTTCCAATTTAATATTAATTTTAGTAATAATATAAATTGGAATATATTCACATATCTTATGTTGATGCTAGACCTAGCTTGGAGAAAAAGAATAATAAATAAGCTTAATATTATCTAACTTAAGAAAAAAAAAGGATAATTATACAATAAAGTATGCATAATATTTAATGGATTTAAGAATTGCTCCTTCATAAATCAATAAAAAATAATTGGATTTCAATGCAATGAAATAAAAAATAATAAAAAATAGACAAAAAAGATTTATTTGTATACAAATTATAATTTTTTCTCTTATTTCTTAGAATTCCTTTTAAACCCAACTCATAAATCATAGGACACTTCTTTTTTCATTGGATAAAGTTTCACTCATATTTTATACAAACTAGAAAGTAAGTACATTGCCTTTTTCCAAAAAAAAAAGTACATTACCTCTTTGTGATGTGTTCAACCAATGCTTCTTCTGTAATATCAAGATCTGCTCCAGTATCGTCCAGGACGATCTGGGATCGTCCTGGGACGATCAGTGGAATTCAGCTCCAGTTTTAGCCCAGTTTTGCTCCAGGTGATTTTCTGCATGCATCGTCCAGGCCGATTGGAGACATCGGCCAGGCCGATCGGCACTGTAGAAAATATCGTCCATGCAATAGCCCTGAATGGAGACCAGGCCGATCCTTTTGGTCGGATCGTCCCGGGACGATGCTGCGATCGGCCGGGCCGATCTGTGTATTATAAAGCTGATTTCAGTCGTTTTGAAGAGAGAGAAAATCAAAAATAAATATCTGATTTTTCTGAGGAGAGAGAAAGTCGAGGTGGATTTTGGAAAAGTGGATTTTCGGACGACGCGGAGCCGTTTTCGATCGAAGTGACTGTTGAGGAAATTGCTGTGCTCGAGGTAAGGCACATTCCACCTTTCTCAATTTTCAGAACCGTCGTGTTTGGCGGTATATTCTGTCCGGATTTTGTTTCCGTTAGCGATTTTCGTCCGTATCTTTTGATCGGTTCAGTTTTTACCGCGTAACTTTCTGTATATTGTTGACGTGCCGAGTGTGCACATTTTGGTTATTTTCTGAAGATTTTCGTCCGGGTATTTTTGATTCGACTGTGTTTTTAGTCGACCGGATTTTTCTGTGAAATTGGAATTTATCTGTGCAGTAGAATAAAGGTTCTGAAATGTTGATATCTGTATTCTGTGCGAATTCGGTAAATTTTCTTTGCAGGAATTTTTGTGTAAATTCCGTATACTGCCGTTGTGCTGCCCGATTTTTGGGTAATTTCTGAATTGTCCGGATTTCTTCTGAATTGAAATGCTATGTGTATAAGCTATAAAAAGGGAGTTATAAGGGGCCTGGATCCTATGAGATTCAGTAAGTGTCAGGGAAATCTGAAATGAGCTCAATCTGAAATCTGATATTTGTTCTGTTCCGGATCCGAGGAAAAATCTGTTTAGGTGCTATAAGCACTATTTATATATTCTGGTGCTGGAAGCACATCTGATCTGTTCTGGTGCTATAAGCACATTTGTTCTGGTGCCGTGAGCACACTTAGCTATTAATTACTCAGAGAATTTCTGGTGCCGTGAGCACATTTAGCTATTAATTACTCAGAGAATTTCTGGTGCCGTGAGCACATTTAGCTATTAATTACTCAGAGAATTTCTGGTGCCGTGAGCACATTTAGCTATTAATTACTCAGAGAATTTCTGGTGCCGTGAGCACACTTAGCTATTAATTACTCAGCTATTATTCTGGTGCCGGGGGCACATTTAGCTATTAATTAAATATCTGAAATCTGAGTTCCGTATCTGTTCTGTTTCTGTCTGATTTGATATCCGTTCCGATTCTGTTCTGTTCTGATATGATCTGTACGAATCTGATTCTGTTGATCTGATATGTCTGATCTGTTCTGTTTCTGATTTGATACGACTTCTATTTCCGTACAGTTCTGTTGATTTGATATCCGTTCCGATTCTGTTCTGTTCTGATATGATCTGAATTTCTGATTTCTGTACGATTCTGATTCTGATGTGATATCTGTCCGTATCTGTTCTGATTTGTTCTGTTTTGTTCTGATAAGTTTCGATTTGGATATTTGTCTGATTCTGTTCCGATTTCTGATCGGATTTCTGTCTGATGAGTTTGGTTTTGTTTTCTGAGAATTTAGATTGGTGGTTTGTTGCTTTGCTGAGCTGTTGAGCTCACCCTTGCTTTCTGGTGGTTTTCAGGTTCTGGGAAGGGCAAGGAAGTCCAGGATTAGATTTCAGAGTCTGATCAGATTAGGTACTTTTGTACTTTTGATTTTTGTACAGTCATGGCTTTCCTGTTCTGTCTTTCTTTCTGTTGAAAGCCATGTACTGTTCTGTAGATGATTATTTTGAGGAAATGAAAAGATAGATGTTTTGTTCCGCTGCATTTGATGTTTTTAGTAGCTCTGTTGTTCTGTGTGCTTCTGTTGAGTTAAGAATTTGGAAGATCAGTTCAGTAACCTAATCCAAAGCCAGATCCTGGTTAGCTATTCTCCGTCGCGATCCGGCGCGGGCGGGATCCGTCTCGTCTCGGGTCGGGTCGTGACAAGCTTTTTTGGTATCAGAGCACTGGTTTTGGAAACAGGTTGGATTGTAAAACAGAGCTCTAGGAAGTGATCAGTGAGTCTGTCTGGGAGGTAGTTTTGGGTCGTTTGGCTTTTTATTGTGTTATTTTGTGTTGTTTTGTGATAGTTTTCCGGATTTTCTGGATTTTTCTGTATGGATCAGCCAGACCCAGACATGACAGACGGTCAGAGTGACGATCAGGCAGCACCAGTGGGGAGTACAGCCCCAGTGGTCGGTGCTGATACGCTTTCACAGTTTGCTTCACTTGTTGCTCAGATGATGAGCGAGACTCAGAGCAGAGCTTCGACTGTTAGATCTGAGGACATTGATCGACACCTGCAGTTATTTTTGAGGTTGAAGCCTCCGAGGTTTGAGGGCGCTGTTGAGCCCAGAGCTGCTGAGGAGTGGCTGAGGAGATTGGAGAAGACTTTTGACGGGATGCAGTGTCCTGCAGACAGGAAAGTTCCGTTAGCTGTTTTTCTGTTGGACGGAGAGGCTGAGCACTGGTGGGATGGCCAGCAAGCAGCCAGATTTCAGGGCAGATTGAACTCTTTGATCACTTGGGAAGAGTTCACCGAAGTATTTCGGGACTGGTTTGTTCCCCCTTCTGCACGACAGCAGATGCAGGAGAGTTTTCTGAGACTTGTTCAGGGGAGCAAGACGGTGATGCAGTACGAGGCTGAGTTTACTGCATTAGCCAGGTACGCTCCGCAGCTGGTTAGCACGTCTGCTGAGAGGTGCTACAGATTTCTGAGAGGCTTACGAGACACTTTGAGGCAGCCTCTGATACCGTTCCGGATTACTGATTTCTCTGAGCTTGTGGAGCGAGCTCGTCTGATTGAGAATGACATGACGGCTACTCAGCAGCGGTGGACTGCGAGTAGGAAGAGGTTTGGAGGAGAGACATCTGGCAGTGGTTCCTCTGGGAAGAGGAGATTTGTTCCTGGATCTGGATCTGGAGATTCCAGGAAGAGCGGAGGATCGTCTGGTACTGCTACCAGTACGACTAGTTCTGGATCTGTCAGTACGGCACCTGTGTGCCAGAGTTGTGGACGGCGACACCATGGCCAGTGCTACAGGATAGCTGGTCTTTGTTTCAGATGTGGTCAGCCGGGACATCGGATTGCAGAATGTCCACAGATGGGATATGAGCAGCGATCTGAGGGCTTTGTCAGACCTGTTGGTTCAGCAGCAGGAAGACCGAGGACTGTTCCTCCACGCCCTGAGGGATTTGCTGGTAGAGGTGGTGGTTCTAGTTCTGCACCACGGAGACCACCTACGATTCAGAGGGAGCAGAGTAGTTCTGTTGCTTCAGCTCCTGTTCCAGTTCAGCCACGAGTTTACAGTCTGAGTCAGCAGGAGGCTCGTGATGCTCCGGATGTTGTGACAGGTACGGTTTACATTTCTGATCAGCCCTGTCGTGTTTTGTTTGACTCTGGAGCGAGTCATTCTTTTCTGTCCGAGCATTGTTTTGAGATTTTACATTTGGATTCGATGGTTTTACCGGTTTCTTTGTCTGTGATTTTACCGGCTGGGAATCCATTGATTGCTCGACAGTTTTGTTTGTGTGAGATCGAGATTTCTGGCAAGAAGTGGAAGTCTAGTTTGATTCGATTGCCGATTTCTTCGTATGATGTGATTCTGGGCATGGATTGGCTGAGTCAGTATGAAGCCCAGATTGACTGTCTGAAGAAGCAAGTGAGTTTGCTTATGGCTGGAGAGAGAGTTGTATTTCAGGGATTACGAGGTGTTCTCTCCAGTCTGATTTCTGCGTTGGAGGTGAGCAGAATGTGGAAGAAGGGATGTCCGGTATTTTTGGCTTCGGTGCGGGATCTGAACCTAGAGGTTGGTTCTGTTTCTGAGATCCCTGTGGTTCGGGAGTTAGCTGCAGTTGTTTTTGCTTTGAAGATTTGGCGTCATTACCTGTATGGCGTCAGATGTGAGATCTTTACTGATCATAAGAGCCTGAAGTACATTTTTACTCAGAAGGATCTGAACCTGAGCCACCTTCTCGACTCGAGTTGATCAAGGACTACGATTTGACTATTCAGTATCAGCCTGGGAAGGCGAATGTGGTAGCGGACGCTCTGAGCAGGAAGTCTTCTGGATTCTCAGGTATTCAGCTTACCTGTGATGACTTTCTGATTCGTGATTTGGAGAGATTGCAGTTGGAGGTGGTTTCCTCCAGTGATTTGGAGTTGGCTCAGATGAGTATTCAGTCTTCTTTGGAAGCACGGATTCAAGAAGCCCAGAAGTCAGATTCTGATTATTCGAAGTTGATAGCTCAGATTGGATCTGGTAAGACTCCTGAACTTCGAATTTCTGATTCTGGTGTTATTTTCTGTAAGAACAGGTTGTGGGTACCTATGTTTGGAGACTTGAGGCAGGAGATTCTGTACGAATCCCATCATTCTGGCTACACTGTTCATCCAGGCAGTGGTAAGATGTACGCTGACATGAAACTTTTGTTTTGGTGGCCTGGGATGAAGAAGGATGTGGCAGAGTTTGTGTCGAGATGCGAAGCCTGTCAGTTGGTGAAGGCAGAGCATCAGCGACCAGGTGGACTGTTGCAGTCGTTGCCTATCCCTGAGTGGAAATGAGAGGAGGTAACGATGGATTTTGCGATGGGTTTTCCTCGATCTAGACAAGGACATGATGCCATTTGGGTGGTTGTAGATCGATTGACGAAGTCAACCCATTTTCTTCCGATCAGACAGACGGATTCAGTTGATCGCTTGGCACAGATTTATGTGAAGGAAATAGTCAGATTGCACGGTGTGCCTCGTGTGATCGTATCTGATCGAGATGGACGCTTTACTTCCAGACTTTGGAAAGGCATTCAGCAAGGCTTGGGTACGAAACTGCATTTCAGTACAGCCTTTCATCCTCAGACCGACGGACAGTCTGAGAGGACGATTCAGGTACTGGAAGATCTGTTGAGGCTTTGTGTTCTGGACTTTAGCGGAAGTTGGGAGGATCATATTCCGCTGATTGAGTTTGCCTATAACAACAGTTTTCAGTCCAGTATCGGTATGGCACCGTACGAGGCTTTGTATGGCAGGAAGTGTCGTACTCCTTTGACTCTGACGGAGGTCGGAGATAGACAGGCTTTGGGGGCCACTTTTGCTGATGAAACTGCTCAGAAGATCAATTTGATAAGAGAAAGATTGAAAGCCGCTCAAGATCGTCAGCAGAAGTATTACAATCAGAAGCACAGATTTGTTGAGTTTCAGGTCGGTGACTTTGTGTATGTCAAAGTCAGCCCGATGAAAGGTGTGAGCAGATTTGGTCAGGTAAGCAAGCTTAGTCCAAGGTATGTTGGACCATTTGAGATTTTGGAAAGAATTGGAAAATCTGCTTATCGCCTATTACTTTCTGATTCTATGCCGGATGTGCATAATGTGTTTCACGTATCCACTCTGAGGAAGTGGGTTTCAGACTCTGGGAAGAAGTTGTCAGCTGATGAGGTGGAGATTCAGGAGAATCTGGCGTACAAGGAAGAGCCAGAGCTTATTTTGGCGTACGACGTCCGAAAGTTAAGAAATAAAGAGATTCCGATGGTTAAAGTCCAGTGGAAGCACCGGACTGCACGGGAAGCAACCTGGGAGAAGGAGTCTGATATGAGACGGTCGTACCCGTACTTGTTTTGACTGAGTTTGGACTGGATAATGTCGAGGACGACATTTTTCTGAGTTGGGGAGATTGTAATATCAAGATCTGCTCCAGTATCGTCCAGGACGATCTGGGATCGTCCTGGGACGATCAGTGGAATTCAGCTCCAGTTTTAGCCCAGTTTTGCTCCAGGTGATTTTCTGCATGCATCGTCCAGGCCGATTGGAGACATCGGCCAGGCCGATCGGCACTGTAGAAAATATCGTCCATGCAATAGCCCTGAATGGAGACCAGGCCGATCCTTTTGGTCGGATCGTCCCGGGACGATGCTGCGATCGGCCGGGCCGATCTGTGTATTATAAAGCTGATTTCAGTCGTTTTGAAGAGAGAGAAAATCAAAAATAAATATCTGATTTTTCTGAGGAGAGAGAAAGTCGAGGTGGATTTTGGAAAAGTGGATTTTCGGACGACGCGGAGCCGTTTTCGATCGAAGTGACTGTTGAGGAAATTGCTGTGCTCGAGGTAAGGCACATTCCACCTTTCTCAATTTTCAGAACCGTCGTGTTTGGCGGTATATTCTGTCCGGATTTTGTTTCCGTTAGCGATTTTCGTCCGTATCTTTTGATCGGTTCAGTTTTTACCGCGTAACTTTCTGTATATTGTTGACGTGCCGAGTGTGCACATTTTGGTTATTTTCTGAAGATTTTCGTCCGGGTATTTTTGATTCGACTGTGTTTTTAGTCGACCGGATTTTTCTGTGAAATTGGAATTTATCTGTGCAGTAGAATAAAGGTTCTGAAATGTTGATATCTGTATTCTGTGCGAATTCGGTAAATTTTCTTTGCAGGAATTTTTATGTAAATTCCGTATACTGCCGTTGTGCTGCCCGATTTTTGGGTAATTTCTGAATTGTCCGGATTTCTTCTGAATTGAAATGCTATGTGTATAAGCTATAAAAAGGGAGTTATAAGGGGCCTGGATCCTATGAGATTCAGTAAGTGTCAGGGAAATCTGAAATGAGCTCAATCTGAAATCTGATATTTGTTCTGTTCCGGATCCGAGGAAAAATCTGTTTAGGTGCTATAAGCACTATTTATATATTCTGGTGCTGGAAGCACATCTGATCTGTTCTGGTGCTATAAGCACATTTGTTCTGGTGCCGTGAGCACACTTAGCTATTAATTACTCAGAGAATTTCTGGTGCCGTGAGCACATTTAGCTATTAATTACTCAGAGAATTTCTGGTGCCGTGAGCACATTTAGCTATTAATTACTCAGAGAATTTCTGGTGCCGTGAGCACATTTAGCTATTAATTACTCAGAGAATTTCTGGTGCCGTGAGCACACTTAGCTATTAATTACTCAGCTATTATTCTGGTGCCGGGGGCACATTTAGCTATTAATTAAATATCTGAAATCTGAGTTCCGTATCTGTTCTGTTTCTGTCTGATTTGATATCCGTTCCGATTCTGTTCTGTTCTGATATGATCTGTACGAATCTGATTCTGTTGATCTGATATGTCTGATCTGTTCTGTTTCTGATTTGATACGACTTCTGTTTCCGTACAGTTCTGTTGATTTGATATCCGTTCCGATTCTGTTCTGTTCTGATATGATCTGAATTTCTGATTTCTGTACGATTCTGATTCTGATGTGATATCTGTCCGTATCTGTTCTGATTTGTTCTGTTTTGTTCTGATAAGTTTCGATTTGGATATTTGTCTGATTCTGTTCCGATTTCTGATCGGATTTCTGTCTGATGAGTTTGGTTTTGTTTTCTGAGAATTTAGATTGGTGGTTTGTTGCTTTGCTGAGCTGTTGAGCTCACCCTTGCTTTCTGGTGGTTTTCAGGTTCTGGGAAGGGCAAGGAAGTCCAGGATTAGATTTCAGAGTCTGATCAGATTAGGTACTTTTGTACTTTTGATTTTTGTACAGTCATGGCTTTCCTGTTCTGTCTTTCTTTCTGTTGAAAGCCATGTACTGTTCTGTAGATGATTATTTTGAGGAAATGAAAAGATAGATGTTTTGTTCCGCTGCATTTGATGTTTTTAGTAGCTCTGTTGTTCTGTGTGCTTCTGTTGAGTTAAGAATTTGGAAGATCAGTTCAGTAACCTAATCCAAAGCCAGATCCTGGTTAGCTATTCTCCGTCGCGATCCGGCGCGGGCGGGATCCGTCTCGTCTCGGGTCGGGTCGTGACATCTTCTTCTACCTAAATGATGAAAAATTATTAGGTGCAGAGTGCGCACCGTCAACACATACCTAGCGGTACCCAGCGGTACCGAGTGTGGGTACTGCTAGGTACCAAATGCTTGTGCGGACGCTTCTCCCCATCCGCACTCCGCACCTAATAATCTCTCCTAAATGATGGGCAAAATAATTTTTTTAGGGGGGGGGGGGGTCAAAATTCTAAATTAATCTCTATAAAGATCTTTTTTTTAAATGCCCACCCTAAGCTATATGGGGATCCGCCCATGACCTAAAACATATTACATTACTACCACTCATAGAATAAATATGGGTGTATGGAATGAAATATTAAAATTTATAGGATGATATGAGTGGTAAAAATGAAATATATGAGTAATATATTTGATATTAAAATTTTATATGAGTTGTAAGAATGTAATATTAAAGTTTCAAATATTAGATATATAAATAATATGAAATAAAATGATATGTACGTCAATCCTCCTTAATTAATTGATTCTTTTCAGGCTTGATGGAAATGTTGGAGGTAGCATTTCTCAGCAAACTATTACCGTCTCTTGAGCTAACATGAATGGCATTGGCTTTCTTGCAGTGAATATTAGAGATAATTAGTGTGTTGGGTCAATTGCCACTTCGATGCCTTTCACAGCACTACTAATAAATCAGGTTTTTGCAATATTTTTTATGACATACTGTAGCAGTTCAAACACATACTACTTTATTTGCAATGGTTTAGTAACCGCTGCAAATCCGTTGTATTTACGTTCGCTGGAAAGACTTTAGTAGCGGTTTTAACCGCTGCTATAAAAATGCTGCGAAACATTAATATTTTGGCAGTGCAGGTGTTCAGGAAAAATCGATCAACTTCATCTAGTGTGTTGGGTCAATTGCCATTTCGATGCCTTTCACAGCACTACTAATAAATCAGGTTTTTGCAATATTTTTTATGACATACTGTAGCAGTTCAAACACATACTACTTTATTTGCAATGGTTTAGTAACCGCTGCAACTCCGTTGTATTTACGTTCGCTGGAAAGACTTTAGTAGCGGTTTTAACCGCTGCTATAAAAATGCTGCGAAACATTAATATTTTGGCAGTGCAGGTGTTCAGGAAAAATCGATCAACTTCATCTATCAAATTCTCCTTCGGACAATCTTGCAAATAGGCCAGCTTATTTGCTCCAAATGCAAATGCACTGCATATCCTGTAGAAGTTTGCTGCAAATTCAAAGAAAAAAAAGAGAATTTTAGTAAATATGTAAGCCACAATATTGTATTATTTTGTCTCATAGAACTAATGATAATAATTAAGCTAATATTCTATAGCTAAGTAACGAGCTAGCTTGATCATCACTGTTATAAGAGAAATCTAAATGTTTATTGCCTAAAAAACATCATCATCATTTAATGAAGTTAGGAAGCTCAGTACGTCTGAATATTTTTAAGTAATGATATTTTGGAAATGAAGAGGAGCCAATATGAGGCGAAATATCAAAAGATGAATATGATGAAGCCACTCAAGATTAGGGGTGTCAATTTCGGGTTAAGGGTGTGAGACCTCGTTCCTTTGCTGTAGCTGCTGGAAAAGTAATTTTTCCCCAGGATCGGCCGGGCCGATGGTGAGATCGTCCAGGCCGATCTGCACTGTTCAAAATGTCGGCCTGAGAACAGTTCTGGGAGTCGTCCAAGACGATTGATTTTGGTCTGATCGTCCCGGGACGATTTGGCGATCGGCCGGGCCGATCAGACTAAGGATATATGAAAATGAGCTCGTTTTGAGGAGAGAGAAAACATTTTATAAAATCAGATATTTTGAGGAGAGAGAAAGAGCGGAAAAGCAAAGGAAGAAGTCCGATTTCGGGGCCCGCGGAGCGATTTTCGTCGTTCGTTGCTGTTGGATATTGTGTTTGTCTCGCTGTAAGGACTCCGAACCCTACTTCTGTTTTCGAAGATTTTGAGGTTTTGCGAAATGGTGCTCAGATTTGTGTTTTTGTAAGTGATTTTCGTACCCGGTTTGGTACTGACGAAGATTTCACCGCATAACTTTTGGTATGTTGTAGAGACGATTATTCTGCACATTTTAAGTATTTTCTGGAAGATTTCGTCCGGTCCGTTTTGATTCTGCGGGGTTTTATTTTGACTGTAATTTATTATGATGTCCGAATTGGTTTGAGCAGTAGAAGAATAGTCTTATAGTGTTGCTGTGCACGTTCTGTATTAATTTGGTGGATTGTAGTTTCTGGAGATTTTTGTGTAAATTCTGTAGACTGCCGTTACTCTGTCCGTTTTTCATACGATTTCCGATTTCCCTGAGATTGATAGATTGAATTGATACGTGTATGACTATTGATATGATTGTTCTAGATTTCTTTAATATTGCTTATTGCATCGATTATTCATTGAATTGATTGTGTTACTGAAAGACAAGTGGGAACCTAGTTGAACGTTGGTGAAGATAGACTCGACCTGTACAGGATGGTGGGCCGACGGGCTTTCCTTTAAACCATTGATCATTGATATAACGATTGGGAGTTATAAGGAGTTTTATATGCCGACGGGCGGCCGACGGGCAAAAAGAGTGACGACTCTTATTGATAGACCAACGTACGGATATCTATAACAGCAATACGGATTCTACAACAGCACTATTGATAATAGCCAGTTAACCTGGTTGATCATGACTAGTGTTTGTGCTTGTCGAGTAAGACCATTGTATGACATTGTATGATCTTGCATCGTATGGACTTCCTGATATGCATTGATTTATTGATTTCCGATGGATTTATCGATATTGACGTGAATTTATAGATTTTTTGATATTGTATGAATTTCATCGACAGATTTACTAATTGCATTGATTCATCGCTATCGATTGTATCGACTTGATTTATGGATTATCGATCATGGACTATGGATATGGATTGTATTGATTTATAGACATCGGCACCGACATTGATATGGATTCTGTGTATTGATTCATAGATATTGATATCGACATTGATATAGATTGTATTGATTGATAGATATCGACATTGACATCGATATGGATATGATATGGACATATGGATACTATTGATACTACAGATTCTGATATACTATTGATGCATTAATATATTGATTCGTCGTGCCGAATATCGATTGATTAATTGAATGGATTATTGCCGTATGGATTTGATTTATCATAGAATAGATTCCTTTTTGGAGCTGATTGTATTAATTTCTATTGACCTGATGATTTCATTGTATTGATTCGATTTGATTTGATTTCCGTACCTGCATAGATTCATTGATCATAGCTGACTTGACTCGATTGACCTGCATATTGTTTCGATCGTGCTTTGATTTCAGTTGTAGGCTTTGGTGACCTGCTGGGCTTTGTAAGCCCATTATATGTGGTTAATAATTTCAGGTGCAGGGCCTCCAGCTTGAAGATCTTTCTGTCGAGTTCTGTAGCTCTTTGTTTTGTAGCCTTGGTAGGCTTTCTTTTGTAGCCGGTGCGGCTATTGTATATGACCTTTTGGACGCTTTTTGTCTGTACTCTGTTGTGCTATATGTGAATTATAGTATCCGCTGCTGTTTCTTTTCTGTAATGTAGTTATCTCTGGCTCTGGATATATGTATGCATGGACTGATATGAACAACAGATAAGGAAAAACAAAAAGAAAGAGAGGCAATAGAACGATCAGATGAATCCTTTCGCTACACGGATCTTGGGGTCGTCACAACGGGTCGGGTTTGGGTCGAACCCGGAACTAACCTGGGTTCAAACGGGTCGACCCTAACCCGTCCCGGGTAGACAAACGGGTCGGAAATCCGAACCCGGACCCGACCCGATGGGTTGCTGGGTTGACCCGACCCGATCCGGTTTTGGGTATTGCCGGCGCCGGAACGGCGGCAGGCGGAATGCGGGTGCGGGGGCGGAGGCGGAGGCGAGCTGGGCGGACAACGCGGGCACGGGGTCAGCGCGCGGGCAGCGGGCAGAGGCGGGATTTGAAATTTTTCGAATTAAACGGGTCAAACGGGTAGACCCGGCAACCCGTCGGGTCAACCCGAACCCGACCCGTTTTTCAAACGGGTCGATTTCTGGAACCCGAACCCCGACCCGTTTTGAAATCGGGTCAGGTCCAACCCGGATTTTTCGGGTCGGGTCCGGATCGGATTTTCGTGTCGTGTCAAATATTGACACCCCTACTCAAGATATAAGGTAGAGATGAAAATAGATGAAAGGAGGACTTAGGCTCAAAACATCATCATTATGTTTATTTAGGCGTGCTATAATATGGCTTCTTTTCTATGTTGTCAATTTCTAATAGTAAGGCAAAAATTTCTTCACATGAATTGATAGTTAACAATTTCCATCTTCTTGAAAAGCTTAGAATAATTATTTTAAGATTAATTGATTCTTAACTAGTGAAAATTACATGTTTGTTGTATTGATTGATCGCATCGAAATTTGCATCACCAAGATGTGCATCAAAACCATATAACCTAAGAATGTCTTAGTAACATCAAGTTTTTAAATATTGGTTTTTTAAGTAAGTGTCTAGGAAAGATACATTATTAGCATTATGCGTTGCTTACAGTAACAATAAAGAAGTATTAGAAAATTTTAGATGCAATAAATTTTCAAAATATAAATGCAATTGATAAGAGTATGTTAACTTTACTGGAACTTTTATTTGGTCCGGTGAACGGACGTAGAGCTACGTTCGGCCGGCACTGAGATCGCGCCACGTAGCAGGCACAAAACCGCGGACCTGACCCGACAAATAGTGGGTATGTCGCACGTGCATTTTTTAAATCCATGACAACCCGGTATTGCTTGGTATTGCCAGGTATTTGTCGATTTTGCTCGGCAATAACGAGAAATATCATTATTTGAAGACAAATACCGAGTAATACCGAGCAATACCGAGTTTTTCTAGAAAAACTCGATATTACTCTGTATTGCTCAGTATTGGTCTTCTCAGAGCGGTATTTCCTGTTATTGACAAGCAATATCTAGCAATACCGAGCAATACCAAGCAAATACCGAGTAATACCTAGAAATGTGCGAACAAAGCATTCCCAGGTTCCAGTCCAGGTCAAGTCGTCGGGCCGCGCGGTACAGAATAAGAGCATGTGTTGCGATCTCAATGGTGACCGCACGTAGAGCTACGTCCGGTCACCGGACCTAATAATTGTTCACTTTACTGACACTTCGCCTAAGATTATTGTTTGTACGCATAAATAAAAAAAAATCATAATTTTAGAAAGATTTTTGTATTATACAAATAAGTCCTAAATCAAAATTATATTATTCAATTATTGAGTTTGAGAATAAAAATATAACACGCTAGAATTATAAAGGTTTTTGTATATTTTAAATATAATATTAAGTTCTTAATGCACTTAATAAATGATAAAATATAATGAAAATTAACACAAATCTAAAAAATTCACAATGTCTACATGAATCTCAAATAATTATTTGAATAAAAAATGCCAGAAGTTAAATTTAGGATCATCGGAACTCTAATTTCAATTTTCAACGAACTTATAGTCGAACTTAATGTTTGGACAAGAAGAATCTATCGAGGCTATAAATGATCTAATCCGACTTCAAATGAGCTAAAATCAAGCACTTGAATTATATTTAAAATATTTTGAACGTAAATTGATAGACTAAATGATATCTAATTATAGCATGCTTATAGTCAAATATAATGAGCTCAAGATCACTAGATTCTCACATCACGAAGACATTCAAATGTTTGATAAATAAAAATATGAAAGTTTAAAAATAAGATATTCTTTCCTAAGAAATAAGGAACCAGAAGGAAAGAACCTCCTTCACCATATGATTCTTTTCATTTGGAAGCCTTATGAAGAAACAAATTAAGCCTGAAGAGAATAATTAAAAACCAAAGAGAATATCACATTTATTTAAAAGACTTGCATCATTCATAGAAATAGAATCCGAGTTTAATATAAAGACCTTACCCGAACCTCTTTTTATAAAGGTTGTAACTAAGGCTTCGTTTGGGACTGCTTTTTTATTGTTTTTTAAAATGGAGTTTTAGTACAAAAATGAAAATTTTGTACTAAAACTCCGTTTTAGAAAACAGTAAAAAAGCCATCCCAAACGAAGCCTAAGTGGTGCTTGTCATATTGACTTTGAACATTTTACTTTGTTTTATTATTGTTTTATATTGGTCGTTGGGCGAATGATTGTTTATTTTAATTGTGCATTAAAAGCTCATATTTCTCTATATTTGTTTCTTGCATGTGTATTTGCCTGAATTTTTTACTAGGCTTTTATGAAATACTTTTTTTTTATAATTATAACTAATAAACAATTTAAGATTAAAAAACATTAATATAAGATAATCGATTTAAAATGTAAGCCGGAATTCACTTGGGGTCTTATAAAATATATTGATCTTTTCTTCTCCTTCTTTAGGGCATTTCCAACCGAACTGCAACCGCTTGAATGGCGTCCCTGGCCAGCTCCAACCGAACCGCAAATTTCCCATTATTTGGTTGCGGGTGATTAGTGGGACGCCAATATTGGCGTTGCATTGTTCATCTCAGTCATTTTTACCTCTCTATCGAACTTGGCGCGGGAAAGAAGAGAGGATCATTACCTGCAAAAGTGTAAAAAGTGGAGTTCGATTGGAGATGAATCCCGGCATTTTGTAGTTTCACAGCATTTTGGAGTGAAAAATGAGATTTTCGGTTGGAGATGCTCTTAGGCACCTCCTTGCCTACATGTAGAAGTAGATTGCTTACCTTGCAATTATGTCTTGGGGGAGCTTTGTTCTTTTAGGATAAAATATTTTTTTGTAAGCCTTTTTAACAATTCAAATTCTCATTATTACATAGAGTGAACAAGCATGCTTTGCATTAAAAATAACTTAAAATTAAAATATAATTACATTTAGTCTCATGTGCTTAATTGTTATTCATAAGTCCACAGCCACTTAAAAAATTCCTTTAGATGGTTGGTTGCATAATCCAAAAACAAAAATAATAATGTCCCACCAGTCACGATCATCCAAGATTTAACGCAAAAGAATTTTTTTTTTTTTTAATAATCTTTTCTGCGCATTTTACTTATTTATCTTTCTTTTAAGAACTAGATTAATTTGAAATCCAATGCTGAATAATTGCATTATAAAAAATGCATAAAGAGAGAAAAACATCATTCTATTTTATATAGTTAATATTTACATTTTATTTAAGAGTATGAAATAATAAGTATGATAGTCATACTGACTACAAAAGAATACATATAACTGAAAAACTTAAAATAAAATTAAAACACATTACTACCTAGCCTCACACCGCCTGATCGCCGATCACCACCAAACGTCGAACTGGTCGTCGATCACCACTAGACTTTCGTCATACCACCGCTCGGGAGCCGAACGCCACTGGACTTCCACCCGGCCTCCAACCACCGCCTGACGGTGCTCGAATGTCAACCGCAGTCGAACTTCCACCCAGCCGTCGTCCATCAGCGGACTTCTGCCCGATCATCGTCTGACCACTGCCTGGCCGCAAACCGCCGTTGGACTTTCACCCAGCCAACGTCGGACCACTATCTGGCCGCTGTCCATTGTTGAAGTTCAACTTGGCCGCTAAGCGCCACTTGACTTTCTCCCAACCATTGTCGAATGATTGCCCTATCACCGACAGCCATGTAATCACCATCCGTTCGCCTGACTTCCACCCGAACATAGTTTGACTTTCACCCGACCACCGTTAGAATTCCTCCAAACTATTGTAGTTCCACTACCTCTAAGTATGGGATGGATCAACATTTGTTATTGACTAAAAATTAGTAGGATTTTTTCACCTGGGCCAGACCTCGTGATTTTTCCTCTTCAAGTTTTCCACGTAAAAAAAATTCTTTTGTTTTTATGCTCTCTTTTCAATTATTTATTTTTTTGTTGAATATCTCTACATCGCCAAGATGAAAAATTCATTCACTCTACCACCACGAATAATTTAGCCAGTAAAATATATTTTTTAAACGAGGTGGCTCACGAGCTAAGAGTCGAGTCAGGGCTAGCTCAAATTTGACTTATCAGCTCTTTGAGGGGCTCATGAGGTACATATCAAGCTGAGCTCAAATAAACCCCCAAAATCAATTTGACCTACTTTAAAGTATTGAAATGAAAGATATAGTTGAAATTTAATTTGAGAATAAATAAAAATCAGTTTTACAATTGTAATAGAAATACTTAAACCATCTTTAATTAATATTTTGAATTAAATTTAGATCTGCCTTCCAAAAAAACAAAAACAAAAAAAGAAAATCCTTGCAGTTATGATTATTTTAATAACGCCTCTCTCTTCCTTTCTCGATTCTTCCTTGTTTCCAGTTAGAATTCGAAATCATCCATTCGTTCTATTAATCAATTCTTCGCTTTTTCGCCTGGAGTCTGTCTTGTTTTGTGATCGAATTGAGCTGAGCGGAACATTGAATCCATGAATTGATTCATCTTCTGCCGAAGCGTGGTATTGAGAATTGGAGGGATGATTTATTGTCGTAGATCGGATTAAGCGGCCGATTTTCCCGCAATGGATTTGATTTGTGGTCTTCACGACTGATTAGTTTTTGGCTTTTTTGGGGGGTAGATTGATGCCCGGAATCCTAGGTTTTGGGGTTGGCGCGGATGGATGTCAGGAAAGACGATGCTAGAATCTGTAATGGGAATAAGACATCTTCCGTTGTGATTTCTAAGGACGGGGAGGATAAGGGAGAGGAGGAATGTAGGGAGACGAGCTCGCTTCTGTCGCCTTCTTTGAAGAAAGGTGGGATACAGGGAAGAAGGCAGAGGAGTAGGAGTAAGAAGGTCCAGTGGAACGATCGCAACGGAAACAAGCTAGTGGAAATCCTGGAATTCCAGCCAAGGTTAAAATGATTATCACTTTTAATCCTTTTTAACTTTTTATGCTTTTTGGCTTTGTATAGATCTTGTTTCTGTAGCACTTGTAATGATTTTAATTATGGCGCTGTTAAGAAAATTAGTCTATAATTTGCTTAAATTGATTTTCCTTTTATCATTTGACGGATACAATTGATCTAGTTCTTTAAATATCATTTTCCTCCTGAATTTTTTCTGTAGATATAAACAGAGGTAGCTTTTTTTTTTGTCATTTTCCTCATTCCTTCACGTTTCCTTGCCGCCTTAACTGATTTCTTATTATGCATGTTGAGGATCAAGAATGTTTTAATGCAAGGCAGAAGTCCTTGTCCTTCTTATAACACAGTAGCCAGTACTGTAGCCTTTGTGCTCTTACTGTTTTGTTAATTGTTTGTTTCCTCTTTGCCACCTAATGTCGCTTCAATACCTGATACAAGCACCTGTTCTACATAGGTAGCATTGTTACCAATTTCTTTTAAGCCTCTCTTCAATCATTAACCCCTTGATCACAGGAATTTGGTTACCAAAATATTTGTTAATTTATTTTGTTTGATCAACAATATCTTTAAAATTTGGCGAGATAATTAGTGCAAAAAAGTATGAGTATTATTTGATATTCACTCTAAAATTCAGGACAACAATATGAATGTTCATATCGCATTTATGTTTTCTATCTGCAACTCTAAATAAATGAAAGCTGTGTTTATGTAAGTTACATACTTTAAAAGTTAGAAAATTAAAAATATTTAATTTAAAAATTAGCATAGAAAATGATGAGTTTGATTTACTGTTTAGTTTGAGATCCGAAAGGTAGGGTTGAGAATTTGACTCATAAATTGCTTCTTTTTTATTTTTTTTCTTCTGCTACGATTGAATTCAATGACTCAATTAATGAGCTTGAACTGACATAACTTGGATTGAGCCAACTAGTTCTAATTACCAATAAAGTATACCTTTTGTTTTTCCTTTTTTGCTAAGTGATTCTTGACATTTAGAAGTAGAGCTCATCATAATTATGGAAATGTTCCCTATAAATAGGGAAGTATCTCGATCTTTTTTACCTCTCTAAGGAACCAACCGTATATTTTCTTTTGTTCTCGCATGAACTAGTAACATAATTTAGATCATTCATTGAAGGTATGTAGGGATGTTAATGATTTAGTTTAGTTCGAAGTATCAACATTCTAGATTGAACTAAATTGAAC
The DNA here is from genome assembly GCA_022539455.1 of Dendrobium nobile. Classification (NCBI taxonomy): domain Eukaryota; kingdom Viridiplantae; phylum Streptophyta; class Magnoliopsida; order Asparagales; family Orchidaceae; genus Dendrobium; species Dendrobium nobile. The sequence continues at coordinate 58,512,684 of CM039722.1, read as the reverse complement.
TAAGAAACTGATTTTTTTTTTCTGTTTTCGTTTGGTCAATTGGGAGAGGAGTTGCATATGATAGAACTATCAAGGGGGAATATTTCTGATGATGACAATAGGTTAATATAAGTGTGCAACAAGTGTTAAAAAATGGAGCCCTTGTGGTGCAGTCTGAGAGTTTTCTCATGCTTGTCCTTTGTGGTTGTTAGGCTGAAATTATTGATTCAGGTGTCGGTTTTGCTTTCTCTGCGGTTTCTCCACCTATTTCCCGTTTCTTCTACTATTTGATAGTGGCTTCTACAGTCCGCGCTTGCATTAAGTTAAACGGGACTATAGCAATATCTAGTTATTTTGGTCGAGTAGGTCTCACACCTCCTCTTCCGTGGCTTCTTAGGGACTGTAGCTATTGAAGTAGTAGTTTAGCTGAGTCGTTGCGTTGTGTTTATGGCTCATTGGCGGTTCCTGTGGTTCCTCCTTTCAGTGGCTTCTTCATGGAAGGTTTGATTTGATTCTATTTGGTGTTATACACAGGCGTTTGAGGTATTGAAAGAAAAAAATCAATATTGAACAAAATTTTATTTTGTATGTGTAAAAACCTCTCCTTTCAGGGTTTAATTTTTTATTCAATTATATGTCTTAAAATTCTTGAAGACTTTCTCTCATACAAGCATGAGGCTTTCATTTTTGGTGTTTGTTTCTTTTTCCCTTAATTTTTTTTATGATTCTTGGTTGACATCAAGTTGTGTTTTATTAGTTCTGCTATAATATGAGTTTCTTTCTATTTCATTAGATTTCAAAACTATGCATGACTTTCATGATCCTTAATTTTCTAATCATGCATTTCTAGTAGAGAAAAAAAATCTTCAATCAGAATTGGATTTAGTCTTTATTATTATTATCATTATTATTATTATTATTATTATTATTATTATTATTATTATTATTATTATTATTATTTTCATCAAACCTAGAAAATAGTTGTTGAGATTAATTGTTTATGAAATGTGAAATTTACATACTTATTGTATTATTTTCAATATTGCATATTAGATTTGTATTAAAAATTCTATTTACTAAGATATCTTTCATCAAATTTGATATTAGAGCTTAAGATTATTTCACTCACAAAAAGTCAATGTCATGTCATGTCAAGTGTGTCCACATAATCACACTAAAAAATATCACACTAATAAAGGTGTTGTACCCACATCCTCGGAGTGGTTAGGTTGATGGCATCATTATATTATAGTTATGACCTCAGTTCTAATATTTTTCAATGATTAAGTATATGAAATGACTCATACAGTGCAATTTATGTGGCATTAAACCCTTTGTTAGTTACAACCCCTTTAACCTGCATTTCCTTTGTCTCTATAAGATTCTCTTGGACGATGCAACTCATGATTACTAATAAGAATCATTTAATCAAATTAGTTTGATTATTTTTGGTAATTATATAGGAAAAAATCTATGATAATTCATGGGACTATGCAATCTTGGTTGAGTTTATCATTATTCATCCACTATCCCTTGTTATATGAGCCAAGCTAGTGGCGGTGTATTCTTCTCCCCATTTCGCATGTCGTCTAACCCAAGATCAACCATTGAGTGCAATTAGCAATAGATGAATCTTATTTTTGGACCTCTTATTAAATGACTACTTTGATTCTGCCATTGATGCCTGAATAATGCACCTTGTACATATATTATAAAATCTGAGAATGCTGTTGTCTCGCCAGTTTTTTTCTTTTCTTTTATGTGCTATTTTTCTTTCAGGGTTCATGAGCAAATCATTATTGCGTGGTTCCACCTTGCTAATTGAATAAATAATCTTCTCGAGGTGAAATTATTTTGTGCATATACGGAAGCTGTTCGGAGGCGAATTAGAACACATCACATCGCCTATTTGTTATGTATCGTGGTATGATTCTCCTCCGAACTATCCGGTGTCCGCACAAAATAATTTCTCTTCTTCTCGAGGCCTAAGGATCCTTTCACTTTTCTTTACTATTTGTAGATCCTTTTTACAACTTGCTTTTAATCTCTGCCGGTTTCGTGATGCGCACAGATTATCTGACTTTCTTTATTTTTTCTAAATAATTGTTTTATTTACAAATAGTAGGCCTAATATTCCTTGCGTGGTTTCTTCTCATCTGTTAGATATAATTCCACAGTGCTTGACATAATTTTCTCATGACTCCTTTGGTTGTTGCAGATAAAAATTACGCTTTAAAAATGATAATTTTAAATTCACTGTTTATATGTCACACGTGCATATAAAATCATCATAATTGAACGAGCTTTAAGAAGATTTCTGCAGCTAAAATACATCCAAGCTGATGACGGGTAATGATTTTCAGTTTTCTAAACATAATTTTTAACTACAAATAACCAAATGAGGCTTCATGACATTCCAACAGGGATTTAGTTTTATTTTCTCTTGATTTTAGCCTTTTTCCTTACACCAAATGGGCTACAAGTTTTGTATTTCTTCGTCTCTCACCATTTCTCTTTCTTCCTTTTCATTTACAGTGAATCCGATGAAGATGAATATGAAGAGTATTGCATCTGTACTATATCATAGATTCTTGCTGGTTTTCAATATACTTTCTTCAGAAGCTATGTGCTCTTATTACAGATGTGAAACAACCTTCTAGATTTGGTTCAATGGCGTTCACACCTGCTGTTGCCTGCATGGACTAAAAGGTAACTCTAATCAAAGAACAACAGCATTCTTCTTTCTTCAAGATGACAACTGCCTTTAGTTTATGTTTGTTCCTAGAAATTAGGGTTCTAAAATCTGCCCAACAATTATCTGAAAAGAGATTGTTTTGCTAGACCTATATGTAACTCCTTATGCTTTCAAAAGAAATTCAGCCTTTTTTTTAAGGAGAAATTTGTAAATATCTTCTTATGTGTTAAGTTTTTTAAAGAAATGTAAGGGGCCTTCTTTTTTTTTTGTTTTTTAGCATGTTCTTATTGTTTGAAATAGTTACTAACTCGCATTTATATCCTTTTAGTAGTTTTTTGTGTTTGGTGGGAAGTAAACTAATTGATGATTAAACTTTTGAGGAATTTAAAATTCCGTAGTTCATTTTCATTTGAAATCATTCAATTTGACTAAATTTCAAATAAATTCAAAATATAAAACTTGACCCCCTTCGAATCACAATTTATTTTTTTTGTTACAATCTTTTGTCATTGGCTACTGGCCCTCACATGTTCATCACCACCACCACCACTGCCACCACTTTTGGGTCATTGTTGTAACCACCGGGCCATCCTTGCCACCACCATTACCCACCGTTGGCTACCATCCTCCCTCACTAGCCACCAACTATTGTCAACTGTCACCACTACCCCTGCCTGCCTGCTTGGTCGTTCTCTTTGCTAAATTTTAAATTGAATTAATTTTATTGCAGATCCAGCTTAAAAAGGTAATCTCCTGCATTTATAGTGCACTCTACTAAAAAACTAAAAAATATTTTAAATATACTATATTTATTTTACACTATTTTTTAGTTTCCATTCTTTTTCCATCAATATAAACAACCCCTAAATGACTCTAAATCACTAATAACAAGAAAAAAAATATCATTAACGTAAAGAGCCAAGAATAACAACTTGCTCCCACTAATCTTGAGGTACATATACTAATCAACTTAGGCTTCATTTGGGACGATTTTTTTTTTTTTTTTGCTTCTTAAATCAGCTTTTTAGTATAAAAATTTTAATTTTTGTACTAAAAAATTGTTTTAAGAAGCAATAAAAAAGTCGTCCCGGACGAAACCTTATTTTCCTCAAATCTAAAAGAAATAAATTTCTCATCAAATTTCAAACTCTAATAAGAAATTTGCATCAAACAATGAAAAAATTTTCCCAATTTATAAATCGTATTCCATTGACCAACTTCAATAAAGCCTCGGAGTAGTTGAAAATGCACTTATCACATAGATCACCGGTCAGAAAAAACCTTTTATTGGAACAATATCATTCTCACTGAAATAAAAGAAAGAAAATAATCTAAGACTATGTTAACTTTAACATTAAAAAAAAAAATTTTTTTCTAAGACTTTGTATCTGTTGAAGTAAGAGCTGAACTAAATTTGCTTTTAAAAAAGTTAAGTGGAACAAAGAAAAGCCCCCATATCGGAAAAAATTCAATGGTGTTAACCATTCATGTGAGAACAAACATAATCAATTTATTGTCATTTTATTAAAAATTGATATTATGACCGCGAATTATAGAAGATGCTTCAAGGTGCTGAAGTTTGTCGTGAGATCTAATAAGGAATAAAAAATTCCTCGTCCACAAAAAGGTAGCTGTAGTCATTAAGGCTTTGTTTATGACATTTTTTTTATTGTTTTTTAAAAGCAGCTTTTTAGTATAAAAATATTTTATTCAAGAAATTTTTACTAAAAGCTGTAAGAAAGTTGTCCCAAACAAAACCTAAATTTCATAGTAACGCCAATGGTGAAGGAGGCCTTCTATTCAAAAAAAGGTAATGAAGAGGGCATCATGCCATCGATGCACAAAGAATTTAAGTGAGAATAAGATAACAAAGATGAAGAAGACTGAGAAGGGTAGATCAAAAGTGAAGGTGGGTTGCAAGGATGTTTGCATGTGTGTGCTAGAAGAAATTATTTTATCCGGACACCGGACCGTCTGAAGGCGAATCAGAACAAGTCATGTCATTTAGTACACAGCAGTATACAGCCGCGGTACATAACAAAAAAGTGACATGGCACGTTCTAATTCGTCTCCAGACTGCGTTCGTATCTGCACAGAATAATTTTACGTGTGCTAGGGCACTAGTTGAGGTGAGCACCTATGAGAGTAGGTGAGGGAGATACTAATGCATACAAGCAGGAAGGATGGTGAAGGACAGTGTTAATCCAAATGAGCTTGAAACAATAATAGGCAAGTGGCAAAGATTTGAGCAAACTGGCGCGGCACAGCGCAGGCGAGCACGAGATGCGAGTGGGCATATATGAGGAAAATGGGACAAAAGCTGGAGTATGGATTACCTGGGCTTTAAGAATATATTGAATAAGAAAAATTTATTGTATGATTATTAGATATGTTTGTAAATAGGCATATATGAGGGTACAAAAATAAAATAAAATAAACAAATAAAGATGAAAAATATCCCATTTAATAAAACTATAACTTTTAATATCATATCCACATCTCTAATGTAAGAGAAAAATGTCAAAATAACCCTTGGATCAGTTGTATGAGGTCATTTTAGTCTCAATTATGTGATGTGTTCAATTTGGTCCATTAACTATTTAAATAGGATTCAAAATATTCTTTTTGTTGGATTATTTGAATTAAATTTGATGATTCAAGAAATTATTTATATCAAATTTGAGGAATCAAGTGGCTTAATTGGACATATGAGATAATTAGGGACTAAAAGAAATTCTCATAAATAATCATGAGATTATTTTGACTTTTTTGTTGGGAAATAAACCACATAGGGGTGTAAACGAGTTGAGTCGAGTCGAGTATTTGCCTTATTAAGTCTAGCACGTTTAATCCTTAATGAGCTCGAGCTCGATAAGTGGGCTCGAACTCGACTCGTTTAGGAAATATCAAGCTCGAGCTCGTTTGAAAAGCTCGAGCTCGAGATTGAGCTCGTTTGAAAAACTATAGCCGCGGATAGGTTTTTTTATACAATAAGCTTTCAAATATTATAAAAAAATAATTATATATATATAATTATATCGAGTAGCTTGATAAGCTTTCGAGTCGAGTCGGGTTGAGCTCAAACTCGAGCTCGTTTATCATTCGAGCTCGATTGTAGGCTCGAGCTCGAGCTCGAGCTTGAAGCTCGATAAGCTCGGCTCGCGAGCTCGTTAACGAGTCGAGTTCGAGCCGGCTCACGAGCCGGCTAGGCTCACGTACACCCTTAAAACCACACAGTGAACACAAATAAGAAAAAAAAAATGCAACGGAAAGAAAATATATCAATATTTAATATGAAAAATTTTGAAACCGGATAAAATCATGAAGACACCACACCAAAAAATTCACAATGAAAATTTAGAAGAAATAGTAAATATCTCTTTTCTCTCGCGCTCTTTCCTTATCTATCTTCACCCATGCACCAGTCTCTTACAAACAAAAAAAGAAACATACAAAAACCACCAAAACAAGCAACCCATAATGAAAAAAGAGAAAGAAAATTGTCAAACCAACTCGCAGCGCCGCGACACCAAGTCCAGCTTCCCGACGCTCAACTCTTTGTCTCCAATTTGCTTGTCAGTGCCGTAGTGCTAGGGTTTGAAATTCCATAGCACTCAACTCTTTGTTTGTCTCCAAGAAAATTAGACAGCTCTGTAATGCTCAGGTACACAACATCACAGCAGTGTATGATTGTACAAAAAAAAAAAAGGTGCAAAACACCTGAACCCAAGTAGAGAGAGGACCCCTGCAAGCCCCCGACGAATTCGACCGATGAAATTGAGGTCCAAGACAACAATATAACGCAATTGATTAACATAATCATATTCCACACATAACTAACATTTTTCTCCTAATATAATTACCTACCTAATCCATCATTAGTTGAATCCAATCACATAACATATTTTAGCATATCACATAGCTAATTTAGCTTCCCCTATTAAAACTATCAAAAGAAAAAATAGCATAATCAAAATTGGGATGGAGCGGTAACATGAAACCACCCAATAAAAAACTAATGAAGACATCCACTCCTATACTCCCACAAACATGCAAACCAAATAACTAAAAAAACAAGACAATTCATTACATTTAAACTAATCTGCATTACAGCTTATAACCCTTGCTCCAACCCTGTCAAGCCTTGCCACCACCGCAGAAGCGTTCAAACGCCCTCCGATCAAAAAAGCCTCCACCATCCTCTCCCCAATTTCCTTTCCCTTGTCCTCATCATCCACCACCGCCACCGCCGTCGGCCCAGACCCGCTTATTGTACAACCAAATGCGCCGCCTTTCACCGCCGCCTTCTTCACATCAACCATTCCAGGAATCAAAGGCGCTCTCTTGGGCTCCACGATCCCATCACACGACAACGCTGATCCCAAAGTTCTCACATTTCCTTGAAGTATCGCAGCAACCAGCGCCGCCGCCTGGCTTGAATTAGCCACATGGTCCTCCCTTTTCACCAAATCCGGCAATGCCGCCCTCATCTTCTTCGTCGGAGCCTCGAATTCCGGGCTCACTAACACAAATAAGAGCTCTCGATCTACAGGGAACTCGAGATGCATCAGTTGAAGAGGGCGGTAGCTTCGGATGAGAACGAAACCTCCCATCAAGGAGGGAGCAATGTTGTCGGCGTGGTACCCGCTGACCTTCTTCTCAGATTCAAGGCCAGCTAAGACGAGGTCGGATTGTGATAGGCCGCCACCGAAGAGGGCGTTGACGGCGACGGCGGCGGCGGCGGCACTTGCGGCGCTGGAGCCGAGTCCGCTGCCGAGGGGAAGACCTTTGTGGAGGTGGAGAGAAAGGCCAACGGAACGGACGCCGAGCATGCGCATGGCGGCGGCAGCGGCAATTCCAGCGCAGTTAAAGTTAGGGTTTCGGCTCAGCTTAGAGACGGCGGAAGGATGATCTCCGGTGATGGATGAGACGGTGATGGTGCCGGGAGGGATGGAGGGGTCGATGGAGAGAGTGACGGTGTCGCCGAGGGTGTCTACGGCGCAGCCGAGGAAGTCAAAACCGGGGCCGAGGTTGGCGACTGTGGCAGGGGCGAAGGATTTGACAGAGTGGAAGACAGGCGAGGGTTCGGCGGCGGGGAATTTTTCAGGGGCTAGGGTTGTGGTGGGATGGGAGGAGCATCGGATGGTGGAGGTACGGGGAAAGGAGGGATATTGATGGCAGAGATAGGCACGTGAGGTGGATGTGAAGGTATTCGCCGCCATGGTACCCATGATGTTTGAAGCAGGAGGAAGATCTATATTAGCGCAGGTGGGTAAAGTTGTCCCATAAAATTACTTATTTTAAATTTGTTAACTACTACAAAATTTATGATAACTCTATGTTTAATATATAAATGATAAGAGAACAGAAATTAAGTGAAAATTTCAAAAAAAAAATAATGGAATATTGAATCAAGCCATTCAATTTTACTACAAACATGCAAAATTGAGAGATCATTTGGTCTTTTAATTAATATTCTGAAATTTTCAAATATACTTCAACTACTTAATTTAAATTCATTTGAACTAGGATTGAATCATTTATTTATATCATCAAATTTGCCTCACATGCATCTCCTCAAATGCTTACATGCATAAATAAATAGAAATTGCACAAACGAGAATTATAGTGATAAAGAGAGCAAATAAAACATCACAGCACAATAGCCTATTGAGGTCCTTTGCAATGCATGAAACAAAATAAAATGAGAAGAAATCAAAGGACCAAATCAAAACTCTTCTACTTTGACAGAGTCCTTTGGAATCTCATATGCATCTCTAGGCCTCAGTTTCTTCACTCCAGCAGTGAAGCAAACTTTGTCGGACTTATAGCTTTCAAGAGAGATATGGGAAACCTTGACCCATACGAGAACTCTAGTCTTCATCCCTTCTATTCCAGAGAGTTTCCCTCTGGATAGAAAGGCTTTGACTCGTGTGGAGTACCTGAGGACTGAAGAATCCTTGAAGCCGACTTCGCAGATGGATGGAAGATGGACAATCAGCTTCGACTTCGATTCATCTAATTCATAGCAGATTATGTTGCGGGGAAAGAGGCCTGGAGGGAGGCCGTAGTCTCGGAGGAGATCTGGAAGAGATTTCTGTGGTTTGCCTGTAAGAAATTAGGAAGAATTCACTCGGTTACTATAACTATACGACTTGTGACCTATGTTGCATGGATACGGGGACACGGATACGACACGATACGGATACAGGACACGTCAATTCTTAAAAATATAGGATACGGGTACGATGCGGACACTGCATTATAATTTATAAATCATACATAAAAATTAAGAAAGCAATCAAAGCAAAGTATTTGAAATTACAAAAAAAAAAAAAGTAACATCATTTGTAGCCTTGTAGCTTATAATATCAAAATAAAAGTATGCATTAAATGTCTAGTAGAGCAACAAAAGCATAAACATAAATTGTCTATCACATGAAGTTTCAACTATTTAAATGATGGAATGATATGATTAGCTTCTTCAGTGGTTTGTCTTTGAACTTCTATATCATCTTCAATAACTATTATAACTTCTAATTCAGGCTCATCAAGTGAGATTAGCAATTTCTTATATTCCCGTATCATCAAGAGACTCAAATCCATCTTGGAAATGAGAGAACCTTACTCGCAGCCGCGGAAGTAAATAAGAAGGGGGTCTTTTATTTGGATTTTTTTTTGTTACACGCGTATCTGATACGCATGCCTTTTTGAAATTAAATAGTATTTTAATTGGATATGTATCCGACACGTATATCAGTGCCGTATCGAAGGCGTATCCTTGTATCGGTGTATCGGATACAACACGCCTTCGTAAATAAGTGTATCGGTGCAACATAGCTTGTGACTAACGAGTCTCCCGACAATACATCCCAGCCAACTAGGCCAAGGCTGACAAAAAGTCACTATGACTCCATCCTAGTGAGGTCATATGACTTAAACTCAGGCCAAGGCATGAGATGCTCAAAAAAGGTTCAAATGGGAGTTAGTAATAAAGAAGACTTAAAAGGTTATGCATGATCCAAAGTTTCTGTATAAACTCACCGGCATCAAGCCTGGTCGTATGGAAATCCAAACATGGACTGCCAAGAAGGCCCTAGACAACTACTTCCAAAGGGCTTAGAAAGCTACTATGATGCCAACCATCCTCTACTCAGTGTCCCAAAGGAGATGATCTTGTGAGAACTTGGAATGCTTGGTTCGACAAGATTAGAAAGAGTAGAGCTAAAAGTTCAATAGGATAGAAGTGAACTCACCGACATGTAGCGTTGCATTACAAAGTCAATGAGGCTTTCACCATAAACAAAAGTGTGTACTCTACAAGCAATAAATGACGCTTTTGTAGTGTTGAAGCATGAAAATGACACCCAAACAGCGCCTCAGATGTAACCTTTTAAGGGTACAATATGCATAGAAACTAGAAGATCAAATTTGCAGACTTGATCCTCATTGAAAGATGAAGATCTGAGAATACAAATTATGCATAAGAAATGACAAGCACAACTCAAACACGTCGAGAATAAGGGAAGTGAGCTCTGAAAGACGAAGGATTCCTGCATGAAGGAATTCTATATGTTACGTAAGCCTTTAGGGACAAATTATGAAATATTTTGATTTACAAGTAGCTAAAGTTCACTTCTTGGGTATGTATGGTAATAGCTCACGGGCTGTACAACTCCAACTTTAGTAAAATTTCATATTTTCCTCCTCTCAGCTCTCTTGGAAACACTTCATTGTCTCACCTCTCCTAGAATTATTTAAGTGAATCGATCTCCTCACTACATAGAACAAATCTGTACCATTATTCACCCTAAGCCAATTCTAGCTGAAAACATCATTTATGTGGCTCTCGTTAGACATGGAAGCCTCAAGGAAAATAGGTGTTGCCGAACAAGAAGAGAGCCCTCTGTAGCAAGGAGGCCAATGCAAACAAAAAATAACTGGTGGAATTACAACTTAATATGTCTACTCATCTCTTATTGTTTTAGCAGATGTGGCATGCTCGCGAGAAAAAAATGTAAACAATGACATGATAGTGGTCAAGGCATTGCTTAATAGGTTTGAGGTTCAGCTAAAACTCGTAAACAGAGAAGTTCAATATATGTAAGCCTTAAGGGGCAGACTACGAAAGGAAGTAAACTCTCTTGGTCAAAGGAGTCCATCTTGCATGAAAGCTATTTATATGTAAGCCTTAAGGGGCAGACTAAGAAGGAGTTTGGTCTCAAAGTAGCTGTAGTTCAATTCTCGGGCACCAAGATAGCAACTCACCAATCGTGCAAATCCAACTTCAACAAAAATCTATATTCTTTCTTGTCAAACCACTCCTCGAATTAGCTAAACGTGCTACGTATTCTTAACACGATAAATTTCTATATATTTCCATTGTGAAACAGCTTAGAAGTTGAACCTCTCACCCTTATGAGATGAGAATAATATCATCTAAGCTAATGCTTATTGTATATCTGCATAGTTTCTTTCTCCATCCCTTCATAAAACAACATACTAGAAGACTATTTTTGGAACCACTTAACATGGATGGAAGTCAAACGCATCATCTCAAACTTTGTGAGGTAGGGGCAATATCACTTGAGGTAATGATCACTGGTACGACAACAAGATGCTTTCAATTTGGAATGAGAGGTAAATTTACTCAATGTAGCCATCCAATTCAAATCCAAACTCTTATTTTTTTTAATAAGCTAACCGACTTTTCTGCATTTTCTCATTATTAACTTCTTCAAAATCACCATTATATCATTATAATTATTCCATTAACAACATGGTTCAGAAAACCTTACTCAAAACCAACCAGACCAAACCTTCTGCAATCATGTGCATCCTACTGTTCATAATGTTCAATGAATTGACTATAAATCCTTGGAAGAACAAGTGAAGTGTAATAGCTATAATCTAAAATGTATATTAGTACATCCAAGCAGCTCTTCTTCTACACCAATAAATCTTGTGTGCATCGATTGTTAAGAATGACAACAAGAAAATAAAAAGGAAATCATAAGATAACATAAGAGATAGTTTATGCAGTTATAGGGTAAAAATTCATGATTATGTGGATCTCACTATAGTTCTTATAGTCATAACTACAGGAGATCATTGCCAAAAGAAGACAAGCACGATCACCAAAATATAGAAAATAATATCTTTATCATTAGTATGTTTTACAAATTATACCCTCAAAATATTTACAGAAGAAATCAATAAGAAATTAATCTTAAAAAAAGATCAAATTCCATGAACCATCAACATTGCTCCCGTTAGATGAATATTAGAACTTAGAAGAACACTAGTCCTAGCTATAAGTATCTAGTTTACTGATAAAAAGATTGAACTTGAGGACTTGCCGCTTAAGATAATACAAGGAGCAGGAAAGAGAAGCTGCATAATAATGAAAGAGCAATATGTTTTATGGTCAAAGGCAAATAACTTTGAAAAACACTTAGCCTGAACAGCACAAAGTGCCACACTAAACCATAACTGAATGTCTACTTTAATTTCTCAGTCAAATAGTCGTTTTCATGAGCATTCTTCCAAAAATCATATCTACTGCTAAGCCAGGCTAATCAATTAGCCATTAGCATCTTTTTAATCACTTATACATCTGAAAAAAAGGCATCACAGAATAAAAATGAGCCTGTATAACAAAACTCGCAATGCACCAAATTCATGAACCTATATCTAAAGCAACGGCTTGTCAAACGAACTTTGATTATTTATAGCTTCCCATAGTCAATATGATGAAATTGGATATGTCGCTTTCTATTTTTATACTTCAACTCCAACAGAGCAAGGGGAATAACGAACTGTAAGAAAAGAAATAAGAAAAAAAAAAAGTAAAGTGATCACAACAGAAGATGTATGAGACTGGAAAAAATACTCATACTTTTCACGTTACTTTTATTTGCAAAAAGGTAGCAATCCAATACGACTGTTACAGGCCAAATTTCAGGCTAGTCAGAAGTTGATACTAGATTCACCTTTGGACAAAATGTAATAACCATATGCAGCCACTAGTTTTGTCGAGCATTGTTAAAAATAAGTTCTATCCAACCTAAGTTGTTCATGTTTTGGCAACCATATCTACTTTTTCAACCCCTCTTGTAATTACAACCGTGCATAACAAACTCATTGTAGTTAAATCCTACTAGCTTAATTGGCGGATCTTCAACACAAAAACATGTTCTTCAGCAGTAATTATTTCATTGGTTTGATATTTAAATTAGTTGCTACTTCTATTTTCACTAGTTGATGTTCAACCGTTATTGATTAAATAAAGTTTTATATCATATTTATCTGATTATATAATATTGATCTTAACTCTTGAGGTTTGTCTCGTAAGTTAGAAATTAAGGCTTTATTTGGGACGTTTTTATATTGTTTCTTAAAGCATTTTTTTAGTACAAAAATTTTAACTTTTGACTAGAAAACTATTTTAAAAAGCAATAAGAAAGCTGTCTCAAAAAGCCGAAGTCCGTTCATCATGTCCCATGTTGTTGGCGTATTGCCTTTTGAACCTGGCTTGTTGCACTACTTCAAAGATAAGCTAAAAAGCAGCATTTAACCAATGAAATTCCATTGCTAAGGTCATCTCCAACCGATAACTCCATTTTTCGCGCTAAAATACCGCAAAAAGTAAAAATGGCGTGGTGATGCTCCAATCCAACGCCATTTTTTTGCTTTTGCGCCAAGGTAACGACCCTTCTCCTTTCCCGCATTTTTCCGGTTGACAGAGAAAAATAGCGTGGATGAACAGTGCAACGCCAATATTGGCGTTGCACTGTTCACCCGCAAACAAATGGAGGACTTTTTGGCGTTCGGCTGGAGCGATGGAACGACGCCAAACACTCGTTTGACGTTCGGTTGGAGATGCCCTAAACAAAATGAACACATATGCTAAAGATGAAATAAGAGGAAAATGTAAGAATGCAGATATTTCTGACCTTTTAGCTTCTCAAATATCCACTTTGCTTTCTCCTCCACAGTACTTGAGAAACGCTGGCAATTTCAACCAAATTTCAGTAATTGCAGCAAAATAAATACAGCAGCTTCTGAAACTGATGTAATTACTAAAGCCTAGTACACACAAACCAGAAATCGGAATGTAAATTAGTATATTCGAGCTTCATTGTCTTTATAAAGTAAATGCTAATAATCGTAATTGATTTCGAAATGAGATTACTTAATTTCATAACACAGATCTGCACCCTACGACAATATCCCCCCAAAAAATCCTAATAAAAAGGATAAAATAAGGTCGACCTAAACGCATAAGACCGTAGTGTTGCATAACCCTTAAAAATTAAAAAAAAATTAAAAACACTCAGATCTAGGATTACTGAGAAATGCGTTGAGCCATACCACAAAAAGTAAAGTGGGGAAAAATAGATCAATGAATACCCAGAATACAGAAGTCTAAATCAATTAGACAATAATGTAGGAATGCAATTGGGATGAAAACCCAGAAATCAAGAAAATAAAGTCGGAATGGAATTAGGATGAAACCCAGAAATTAAGAACAAAATAGACAAGATCAAGAATAGCTCACGGAAAGGTCCTCGCCGATGGAAGAGAACTCCTCCTTAGCCTTCTTTGATATCCAAAAACTTCCAACCTTTGTAAGTGCTTTCTCCATTCCTCGTTTTCTTCTCCAATGCGGAGAAGATCAGAAGATGGGAATATCTCTCCCTCTCTCTCCCTCCCTCCCTCTCCCGCTAAAAGAACATAAATCCTCACTGTGGAGTATAAAGCGGCGCTCACCAAATCGAATAAATAAAGTAATAAAAATTATTGGAAACTCTAGGGATTGCGAGATGGCTGTTTGTCCCAGAACAAAACACAGTTGTTTTAACCAACCAGGTTGGTAGTTTTTGTGGGCCTATGGTATAGTCATAGACATTGGTGACAGCCATCAGCCCTGGGAGAGATTATTATGTGCAGAGTTTGGGCAAAGTTTACAACTATGATTTTACCCACATTTTGAAAACCGGTTCGGACCGGTCGGTCCAATCGATCCAACCGTGAATAGGTCTAAAGGTCGGTTCGGTTTAGCCTTAAAAATCGGCTGTGCACTAAATCGACCAGAATTGGTTTGAACTGAAAGAACCGGCGAACTAGTCCCTATTTTCTAAAACCGGTCCAAAATTTTCTATTTAAATTATTAATTATTAAATAAATGATAAACCTAATCAATTAATATAAACATTATATATTAAAACTCTTAAATAAATATTAAAGTCTAGTATTTTCAACATTCTCGCATGGCTTCACAAGGCTCCATGTGAGTTCCTATTATGTATAAAAGCAAAAAGCTATATAAATTATACAAAGCAAAACATCACAAGTGATGTGAGACTAAGGCTTCGTTTGGGACGGTTTTCTTCCTGCTTCTTAAAGCGGCTTTCTACTACAAAAATTAAATTTTTTGTACTAAAAAATAACTTTAAAAAGCAGGAAGAAAGCCGTCCCAAACGAAGCCTAAACCATACAAAAAAAAAAGTTATCTTTGATTTCATGTAAAAATTATACAAAACAAAATATCTTTTTTTTTTATCATTTTTAATTAATTTTTATAATATGAATAATATTTATTTAGTTAGTTAATAATATTTTTTTTAGTTGATAATATTTATTTTTTATTTTGTATATATTTGATTATATATTATAATATGATTAATATTTATTTTTTTATTATTTTGGAAAATTTTACTTTTTTAGTTAATGAAATTTTATTTTTTATATTTAATTATATATTATAAACAATTAATTTTTATTGTCAGTTTATAATATAATTTATATCTAAATATGTAATATAAATTAATAATAATTTATATTAAAGTATATGGTTATTATATTTCATTATTATGTTAATTTTATTAATTTTTTTATAATAATATTATTATTTATTATGTCATCCGGTTCGACCCTAGTTCGACTGGTCAAATCAATCGAACCGTGAACCTCTCCTTCCGATTCATTGTATGGTTCGGCTTTCACAACCTTGAATTTTACTGTTTACAATCATAAAATCAAACGTTTCTATGCGTCCAAACTCCGCACATAATAATCTCTTTAGTTGTGGGATGAACATTGGAGGAAGCTCCTATTCTCCATGCTCACCATTTAAGAAAGTTTAATTAATTTAAATTCAAAAGGATGAAAAATAAATGATTGCTACTATTTTTTTTACTATTTTTAATAAATTTTTGTGATGTGAATTTGATCTCTATAATAAGTCTTCTTTTGGAATAACTTTTTTATTGTTTTCTAAAGTAACTTTTTAGTATAAAAATTAAAGAAATTTTTGTACTAAAAAGTTGCTTTGGAAAAGTAAAAAAGTTGTCCCATATGAAGCCTAAGTTTAAAAAAATATACTTTTTTTCATATTAGCTTTATAATCACTTTTATCAAAAGCTAAGACAATTCCAAACAGAGCTTAGAAAGCATTAAAAAACAGCCCATCTGTCAGAATCATGAAAAACCACGGCAAAATCATCTTAGGTGACAGATTTTTTTCCTGCTGTGCGTCACCGAAAGTAACCGAAAGGTCGTTTGGGGTGAAGCGGTGGTGTTCCGTTTTTAAAATTTTTACGTCCCGCGGTTGCTTTTCTCCTTTTCCCGTCCAAAAGAATATCCCTGCTTTCGCATGCTTCCCGCTGTTCGGAAGCATAAGAAATACGTCAATACCCTTACAGTTTTATGCACCGTCTTCCTCATCCTGGCGAACTTCGGCGACTCGTTGTAGCACGACGCTCAATCCTCTGATACATTGGAATCATTCAGGCATATCTCCAAATTTCACCGAACGTAACAGAGCTTCACCAACGTTCGCAGACTCGGCCCCTATTTCTAACTCTCGGTTCTCCGCCCGCTCCCTCCTAACAAGTCGGCTTGAAGAGCTAAAGGTCCATCCCATCTCCTCGACCTCCGTCGCTGTCCGATCCGGCCCAGACGAACGACCTCAAGCCCTGATCTCCCTCTGCCGATCGCATTCCACAGTTAGCCGCGATTTCCCGCCTCGCCTCCACTCGACCTCCTGCCCTACCGTAAGCCGCTGGCTCCCGTCCCCTCTCTGATCTGGGCCGAACAAGAGCTCCTCGACCTTGTTTCTCCTCCTGAAAACCAGTAGATTCCAAGGGTTTAGTAGGTATTGGCTTTACCTTTTTTTTTTAACTTGAATTAGATTTTTTAAACATAGGGACATCCTTTGTAAAGAGTAATAGTGTTCTGAGATTGAAAAGAAACAAGATTTTTAACGAAGGATGGCAAGCCTTTTTTTTTGGTCCCCTGTTTTTCTCCTCTTTACTTTTCTCTCTGTTGTTCGTTTGCTAATTGACAAAAGGAATGCATGTTTTAGAATAGAGACTTTATACATGAAAACCAACCCATATAGAATCAACTGTCGATTTAATGATCTTGTCGTTTTTCTTTAATGGAGCTGTGTTGATGGCATTATGCAAATATTTTCATTTTGTAATGAATCCTATGTTGTTTAATAAGCCTGGTGTTAGTTTTTTTAGGGTTTAGCAAAATGCATCAGTTCGGAGAGACCTGTCATTTGAAACTAATAGATTCTGGACTTTTCTTGATTATATGAGGTTATATTTATATTGCCATTTGTTAGATATTTTTCTTGCCTTGATTTTGATTACTGGAACAATGGAATAGGATATACTTTACCTCGGCTACCTTGGATTTGCTATTGTTTACTTTCGAATGAGGCTTGAAATTTTGAAAAAAAAGAACCAAATTTCAAGATATTTGCGCATTTACAATTTTATTCTTATTGTTCTTTCTCTAGCTTATCAATCTCCATTTCTTGGGGATTTTAGTTCTGGTAAATGTGGCGCTGTAGACATGCAACTATATTTGTTCTCCACCAAGCTTCTCGAGGATCCAACGAAACGAGAAAATTTTATGTTGATTTGTCCTGAACGCCGAGCACTTTATCTTCGTTATTGATATGGAAATCAAGACACAACAACATCATAGTTTCATACAGTTTAACAATCAATGACTTTGTATTTTCTTTATTGATCTTTGTAAAATGAACCTTCTGTAGTATGTAGATATCTGAACTGTTTTAGTACTTTTTTTTAACACTTAACAGGGACTTGTTTGCTCATAGCAATTGTGTTTGTTATGTTTTCTGTAAAAGCCTATTGATACGTCATCAAAAAATTACCTTGATCGAGCACGAATCTTGACGCAAAATCAAGTTGAAAACTTCAAAAACTAAATCGGAGACCATCAGAACTCTAATTTCAGCAAACTTGTAGTCGAACTGAGCATCTCGGAAATACGAACCCAACGACACCAAATTCGACTCAATCCGAGCCCAAATGAGTCCAAATCAAGGACCCGAAGCGTTGTTGGAAAGTTCAACCACAATTTGAGATGCCAAACGGTCTCCAATCGTGACATGCTTATAGTCGAATCAAGCGGCTCAAAGAGGTAAATCCAACGAGCCCAAGATCGTCAAATTCTGATATCATTAAGACAATCAAAGGTCCATTAAACGATGCATGATTGTAGAAATCAAGATCGGCCGTCCATTCAAACAACTCCTAATTTAGCCTTGATCTTCCACTTATTTACAAGTCATGCCACTCAAGAATTCTATAAATAGAGCCCCACTTCATCTTGAAAAGGGAGGAGGAAGCCAAGAGAGGAGAAGGAAGAGAAGGAAGAAAGCTCCAGCCGCCTAGCTCCTCCTCGACCACCGTCGGAGTGCTGTCGCACCACCGCAGAAATCACCAAGGGATGCTGGAGTGCTACCGCACCACCGCCGGACCACCAAGGGACGCCAGAGTGCTGCCGCACCACCGCCATAGTTCTGCCGCACCACCGACGGACCACCAAGGGACGCTGAAGTGCCATCCGAAGCTGAAGTACCCCCTAACACTGAAGTGCCACTGCCGATCCACCGCCTGACACCAGAGTGCCGCTGGACCACCATCTGATAGTGGAGTGACGTTGGACTTTTGCAAAACTCTCAGTTGATATTTGTAATATGGTTGTCTTCATGGACAAGTCAGACCATTATACTTTACTCAAATTTTAGTGGAATCATTTTCAACTGGGCTAGACCCCGTGGTTTTTTTCCCTTTCCAGGTTTTCCACGTAAAAAATATTATGTTATCTGTGTGTGAGCTGGATATCCGTGCAACGCTAAGACGTAGAATTATAACTCTATTACCGCGTATATTCTAGCCCGCAACACCTATAAATAAAGAAGGTACATTTGTAGAGTCATCTTGTATTCATGGCTTGGATGTATGTGTGGAGCCTTGGGATTAGACTATTAGCTTCTATTCACAATGACATGGATTGGTTACATGTTTATTCTTTATTCCATTTCTTATTGTTCTACATCAGTCCCTACCATGATATGTCTGATACATCTTGGATGCTTATGTCCCCTGTGCTCTTCAGTAATGATATCTTGGATTAATCCTGTAGAGTTTTAAATATCTGCATAGATAATGTGTTGGTTTAGGTTCTGTTCAAGTGCAGGTGTTGGCTGGATCAAATATCATATTTTAATGTTTATTTTTCCAATTATTGTGCCTTTAATTTAAATATTTCTCTTGTATATTTATATAATTTTTGGTTCATCATTTTTCAGACAAAGCTGAAGAATTATTTTCATGCTGTTTATCGGAATTCAGATAAGATTGAGTATTAGAAACATAAAGGAATTTTAAATCCATAGATTCAGAGTTAAGGTTCCTATGTTACCGAAGAATATCATAACAAAGGAGTAGTTACTACTTGTAAATGATCATTAGTCACCCATTTTATCTTTGAAGATTCACATAGCAGGAAAATTTGATGGTGAGGAGGTCTCTGGTTTCATTTGTTTTATCATCTTAAGTTTTCAATATATTGCCTAGTCCGATGCATGGT
Organism: Dendrobium nobile; assembly: GCA_022539455.1. NCBI lineage: Eukaryota > Viridiplantae > Streptophyta > Magnoliopsida > Asparagales > Orchidaceae > Dendrobium > Dendrobium nobile. The sequence goes on along the minus strand of CM039722.1, from coordinate 58,493,090 downwards.
CTATATAGATAGGCTAATGCTCATTGTCAAGGAATAAAATCTTCAACACCTTTCTTTCATCTTCTTTCTCCCCTATGAACCCTGCTTCTGTGAAATAAAAAGTAGAGAATGTTCTTATTGGAGGAATCTTACATTTGTTTGATATCTGCATGACTTCTGACCATGGATAATACCATGTAAAATGTTTGACTATCATGACATCTCAAATTTAAATCCCTTTTTATTATCTTTCATGACGCAGAGAAGCTTGTCCTCTCTTGAGTTGCCCAGGGCTATTGCTGTTTCTAAACCCAGGACTTCTTGTAAAAGGTATTTTTCTAGTATTCTTAGGTGTATTTGTCAACTTCGTAGAAATAAAATAAAAAAGTTTTAACTTGTTTTATTCAAATATTATATAAAAAGCATTAAAATTAAGACTTGGATAAAATTTTTTTACGTAGCTTTTGAAATGGTAAATATAATTTTAATTTTTTTCATTTTTTGTACGGCTTACAAATATTTTTAAGTTAAAATTTTATTTTTTACAACAATATTTTAAAGAAAAAATTTTTGCATCTTTAATAAATTTAAAAAAATGTTACAACTTAAGAAGAGATACAATTTTGATTTAGAATTGTTAGTTGATTATCATATACATTTAAAAAAAATTCAAATTTGAAAAAATTATATATTTCATCTAAATATATATAAGGGTATGAAAGTAATTTGTTCTCATACAGCTGCAGCACAACAGCTCTACAGTTATACTTTCCAAACAAAATATAATGATTTTTATACAACAATTTCAGGAAGCAACTTTCTGTACAGCAATTTCACAACCTACTTTACCGACAACTGCAGCCGTCCTAAACGCACCCTCTTAAACTTCATTTGAGATGTTTTTCTTGCTTCCTAATGCTGTTTTTTTGAAAGCAGCTTTAAAAAGAATAAGAAAGCCATCCCAAACGGACCCTTAGTGATCAGATCAAAATAAAAAGAGGTATTTGTAGAGAAGATCTGTTGATCACAACAAAAACAAATTCAAATATAAATTAATACAAATTACCTTATCCTAGTCCAACAATAGTTCTCGCAAGATAGAAATCTTCATCACTTTTTGTCTTGTTTTCTGGTAATAAAAATAGTTAGTTAAAAAGTAATCTGTGTTTGGAAGATTATTTTAAAAAAATTTAAGATTTCTTGAGAATAATTATAGTTTTTATAAAGTTTATTGTAAATCTATTATAGGAAAAGTATTTTTTTTGAATGCAGATACAAAAAAATAATTTTTTAGTTTAGAAATTTATAGAAAACAATGAGAAAGCAATAGCTAAAAGAAATTATAATTATGATATAAAAAAATAAAATGGCATTAAAATTGTCCCAAACAAATCTGAATGTAAAAAAGGAATCCTTTTTGTGTCCTAAATAATATAAGAGAAAATCTTTTACCATTTTTAAAAGTTGTTAACATAAGAATCGGTTTCGTTTGGGATAGTTTCCTTATAGCTTTTATAAAACAGTTTTCTAGTACAAAATTTTTTTTAAAAAAAAATTCTAAATTAAAAAGCTGCTTTAAAAGTAGTAACAAGTCCCAAGCTGTCACGACCCAACCCGACCGGAACGAATTCTTTCGCGTTTTGGAATTTTGAAAATCCAGGATCTAGTTTTGGAATTTGCTTCAGACTTTCTTCCAATAACCAAAACATACAGAAAACACAGAGCTACTATAACTTCCAAATATACATAACAGTTCATCTATCATTTTCTCCTTTCATCAAAATAATCATGTACAATACAGTGCATGGCTACCGACAGAAAGAACAGAACAGAAAAGTCATGACTGTAAAAAAATGAAAAGTACAAAATATCGAATCACTGATCAGACACAGAACTGCTAGTCCAAAACTTCCTTCCCTTTCCCAGAACCTGAAAATCACGCAGAAAACAAGGATGAGCTAACAGCTCAACAAGACTACAATCGCCAATCAAAATCTCCAGAAATTCACAACCCAAAAATACATCCGAATAGTAGCCGAACAGAAATCAGATAATCGTAGAATAAATAGAACAGATACTTGATCAAACAGAAATCAAACCACCGAACAGAACATAAGAACTGAATTCACCTTACATAACAGAATAATCAAGTCAATTTTACAGAACAGACAGAATCGTACAGAACAAATAGAAGCGTACAGAACAGATTACAAATCAGATAAAATCACATTTCACATATCAGAATTAGATTTCAGATATCCCTGACATAGACAGAATCTCAACGAATTCTAGCCCATTATGCATCCCTTCCCTGACACAGACAGAATCTCAATGAATTCTGGCCCCTTATGTCTCCCTTGTGCTTATAGCACTAGAACTTATCAGATATACAAAATTTTCAAATCAGAACTTGTTTTCTTTTCAGATTTTCCTGACACAGACAGAATCTCAAAAGATTATGGCCCCTTATAACTCCCTTCTGATATCACAGCACATTAAAGCATTCAATTCAGAAAATCAGATTTCATCTGAAAAATCGTCATCGGCATAACGACAGTATACAGAATTTACACAGAATTCACAGATTCAGAAATTTACCAAATTATCACAAATAATACAAAACATCATTGTAAGACTTTTATTGTAATGAAGTAATATTTTTCAACATCCAGATAATTCGTAGTTCGATTAAAATGCCGCAGAATTTCAGGGTAAAAATCTTCCAGAAAATACTCTTACAAATATCATCTCAGAAACATACCAAAAGTTAAACGGTAAAAAGTTCGTCAGTGCGAAAAGAAACCCAATATTCGCTAACGGAAATGAAATCCGGGACAGAAAAGTCGTCAAAATACTCATTTCTAAAAATTGAGAAAGGCGGAATGTGCCTTATCTCGAGTCGGTCAACTTTTCCAACTACAGCGACGGACGGAAACGGATTGAAGTCGCCCAAAAATCACTTTTCTTCCTTTTTCCTTCGACATTCTCTCTCTTGGCTTTTTCTCTCTCTTCAAAAAGATCTCATTTCCATATATATCCACGCAGATCGTCCAGGACGATCCAAAATCGTCCCGGGACGATTTACCCTCTGGACAAAATTCGTTCAAACGTGAACAGTTTTCGTTCCTGGACGGCTTGCCCTCTGGACAAATTTCATCCTAACGAACCCAACTTCGTCCTAGGATGAACTTCCCAGCCAGAAATTCCTATACAAATATGTACCGATCATCCCAGAACGATCCAACTTCGTCATGGACGATCCTGGAAGGAAAACATGGACAACTGGCTCTCACACAAGTAAAGCCTATTTTGATTTTCAAAATGGGCTTTTTACCTTCCAGACTTACGAGGAGAAGATGATGTAGCTTTTAGCGAATGCAATTAATGAAATATTTTGCTACTTAGAAGGAGTTAGACCTGTCAATTTCGGGTTACGAGTCGGGTTCGGGTCGAACCTGAAACTGCCCGTTTTTTCAAACGGATCGATTTTTTGGACCCGAACTCGACCCGGTTCGGGTTCGGGTCAACCCGACCCGACCCGCGTACGCCGGATGCCGGACGCGAAACTGCCGCAGACGCTGGACGCGGAACTGTCGGTTGCCGGACGCGGAAATGCCGGACGCCGGCCGCCGGAAGCCGGACGTGGCGCGGAATTGCCGCGGTCTGCGGACATGGCGTGGACGTGACCCGTGATGTCCTCAGGACGCGATGCGAGGCAGGCAGGCAGCCTCGGGACGCAGCGGCCAGGCAGGCTGGCTCCGGTCAGGCGGGCAGCCGGGAAGCGGGCAGGGTCACTCCGGGCAGACCGGCAGACATATTTATATGCATTTCGGGTCATTTCAGGTTGTTCCTGGGTTTTCCGGATCAACCCAAATCCGACCCAGTTTTTCAAGCAGGTCAATTTTCAGAACCCGAACCCGACCCGCTTCGGGTTCGGGTCAACCCAAACCCGAAATTTTCAGGTCGGGTTCAGGTCGGGTCCAAATGTTGACAGGTCTAGAAGGAGTACATTCAATGTACAAATTGGGATTTTCAAGAGGCTTCCTTCCCAGAATAAGCTCAAGAAGAACAACTCCAAATGCATGAAATTATGCAGCCCATTTTGAGAGTTTACATTTAATTTGTTCAAAAGTTTTTTAAAAAAAAAACATAAAATTTATAGAATATCAAACAAATTAATTTATTTGGTGGCGGCAACAATCACTGGCATAACAGCGCATCAGTCGGCCGATGATTATGACTGCGAAGAAATGAATAGCAGAATAGGTGAGGAAAAAAGATATTTTTATTTGATAAATTAATTATAGTATATATTTTTATTATTGGTTAATTTGTGGAAAAAAATGAATATTTGGGGGAGGAAGATTAATCATGTCACATTTTTTAATATGTATAGATATCTCATCATGTGGTTATATTTCTCTCCTTTCATACGAATTTATATGATGAATAATATGCATTTTTATTAATATATTAAATATTATAATAAATTAAATTATATATATATATATTTTAATAAAATATATTTTAAAATAAATACTTCCTGTTTAATTAAATTTTATGTAATTAAACTATAATATTCCAGTCAATTCAACGGTCTGCTTATTTTTTGCTTTAATATGATGAGCTGTTTTTAAAGACATGTAGAACACTTAAAAATAATTTGATTTATTTTTAAAAATACCAAAAAAGCATAATGAAATATAAAAAATGAATATATTTAAGAAGAAAAAAAACATAAGATAATTGCTAATAGATAGCTTGTTACATTGTTTGAAATTAATATGTTAATTTTAAGTTTTTTTTTTTCACTTGTTAATTGGATTATGTTACATGTTAGAATATTCATGTTGATAAAGATTAAATTTTTACGCCATAGCTTCTCATGAACTTCAAACACAAATAGAGATAACAAAAAATAATACAATAAGCAACAGATTTTTTTACATGGAAACTCGTAAAGCGAAAAAATCATGAAGTAGTTTGGCCTAGATGAAATGAAACATTATATATATATGTAATAAAATTTAATAGCACCCTTAATTAGAGAAGACATGATTATAAGTCTGTAAATGTGATGGATAATGCTGAAGATGCAATAATTAAATGATACGAGTCTCACGATGATGGTCAAACCATAGTAGTTAGGTGCTGACGGTTAGGACATGGTAGTCAAATGATGGAAATTGAGTGATGGCACTTAGAAAAGGTAATTAGGTGATAGTGGTTGTAGGTCAGATGATGGTAGTCAAGGGATTGCGGTCGGCACATGGTAATCAAACAGCAATGATGGCTGGCGGTGATTGTTGGCATTGAATGTTAAGTAGAGTTATGATGTTCTTCTGATCTACAATCTCTTTTCCAATACAAGTCTTAGTAAAATGAAGCTTAATTTATAATACTTTTAGAGTAGACATCTTAGTAAATTTAGCCAAATTTTCATTGCATTTCATCTCATATCAAAATTTTAATCATTGATTACTTATTTATCATTTAAGTACTTTTATAGCCTTAGAATCGAGTGATATTGAGTTTGTTAGATTCACTCGTAGAGCAGCTCATTTTGATTATAAGTATGCACGATTTGGAATGGTCTTCTAATTAATATCTCAAAATTTTGAAAATCTTTCTAAGTGCTTTGACTTAAGCTCATTGGATAGATTCACCTTTAATATTTCTAGTTTCATCTTGTCAAGACACTCGATTTGACTATAAGTTTACTGAAACAAACTATGAATGATTCTAAATTTTCACTCTAAAAGTTTTTAATAGAGGTGGAAACGAGTCGAGTTAAGTATCTGCATATCGAGCTAAGCATGTTTTTTTTACTGAGCTGTGTATCTGCCTATCTGCCGCATTCACACCACCACTTATTTATCGCCTTCGAGCTGACAAATGAACACCAATATCTTGCTAGCAATGACTGCCATTATCATTAGACCATTGCCAACCTGCTACCATTGAAACACAGCTCGACCATCGCCATCTAAACATTTCAACCACCATTTTTTTTCAAAATTTAATTTTCGAATTCAAACTACCTCCCAAACATTTTTTTTTTATAAATTATAATTGATGAATTAACTAAATGCATGATATACAACTTCAAATAGCATATTTCATAATCTAAAAAGATTCTCATAATAAATAAGTCAGAATATATTGACAATCATTTTTATTTTTTTTTGTAACCCTTTATGAAATATTATCTCTAACTTGGCATAGGTCAACCAATTATGCGTCGAATTGCTTATTCAATAATCAATACAGTAAATGTTAAGCAATCGGATGAAGAGCAGACAAAATTGTTGATAATAACTAAGCTAATAAAGCATAACGCGACAATCCGCAAATTAGTTAAAGTTAATTTCAAAAATTTGGCGGAAAGTTAGTACTTTTATTTAATTATTAAATTTCATTAATTAATTTCACAAATTGAACTAATGAAACTAATGAATTCAATCAAGAGAACTAATGATGTGATTAATTGATTCAATTTTGCTATTTAATTTTGATTTTTTAATTTAATTAATTATTTATTTATTTATTAAAAGATGAAGTGGTCAAATTCTGTAAGAATTCCGCCTTACAGAATTTGACCCGATCAATTTTTAGTTTGATTAATATATATATGGGGCGATCTAATTGATAATTTATGCTGAATAAAAAAATAGATTTGTATTTTTTTTTTATTAATTGTTGTGGCTATCAAATGATGTTCTAGCCAATTGTGTAGGTTACATCAAAATTTGTTGAAGAATTCTTTTTTCTCTAGCGAATAATTTATAATATGCCAAAAATTTATCGATGAATTCTTCGTAAAGACTTTGGTTAATGATTTGAATGATTAATAGAGAAATTATTAAAAATATCCAAAAGACCACGTAGGGTATATTGATTTGAAATCATAGAAGAGTCATATAGGTTAGAGTTAGCATTAGAAAGTATCTATGATGGCTTATTATTAAATGAACCATAATAAGTCATAAAGTAATCGGGAAAATAAAAAACTATCGATCTCTATTGACCGAGAGATTTTATCCGGTTAGTTTTTATATTCAACTCTAATGATCGAGGGATTATATTCGCTCAATTTCATCCAATGACATGAATTTTAAGGCTTATCAAATTCCAACAATAAATCATAAGCTACTATGATAACTTTTTCATGGAAGTGTTCGCCATAAAATGTGCACTCTTGATTGATGTGAGAGACAGTTCATTCATACACTGATTTTGTCCATCGAATAGATGTGCAGATAACTGTTGATGATGCCATCAACGCTCATTAGAGTCTTATCGCCAGTGTCATTTGAATTTAAAGTTAAAATTACTCATATTGAGTCACAAATTTTATGGTCTAATTCATCCTTAGATCTCTTAGGATAAAGCTTAGCCTATCATACGTTACATCCAATTCATAATAATAATCACTAATTTAAAATATGATGTAATATATAGTCAATATTTATTAGATAATTTTTTATTATTTCATCCATCACTTAAAGATTTAATTAGAAATAAAAGAATAATAATTATTAACTTGCTCATATAATCTCCATTCAATAAAAAGATCACATCATTTATGCATCTAAGAAAATGAGCTCTTGATGTAATTACTACTTCACTAAGATATAATCTCCATCTTTTGGACATAACTAAAGGTCTTTCTTTTCCAAGTTTAGATTTAAACTATCAGGTATCACATATTAGATATTAATAAAGTTTTTATATAACCGATATTATATTTTCCCTTTTAAGTAAAAAGAACTCAAGGAGAAAAAGTGATACATAGTGTTTCCACTCTAAACTCTTGAAATGTTTGTCTATAAAAAAGTTTTAATAGGAAGTTAATGGTGTATAAGGTCCTTATTAGAAAGACTCTGAGAGAGCAAGTGACAGACTTGATCTCTACTTTAAAAAAATATGAAAAATCTTAAAAAGCAAGAGCTTTTTCAAAAAAAAAAAAAAGCGCAAAATAAATAAGTCTTTGTTAAGTTCTTGCTTGAGGAAGACGCTTTTTTTGAGCTTTCTTGGAAGATAGATAGAGGGAGAAGAGAAAAAAGAGAGATGGACCTCTACATAAATTAATTCCTTTATTCCATAGCTTCAAGGAGGTACCTTATACATCATTCTACAATCATGGGCGGAACCATATAGGACTTAGGGGGGGCAATTGCCCCCCCCCCCCCCCAAAAAAAATATTTTTTTTATAGGAGTAAAAAAAAAAAATTTGTTCCCCTCCTAAAAAATTACTTTTGCCCCCCCTAAAAAATTTTTTTGTCATAACTTGACTTAAAATATCTATATATTTCTACACATTTAGCTATAATATTCTCTTTCATGCTTTTCATGATAGTTTAATTACACATTTTTTTTCTTTATTTTTCTTGTTTAATTTTTTTTAAAAAACTTTTTGTAATATATAGATATATAATTTTTTTTAATATTTAATTATTTTTGTGCAGTATTTGCCCCCCCTCAAAATTGAATCTGTTTCCGCCCCTGTCTACAATGACTATTTATAGGCATTTACACATGGTATGACAACTCACGGATCAACATAATGTAAAATCTGACTAATACATAATAATCTCCATCTTGGTCTGATTTTATGATCAAATAACCACATGTGCGCCTGCTGCAATCTGACCGACAACCTGCACTAACTCCACAAGCAAACCAGTCGAACCAAGTCCAATCCTGCTCGCGCCTGGCCTTTAATATGCCTTCACTATGAATCCTGATACATAATAATCCAGCTTAAGCTCGCGCCTGCTGCGATCTGACCGACACCCTGCACTAACCCACACGTGCATGCACCCATCATTATTCCTCCGGTGAAATGAACAACCATGTCTTGTGCACATTGCCTACTCCTGCGTGCTTCTGGCCCACACATTTACTCATATGAGGTACTCTAGTGCTCTAGCATCGAGTACACTCCTGCTCGCCAGACTTCCTCGAATACTCATGTGCGCTCCAGCCTATGACTTCGCATGATCCACCCATCCAATTTGAGTTCACGACTAACATGCCGCCTCGAGATTCTTGATCTTCCCAATTTTGTCTCCGCCTCTTCGGCACACCAAATCTTGAAACTTTCTTCAAACTCTCCCATGTACTTTGCTCTGGCAACTAACGTGCCCCTGTCAAGAGCAATTTGCCTCACATCCGCAAGATTTCTTGGTACATCACCTCTCACGATTCTCTGAGCCAAACCCTCAATAACTGCTCTCTTGCCAACCCCAAGCTCGTCGACGAGGACATGGTTGTTCTGGATTCGGCAAGATAGAATACGAACAACTTCGTCGGATCTCTTCATTGATCATGATTGATCACTGGATCTAATGCGAACTAATGGCATGGCCTGTCGTGCCCTATTCATGAGTGAAATCGCGCTCAATTAGCCCGACCACGTTTACCAGCGAGGGTTACGCGCAGCCCAACCGCAATCTCCCCCTACACGTGTACCTCCAATCCATCTTGCTTGCCTCCATCGAATCCCACAACAAACCTCCCATGCCGCCTCCGCACGCAAACAAACCTAGACCTACTAGCTTGTCCCGCTCGACCAAAACAGGCAACCCGCCTCTGTTCTACAATCAGGGCAACCGAGCACCCCTACACAACATCTCCTATTCGTTTCTTGAACAAGAATCTTCCTCGACCTCAAGATCGCCTCAACGGAGCTCTAATACCAATTGCTAAGTTTCTTGCATGATGAAGATGATGAATCTTCTTGTTCTTGGATGAGAGACAGAGAGAGGGGAGGAGAGGAAGAGAGGAGCTATAGGAATTTTTTATTCCTTTAGTCAAATAGGCTTGTACAAAAGCTACCCATACATCATTCTACAATGCCCATTTATAGGCATTTACAAAGTCACGAATCAACCTAATCTAAAATCAGACTAATACACAACATACTTTGTATAAACGAGTTCTTCAGAAAGTTTTAAAAAATATAGGCCAAATAAGACAACCTTTTACAAATCTCAAGCGATAAAACTCTTAGAAGCTATAGATTCTAAAAAAAAATCTCAGAAGGAATAACTTCTCTAAAAAATCTCAAAATACATGAACATCATAAGACTCATATTTTCTAAATTTCTTAAAAAGGCATAAGTCTGTGTTACATACTCTCCAAATAACCCTAGAAGAATACAGTATATTAACACAGCCTGCAAAAGAAAAATTATATAGAACGGTGGTGAACCTCTTTGAAGAAAAAAATGTTAGAGCCCATGTAGGAGGAATTATGAGCTGATTTTTCCTCCTCTTTCATGGGATATTTATACTTGCAAAGTAGACAACGAATTACTTTTTTTTTCTGCAAAATTTTAAGTGGTTTAATTTAATTTTTAAAATGTTTTTTTTTTATTTTTACATTTTTATTTTAAACAAAACAAACAAACGTCAGCTGTTTATTGTAAAAGAAAGAAAAAAAAAATCTCTATGCATAAATTCTACATATAATATGAACGTTAGTCTTATTATTATATGACATATAAAAAAATCAGCTATTCGTTATAGTTATATATTATAAAATATTGCATACCATGCACATCAGGACTCAATTTCAGATTGGGCAATTTTCTAAACTAAATCTCGTTAATAATTTAATTAGTAACTAAATTAATATAAAAAATTTAGAAGTCGTCAAAATCGCTCGTTTGAATGGGTGATTGGCTTCTGTCCCAAAAAATGGAGCCGACCTCTAATCTTCTCCATTCCTTCTTTTGTTCGTTCGGCCCGTTTTCGCCCGTCGAACTCGAGCACTACTCGCTAGCCGATCTGCATAAATTTGTTATTTTTTTTTTTTTTTTACTTTTAAGTTCTTAGTTGAGTAATATTGTTGGAGTGTTTGTGGATTTAAGAATTTTTTTTTTGTGAACGTATTTTATTTCCATAGATATAAGGTCAAATGGTTTGAGGAAAAATTGAATATCACATTATATTATTCAGTGATTGCATTAATCACCACTAAAGTGTTGAAAGATTTTGAAAAAAAAAAAAAAAAAGATATTTCTTTTATTGCTAAGTGTGGGATTAACATTGTGCACTTGTTCGTGAACAAGGTGCTCATGCTCTTCTCTTGTGAAGAAAGATGGTGACTTTATATTTTCCATAAAGTAATTCACATATTTGTGAGGATTGAATCATTATGTGACCACATATTAATCTTAAGAAATTACATTTACATTGTATCATTTTCATTTGCATGATAATTTTTCTAATTAATTAGATTTTACTTGCACATTATTGTGGTGATTTACATATTATATTCATGTGCATGTGTTAAGAGTCACAAACTGCTATACATATCATCTTGCTATTGCATCACTTCGTGGAAGTCATCGAGCAACTCATCCTGAAGAGGTTTGTGTGTTAAATTGTAAATTGAAAAATGTATTTTCACTCAAATTAGAAATACTCTCGTAACATATTTTGATCTTACTTTCAGGGCGCTATATTGGAGGTTGCATCACACTTGTTGATGGTGCATGAGTGGCCAGTGAATTGCCCAGGTTCATGGATGCTTTGAGATTTGTTGTATTAGACTATGTGAGACAAATAAAATACATCAGGATGGACTACCATTTACTGACCGCTTTAGTGGAGAGGTGGACACCCCAGACAAATAGTTTTCACTTTGCAGTGGGGGAGTTGACAATAATTTTAAAAGATGTGTCCATGATATTAGGTGTACAAATGGATGGGCCAACATTTGTAGGACATAATACAATTGGTTTAGGCAGATGATGGCGTAGCTGGCCTAATAGTTCTGATGATTTATTGGGCTCTCATCTAGAGATAGATGTATTATACCATGACCCATTCAACCATTGCATAAGCTCTAAGTTAAGAATGGGAGGCCCATGCATATGCATATTCTACTTAGATGGTTATGAAGGACATTCTTGCGAGACTCCTACATTGATCTCACAGACATTGAGTTTTGGCGGTATGTCAGAGCATACATTTTATTTACTATTGGATGCCACCTACTTCTAGATATTTATGGTTTTGAGTTTCACCTACAATATATGTTGTTGATGGAGGAAATCATAATAATCAGGACTTTCTCACACGACGCTGCAGTATTGTCGCACCTTTACAAAGAGCATACCGAAGATACAGGGCCCAAGAGGGTGAAAATTGCAGTCTACATTCATTTGTTGTAGATATGGGCATGGGAACATATTCATATTGATAGAACCTTACTTCACATCATGTACCCTACACAACTCGATGGCTTGAGTGTTGGATTCAGGTATCACTGTTACTTAACCATTATTTTTGGCATACACAATTCACGTATTCACATGTTGTTAATGAGATACAATTCATATCTTGGTAGGTGCAAAAAGGAATGGTTAAGGCAATTTCCTGTTACTAACATTGCCACTTACATAGATGAACTTGACAGACTAATGAAGAGCCAGGTAAAGCAAGTGAACTCATACAAGTTCTCTTAATTCATTTAGGTTATTAAAGTCTCATATTGTTGTCTAATTTTGAATTTGGTTGTAGTTTACATGGGAGCCATACAAAGCAGAGATTCGTGCTCAGGTAGTTCCGATTTGCCTTTCATCTTAGGAGATATAACTAGGAAGAGTCCCCATTATAAGCTGGAAGAGAGTTGAGTGGCATCTTCCAGACCGAGTTCTTCAACATTTTAGATACTGCCCCAAAACTAACATGATGCCTATGAAACCTTCATTCATTAGAGTTTACTAGCATAGAAAGGCTAACACTGATTGGGTTTTGTACCCTCAAACATATATAACCTGTTGGGAGAGTAGGAGAGCACACATTATGGCTGGAATTGTCTGTAGTGGTGACTATGACTTCCTGGTGAAGCTGTACTTGACCTGGTTTAGATCTTGGGCTACACTTTATATGTTGAAGGCACCTATGGAACTGCCCCTGCTACTTACTACCCAAGAGCACCCGCAGAGCGCCATATAGTACATGAAGCAATACTTTGCATATTAATGTAAATTTATTATTCTTATATAAAGTAATAGATTCTTCATTCACTTGTAGCAGTATTTCTTTCTTCAGACAAAGAGAAGATTACAATGTTATTTCGGAGGGACTGAAGATACTCATATGCATCACGATGTTAACTTTATATGGGAGCTATGCCATAGTTTACGGTAGCAAATATACATTGATGATGATCGATACTTTGAGGAGACCGAGTCTCAGCATACTACATTCAGCCCGTTACATACTACTGTAGATCCATATGGTGTTGACCCATCTTCTTACGCTAATGAGGGTCCCTCTCAGGGATACCTTACGTTTTCTACATTGCCAGACATTTCCTCAAGGTTGACGCTAGATTTTGTTTCCTCATCATTGGGCGATGATTCTACTAGTCAGGCCAATGCTACCAAGGAGGAGCAGCACCACCAATGCACTAGGTCATTATGTGCACCACAATATTTTACACTTGGCACTAATGCGATACCACATAAGCATACAAGGGGGCGTTAGTGATGTGTACTATTTACATTTTTGGGTGTTTTGCTTATATCTATGATAATGACATTGTTTTCCTTTGTTATGGATGTCATAGTGCATTTTGTTAAATTTGATTTTGTTCCATTACATACTCATAGTTATTATGCGATAATGTTGTGACTACTCACTGCAACTTCACAGCTCAAGACATATTAAATTTACATTCCTGTATTGTACAACTGTGAAACCATTCTTTACTAACAATTGTATAAATTTTATTGATGTTGTTCAAATAACTACTATTACAAAAGTCACTTGAATTTTATTCTACCTAAAATCTTGGTCTTCCATTTTTTTAAAATTATCTTGTTCATTCATTGTATTAGAAATAATTAATAAATTAAAAATATATATAATAATTATGCAAATTAATGCTCTTTACATACACCTCATAAAATATCCATTCATTATATTATAAATAATTAATAAATACATCTCATAAATAATTAATAAATACACCTAATTGTGTTGTGAATATTTAATAAAAATATATATATATAATAATTATGCAAATTATTGCCCGTTACATACACCTCTTAAAAGAATTATGCATATTAATGCCGCTTTAATTTTATAGTTAAAATTTTGTAAAAAAATTTATACACATGTATACAAACATTTTTAAAGATTAAATCTTAATCTCTAATCTGAACTACTATTATAAAAGCCGCTTGAATTTTCTTCCACCTCAAATATTGGCCATCACTATATGAAAATGCTTTGTTGCTGGCCATCACTATATGAAAATGCTTTGTTGCTGGCAAGACAAAATTCGCTGGTAACAATAGAAATCTGTCGAAAATTCTATTTTTCCGATAAAAATGATCCGTTAGTAATTCGCGTGTCGGAAAGTCTAAACCTGCGAACTTTTTTGGCAGAAAACATTTCCGGCGGATTTCCGACGAAAAAATTGATTGGAACTAGCATCTTCCTGTTACCGTATTCCGGCGTTTTATCCTACGGTAGTTCCGGCGAAAATTATAAGAAACCAAAAAGCATACATGAAGATACCTTCTCTTGCAAATGTCTAATGAGAACATCCATAACAAAAGCAAAGCATACACCAAATTTCATTCTCTTACAAATGTCTACTGAGAACATCCATAACAAAGGCAAAAAGAACACACCAAGATACCTGATCTCTTACCGAGGCAGTGACCATCTCTTACTGGAGGCGGTGAGTAGAGGCAACCGACGGAAGCGAACGGTACCAAGTTTGATGGAGAAAGTCGGCGAGGGACCTCGAACGCGGTCCTCGGACGCAAGCAAAGCAAACGAAGGAAGAGGGAAACAAATGAGGAGAAACACGACAGAGGGGTCAAAATAGGGCGGATTATTCATTGGTAGCATCACCAGCGGTTAATAAGTCGGTAACTATTTGAATATTCGTCAATGTTCTAGGGTTATATTTCGCCGGTTAGGCTGTCACCAAGTTTTCAGGCGTATGTTTATCCTCCGGAAAGACTGCCGGTAATGACAGATTTTCTTGTAGTGCATCTGTTTATTTTTTTAAATTATCTTATCCATTTATTATATTATAAATAATTAATAAATCTAAAAATATATAATAATTATGCAAATTAATACTTTTACATATACCTCATAAAATATTCATTCATTATATTATAAATAATTAATAAATACACTCATTATATTATTAATAAATAATAAATCTAGAAATATATAATAATTATGCAAATTATCGCCCGTTATATACACCTCATAAAATAATTACACAGATGAAAATAAAATCACCAAACAAGAAAACTAAAATATTGTCGTCTCATGGTTTAATTTGGAGGAACTCTTATTTGACAAATCTCAATTTTCATCAAGAAACTTGAATCAAAAGAAGAATATATTATAAGTATATCATCAATCATTTACTATTATATTTCAATTAGCTTTAGTAATAATTATTTATACTATATTGCGACTATAGTTATGACTTAAAAAAACATCGTTGAACTCGTTAAAAGATATGTTAATATCCTTATCAACTTTCACATAAAATATCCTTCTAAATTCATACTTATTAATTAAGAATTACCTGATGGCTTTGTAGGAAAATTGTATGTCGGACTCCTTACAACATATTGAAGATTCGGACATCATGAGCTAAACCCTCCCATCATATTGCCACAAATGTAAAGCACATATTAAAATTTTAGACTGTCATCACATTTTATGTAGGCTAATGATGTCGCCTTATATACAGAATTTGATCTTTATCAAGAATATGACCGTCTACATGAGTTCACTGGCCCAAATACAATCCTTAAAATATGACATATAGCTCGGATCATTTATAATATATATAAGAATGTCTTAAATATTTTCTATGACACTATGCAGCAGTATTATCAATTTTTTTTTTTTTTCTATTTCACCGTTTCATAGGAAAAAAGCAGTAGAAACGGACAAGTAAGAGGCCAAAAGTTTTTATAGCCGATAAAAAAAAAATGAAGTTTCAGGAAAAATATATTTACAATTAATTACAAATGCCTTCCTTCCAAACAAGTTCCGTCAACTGAGTTTGCCGTTTCAAACCGGAAAACTGTGGAATTACGCCGAACCAAACGCGCCCGAAGGAATGTGCTCAGCTTTGGCCGGAAAACAGCTTCGCTTTCCCCTATGGTCGCCTTCTCTGGGAGATGTCGGAAAATATCCAACCTTTCCCATTCTTTCTGCTATTTTTCTTTGTATTCTCACCTAATCGTTATTCTTCTATCTCCTTTATCATCACCGCCGCCACAGCATCCAACCTACCGCCGCTGCAGCCGCCGCCGCCTGAAAAAGAAGTTATACTCGATCTTAAGAATTTCCTCCTCGTAAATAACCGCATAAACCCCGGCCAGTACGCCGGATGGAACGAGTCCGATCCATCCCCTTGCCGTTGGTTCGGCATCTCATGCAACTCCAATGGCCGCATCACCGGTATCAACCTCAACAACTCAAATATTAACGGCTCCATCTTCCCCCACTTCTATCTTCTTCCAGAGCTCACTCACCTCGACTTATCAAGCAACAGTTACTTCGGCCAAATCCCGACGGAACTCACCCAATGCCGGGGCCTCCGGTATCTGAATCTATCCCACAATTTCATCGACGGTGAACTCATCCTTTCTGGCTTCCCCCTTCTTAATACCCTCGATGCCTCCTTTAACAGGTTAAAAGGTCGCTTCTTGGCTACCTTCCCGGAGAAATGCGGCAATTTGGTTTTTATCGACGTCTCGTCGAACAATTTCACTGGTGAGATAGGAGACTATTTTGACGGATGCAGGGCGGGATTGCGGTATCTGGATTTAAGCTTAAATGCGTTCACAGGGGAGCTGTGGAGGGGATTTTGGTTTCTTAGGGAATTCTCGGCGTCGGATAACGATTTCAGAGGAGTAATCTCGCCGGAGACATTCCCGGCGAGGTGCAACCTGGAAGCTCTGGACCTGTCTGGCAACGCGCTGAGCGGGAATTTCCCAGATTCGATTGCTAACTGCTCAAATCTCACATCTTTGAATATTTGGGGGAATTTCTTCACCGGAAAGATTCCTTCCGGTGTCGGGTTGCTTACAGAGCTCGAATCTCTCTTCCTCGGTAACAATAGCTTCGAGAGGGATTTGCCAGTAAATCTTCTTAACTGCAAGAAACTGAAATTTCTCGATCTCAGCCGGAATCAATTCGGCGGAGAAATCCAGGAAATATTCGGGGAACTCACTTCCCTCAAATTCTTAATACTGCATTCGAACTCGTATACCGCGGGAATCGAAGAATCCGGAGTGCTAAATCTCCAAAATCTACTCCGGCTTGATCTCAGCTTCAACAATTTTTCCCGTAAGCTCCCTGCTGCCGCCGCCGATATGCCGGTGATTATGCTATTAATCCTCTCTCACAATGATTTTTATGGTGGAATCCCTCCAGAGTACGGAAGGATCTCAACGCTGCAGGTGCTGGATCTCTCCTTCAATAGGCTTAGCGGCGAAATTCCTCCGCAAGTCGGGAACTTGACCTCGTTACTATGGCTCATGCTCGCGAACAACGAAATCACCGGAGAAATCCCGATGGAGATCGGTCAATGCAGCAGCCTCATATGGTTAAACCTAGCCAACAACAGCCTCTCCGGTCGAATCCCGCCGGAGATATCGACAACTGGGCGGTCTCCGTTGCCGACGTTCGCAAAAAATAAACGATTTGGAGACCTCGCTGCCGGGTCCAGCGAGTGTCTAACGCTCAAACGGTGGTTTCCGGCGAGCTTCCAATCGTTTAGCTTCATCTACAACGGGATGACACGGAAGAGGTGCAGCAAGACCTGGGATCAACTCCTCAAGGGCATTGGCCTCTTCCCTGTTTGTTTAAATTCCTCAAAGCCATTTCAAACGTTAGACAGCTCCGGCTACCTCAGGCTTTCCAGCAACCTTCTCTATGGGGAACTACCATCCGAGATTGGTTCAATGAAAAGGCTCAGCCTGCTGGAAATAGAGGGCAACGACTTCTCTGGTTTGTTACCTTCGAAAATCGGCTCGCTTCCACTCATCGAGCTTGACGTCTCCAACAACCAGTTCTCCGGCCAGATTCCCCCAGCGCTTGGCCAAATCCAGTGCCTTCAAAGCTTAGACCTTTCCCAAAACAATTTTTCCGGCGTGTTTCCGTACAGCCTCAACGATCTCTCCTTCCTCAACAAGTTCAACGTCTCCTTCAACCCCTTGCTCTACGGCGTCATTCCCATGAGCAGCCATATCACAACTTTTGGCAACAGCTCCTTCCTCGGAGATCCTCTCATCTCCTTCTCCCCTCAGAACGCCATGCCTCCACCCTCCACGACCGTCTTTCGCCGCCAGTCCTCAGGTAACATGATCTCCTTATGGGTCTTCGTCGCCTTAACCTTGTTTTGCTTACTGTTCGGCATCGCTTTCCTTTTCCTCTGCCTCACAAGCCGAAGCCGATCAACAATCGATCCTCTCTTATATTCCAACCAAGATCCCACATTTTCCCAATCAGAGAATCTAATTTTAGATCAAAATTCGATATTTCCTTCTCCTTCGGGGTCTTCTTCCTCGCAGCCTTCCAGCTTCCCTGTCGTCAGCGTGCGCGTGTACGGAATGAACAAAACAGCCTTCACTTACCCTGACATCGTGGCGGCGACCCAAAACTTCTCCTCCGACAAGTTGATCGGCCGTGGAGGATGCGGCGAGGTATATTCCGGTGATCTCCCGGACGGCCGGCGAGTGGCAATAAAGAAATTACAGAGAGGAGGTTATGAAGGAGAGCGACAATTCCGTGCCGAGATGGAGACGCTAGCCGGTGGTCACCCCAATCTCGTTGCACTCCACGGATGGTGCCTCGCCGGCTTCAAAAAGCTCCTTATCTACGAATACATGGAAGGTGGAAGCTTGGAAGACGTCATCAAAGACCAGCACGGATTCCAGTGGGAGCAGAGAATGGCGGCAGCATTGGCGGTGGCACAAGCATTGGTGTACCTCCACCACGACTGCTCGCCGGCGGTGCTGCATCGCGATGTAAAAGCTAGCAATGTGTTGATGGATGGGAAAGGAGGAGTTAAATTAACGGACTTTGGGTTGGCGAGAGTCGTGGTGGATGGGACGAGTCATGTGAGCACAGTGGTGGCGGGTACGGTGGGTTATGTGGCGCCGGAGTACGGGCAGACATGGAAGGCGACGACGAAAGGAGATGTGTATAGCTTCGGCGTGCTGCTCATGGAGTTGGGAACGGCGAGGCGGGCGGTGGAGGAAGGAGAGGAGGAGGGGCTGGTGGAATGGTGGAGACGAGTGGGGGTGGAAGGGGTGATGGCGGGGATGGAGGGATGGGGAGAGGAAGGTGGAGAGGTGATGAGGGCGTTGGTGAGGGTGGGGATGAGTTGCGCGGTGGAGGCGCCCCTACGGCGGCCAGAGATGAGGGAAGTCTTGACATTATTGTTGAGTGTCGCGTCGAGGGAGGAGAAATGTGGTAGCCTGCAGTTAACTGGATGAGGATCCGTTCAAATTTTGCCATCCCCATTAAATTCTTTCTCCGGATCTTCGAACCTGCTCCAATGTCAATCTCATCTCTTTTGTATCTCACTGTAATTTTTTCTCTCCCGCCGCAACTTTCTCTTCAATGTGCAAATCCGAACGTCTCCTGACCGCCCTCAGATATTTCTTAATGAATAATCAGATGCTTAGAAAACAAAGATCGACATGGTGGGGTGCTCAATTACTTGGAATGGAATGATAGATTTTTAATTTGTCAATACGGAGATGATAAAATTTTTTCAGGTGGCGCCTATTTTAATAATTCAATGAGTTCCAAGCAAACTCTTTTATCCCATGTCATTATTAATAATTTTGGAGTCAAAGATTAAGACTTCATTTTGGACGATTTTCTTCTTACTTTTTATAATAATTTTTTATATAAATTTTTTTTTTAATTTAAAATTTTTGTACTACAAAGTTATTTTAAAAAAGCAATACAAAAGTTATCTCAAATGAAGCCTAAAGCTAGTGATAAAAATGAGCTATTGTTATATGCTTCTTTTAAAGATGCCAAAGTTTTGAAGTGAGAAAAAGAAGATGGAACACATTTATGTCAAGTGTCAATGGAACTGGAACAGCTTGGGTCACTAATGAAATAAAATATTTAGCAAAGAAGCATCAATCAAAACTAATTCAATCTCATTTTTTATGTAGTGGATTGACAAAAGAAATGGTCTGTTAGAAGAAAAAAAAAAAATCAGCATGGAATAACCCAAATAACTCAAAAGAGAATGTATATTTTCTATCTCCCTTCTTAAACCATTGTTTGTATATATAATGGCAATAGAATATTCTAGAGAGCAAAAAGGTAAAATAGACCTATATTCTAATATAACTACAATATTCCACATCAAATTTTTATTTTTTATTTTTGGAAAATAAGGGGCAAACCCCAAATTTCATTATAAGAAAATAGTTATATGTAAGAGATTCTGATAAACGATCAAAGACAAAACTAAGAAAAACTGAACCAAAAGGAAAATACATAAATCAAAAGCTTAACAAAAGAGTGTAAAAAACACACGAGATAAAATGAGCTAGAAATAAAAAAGAGCTGAGAGAATAAAATAGGGTGCGGCCGCCCAAATAAGCCAAGAAGGGACAGAAAAACTCGGTATTTAGAAATTGCATCCATTAAGCCACAAATATCCCAGGTTGCGGGGATTACCATCATATAGAGACCATGTTGCAAAGAGCCACCATCAGTAATGAAATCCACACTTTGAATTAGATTCGGGCGGAGGAGAAAGTTCTTTAGGCTGGGAATTAAAGTTGAGATGATAGAGATGGAAAAATCACACTAAAAAAATAAGTGTATAGCACTCTCTGATTTCATTTTACACATGCAACAAAATACTATTGTTTTTTTTTTTTTTTTTATCAATAGATGAAAATTATAAGTAGGATAAACTATTACACTAAACCAAGCATAAAAAAATTACAAACAAATATGAAGTGATCTCTTAAAGATCATAAGAAAGATATATAGCTAATAAAAGCCAGAACAATTTACTCCAGATGAATCGAAGTATATTAATGAAAAGAACCTGGTGAGAAAGCATAAGCATAGGAATGGCGAAGTTGCTGACTTTGGACGAAATTATTTTGTGCTATTACTGGACCGTCATGAGGTTAATCAAGACGCACCGTCACCAATACATCGTATACCGTTACTATGTTTCATTGTATATTAAGTGATGTGGCACATCCTGATTCATCTGAACGGTTTGATGGCCACATATAATAATCTCTCCGACTTTGGGACTTGCCAAGAAGGAAAGAAGATGTGGGATAATAAAAGAAAAGTGAGGTCTGGTTCATAGAACATTATAGCGTCATGCGGCATGATAATTTTTAGAAGGAAAAAAGAGATTAAATTTATATATTTTATCAATGCGTGTGGTTCAACAAAAATTAAAAGAAGGGCAATAAAATAAAATTAAGAGTGATATATCATCAAAAAATTATCTTGATCATCTCGAACAAAATCAATTTGAAAACTTCAAAAATTAAATTCGGGACCATTTGAACATTGATTTTAGCAAACTTATAGTCGAACTGAAGGTCTCGGAAATACAAACCCAATGAGACCAACTTTGACCCAATCTGAGCTCAAATAGGTCCAAATCAAAGACCCGAAGCGCATTTGGATGCTTCAATCCATAATTTGGATTACCAATAAGTTTCCAAATGTGACATGTTTATAATCAAATCGAGGGGCTTGACGAAACAAATCCAAAGAGCCCAAGATCGTCAAATTATGATATCATTAAGACATTCCAATGTCCAGTAAACAATCTATAATCAAGGGAATCAACATCGACCATTCATTCAAGCCTTTCAATTTACTCTTGATCTTCCTCCTATTCGCTGGTCACGCTACTCTCAAAAAACTATAAATATACCCCTCATTTCTCACAAAAAGAGGACCCAAGAAAGAAGGGAATGAAGAGAGTTCTCTTGCCACCAGACTCGTCCTCGACCATCGCCAGACTTCAACCCGGCCACCAACTGTCGCTGGACTTCTACCCGGCCATCGATTGACGCTAGATTTCTGCCCGACCACCAACTGACACCAAATGGAAGAAAGAAAAGAAGGAAGGAAGGAAGAAAGGGAGTGAAAGAAAAAAATTATCTTTCCATCGGACTCCACCTCGACCACCGACCGTCGTCGAACTTTCACTAGACTTATCTCCGACCGTCAAATGACGTCGAACTTCTGCCCATCACCAATTTTTTGCATGTCGCCAGACTTTTGTCAATTGCCGGACTTTCGTTGGACTTCTGCCCGAGCCCAAACTTTAGCCCGTCGACAGACTTTCATTTGAATTCCACCCGGACACCGAATGATGTCAGACTTCCACCCGGCCACTAACTAACGCCGAAATTCTGTCCGGACACTAATTGACGATAGAATTCTGCCCGGCCACGGACTGAAGCCAGATTTCTGCCCGTCCACCAACCAAAGCCGAACTTCCACCCGGCCACCAAAGGATGTCGGGCTTCTGCCCGGCCACCAACTCGCATCAGAGTTACACCCGGCTTCCAGCTAATGTTGGACTTCCACCCAACAAAGGTCTTTCCGACCTCCATCGCTCGCCGACCAGGATCATTCCGACCTCCTTATACGACTAAGATCCTTTCAACCTATATCGTTCACCTACTATTGTCTTGCCCACTAAACAAACATGTCAATACTGATTCTTCCAATTTCCTCCATGTAATGTGCTTTGTATGATGTATATTTGCTACATCAAACTATGACCTTCCCCCCAAGGAAGGGCCTCATTTGTAATTGATTGCAAGTACTCGTGAATTCATTCAAATTGAGCTAGGCCCTGTGATTTTCATCGTTTTTAGACGTTTTCTACGTAAAAATCTTGGCGTCTTTTATAAATATTGCGCATCTATTTTATTTGATTGTTTGTTGGATCTTCGTACAAAGTTAAGACGTTAAGCTTTATAATTCTCTACCGCCACGAATATTCCAAGACGCAACAAAGTTAGTATACAAAATTACATCAAATCAAAAACAAAAAATTACTATGATATATAATAAAGTATTCCACAACATTACTATAATATATAATAAAATATTTCACAACATCAAATGAAGGAGAAGCCCTTTCCGATTGGGCACCCATAGTGTAGTATATGAAGAATAGTATTCGGGTCGGCTATGAACAATGTTAGGGTAGTTAAAATCATAGCCTAAAGCTCATCAAAATAATTATCCAAAACACTATGATTGGTTTAAAAACCCTAAATATACTTTGAGATTAATGCCATATCAATTATTTTGGTTCCTATTTTATGAGGATATGAATTAAATTGGACCAATGGATCTCATTTTTAACATCATATAATTTCAGCAGTAAAATGTGTTTCCTATGCTTTTCAAATTATAGTCATAGTTTCTATTTTGCTATTATTTTTTTTATTGTTTTCAAAAAAAATTTATTTGAGAATGCTGACTTTTTATATCAGCTTCAAAAAAATTATTTTCTTCATAGCAAACTTAATAAAAAATTATAGCCGTTCCAAAAAAAAATACTTAAGATTCATTTAAAAAATATTTTTTATTACTTTCTAATGCATTTTTCTAACCAGAGATTTTTGTATTAGAAAATTACTTTACAAAAATCTCTAGTATAAAAATCTCTTGACGTAAATATTTTGGTAATAATTTTGTTTAAAAAAAGCACTCCAAACGAAGGCTTCGTTTGGGACGGCTTTTTTATTGCTTTCTAAAACGGAGTTTTAGTACAAAATTTTTTAATTTGTACTAAAACTTCGTTTTAGAAAGCAATAAAAAAACAGTCCCAAACGAAGCCGAAGCCTTAACCACACGTTCCAACTTTAATTAAAATTTCTATCACTGCTAACTGTGGTAGGTATTTTGACCCTTATTTTTATAAGATTATTCTTTAGATGATTAATTTAATTAAAATAAGAAGCCAGAACAAGCCCTTGACTGCTAATTTTAAATAATTAAATAAAGTTGAGGATTATGATTATGAAGATTTAATACTGCTCGATATTTAAACCCAAAAAAGTACAAACAATTTGAACGAATTCAATAAAATAATTATTTTAGCACTCTTTTTATATTTAAAGATGCAAAGTAGAGGCTGACTTTTTTATTATTATAATAATTTGGTTTTCTTTTCCAAATAATTTTGATGTATTTATATATTAATACATAGATTTTAATATTTTCTTTTAAATATTTTCAAAATAATCATTAATATTAGCTAGCATTTCTAGAATAAAATATTTATTTTTATGCTTATGTTCCGAACTTATTGATGCACTTACGAATTTAAAAATCGGATTAGATTGATCGAAGTGATTGTAAACTTGTCAGATGACCATGAACTCATAAGAATCGACAAATAATCATCGAACCGGATTTGATTTCTTAAAATCAAACGGTTCAATTGTTACACTATTAAGCACTTTTGATCTTTGATCCAATGGTTATTTTTTTTAATTATAATTATAAAATTAATAGATAGGAAAACTCCCAAATCCCCCAAACCAGTAAACCCTATTTAACCTTGGAAATGTATATTTATTTTTTTATCAAAATTTAGATATTAAATATATAAATATATAAATATTATGTGGTGCATATGTAAATCATCTTATATTTAAATGCATTTAAATATTTATCTCAGCACATATATATAATTACAGGGATATTAAAGAATATAGTTTGGAAAACTAATACTAATTACAAAGTTTGAAAAGAAATAAAATAATTTTAAGGATTTAACTTATCGAGAACAAAACTTCGGCTTCATTTGAGACAATTTTTTTATTGTTTTCTAAAGCAGCCTTTTAGTAAAAAAAATTTTAATTCATTTTTTTTACCAAAAAATTGCTTTAAAAATATTTAAAAAATTGTCACAAACTAAGCATTAATCAAAGTCAAAATCCGATTGAGCTATCCATCAGTTATGTATAAATTGAACTAAATGACTCTTAGGCTTCGTTTGAGACGGGTTTCTTACTGCTTCTAGCACAAAAATTAAATTTTTTGTAATAAAAATTTGTTTTAAGAAGTAGTGAAAAAGCTATCTCAAACAAAACCTTAAGTTAATTATTTGTGTATGACAGTCAAATTCTATCAAATTTAACCAGTAAAAAACTTGAAAAGTTGCAAAATACAAAGGCCCACATATGGATTGCTTGCACAATAAGTGTGCAATATATAGTAGTACAATTAATTATATAGATCTTAAAGGAGGTTGATGTACCAATAAATATCTTTACTATATAGCCTTTAAGGTGTACCATCCAATCAATGCATAGTGAATTTTTTTCCCCCTTTGATAGTATCCCAAATCTACCCTATTCTTCCTTTTTATCTCTTATATTTCATTTTGTTTAGTGATAATCAAAGGCTATAATGCTATATGACTTGTTATATATAAAAGATGGCACATAAAAGCAAAAGAAAGCATGTAAGCATTAAGAGTCTTCAAAGAAAGCATATTGTGTGATGATTTAAAATGTATGAATAATCATGATTGTTTCAAATAAATAATAATTTAAATTAATAAAATAATATATATTTAGGGTTTAGATCTAAAAAATGTAAGCATATTTTGTGATGATTAATAGAGCATTGATTATTATCAAGGAGTTAATTTTGTGAAAATGAAACTAATTGGACAAGAAAAATTTATTGAAAT
Organism: Dendrobium nobile; assembly: GCA_022539455.1. Lineage (NCBI taxonomy): Eukaryota > Viridiplantae > Streptophyta > Magnoliopsida > Asparagales > Orchidaceae > Dendrobium > Dendrobium nobile. The sequence goes on along the minus strand of CM039722.1, from coordinate 58,467,355 downwards.
AATATTTGGCCAAAAAACATAAAGAATAGAAGTGATAAAATTGTGTTAGACTTAAATAAATTAAAAACTTAAAAATTAATTAAATATTGTCTTATAGACAATGAAAAAAGTTACATGGCCTACTGTTAACCTTGACATAGATAATGTAGAAGTTATTGAGTATTTGAACATATTTGAAAACGTGATTGTTAGAGCCAACAACATTGATTAGAAATTATAAATAAATTTGTAATTGAATTTATAATTGAAATTAAAAATAAAGTTAACTTGTGTTTTCTGCCCTAGGAGTTCTACTAGCATCCATTACAAGAACAATGTGGATTAACTTCTTAGCAATGTAATGATATCTAATGCACATATAAATAAAAGAAGGCTACAAGGGGAACAGAATTGAAATGATTTCACTATTAGTCATTGGTAACAAATAATGTTCTTCTTTATAATTGGGGATTGTGTTGATAAAATATAATAGACATAAGTTGTATGAAACCTGTGATGGAAGTTTGAATAATCATGTGATGTAAGAGTTATGATTGAGAGATCAATTTCTGTCTAATTGATATGCACTACCTTAAAGGTGATGATGTGCATCAACCTTATTAGTAACGACGGGTGATGAAGTTAACATACATTGATGTGGTCAAACAATAATAGTCAGGAGATTGTAGTAGGGTGGCATTAGTTAGGATACTATTGTCATGTAGTGGTAGTTGGGAGACCATATGTAACAATTTGAATTTCTGAAAGTAATTACAAATAAAAAAGTTGAATTTCTATTTGAACTGGAGCTTTGCAGCATTAGGCCTAGAGTGTGTTATTTTTTCAGTGCTTGTAAACAATTGCAATTTTTTTTTTCAGTGAAGGAGGAGAGAGAAAGAGAAATCTAGATTTTTCATCTTTGGATCACTTTGCCACTTTTACAAAAATTATTCAGGTCAAAGTATATTATTCTAATCATATCTCTATTTTTAAAGATTTTAATTTTGATTGTTGACTTCTCTTCAAATTGATTTTACTGTATATTTTCCTACTTTATTGAACTTTTACAGTACAACTTTTTGTATTTTATTGTATTGATTATCTTGATTATTTTGACTACATTTTTTATGAATTATACTGAATAAAATAGAAGTTATTGAATTTTTTATGATTTATATCGTATAATAATTAGATAGTTTATTAAAGCATAATGTTAACACAACCATTATAAATGGAAATGTATTTGTGATTGGGTAATAGTTGATTGCTATTACTTTTATTATAATGCGTGTAAAAGACAAGTAAAGGCTATTTGACTTGTTGGTTGAAGATTAATTGACCTAAACAACATGGTAGGCCAATGAACTTTCCTTTAATATATATATTCATTGATCTAAAAATAAATCATATACACTACTCAAGAATTATATAATCACAGATAGAAAAATTTCTTCCAAATTAGATTATGGGGCATCACATCATAGTTGGGTGATGGTGGTCAAATAACTATAATCAAGTGATGGTGGTCTGAGGATTAAAGTCGGGTAATTAGGTTAATAGATCATTGCGTGATAATAGTGGTTACATGATCACAGTGAGATAGTAGTGGTCAAATGACTATAATTGGACAATAATGATTGAAGGACTAAAGTCAAGAGACTATAGTCAAGAGACTATAGTCAAGAGGCCAAAAGACAAGTAAAGGCTATTTGACTTGTTGGTTGAAGATTAATTGACCTAAACAACATGGTAGGCTAATGAACTTTCCTTTAATATATATATTCATTGATCTAAAAATAAATCATATACAATACTCAAGAATTATATAATTACAGATAAAAAAATTTCTTCCAAATTAAATTATGGGGCATCACATTATAGTTGGGTGGTGGTGGTCAAATAACTATAATCAAGTGATGGTTGTCTGAGGATTAAAGTCGGGTAATTAGGTTAATAGATCTTTGCGTGATAATAGTGGTTACATGATCACAGTGAGATAGCAGTGGTCAAATGACTGTAATTGGACAATAATGATTGAAGGACTAAAGTCAAGAGGTCATAGTGGACATAAATATAACAATAGTGTTTGGGGGATTGTAGTGAGGCGAAAGTTGTTGGAGGACCAATTTTGGGTTATGAAGTCTCAAGAATTATATTCGAGCGCCGGTGGTTAAAGAATCTTAGTTAAACGATTATGTTCATGTGGCCTTAGTGGAGTGATGTTGGTCGAAGGACTATACTTGGATGATGATAATTAGAGATTCGTAGTTGGACGAATGTGGTTGGGATACCATAGTCGAATGATAGTTGTCATAAGATTATAGGTTGGTGATAATAATCAGAGGATTATAGTTTGGTGAATTCAATCATGAGACTATTGTTAGGTGAAGGTGGTCAGAGGCTCGTACTTGGATGTTGGTGACTAGGGTTCATAATCATGTGATGATGGTGAGAGAGCCATGGTCAAGAGATCATAATTTGAGGATAATAGTTGGGTATAATGGTTAGAGGACAGTAGTAGAGAGATGATGGTTAGAGGATTGTAATCATGCAAATGCAGTAAGAAGTATATAGTTGGGAAATGGCAGTCAAATGATCATAATCAGACAATAATAGTCGAAGGACCGAAGTTGGATGATAGAGGATTGTAGGTTGGTGAAGGTGATCGAGAGATCATAGCGATTGATAATGGTCAGATGAATTTAGTCAGGTGATTTTGGTTGGGAGACTGTAAGAGGACTAAAGTCAGGCGATGTTGGTCAGGGTGTGGTCAAAAGAGGAGTATAGTCGAGCGGCAATAGTCGAAAGACCATAGTTATTAGTTAGGTGACAATCATAAAAGGAAAGTAGATGAGAGATATAAGTCAAAAGAAAGTAGTTGAGTGAAGGTTGTTAAGGGATCATAATTAGTTGATGGTAGACAAAAGACCAAAGTCGGGGTGATGGATGTTAGAGGATCATAACTACGTGATAATGGTCAGAGGATTGTAGACCAATGATGGTGGTTAGATGATCATAATCGGACAACGATGGTTAGAAGATCATAATTGAGCAATAGTGCTTGGAGGAGCATAATTAGATGACAATGGTCATGAGATATTAAAATTAATTGATCTTGAGCTCATTAGATTTATCTCGTTAAAATGCTCGATTTGACTATAAATATATGAGATTTGGAGATTGCTTGGTCCATCAATTAATGACTTAAAGTTGTTAATTATTTTCAGTTGTTTAATCTGAGCTCACTCGAACTTGAATCATATCACTTTTTGCGTCGATATGCTCTTCTGCTTAAAATGTTCCGTTTAATTATAGTTTTACTAAAATTTAAATTTGGATGATTTGCAATTTGATTCAAAAAAATTCAATTCAAATTTGTATCGATAAGTTTTTTTTTTACTTCTAAAAAAACGTATATATTGATAAATTTAAATGAAATAAATTTAAATTTATATAGATGAAAGCCTATAGCACCATAAATTGTTAATAATTCCTCCTAAATGAAATAAATTTAAATTTACTTCCAATTTCGAAGAGGGTTATTAGATCTTATCGAATTTCAAATTTTATACTTCTAAAAAAAAAGTGTGAAACCATTTCTTTGTTAATCTTAAAATAGCAATTTTATAATCTCAAAATCAATAATAAATACCATAAAAAAGTATTTAAACATCACTTTGTTATCTCCAATCCCATTTTTTCATATACAAAGTCTTTGACTCAATTAAAACCTTATCAAACATATTATATCTTATTTAAATATTTTTTCCCCCCTAACATATTATATTTAATATAGACAAAATTTCTTACTCAAATATAAGCTTTTTATTTAAATATAAAACAGTTCAATATTCTCAATTAGAAAAATTCTTAGTAGACCATTTCAAAAATAGGTCGATATCTCTAAGGAGGCCATTTCAACTACGCTCATCTTAATTTTTTTTAAAAAATATAATTAGATTTTTAATTAGGTCATTAGATAATTAATTATGTTTAATTTTTATTTAAATAGCTTGTTACATATCTAATGCTCATGCTTGAGGAGGTCACATCTCACATAAGTTTTCCTTATTACATTTCTTGCTATTGTAATAAAGTATCAATGTGGTGGTATTCTCAACAACTTTTTATGTAAGTTTCAATCACATTAAATGACTAATATACCCCTATGGGCCCCAACTATATTCCCCAAAATGTTATAATTGGTTAGATATAACAATTTGGGCAATTGCTTTAATTTATTTATTTTATTATTTTACTTAAAATATTATTAGGATTATGAGCATATATTTGGGAAGGAAGAGGGGCCTTGATGTAATTTTCTTTGTAGATTTGATCATTATAATGAGTTTATGTTTGTTTGTTTTTTTTATTATTGTTCGATAGTATCTATAAAAATAATTTTTGCAGTTTATTTTATATTTATTAAAGCATATCAGATTGAATGAGTCATATTAATCATTTGACTATAAATTTAGGTTTCATTTGAGATAATTTTTTATCGCTACTTTTTCGTTATTTTTAAAAAAATATATACTGAGAAGTTGTATAAAGCAGCAAAAAAAATGTCCCAAATAAAAATTATGGCTTAGTTTGGGATGCATTTCTTATTATTTATTAAATCAAATTTTTAATATAAAAATTAATTTTTTTTTACTTGAAAGCTACTTTAAGAAATATTAAAAAAATAATATACATACAAATTATTATTTTTTAAATATTTAATAAGGTGAACACAAAATATATTTAAAAACTTTTAATTTTATGATAGAATAAGAGTAGAAAATTCTCAAAAAAAAAAAAAAAGGTAGAAAATTCTCATTTCTTAAGGAAAAAAAAAGAGGGAAAGAGCCATTGAGCTAATTTCATTTCAGGATTGGATCTTTGTATAAGATTCCTACAGTACTGTTCTTGTTATTAAACAGTACTGATCATATTATATGAGAATAATTTTTATTATATGCAATAATTTAATGAATGAGTTAGGATGTACTCTGTACATAGAAAAAAATAATATATTTATTATTTTATTGTTCAAATGTGGAATAAAAAGAAAACATTGTGAATATTCAAATTCTTTTAGAAAGATAAAAAGGGTTGGAAAATCTTTTCAAAAGAAAAAGTAAAAAAGAAATGCCATTTGAAATCTAAATGAAGAAAATAGAGAGAAAACAAAAAATTTAAAATTTTTGAATAATTCCACAAAAAATGATAAGGATCCATCATTAGCAAAATTTAATAAGATAAATTTTACCAAAAATTTCTTTTCTATTTATAATATGAAGATGAGATTAAAAATATTATTTTTAAAGTTGGAAAAACAATTTTTTAGGAAAAAAATCAATAGGTTAAATGAGGAAGTTTCTTCTGCCTGGTGTGTTGTGGGGGTCGAATGGTGAACAAAAAATAAATGCGCTGGATAGTGACAAATCGGACGTCATTGTTCTAAGAAGGTAGTTTGTTCTTGTGGGAGATTTTGTTATCTGGGATCCCTTTCTTTCTTTATCAATCCGTGGCCCAGCAGATCGATAGCAATCTAAAATCTCTTGCTTCTTTCAGTTGCCATGGAGGATTTCTAGCATTACGACCCACTTCTCCTCTCCACTTCCACCTTCTCTTCTCGTTGGTGGAGAAAAGCTCCCTCTTTTTTCAGTCTTGCCTTTTCCTGGCTTACTTTCTCTGTTCTTGGCTTGTTCTTGTTCACAGTTTTCCTGTGGATGAAATGTGCTTTTGGGTTCTTTGTGCCTTGATGTAGAACCGGTGGCGCGGCATTTACAGAAATTGGATGGTGGAGGGGGTGTTTAGAGTCAAGGTACTATCTTTTTACTATTTTTTTTTTTAAATTTGATTTTCGTTATAGATCGATTTGATTTAATATTCAATTTAAAAGTTTTTGTTTTGATTGTTTGGGGCGATTTGTAATTGTAGATGAGTTTTTTGTGCTGTTTCTTTCTTCTCATTTTCGTCTGTGGATTGACTTTTAACTTGGTTGTGATTCTAACTTTCTGGATTTTGTTCCTTTTTCTTTTTTTAGTGATTTTAGGAACTAATGAACTTCTTATTTTTGGCTAGGGTTTTGAATGATGCAGGGTTTCTTTGTATTTTGTTATATAGTTCTGTCGCTTGATCTGGCATTTCATTTTCATGTTACTCTGTGCAATTATTATTTGATTGACAATATGTGCTTGATAATTCCTCTCCAACATTAGGATTTGACCTTTTGTTTGTTAGTCAGTTGCCAAGATTTTGTTTAATATCTACTAACAGGAAATCTGATTGTACTTCATATATATATGCATTTAAAAGATCTTTTGAAATGGTAGAAATTTGCCACTGGTACCCAAGGCATCTGAAATCTACAAGCCCTGCTTGATCATTTTAGTTTGGAACTTCAATCATTTGAAATTTTTTTACTGGTATTCCTCATAGTGTAGATATTAGATACGAGGCACTAGTACCCTCTTCTTCATCTTTTGCTTATTTTTCTGAAGGATTAAAATTGGAACCTCGAACTTTCTCATGCCAAATCACTGGAGATTTTACGTTCTGAAGCAACATTCACAAGAACATGTCAGTATCTTAGTCTGGAGAACTCATTTCATGTGTTCGCACACAAGTATAGAGTATTGAGTTTCATCTGCTATTGACATAATTTGTGTTTTTACATTCTTTGGAACGATAGCAATTTTTTAAATTTGTTTTTATTTTTTTGTTCTAATCGATTGTACCTGTATTTTGGAGGATGTTTCAACTACAATTACAATTTTAAAACTGGCCAATGCATCATGAGGCAGAGTTTATCACACTAAAACCAGAATAACATTCTGTAATGTACTGGTTCCCATCTTTATATTAGATTCATTAGAATATTGTTATATTACCATATTAGAATTATTATATTATTATATTAATGTTTTCACATATGCTCAATATTTATTAGAAATATATAATATTTGTTATTTGGAATATATCCTTGTCATTGAGGATATTCTCCTTTATTGTGTTTTCGTTATTACTTTTTTTTTTCTTTTGCCTTTATACAAACATATTTGTAATAGCATCATAATCAATCAAGCAAATATGTAGCCATTTATATTTTCTATCATGGTATCAAAGCCCGCTCTAAGTCTTCGTTTGGGACGGCTTTCTTATTACTTCTTAAAGCAGCTTTCTAGTACAAAAAAAATTAATTTTTTGTACTAAAAAGCTTCTTTAGAAAGTAGTAAGAAAGTTGTCTCAAATGAAGCCTAAGTCTTCGTCTTCTTATCCTGTCTTGAAGATCATGTGATGATCCCATCTAATAAAATCTCATCTTGATCTCGCTCGACGAACAACAATTCATCTTCATCTCCTATTGTGAATATCCTCTGAGGATCTCATGAAGATCATGTGATGTGAGGATCTTGTGCAGATACCATGAGATACTGACTCGGCAATTCTATTAGCTTTTGTCTTGACAATGGCTAGGTCAGCACCGATCTATCGGTTTTTCTTAGTTTCCTTGACAATCGGCTTTGATTTGTAATTTTAGAAAGTAGTTAATTTCTTCTTAATTCTTCTTGAATGCACAAAATCTCAATACTCCTTATTGTAGCAACATGTGTTAGTGTGTGTATGGGTAGAGAGGGGGACTGTTAGAATTATATTTTATGTAGCCGTATCAGAATGATTGCATTATCATCTTACTTTTATTACATATGCTTAATATTTATTATGAAATTATAGTATTAATCTTTGGAAAATATCCTCATTATTGAGTATATTCTCCTTTATTATATTTTTCTTATTTCTCCCTTCTCTTGCCTTTATATAAGTCCATTTGTACTAGCATCATAATCATTTCCATAGTATCATAATATTATGTAATCATGTTAGGATTATTATATTAAAGTAATGATATTATCACATATTCTTAATATTTATTAGTAATCTATGGTATTTGTTATTGGAATATTGGAATATATTCTTACTATTGAGGATATTCTACTTTATTGAATTTTCCTGATTACTCTTTGCTCTTGATTTTATAGAAGTATATTTGTACTAGCATTGTAATCAATCAAGCAAAGATGTAATCTTTCATGTTTTTTGTCACTTTTTCATGCTACAAAATATATAGTTATGCTATTTCACAACTACTGCATTTATAGTGCTTTCTAATGTGTACTGAGAGATTTTTACTAAGTCTTTAACATTCTTTATTCAATTACTATTTGGAATTTTTGTAGGAATGGGGACAAAAGTTCAGTTTAAAAGTTGTATTCCTATACACAATGTGATAAGAAATAAAAATGAGCATTCAAGCAACAGCTGGTCCTGGTACTATCAGGATAATGCATTAAGTGTTCATCTCTATGACGGTTCATTGTTAAGAGAAGCAAATGGCTATTCACCATGCGATAAAGAAATGCTAAAGCGCACAATGCTTGAACATGAAGCTACTTTTACAAAACAGGTATCAATTTTCAGAGTTTTGTTGTTCTATATAGCTCAATATGAACACATTTGAATATTTTTGTCCTCTTTTTCGCTTGTTCCTTTGGTTCTTTAACTACAGCTCAAATTGCCGTGAAATTATTCTGTGCGGACGCCGAACACAGTTCACCATCTAGAAACCAATCAGAATGAGCCACATCAACAGTACCGAGCTGGGTATCGAGCCGCGGTACTGAGCTGGGTACTGAGCAGAGGGCGATGCGGCGTATTCTGATTGGTCTCTGGACAGCGTTCGGCTTTCGTACAGAATAATTTCACCAAATTACCATGCTTTATTTCAAAACCTTGATGAGCTTGTAAGATTTCTCTCATATTATGTTCCATGTGTATAGAGGGAACTTTCTTTATTTTAAATTATCATTTTTTTTATTTTAAAACGACATGTTTGCATGAGAGTATTAAAAAATCAACGTTCAAAATCTAGCACTTGGAATAACATATTCATATGTTTTTTTGAGCAATCAGTTTGATGATTTCATTGCACTGATTTTTTTCTTCGTCTCGTTTTTTGAATTATTCAGGTATCTGAACTTCACCGACTTTATAGAATACAAAAGGAATTGATGAATGAGCTTAAAAATAGAGAAACACTGAAACTCTGCAGTACATTTCAGACAAATTTATTTACTTCCCACATGCTATCTGAAGCTTCTGAGGAATTACAGCAGATGCCTTACGTTTCTGCACTTAGCAGCCATGGTACCACAGGAAGTGCTAAACATTTTAAAGAAAGTGGTACAAGATATTTTCAAATGCCAGTTGAAACTGCAGGTCCTTCTATCGAGGGTAATTTTTATGACACTAAAACCATAAAATTGCCCAGAAAGAATTTTGACCTCCACCTTCCAGCTCAAGTGTACATTGATATTGATGATGACACCATAACAGAAAAACAGAACAAGCCTTATCTCAAAGTTGCTAATCCATCAAGCATAACTCATCACTCACCAAGAATGGTATTGGCTGATCTCAATGAACCTTTAAAACCTTCGAGTTATGAGGAAGGAGGAGACTTCCATTTTTCCCAAGTTATTGGCTCATCAATGGAACATGAAGAGATTATGAAAGATCAGCTCGATTCAAACAAAAGTTCTTTGTGCAGGGATTTCTTCTTGGGAAACCCAAGGCAAAAACAGACAGCCTCTAACTCTGTAATATCAGATAAGGTGGAATGCTTCCAGGGGTGGCAATCATCTACCACTGCATCAGGTAAAACTTCCAACTATCAGTGATGATATTACTGGTTAACAGGTATTTTGTATAATTTAGATCCAGTATGGTTACAAGCTATATTTACATAGATTTGCACCTCTTCAGGTGGTAAATAGAATTGTTAAGGAATAGCAAGTCGTTCTTCTTCAGAAATTATGAAAGTAGTTTTGTGTGAGATGCTATAGCTTACCTGTTTTAGAATTTATAAGTTCTTTTGTTGATGTTCTTATATTTAACAAAAGGTTTTAATTTTTTTTTTTTGTTTTCTAAAATCTTTATATAAGCAGTGAATGTTAATATTAGCTTAAAGTTAAGAACCGAAAACATTTTACTGTTTTTGGATTTTATTGAATTATGAAGTGTAAAACAATCGTTTTATTATATTTAACTAATATTGCAGAGTACTGATTTCGTGAAATTACATGCCATGGTTCTTTCAAAAGAATATCAAGCCACCATAATCCTACTTGCCACTGTTAAAATGGCTCTTATAAATGTTTCTTTCCCTTAATCTTCTTTTTAACTATGGGATGTGCAGGGCATCTACTATGAGGATAGTTTGCATTTTTTTTCTTTTATTATAACTTTGTTCTTTCATTATTTTCAGTTTTTTTTTAATGTTATATAAGTTATCTGAGATAGATTTTATTTGTTTAATATGTTTTTCTATTGCTATTTTTAAGTTTCATATATGATAATTAAATAAAAAATCTTTGTTATATGCTGAATGGTACATCCTTCGAATGGAAAAAAAAAACTTTAAAAAGGTGATTTCAAGAAAACTAGTGCCGTCCGAGCCCAAGTTTCTTAGTTGTGCCTTTATGGAACTGTTGATGCAAGTGCCCTTCCCTGGGGAGGTTAAGACTCGTTTGGGACGGCTTTCTTACTACTTCTTGAAGCAGCTTTTTAGTTAATTTTTTACTAAAAAGCTGCTTTAAGATGCAGTAAGAAAGCCATTCCAAATGAAGTCTAAATTAGCCTGGTGAATTCGTCTGCAACCTCAATGAACCCCAATGAGTCTGCCACCAGCTGCAAAAATTAGAAGAACCCCCTTCCTATGTATCAATGAACCCCAACAAAACTGCCAATACCATGTTTATTCTAAGCTAGCTGTTGGCTCCAGTTTAGAAATAAGTTCTCAATCAAGTTATTTATTCATTCAAATTCATTGAACTCTCTTATCTCTTGGCCGTGAAAAATAATAGATTTGAAAACTTAAAAGAGATATCCCCAGAGTTATCTTTCGCAGCAAATTCCCAAGTAAACACATCCTCAGGAGATCTAGATCTTTTTCCCATTTCAAAAGTTGAAGATGTAGGAAACACAAAGCATATTCTACATTTGTAGATTGAGAGGGCACAACACATTCTTAGGGCATACAGGAAGCCAGTGTGCTACAATAGGAAGATGAATGACTGCAATGCACCTATGCATATCTAAGAACTTTTTTGTGTTGTGCTGTGTAATGCTTACTTTTCTTACAACACTAACTTGCTATACGACAGAAAATTATACGGCTGTGCATTAATCTTTATATTTCACGAAATAGCATTGTGATTGACGGAGAATATGGAAGATATTCCATTTGTTAACTATCTTAATGTTGTCATCTCTTTTTATTATGATTTCCTCTGAACTCAGCTTCTTTCTATGTGATCAAGTTTTTATTTAGCAATGCCATGTTAACATTGGGTTTTGGGTATCAGAATTCCATTTTTCTCTAATCTGGAGTGCACTTAAAAACTTTTGATGAGACTTAGCTAGTTTTTAGATAAATAAACACAAAGCAAAAAATATTAAGTCAATGCGAGGATCCAGTCAATTTTGCATGTTCTTTGGCACATTTTGCGAAGCCCATAAGGGGGAACTTCAATTCTCAAGTGTAGAAATGCACTTTAGCACAAACACACCACGACGTAAGTAGATTTTATTAGGTGAATATTAAAACCATTGTCTAATCAAGCAATTTCTAATGACGTTTTACAATCGAAAGTAAAAGATTGAGCTATATTATTCGATTGCCAAATTTAGTGGATTTTATCTCAACAGATGAAATAATTTGGTATGAAAACTGATTACATGTTTGCCAACTTTTTTACTTGGTCTTTGTCCTCAAAGGCTTTTTTTGCATGACACATACACTGAAGATTGAAGAGAAATTTGTGCAGTCACCATGAGTGTAATTTGTGCCTTACAGTCACCTACTCACTATCGGTTAACTTTGTGGTCCTTAATGCACCATGTATGATCCTCACCTGCCCATATCTTTTGCAGGTAAAATTAGAAGCACTGCAAATGGTTCTCATGGTGGAGTATGTGATAAGGTGTTCTCAGTCATATCTCAACTTGTAGAGGAGAAACCAAATAATTGTGACGAGTATGATTTATCCAGGCAAAAAAAGAGTGATAAATGGATTGGAGAAACTCCAAGTCCTGATACTGAACCCTTTAAAAGTACTTCAAAGCTGCCCAACTTGAACAGTTCTGAGTTGCTTGTTCCTCAAGTTCTTCATCCATTAGCAAAATTTTCTCACTTGGATGATTCAAGTATTTCATCTGCATCATTTTCATCTTGGAGAAATCTAAATGGTGTGAAACAAATACCAACTGCGGCTCAGCTACTTCCAAGTTTCAATGGTTATGCAGTTAATAATTGTAGGAAAACTGATGCAACTTTTCAGAACCCATGCAATCCATGTGATAATGCACAATATGTTGATGGTAATTTGAAGAAGAGAGTCAAAGTGGATTTGTCTTCCTGTCAGAATGATTTTCATCAGGATCTGAAATTAGATAGCATTTCTAATACACAGACATGCCTCCCACTAATTATTAGTGGAAAATCTAGCCAAACAAATTGCTTGGATAATGGAACCCTTGAGAACTACAATGTTCCTGCAGATCCAGAGTGCTCTGGTGTGAAACAATCATTGGTGCCTTCTTGGCTCAGAAAAACACAAGCTCCACCTGACTCTGCAGGTATAGAACAATCTGCCTCTCAGCTTATGAGCCTGATATCTGACCCTAATGTTGTGGCTCCATCAGTCAACGAGCAGAAGAGTAACAAGAAAGTTTCTACTTCCATCTGTACCCTTGTTGACTCATCTTCTTCCTTGCCTGTAATGGAAAGGAATGAAGCGTCTTGTAGCTTGAGCAGCAAGAGAATTTTGCAATTTCCGATTTCTGAAAGCATTCAACAAGGTGTCGAGTGTGACTTGAGCAGTGTAGACTCTCTTGCTAGCTTGCCTAAAGATGAGTTACCATCATCTCTCTCCACGGCAAATTTCTCTACTAAAATTTCACCCAAGATTGATCTGGAAAGACTATTAAATGCTGCTGAAGAAGAAAGCAAAAAGGTGAATTGTAATTTGATTACTGCCAATAAAGAAGCTGACCTCCAGCTAATAAATGGCAATCATGAGGTTCATATTAGAGAGGCAGCAGAAAATCTTGTTGCAATGTCATTACTAATCGATAATCATTCTCATGATATTACTTGTCCATCAATCCCAAATTCCTTTGATACTTTATATTGGTTTGCAAATTTTATTACATCAACAGAAGTGGGTACTGGAATCTCTAGAGAACAACCTTGGCATTGTGATGATGATGTTGATGGCTTGGATTTGTTTGAATACATGACTCTGAAGTTGAAAGAAATTAAGGAAGATGAGTTTTTCCATAAACTGCAAGAAAATCAGAATTATGAAGATACAAGCACTGCTTTGATGCCTATAAGTAGATCTCAAAGGGGTCTGGCAAGGAAAAGGAGGCAACGAAGAGATTTTCAAAAGGATATATTACCAGGCCTCACATCATTGTCCAGGCATGAGATTTTTGAGGATCTTCAGAATTTTGAGGGTATAATGAGAGCTTCAGGAAAGTCATTTAAGACTGGTTCATCAAAAAGGAGCACAAGCCATAAGGCATCAAATTGGCAATCCAAAGCAAGACAAAGGCTAAGAAGTTTAGCTATCACTGTTACTAAAGCGAAAGTTGGCTCATTACAAAACAAAGATGCAAATAATAAACAAGAGATTAGTACAACAGGTATATTGGGTTGGGGCAGGACAACAAGGAGGTGTCATAGGACGAGACTTTTGCCAGGTAATTTATCTGTTTCCTTAGCATGAATACTTCACAATTAGATGATCTCGGTGGTCATGAATCATAATATTTATATAGAAAAAAATGCAGGTGTGAATTTTCAGTCCATTGTAAATATTCTCATGTTTTCATTAAGGTTTTATTATGTGATTTTTAAGTAAACAAAATTTGTATATTTTTATAACAAAGTCAACATTTATCTTTTTTTGTCAAATGGAAAATAGAATTGTTGACATTAAATCACTTGCGATATTATTTATTAATCATTTTTATACCAATGTCAACGAAATGATCTTTCTTTATTAGATTTAAACGAGAATTTGACTTTTAACAAGACACAATGAAAAAAAAGGATTCATGTAGCCGACCACATGTAGTGAGACGAAGGCTTGATATTGTTGTTGTTGTATTAGGATGATATGATTGGATGCCTGAGATTTCACTCGATGTCTCGGGTACATCATTTCTTATTCGATTTTTTTAGAGTAGTGATTGCGTTCCCTTCACGGTAATCTGCTAAAGATAAATATGAATCATGGTAATTGGCTTTCTAGAGTGCTAAAGCTGCATATATCAACGTTAATTCATACCTTACATTGATAGGTAGCTTCATTTTGTTAATGCTTTCTTTTATATATATTTCATTGAATAAAGAGAGAGTCCTGGAAAAGTATTTCTTCTTTCATACTTCCATGAATTTGCTTCTAGTTTTACAAGCCGTGAACAGAAGGGAGAGACAGAAGGGAGAGATTATTCTGTGCGGACACCGGACGAAGAGAATTGTCTGGTTTTCTCTTTATCTATAGTAAAAACGCTTTATATTATAGACAGATCAGGTGATTCTCTCCATCCGGTGTCCTCACAAAATAAAAAGTAGAATAGAAGGCCATGTTTAACTTAAATAGAATTTGTTATTTGCGATGCAAAATTCTTATAAAATTGTTTTGGAGATTTGAATTGCTCACATTTTTTCACATTGTCATCATAATATATAAGCTATATGAATTGATTTGGCTAAGTTATAATAATCATATCACAATGTTTGTCTGGGAGCGCAAGAGTTTAGTATTGTAGAATGCATACAGTAGCTCTGTAATTAGTCTTGGATCAATGAGCTTAGAGCCTGCGTGAAGAGTAATTGTTGATGAAAATGCAATTTGTGCATTAAAGTGTTACACAATAGTGATGAGAAAAATGAGATAATAATGTCATTAATATAAATTATAAGATCTATAAGTGCATCAAAAGTGATGAGAAAAATGAGAAATGCATTAGCCAGAGAGTTGGTGATATCATAAACAGTAGAAATTGTCACAGGTCATGGTACTAGAAATTAGTTGCTTTCTTTAGGCCATAAAAGCTTTTGCAAAGCTTGTACACATATATAGGATATCCTCCTCTATTGATGATGCTTAGGAGTTGGATCATGAAGACGTTCCTTAGAGAGAGAGCCTTCGAGAAGGGCATTACTGACATCAAGCAGATGCTTGACATAACCAAAATAGAGGCAAGGAGGTTGGTGCAAATAGGTTGATTGTAAATGCATCAAGACTGTTGATTTCAGTAGGTTGTGAAGATGCGAGTTGTTATAAGTTATGTGAACGGTGTCTAACTTGCAAGAAATTATTCTGTGCGGACAACAGATCGTTCAGAGATCAACCAGAACGTGCCACGTCATTTGGTACACAACGGTACCAAGCAAAAAAGTGATGTGCCGCATTCTAGTTGATCTCCAGATGCCGTCTGAGGTCCGCACAGACTATTTTTTCCTAACTTGCTTGTGGTGAAGGGCACGTCAATCCCATGCGGAGATACTGTTGCTTTACTGTGTTGTCATGGGATTGATGGAAGGTGTTGTTGAGCTTAATGGCACAAAGGATAGGTTGTGCAACGGGAAGCTAACAGAGGACCCTATGGATGGGGAGGCAACAGAGAGGGATGGTGGCAACAGAAAGCTCAAATTTAGTTTTGTTATTCTCAGGCTTGGAAGACATGGCAATTATGAGGCCAGCCTCAGCCAAGTAAATTATTTCAGTGAATCAAATGTAATTGAATCATTTAGATAAAACTCCACTTTTAATCTTTGTGTAAATTGCTGATTAGCTTTAAAAATTTGAAATTAAGGATAATGAATATTCTAATTCTGCACTGACACACATAATCAACTTTAATATGGAGATTTTGAGAAATTCGGATGTTATAATTAATTGTTATTACATGTAAATCATTATTTTTGTTAATAGAATTTCTAAGTTATGATCATTAAAAAAAAGTAAATTATAGGGAGTTTTATGCAAATAATCCAGTATAATAGTAGGTTAGGTAAATTTTTAAATTACAAGTTTGAGAGGGTTTTAATGCAGAGGATATTATCATCAAGCTCAAGAGAAAATTATTCATATTCTTTGCTCTGAGACGAATTAACAAATAGAAAAATAAAGTTTTTTTTTTTTGTGGTTAATTTTTAAACAATGACAGATCAGAATTATTAGTTGATGTTTTATTCTATTATTATTAGTTTATGGTAGACTATAGGATAGAAATGCAAATGTGAAATAACAAATATATTGAAAAATCATATTGAATATTTTGTTTTTTTTTCCGGCATTTGACTTGATAAAAATCTAAAAATTTATCAAAATTTTAAATTTAAATCTAACCAATATTAAATTTGTACTTTTTACACTCATCATTTAAAAAAAAACCCTTAAAAAGAGTATTTTGTTTTTATTTAGGTATAAAAAATTGAGACCAAATAATAATACAACTTAATTTTGATGCAATATATATTTCAATTCAATTAAGTTTTGATTAAGTAAGAAAATTATTCTTTGATTTTAATCCATTGTTTTTCATCATAATCAAAGTAATTTGATCATTAATCTATTTATTTCATTAGTTCATTGAATGAAAAAAAAAATTAGATACTTTTTTTTTGCTTAATTATTATTAGCTCAAATTATATTTTATTTGTAAATATTCTCTTTAATTACTTAATATGAATTTTATTGGTCCAATTTGATTTATGATAATTATTGTTACATATTTAATTCAATTAATGTATCATATTATATTATGTTGACTCAATGCGAAAGATGTATGTCATTGTTCAAATCTCTTATATATAAAACCTAATGTTTGGGGTAAGCATATATAACACAACCCAAATATTCAATTCCAGCCCGACCCAAAAATATTGGGTTCAGATTGACCGACTTAATAAATGGGTCAGATTCTTTTTTTTAATCTGTTTCAACATCGGATCAAGTTCGGGTTGACCTATCAACATGAAATCTAACTACATATTTCATGTTATGTACATTTCAACATTCAAACAAGCTATCAAATATTTTTTTAAATATATAAATGGGTTATCATGTCCGATGGCTTATGCTCCTATGTAAATGAAGGCTTCCCTGACTTTCTTGAAGCTCTTATTATACCCTTAAAACTCTAAAGGCCCTAAAAAATCTCATGCCTTTACACAGATGTGAGGCATGATAGTAAATTCTTTTAAAAATCTCTACATTGTTGCTTTTTTGTTAGCCAGACGCCTTTAAAATCTAGGCATTGAAAGTGACACAATAAATGTCATTATTATTCTGATTTTCTTACAGTTTATAGAATAACTAATCTTCCTTTATCTTTTTTTTTCTTCCAATTTTGGAGTAATAAATTGAAGAATATTCAAGCCATCAACATCATCATCATCACTGTAACAACTTGATATTTTGAAAATAAATTTAAAAATAAAAATTTGAACTAATGTTTTGAACTGGAGCGTTGCGGTGCTGAGCTTGTGAACACTACGGCATTGGGTTGATGGGTTTTCTTTTAAATACTGTGATTTATATTATCATCTATTGATTCACATAATTCACTAATTCAGAGTTGTAAGGAGTTATTACTGTGTCGACGGGCAAAGAGTGGTGATGTTTACTAAGCCGACGATTACCGAATTGCTAACTACAGGAAACCACCATGCAAGCCAAAACTCCTTACTTGTGTAGTGTGATTAATGGAATGCATGTTACTTCACATTTTTATTACATTGCTACCAATGTATTATTTATTATTCTACTAATTATTGTTAGTGTTACTGTAATTTTTACCATTACTGCCACGGGTTTAATGGATACTGATACCACTATTATTCAATGTTATTGTTACTATTACTATTATTGATTCAATGTTTATTGTCTCATTGTCACTGAGTGTGTGATTTCTATTAATGAGCATGTGATATAAGATGTTGATATATAATGGCTAAATATCATGTATATACTCATACACGATTTACTACATTTATATAATTCTAACAACCTTTATAAATGTGTTTGTTTTCCTGATTTATATGTTTTTCTTATTGATTTGATAGTATTGTTATGACAACTGTTTTATCGATTTGACATCTGTACTAATTTATTGAATTACTATTTTAAGATTTCACTTTTTTCGCACTGTGCTATTTTATTGGCCTTTGTATTATGCTGTTCTATTAATTTATAAAATTTACTTTTTCTCCATATGATGTATTGTTTCGGCATAGATTCATGATTATATTGACTCTGTTATTATGAATAGGCTGACGATATGCATATTGTTTCTTTATCATACTTTGAGTTGTATTGTAGTATTTAGTGACCTGCTGAATTTTTTAGCTCATTATGTACAATTTAAATTATTTCAAATCATGGAAGATGATTGGCAGTGTGAGACTGATCAGTTATAGGATTCTCTAGATTTTTTTGTACTTTTTTCTTTTATATTTAGATATTCTTTTGGACTTATGAGTGAAAAGAGGGTTATTGCATTTGTACAGACTTATGAGTCTTTTTTTTATATAATTTTTTAATTATGAATATAGATATGCATTGATATTTTGATCAATAGATTCATTTCTGCTGATATACTATTGATAAAAAAAAAAAGATAACTCTTTTGTACATAATTTTCATAGAGACTTTTGTTTCTTTTTGTCTCTAGATATTCTTTTGTATTCATGAGTGAAAAATAGAATGTTTTATTTGTATGATTCATGAGTATTATACATAATTATTTTAATATAAATACATATATACATTAATATTTTGACCAATAGATTTGTATCCACTGATATTTATACTATTGATAAATAATAATAATAATAATTAAATAAAACTCAAACCCAAGATCTTTTAGTTGGTATTCAAAACTTTCAACCAATAAATAAAGATAAGCTATATACAAAAATAATACTCAGTATTATTTTTCAAAAATATTTTTTAATTAACATTTGCTTTTCCATCCTTACAAAGTAATAATAATAATAATAATAATAATAATAAGAAAAATACAAAGCTGTTACCTAATAATTCTCATATGTAATTTATAGTTATTTAAAAACTAACCAAAAAAATACATATCGTCTTGATTTGTTGGTTGGAAGCTTACTCTACTAACTAAGAGATCTTGGATTTGAGTTTAGTGCAGGGTGTGAGCCTGTTTTAATTGACCTAAATATATATATATATATATAAGTTAAAAAAAAAACTAAAAAAAGCAAGTTTTTTTTATTTAGCTATTTATTCATGTCTATCGGATCAGGAAATCTGAATCCTTCCACAATAAAAAGAAGCGGGAGCCAAACTATGGATCACCGCCGCCGAGGCCGGAGTTGCCCTCTCCGCCGATCCCGTTCAAAACCCGCCACCATCCCCACAACTCCCTCATTCGCCTCCTGCATCAGCAGCGTCATCAACGGCGAAAACTCCTCGCCTCCTCCGGCGTCTCAAACATGTTCCACCACCACCGCCTGGCTGCCGGAGGAGATTCGAGGGAAATGCTGTAACTTCATCTCTCAGATCGGGGGCCACCACCCCTATTCTATCGATTTCAGGTACGATTCCCTCAGCTAAACCCGTAACTTCGATGAAGGTGCGTATGATGAATCGCCGATGTACTCTGCCGGTGATATTCGATGCCGGAGTTTCTCTTCCCGCTTGCCGGCGTCTCCTCGATCCTCTCTTAAATTCTAGGGTGTTAAATATAGAAAACTGTGATAAAAAAATGTTAAATACTTATAAATTTGTGAAATTATTGGGCAACATAATTCAGGATTTAAGGATTAGTTCATTAAAATTAAAATTTAATTTTCATTTTAAAATTAGGCTCCATTTGGAAGCTTTTTCATTATTTTATTTTCAGATTATAATCATAAAAAAAAAAAGTTGATTTTTACATGAACTTTCAAAAAAATTATTCTTTACAATAATTTAATAACTACCTACATAAAAAGTTGAAGGTGTCTTACGCAGACCCTTATTTTATTTTTTAAATGTGAATTATTTAGTAATTATAATTATAATTATCATCAATAAGCTACAATTATGAATAATATAATTAAAAGTTAGTTCAATTATCAAATAACTTAAATAATAATTCAATTATGAATTATCTAATTGTTATTTTAATAAGTATTTAATTACATTAGTAATTATCTAATTAATTATTTAATTATTATTCTAAAAAATTAATTATTTAATTACTATTTATACTATTAATGATTTAAATATTATTTAAAAATAATAATTAATAATTATATTTTTTTAAAACATTTATGCCAATTAAAATAGACTCACATATACAAAACTTATACTCAGTATCTCTTAATTGATAGCTTAAGTTATGATAGCCTTCTGCCTGTCTAAAATTCACCTACTTCGTATGAGTTAGAGTTTTGAATGAGTTGCTAAAAGTTTTTCACCTCCTTCGAAGACGTTCTTCCAATTGGATTGGAAGTAATGACGAGAGCTCGCTAGAGGAAATCATCTTTCTCCCCTTTCATGCTTTTTTTTTTTTGGTCAAATTCTGTAAATCCGTCGAGCTATAGGTTTTGTAAATCTGAAATTTACGGCCAAAAAAGGTTAAGATGTCCTTCTTTTAGCGTTTGACAGAATTTAGTTTAAGCCCTACTTAAGTGCTGATACCAAAGAACCTCTTAGGGTTTCATGGATTCGTGTTTATTTGATATAATTTATGTAAAGAAATTTGCATAAACTGTATCTTGTACATCAGTAATCTAAATGATAAATTTTATGTTGAAAATAATACAGAGATATATCAAAATTTGAAGACCTGAAGAGGTTAAAAACAAAATTTAGAAAAAACTAGGCCTAGGCCTGAACTAATCCTTGATTACGATTCTTTTTCTTGGCTTTAGACATCTTTTCTGTAGCTTCTATTATTCCCTCTTCACCATCATTCCTGCTTTCAATCCTCGCAAAAACTGGCTTAGGCTCAGCCATAACTGAACCTGCTTTAAGACCACCCCATCTTGTATCGCTCTGCAACAATGCGTTTAAAATTTAAATATCAGATCAAAATGAAATCGCTAAGCAAAATCTGACTGAGTTGGCTACAAATTCTCACAAGAGATTATACCCAAGTTGTTGCTTCAAACTCATCTTTTGAAAATCCAAGCTGTGCGTATATTCTCCAGCTCAGGTTTGGAGCAACTGGAGATAAAGCCACTGCTATAATCCTCATGGCTTCCAGTATAAGAACAAGGTCCTGTCATGAAGAAAATATATATTTCTTTTCTAGATTGAAGAAAAAACAAGTAAAAATTAGTTTTTTTTTTTCTAGATTTAAAGCTACACAAGTTGCATTTATCACCTTAGAAGCAGTTTCATAGCTAGAACCTCCTTGTTTAAAAAGGGACCATGGAGCACGTTCATCCATGTAAATGTTGCCAGCATTTCCGATTTCTAATACAGACTCACAAGCTGATGATAATGAAAGGTTCTCATAATGGATCTTGGCCTTATTCACCTACAAAAGTAAGCAATTAACATAAAAAATTTCTCTCTGGAGCATAAAGTACTCTATTAGCCACCAAAAATCCAAATTTTATGACAATTATTGGAAAATACTGGTAAGCTTAACTAAATTTTCTACTGTATCCTTGAACTTATTTCCTTCAGCTGCAGTAGTTGAATTGATAGCCAAGGTGGATTGACAATTTTTCTTCAGGAGTCCAAGTGTGCGATTCAGAAGATTTCCTGTGCAAATCAGCTAAAATCAGGTCAGACCAAATGAAGATCTTATGCTTATTAAAAACTAACAACACTAAAAGATAGAAAACTGATTAAAAGCTGTTCATTTCAGAACTACACATACCAATTGTATTAGCTAGATGTGCATTGTTTATGTTGATAAAGCGTTCTTCTGAGAAATCTCCATCATTGCCAAACTCAATTTCCCTCAAGAGGAAGTATCTCACAGCATCTGACCCAAATCTGTCAACCAGATCTTTTGGCTCGAGTGTATTTCCCAATGTTTTACCCATCTTCATTCCATCCTAAAATTTTCAAACATGGATATGAGGAGTATTTGCATAGTTCAGCCAAAAAGGAACACAATGCAATCAGTATATTGTGGCTTACAAAACATGATCAGCAAACAGAGTTGTCAATAAACTAAGAAGGAAACTTAGCACCTTATCTCTCATTTTTACCATATTCTCAAAACATTCTTGAAAAATAAAGCACATGCAGCTGCAAACATGAAAAGGGCTAAGGTGAGGATGTTTAGAATTTAGCATATTCACGGAGCATTGATACCTTTGTCAAGAAACCATGACCAAACACCATTTTTGGAGGACTTATTCCGGCAGACATTAGCATTGCTGGCCAATAAACTGCATGAAACCGCAAAATATCCTGCAGAAACCAAATAAAATTATAAAAGAATTAGCAAGTATGAGAAATATCAAATTCAGCCCACCTATTCTCTTCTTCTCATTCC
This sequence comes from Dendrobium nobile, assembly GCA_022539455.1. Taxonomy (NCBI): domain Eukaryota; kingdom Viridiplantae; phylum Streptophyta; class Magnoliopsida; order Asparagales; family Orchidaceae; genus Dendrobium; species Dendrobium nobile. The sequence goes on along the minus strand of CM039722.1, from coordinate 58,444,774 downwards.
CTCCTACCTCCATATTCCTTATCCATCCCCCTTCTCAGTAGAGGCTCGGTGGCGTATTCCCTCCTCTCCTAAAATTTCCACCTCTGTCTCCCCTTAGCATATCATTTTCCTAATTCCCTCTTGCTTACGGCGGAGCTTTAGTTTGAAACTTCAATATCCAAATCATCATCTCCTCTAGATTCCAAATCTTTCATCCATCACTAAAAACGCTCATTCAATGATCCCACATTCATTCACAGCTGCCCTACTTCCCCCTCTTAACTTTTCTTCCAACGCCTCAACTCTTCTCCCAACCATCAGTCCCAAAAACTTGCTCTGATACCAATTTGATATATTTGGAGATCAAATCAATACCCAAACTAACCACTAGAGCAAAATCAGCACAAAAAAGCGAAAAACAGCCACCAAAATTAAGAGAAAATAGCAAAGGTATGCATGAACAACACTGATAAAGTTGAAATAATAATCATTAATCAAAGAGACACAAGATACAATTGATTCACTGTTTGAGAGGTGAATTGACTCTCCCGCAATTTCCTAATAGCAACTAGGAACCCAAATCACCTAAGAAAAAATTATTTTAAAAAAAATTCTTCACATAATACCTCCCACATACAAACTTTACCCCTTAAAATTAGCCCTAATCCCACCATAAATGCACCTCACATTTCATCCAATGATCTCCTCTTAAACATTTTCCTCCTATAGGTCTGAATTAAGGTGTTGAAACCCACAAAACAAGAGCCTTTTGATTCTTGAAATGAGGTGAGGTCCACAGCCGTATCAGTTAAGTATTTTAGAGATGAGGTTGCTCAAGTGGATGAGTGGCTTTACTCTTAAGAGACAGGATACGAAACAAGCATATACGTGAAAAAGTAGAAGTTGCTCCAGTGGAAGATAAGATTAGAGAGAGTTGTCTTAGATGGTTTGGTCATATAAAACATAGGCCTTTTGATGACTTAGTTAGGAGAGTAGATGTATTAGGTTTGGCTTATGTTAAGAAAGGTAGAAATAAACATAAAAAGACTTGGTTAGAAAATAATAGAAATGACTTTTTTTTGTAAGATTTAAATAAGGATTTGACTCTTAAATTAACACAATGGGGAAAAAAAGATTCATGTAGCCAATCCTACCTAGTGGGATAAAGGCTTGATATTGTTGTTGTTGTTGTTGTTTTATTTAAAAATGCATCTTTGGTCACATAAAACTTCGGCCTTTTGATGACCCTATTAGCATAGTAGATGTATAAGATATGACCTACATTATGAAAGGTAGAGATAGACTTAAAAAGGCTTGGTTAGAAAGTATTAAAAATAATATTTACTTATTAGATTTAAATGAGAATTTGACTCTTAATAGAACACAATAGAAAAAAATAAAAGATTCATGTAACTGATCCCACATTGTGGAGTAAAGGCTTGTTGTTATTCTATTTAAAAATGCATTCCTTTTATTCAATAACATTATTTACATCTTCACATACATTCCTTTCGGCTTAATAAACATTTTTTATAAGTTGATTCCATCAAGTCTATTTATTTATCAAGACAATTTTAGACATTCTTAAAACTTCCATGTTAATTATTTTAAATTAATTTAGTGTAGAAAACTAAAAGAGATTACAGAGAGTCGCTTAGATAGTTAAGACATATGTAGGCCTTCCAATGACCTGGTTAGGAGAGTAGATGTATTAGATTTGACCTAAGTTACGAAAGGTAGAGATAGACCTAAAAAGACTAAAAAATATTAGAAATGACCTTTTTTATTAAATTTAAATGAAAATTTGACTCTTAACATGACACAATAGAGAAAAATGATTCATGTAGCCAACCCCATATAGTGGGATTAAGGCTTGATGTTGTTGTTGTTGTTGTTGTTGTTTGTTGTTGTGCAAAAAACGGTGTAATAGGAAAGACATAATTCATAAGGATAGCATGCTTAAGAGAGACAAATTTGATCCGATGCACATAATTCTAACCAACATCAATTCAAGCGAGAATGAGAAGTAGGAAATAGAATGCATATCAATCAAGTGGAAGCCTCATACCTTTCCTATCAAATGTAATGAAGCAGGCCACCCGGCACCAACAGCTTTTTCTAGACTCGGCTGTACATCTTTATCTAGTAATGCAGAAACATAACTGCATGGAAAGAAAACAAAGAAAGATTCATACATTAAATTTCCATAGTAGCGACATTAGATTGACAAAATGAATGTACTGAAGGGAAAAAAAAAAAAAACATAAGCATTCATGCTAGATTTTGAGCAAGCAAAATTATTCAAATTCTAAGCCAAGGGAACTGAAAAAGTGGAATCCAGGGATCTCAGACATTTGATTACACCTCACAAAAGAAGAAGTGCACATGGGCTTGTAGATAGTAGTGCTGCGCTTAAAATAATTGAACGGTCAACAATTTAAGCAAACTAGCTTTGATGATTATGAAGCTTTATGTTTGAAGTTGTGTTAGCTAAATACGTCAGTCGTTTGATTTAGAAATGAAAACTTGAAAGATGTGTTATGGGCCAAACTATTATGGCAAGTCCGAAGCCAAATGAGTCCCAGAACTAAAACCAAGTAGCTGATCTAAGTTTGGTCAAGTAGCTGATCTAAGTTTGGTTCTGCACTCTTACCGCAAGGATTGGCAAATAAGGCTTTGTTTGGGACGGCTTTCTTACTGCTTCTTTAAGCAATTTTCTAGTAAAAAATTAAAATTTTTGTACTAGAAAGCTACTTTAAGAAGCAGTAAGAAAGCCGTCCCAAGCAAAGCCTAAGTCTTCACACAAAACCGACCCCCAATACTTGGGATAAGCCTTATAAAGCAACCCACGATGACGATGATAGCTACTGCACCAGCTGATAACTGCAAATTTCTAAACATGGAAATCATTGATGGAAATAGGAAGAGTCTCAAAAAGAGTTCAGCAGTTGGAGCTTCTATACTCCTTTACAAGAACAAAGGAAACAAGCACGTAAACAAGAGACTAAGCATTATCCGTGCATTCTAGAAAATATTGATGGCAGCCTTGGAACATATAGAAGATCGAAGGCCTTCCAAATACAAGATGAGAAAACTATCAGTTGATCAACCCTTCTCCACTAGTCAGACAAGATAGTAAAATAAATTTGGAACTATCGTAAAGAAAAAAATGTCCCAACTAACTAATTTGGGCGGATACTGCAAGTAAAAAAGTAAGCAAATAAAGAGAATGAAAGAAGAATAGCTTCACAAAGCTAACTCAACTAATAAAAAAAAAGCATTCTTATATGGATCCGAGTATTCAGAGACAAATAAATCCCTGATAGCCAAGTTGATTTGGCATAAATAAAAATGAAAAGATAGATGTAAGGTGAACTTAAATTGAATAAAATTAAAAAACAAATTAATATAGAACATAAAATGTGATGATAACACCTACTTGAAGATAATGTTGTGAAAAAAATTCAGTAGAGAGGAATATACAATTGGGGTTGTAAGATGCGCTAATAAGCCATTAGATAAAATTAATGAGTTGAATAGTAATAGGGTCAACAGAGAAAACCTACAAATTATGCAAGAAGTTTTGCCTATATAAAGTCACCTCATGTAGCCCTCAATATGCATGAATGGGGAAGGAAGATTAATAAAGTTGTCCCAACATACTTAGAATATGGTTATAATGGTAAGGATGTAAAGATGATAAAGCTGATACTGATGATGTTCTCAGTGCAAAACCAATCAAGTTATACCATCATTAACACTTATGCTATAAATACTTGAACGAGGATCTTACCCTAATAAAGCATCAAACCAAACATAGATTGTTTGCTTATCATCAGTTGGCACAGGTATTCCCCATTCAACCGAAGAACGTGATATAGAAAAATCTCTCAAGCCATTGATTATCCAGCCTTGCACCTGAGATAGAATAAGATTCAACGACTTAGGGAAAAGACAAAAGAAAAAAACACCAATGGATGCCAAAAAAAAGGACATGATAAAGCAACCTAAATAACCCTTGTATAAAAAACATGAAATTATTGCACTAAGCAATGCAAAGTGTTAAGCCGTGGAATCCAATTTTTGCTTTACCAAGAAAATGCACTACATAGACTTGATAACAATTCCTAATATATGAGGTTATTTAATTAAGGATATTTTCAAATTTTTATTAGATTTTTTGTTTATAAAGAGAGGGGGGGGGGGATCTTAGGTATGAGAGAAATTAATGTTGTAATTCTCCATAATCAATAGAGAGCTATGTAGCCAAAGCTATAGGATGCAACCATCATTTGAATGAACCTATAAAAAATTATCATATTTTATGTGCTGGACTTCATTTCTATTTTCTAATTTTTGCACTCTGTATTTTAATAGTTTTTCCTATTTCCCAAACAAAAGACGTTATAATTTTAAAATAAAGTAAAAGCTCGAAATAGTCCCCCAATTATTAATAAATGATCAATTTAGTCTCGGCCTTTAATAATGATCAAAAATAGTCCTCTGACTATTAGAAAATATCCTTATTTGATCTCAATACCGAAACTAATAATTAACGTTAACCCTAATAGTTAAATGTGAGGGAATTTTAGATATTATGATGCATGTGAGATTATATTATTTTTTTATATTTTTTTATCATTTATATATTAAAATAAATACAAAAATCATAATAAAAGTTAACTAATTAAATAACAAGAGTGAATAATTAATAAAAGATAGATCATACAGAATTTCATACCCTTAGTTATAAAAAGTGTTATCATTGATTACAAAGCTTCAAAATACTTCTACAAAAATGATATCATTAACTACAAAACTCAAAAGATCATGTTACAAAAGAAAAAGTCCCCTAATGAAGCCCTCCAAAATATGAAAATGCAAGGTAATACAAAAAATTTCATTGTGTATGATATCCTCCAAGCTTCCCGATGTCCTTTCTTTTGGATATATAGATTAACTAACAAACATAATGCCAACTTAGTAGTTACAAAATTGAATTGCATGTGTTTATAAAATTTTGCTTGCACAAATAACCCTTTGTTTGACGATCTTTGTGTGCACACACTCAATATTAGTCATGTTCGTGAGCTGCAATATCAATCTAGATATGTAGATTGAATCGAAGAAACAGAATAAAAGAAAAAAAATATTACTTCATTTGCCTATTTTTAAATCAACGGTGAATGTGCAATATATTCATTTACTAATTCATTCCTATTGTTTTAATTTAAATCTTGAAGATGCAAGTCATTCTATGATATCGCATTGTATTGTAGGTTATCATCTACTTGAAGTGTTTGAGTAAGAAGTCTTTTCCTTTTTATTGTCAAAACTTCTAGTACAATGGAGGGATACAATTGACCTACATAAGATTTTTCTTTGTGAATTATCTTCTTGCTCATTTGGACCTCTTCTTCACAACTTTGGCGGATATAGCCCCTTCAAAGCTTCTTGTATTTAGGTGGTAATTAATATGATCTGTTACTTCTAGGTCCTTCACATTAATAGGCATAATGTTGAACTCATAAGTTCTCCTATAATTATCCACAGTGTAAATAGTTGTGAACAAAATCCTCATGATGTTCTCTCATATTGATTGCAGCACACGCATGAAGACACAGCAAGCAATTTAATTCCCAAATTTATGTACACCAATTTTTGAGCCTTGATCATAGCCTTCCTTGGTTATAACTTTGGCACATGCAACTTGAAAGTGCTTATGACACATCTAGAGGGGGGATGAATTGGTATTTTAAAAAATATGTTGCTTAAGATCAGTGGCGGAGCCAAACTTTTGTTCAGGGGGGCCTAACAAAAGCCGTGCTCGAGGTCATGACTCGTGAGTCACGGGACTTTGGGAAAATATCCTCATTATTGAGTATATTCTCCTTTATTATATTTTTCTTATTTCTCCCTTCTCTTGCCTTTATATAAGTCCATTTGTACTAGCATCTAATCATTCCATAGTATCATATATTATGTAATCATGTTAGGATTTTTATATTAAAGTAATGATATTATCACATATTCTTAATATTTATTAGTAATCTATGGTATTTGTTATTGGAATATTGGAATTTTTTACTATATGAGGATATTCTACTTTATTGAATTTTCCTGATTACTCTTGCTCTTGATTTTATAGAAGTATATTTGTACTAGCATTGTATCAATCAAGCAAAGATGTATCTTTCATGTTTTTTGTCACTTTTTATGCTACAAAAATATATGTTATGCTATTTCACAACTACTGCATTTTAGTGCTTTCTAATGTGTACTGGAGATTTTTACTAAGTCTTTAACATTCTTTATTCAATTACTATTTGGAAATTTTTGTAGGAATGGGGACAAAAGTTCAGTTTAAAAGTTGTATTCCTATACACAATGTGATAAGAAATAAAAATGAGCATTCAAGCAACAGCTGGTCCTGGTACTATCAGGATATGCTTAAGTGTTCATCTCTATGACGGTTCATTAGTAGAAGCAAATGGCTATTCACCATGCGATAAAGAAATGCTTAAAGCGCCAATGCTTGAACATGAAGTACTTTACAAACAGGTTATCAATTTTCGGTTTTGTTGTTATATAGCTCAATATGAACCATTTGAATTTTTTGTCCTCTTTTTCGCTTGTTCCTTGGTCTTTAACTACAGCTCAATTGCCGTGAAATTATTCTGTGCGGACGCCGAACACAGTTCACCATCTAGAAACCATCAGAATGAGCCACATCACAGTACCGAGCTGGGTATCGAGCCGCGGTTCTGAGCTGGGTACTGAGCAGAGGGCGATGCGGCGTATTCTGATTGTGTCTCTGGACAGCGTTCGGCTTTCGTACAGAATAATTTCACCAAATTACCATGCTTTTTTTCAAAACCTTGATGAGCTTGTAAGATTTCTCTCCATTTATGTTCCATTGTGTATAGAGGGAACTTTCTTTATTTTAAATTATCATTTTTTTTTATTTTAAAACGACATGTTTGCATGAGAGTATTAAAAAATCAACGTTCAAAATCTAGCACTTGGAATAACATATTCATATGTTTTTTTGAGAATCAGTTTGATGATTTCATTGCCTGATTTTTTCTTCGTCTCGTTTTTTGATTATTTCGGTATCTGACTTCACGACTTTTTAGAATACAAGAATTGATGAATGAGCTTAAAAATAGAGAAACACTGAAACTCTGCAGTACATTTCAGACAAATTTATTTACTTCCCACATGCTATCTGAAGCTTCTGAGGAATACAGCAGATGCCTTACGTTTCTGCACTTAGCAGCCATGGTACCACAGGAAGTGCTAAACATTTAAAGAAAGTGGTACAAGATATTTCTAATGCCAGTTTGAAACTGCGGTCCTTCTATGAGGGTAATTTTTATGAACACTAAAACACATAAAATTGCCAGAAAGAATTTTGCCTCCACCTTCCAGCTCAGTGTACATTGATATTGATGATGACACCATAACAGAAAAACAGAACAAGCCTTATCTCAAAGTTGCTAATCCATCAAGCATAACTCATCACTCACCAAGAATGGTATTGGTGATCTCAATGAACTTTATAAACCTTCGGTTATGAGGAAGGAGGAGACTTCCTTTTTTCCCAAGTTATTGGCTCATCAATGGACATGAAGAGATTTTGAAAGATCAGCTCGATTCAAACAAAGTTCTTTGTGCAGGGATTTCTCTTGGGAAACCCAAGGCAAAAACAGACAGCCTCTAACTCTGTAATATCAGATAAGGTGGAATGCTTTCCAGGGTGGCAATCATCTCCACTGACATCAGTGGTAAAACTTCCAACTATCAGTGATGATATTAATGGTTTAACAGGTATTTTGTATAATTTAGTTCCAGTATGGTTACAACGCTATATTTACATAGATTTGCACCTCTTCAGGTGGTAAATAGAATTGTAAGGATAGCAAGTCGTTTTCTTCAGAAATTATGAAAGTAGTTTTGTGTGTGAGACTTTAGCTTACCTGTTTTAGAATTTATTAAGTTCTTTTGTTGTGTTCTTATATTTAACAAAGGTTTTAATTTTTTTTTTTTTTGTTTTCTAAAATCTTATTTATATGCAGTGAATGTTATATTAGCTTAAAGTTAAGAACCGAACAACATTTTACTGTTTTTGGATTTTATTGAATTATGAAGTTAAAAACAATCGTTTTTTTATTTAACTAATATTGCAGGAGTACTGATTTCTGTGATTACATGCCATGGTTCTTTCAAAAGAATATCAAGCCACCATAATCCTACTTGCCACTGTTAAAATGGCTTTTTAATGTTTCTTTCCCTTAATCTTCTTTTTACTTGGGATGTGCAGGGCATCTACTATGAGGATAGTTTGCATTTTTTTTTCTTTATTATAACTTTGTTCTTTCATTATTTTCAGTTTTTTTTTATGTTATATAAGTATCTGAGAGATTTTATTTGTTTAATTTTTTTTCTATTGCTATTTTAAGGTTCATTTATGATAATTAAAATAAAAATCTTTGTTATATGCTGAATGGTACATCCTTCGAATGGAAAAAAAAAAAACTTTAAAAAGGTGATTTCAAGAAAACTAGTGCCGTCCGAGCCCAAGTTTTATGTGTGCCTTTATGGAACTGTTGATGCAAGTGCCCTTCCCTGGGGAGGTTAAGACTCGTTTGGGACGGCTTTCTTACTACTTCTTGAAGCAGCTTTTTAGTTAATTTTTTACTAAAAAGCTGCTTTAAGATGCAGTAAGAAGCCCATTCCAATGAAGTCTAAATTAGCCTGGTGAATTCGTCTGCAACCTCAATGAACCCCAATGAGTCTGCCACTGCTCAAAAATTGAAGAACCCCCTTCCTATGTATCAATGAACCCCAACAAAACTGCCAATACCATGTTTATTCTAAGCTAGGTGTTGGCTCCAGTTTAGAAATAAGTTCTCTAATCAAGTTATTTATTCATTCAAATTCATTGAACTCTCTTATCTTTGGCGCGTGAAAAATAATAGATTTGAAAAACTTAAAAGAGATATCCCAGAGTTATCTTTCGCAGCAAATTCCCAAGTAAACACATCCCTCAGGAGATCTAGATCTTTTTCCCATTTCAAAAGTTGAAGATGTAGGAACACAAAGCATATTCTACATTTGTAGATTGAGAGGGCACAACACATTCTTAGGGCATCAGGAAGCCAGTGTGCTACAATAGGAAGATGAATGCTGCAATGCACCTATGCATATCTAAGAACTTTTTGTGTTGTGCTGTGTAATGCTTACTTTTCTTAACAACACTAACTTGCTATACGACAGAAAATTATACGGCTGTGCATTAATCTTTATATTTCACGAATAGCATTGTGATTGACGGAGAATATGGAAGATATTCCATTTGTTTAACTATTTAATGTTGTCATTCTTTTTATTATGATTTCCTCTGAACTCAGCTTCTTTCTATGTGATCAAGTTTTTATTTAGCATGCCATGTTAACATTGGGGTTTTGGGTATCAGAATTCCATTTTTCTCTAATCTGGAGTGCACTTAAAAACTTTTGATGAGACTTAGCTAGTTTTTAGATAAATAAAACACAAAGCAAAAAAATATTAAGTCAATGCGAGGATCCAGTCAATTTTCATGTTCTTTGGACATTTTGCGAAGCCCATAAGGGGGAACTTCAATTCAAGTGTTAGAAATGCACTTTAGCACAAACACACCACGACGTAAGTAGATTTATTTGGTGAATATTAAAAACCATTGTCTAATCAAGCATTTTAATGACGTTTTACAATCGAAAGTAAAAGATTGAGCTATATTATTCGAATTGCCAAATTTAGTGGATTTTATCTCAACAGATGAAATAATTTGGTATGAAAACTGATTACATGTTTGCCAACTTTTTTACTTGTCTTTGTCCTCAAAGGCTTTTTTTGCATGACACATACACTGAAGATTGAAAGAGAAATTTGTGCAGTCACATGAGTGTAATTTGTTGCCTACAGTCACCTACTCACATATCGGTTAACTTTGTGGTCTTAATGCACCATGTATGATCCTCACCTGCCCATATCTTTTGCAGGTAAAATTAGAAGCACTTGCAAATGGTTCTCATGGTGGAGTATGTGATAAGGTGTTCTCAGTCATATCTCAACTTGTAGAGGGAGAAACCAAATAATTGTGACGAGTATGATTTATCCAGGCAAAAAAAAGGTGATAAATGGATTGGAGAAACTCCAAGTCCTGATACTGAACCTCTTTAAAAGTACTTCAAAGCTGCCCAACTTGAAACAGTCTGAGTTGCTTGTTCCTCAAGTTCTTCATCCATTAGCAAAAATTTTCTCACTTGGATGATTCAGTATTTCATCTGCATCATTTCATCTTGGAGAAATCTAAATGGTGTGAAACAAATACCAACTGCGGCTCAGCTACTTCCAAGTTTCAATGGTTATGCAGTTATAATTGTAGGAAAAACTGATGCAACTTTTCAGAAACCCATGCAATCCATGTGATAATGCACAATATGTTGATGGTAATTTGAAGAAGAGAGTCAAAGTGGATTTGTCTTCCTGTCAGAATGATTTTCATCAGGATCTGAAATTAGATAGCTTTCTAATACACAGACATGCCTCCCACTAATATTAGTGGAAAATCTAGCCAAACAATTGCTTGGATAATGGGACCCTTGAGACTACAATGTTCCTGCAGATCCAGAGTGCTCTGGTGTGAAACAATCATTGGTGCCTTCTTGGCTCAGAAAACACAAGCTCCACCTGATACTTGCAGGTATAGAACATCTGCCTCTCAGCTTATGAGCCTGATATCTGACCCTAATGTTGTGGCTCCATCAGTCAACGAGCAGAAGAGTAACAAGAAAGTTTCTACTTCCATCTGTACCCTTGTTGACTCATCTTCTTCCTTGCCTGTAATGGAAAGGAATGAAGCGTCTTGTAGCTTGAGCAGCAAGGAATTTTGCAATTTCCGATTTCTGAAAGATTCAACAAGGTGTCGAGTGTGACTTGAGCTAGTGTAGACTCTCTTGCTAGCTTGCCTAAAGATGAGTTACCATCATCTCTCTCCACGGCAAATTTCTCTACTAAAATTTCACCCAAGATTGATCTGGGAAGACTATTAAATGCTGCTGAAGAAGAAAGCAAAAAAGGTGATTGTAATTTGATTACTGCCAATAAAGAAGCTGACCTCCAGCTAATAAATGGCAATCATGAGGTTCTATTAGAGAGGCAGCAGAAAATCTTGTTGCAATGTCATTCTAATCGATATCATTCTCATGATATTACTTGTCCATCATCCCAAATTCCTTTGATACTTTATATTGGTTTGCAAATTTTATTACATCAACAGAGTGGGTAATGAAATCTAGAGAACAACCTTGGCATTGTGATGATGATGTGATGGCTTGGATTTGTTTGAATACATGAATCTGAAGTTGAAAGAAATTTAAGGAAGATGTTTTTCCATAAACTGCAAGAAATCAGAATTATAGAAGATACAAGCACTGCTTTGTGCCTATAAGTAGATCTAAGGGGTCTGGCAAGGAAAAGGAGGCAACGAAGAGATTTTCAAAAGGATATTTACCAGGCCTCACATCATTGTCCAGGCATGAGGATTTTTGAGGATCTTCAGAATTTGAGGGTATAATGAGGCTCAGGAAAGTCTTTAAGACTGTTCATCAAAAAGGAGCACAAGCCATAAGGCATCAAATTGGCATCCAAAGCAAGACAAAGGCTAAGAAGTTTTAGCTATCACTGTTACTAAAGCGAAAGTTGGCTCATTACAAACAAAGATGCAAATAATAAACAAGAGATTAGTACAACAGGTATATTGGGTTGGGGCAGGAAAACAAGAGGTGTCATAGGACGAGACTTTTGCCAGGTAATTTATCTGTTTCCTTAGCATGAATACTTCACAATTAGATGATCTCGGTGTCATGAATCATAATATTTTATATAGAAAAAATGCAGGTGTGAATTTTCAGTCCATTGTAAATATTCTCATGTTTTCATAAGGTTTTTATTATGTGATTTTTAAGTAAACAAAATTTGTATATTTTTATAACAAAGTCAACATTTATCTTTTTTGTCAATGGAAAATAGAATTGTTGACATTAAATCACTTGCGATATTATTTATTAATCATTTTTTATACCAATGTCAACGAAATGATCTTTCTTTATTAGATTTAACGAGTTTGACTTTTAACAAGACACAATGAAAAAAAGGATTCATGTAGCCGACCACTATGTAGTGAGACGAAGGCTTGATATTGTTGTTGTTGTATTAGGATGATATGATTGGATGCCTGAGATTTCACTCGATGTCTCGGGTTACATATTCTTATTCGATTTTTTTTAGAGTAGTGATTGCGTTCCCTTCACGTAATCTGCTAAAGATAATATTGAATCATGGTAATTGGCTTTTCTGAGTGCTAAAGCTGCATATATCAACGTTAAATTCATACTTACATTGTAGGTAGCTTCATTTGTTAATGCTTTCTTTATATATATTTCATTGAATAAAGAGAGAGTCCTGGAAAAGTATTTTCTCTTTCATACTTCCATGAATTTGCTTCTAGTTTTACAAGCCGTGAACAGAAGGGAGAGACAGAAGGGAGAGATTTTCTGTGCGGACACACGGACGAAGAGAATTGTCTGGTTTTCTCTTTATCTATAGTAAAAACGCTTTATATATAGACAGATCAGGTGATTCTCTCCATCGGTGTCCTCACAAAATAAAAGTAGAATAGAAGGCCATGTTAAACTTTAAATAGAATTTGTTATTGCGATGCAAAATTCTTATAAAATTGTTTTGGAGATTTGAATTGCTCACATTTTTTCACATTGTCATCATAATATATAAGCTATATGAATTGTTTGGCTAAGTATTATAATAATCATATCACAATGTTTGTCTGGGAGCGCAAGAGTTTAGTTATTGTAGAATGCATACAGTAGCTCTGTATATAGTCTTGGATCAATGAGCTTTAGAGCCTGCGTGAAGAGTAATTGTTGATGAAAATGCAATTTGTGCATTAAAGTGTTTACACATAGTGATGAGAAAAATGAGATAATATGTCATTAATATAAATTTAAGATCTATAAGTGCATCAAAAGTGATGAGAAAATGAGAAATGCATTAGCCAGAGAGTTGGTGATATCATAAACAGTAGAAATTGTCACAGTCATGGTACTAGAAATTAGTTGCTTTCTTTAGGCCATAAAAGCTTTTGCAAAGCTTGTACACATATAATAGGATATCCTCTCTTATTGATGATGCTTAGGAGTTGGATCATGAAGACGTTCCTTAGAGAGAGAGCCTTCGGAAGGGCATTACTGACATCAAGCAGATGCTTGACATAACCAAAATAGAGGCAAGGAGGTTGGGCAAATAGGTTGATTGTAATGCATCAAGACTGTTGATTTCGTAGGTTGTGAAGATGCGAGTTGTTATAAGTTATGTGAACGGTGTCTAACTTGCAAGAAATTATTCTGTGCGGACAACAGATCGTTCAGAGATCAACCAGAACGTGCCACGTCTATTTGTACACAACGGTACCAAGCAAAAAAAAGTGATGGCCGCATTCTAGTTGATCTCCAGATGCCGTCTGAGGTCCGCACATGACTATTTTTTCCTAACTTGCTTGTGGTGAAGGGCACGTCAATCCCCTGCGGAGATACTGTTGCTTTACTGTGTTTGTATGGGATTGATGGAAGGTGTTGTTGAGTTAATGGCACAAGGTAGGTTGTGTGCAACGGGAAGCTAACAGGGACCCTATGGATGGGGAGGCACAGAGAGGGATGGTGGCACAGAAAGCTCAAATTTATTTTGTTATTCTCAGGCTTGGAAGACATGGCAATTATGAGGCCAGCCTCAGCCAAGTAAATTATTTCAGTTGAAATCAAATGTAATTGAATCATTTAGATAAAACTCCACTTTTAATCTTTGTGTAAAATTGTGTTAGCTTTAAAAATTTGAAATTAAGGATAATGAATATTCTAATTCTGCACTGACACACATAATCTCAACTTTAATGGAGATTTTGAGAAATTCGGATGTTATAAATTAATTGTTATTACATGTAAATCCATATTTTTGTTATAGAATTTCTAAGTTATGTTCATTAAAAAAACAGTAAATTATAGGAGTTTAGTTTTATGCAATAATCCAGTATTAATGTGGTTAGGTAAATTTTTAAATTACAAGTTTGAGAGGGTTTTAATGCAGAGGATTATTATCATCAAGCTCAAGAGAAAATTTTCATATTCTTTGCTCTGGACGAATTAACAAATAGAAAAATAAAGTTTTTTTTTTTTTGTGGTTAATTTTTAAACAATGACAGATCAGAATTTTTAGTTGATGTTTTTTTCATTATTATAGTTTATGGTAGACTATAGGATAGAAATGCAAATGTGAAATAACAAATATATTGAAAAATCATTTGAATATTTGTTTTTTTTTTCCGGCATTTGACTGATAAAAATCTAAATATTTATCAAAATTTTAATTTAAATCTAACCAATATTAAATTTGTACTTTTTACACTCATCATTTAAAAAAAAACCCTTAAAAGAGTATTTTGTTTTTATTTAGGTTAAAAATGAGACCAAATAATAATCAACTTAATTTTGATGCAATATATATTTCAATTCAATTAGTTTTGATTAAGTAGAAAATTATTCTTTGATTTTAATCCATTGTTTTTCATCATCATAATCAAAGTAATTTGATCATTAATCTATTTATTTCATTAGTTCATTGAATGAAAAAAAAATTAATACTTTTTTTTTGCTTAATTATTATTAGCTCAAATTATATTTTATTGTAAATATTCTCTTTAATTACTTAATATGAATTTATGGTCCAATTTGATTTATGATAATTATTGTTAACTATTTAATTCAATTAATGTATCATATTATATTATGTTGACTCAATGCGAAGATGTATGTCATTGTTCAATATCTCTTATATTATAAAACCTATGTTTGGGGTAAGCATTTATACACAACCCAAATTTCAATTCCAGCCACGCCCAAAAATATTGGGTTCAGATTGACCGACTTAATAATGGGTCAGATTCTTTTTTTTTTAATCTGTTTTCAACATCGGATCAAGTTCGGGTTGACCTATCAACATGAAATCTAACTACATATTTCATGTTATGTACATTTCAACATTCAAACAAGCTATCAAATATTTTTTTAAATTTATAAATGGGTTTTATCATGTTCCGATTGGCTTATGCTCCTATGTAAATGAAGGCTTCCCTGACTTTCTTGAAGCTTATTATACCCTTAAAACTCTAAGGCCCTAAAAAATCTACATGCCTTTACTCAGATGTTGAGGCATGATAGTAAATTCTTTTATAAAATCTCTACATTGTTGCTTTTTTGTTAGCCAGACGCCTTTAAAATCTAGGCATTGAAAGTGACACCATAAAATTTGTTTATTTATTCTGATTTTCTTACAGTTTATAGAATAACTAATCTTCCTTTATTTTTTTTTCTTCCAATTTTGGAGTAATAAATTGAAGAATTTTCAGCCATCAACATCATATCATCACTGTAACAACTTGTATTTTGAAAATAAATTTAAAATAAAATTTGAACTAATGTTTTGAACTGGAGCGTTGCGGTGCTGAGCTGTGAACACTACGGCATTGGGTTGATGGGTTTTCTTTTAAATTACTGTGTTTATATTATTCATCTATTGATTCATAATTCACTAATTCCGAGTTGTAAGTGGTTATTACTGTGTCGACGGGCATAAGAGTGGGTGATGTTTACTAAGCCGACGATTTACACGAATTGCTAACTACAGGAAAACCCATGCAAGCCAAACTCCTACTTGTGTAGATGTGATTAATGGAATGCAGTTACTTACATTTTTATTACATTGCTACCAATGTATTATTTATTATTCTTACTAATTATTTTAGTGTTACTGTAATTTTTACCATTACTGCCACGGGTTTAATGGATAATGATACCACTATTATTCAATGTTATTGTTACTATTACTATTATTGATTCAATGTTTATTGTCTCATTGTCACTGAGTGTGTGATTTCTATTAATGAGCATGTGATATAAGTGTTGATATTCTAATGGTAAATATCATGTATATACTCATACACGATTTACTACATTTATATAATTCTACAAACTTTATATGTGTTTGTTTTCATGATTTATATGTTTTTTTTATTGATGTTAGTATGTTATGACATCTGTTTTATCGATTTGACATCTGTAATAATTTATTGAATTACTATTTAAGATTTCACTTTTTTCGCACTGTGCTATTTTATTGGCTTTGTATTATGCTGTTCTATTTATTTAAAAATTACTTTTTCTCCATATGATGTATTGTTCGGCATAGATTCTGATTATATTGACTCTGTTATTATGAATAGGCTGAGACGATCATATTGTTTCTTATCATACTTTGAGTTGTATTGTAGTATTTAGTTGACTGCTGAATTTTTTAGCTCATTATGTACATTTAAAATATTTCAAATCATGTAGATGATTGGCAGTGTGAGACTGATCAGTTATAGATTCTCTGATTTTTTGTATTTTTTCTTTTATATTTAGATATTCTTTTGGACTTATGAGTGAAAAGGGGTTATTGATTTGTACAGACTTATGAGTCTTTTTTTTATATAATTTTTTAATTATGAATATAGATATGCATTGATATTTGATCATAGATTCATTTCTGCTGATTTATACTTTGATAAAAAAAAAAGATAAATCTTTTGTACATAATTTTATAGAGACTTTTGTTTTTATTTTTGTCTCTTAGATATTCTTTTGTATTCATGAGTGAAAAATAGAATGTTTTTTTGTATGATTCATGTGATTTATACATAATTATTTTAATATAAATACTATATACATTATATATTTGACCAATAGATTTGTATCCACTGATATTTATACTATTGATAAATAATAATAATAATAATTAAATAAAAAACTCAAAACCCAAGATCTTTTAGTGGTATTCAAAAACTTTCAACCAAAAAATAAGTTAAGCTATATACAAAAATAATACTCGTATTATTTTTTCAAAAATATTTTTTAATTAACATTTGCTTTTCCATCCTTACAAAGTAATAATAATATATAATTAATAATAATAATAAGAAAAAACAAAGCTGTTATAATAATTCTCATATGTATTTATAGTTATTTAAAAAACTAACCAAAAAAATATATATCGTCTGAATTTGTTGGTTGGAAGCTCTACCCTACTTACTAACTAAGAGATCTGATTTGATTTTAGTGCGGTGTGTGAGCCTGTTTTAATTGACCTAAAATATATATATTATATAAGTTAAAAAAAAACTAAAAAAAAGCAAGTTTTTTTTTATTTAGCTATTTATTCATGTCTATCGGATCAGGAAATCTGAATCCTTCCACAATAAAAGAAGCGGGAGCCAAACTATGGATCACCGCCGCACGAGGCCGGAGTTGCCCTCTCCGCCGATCCCGTTCAAAACCCGCCACCATCCCCACAACTCCTCATTCGCCTCCTGCATCGCAGCGTCATCAACGCGAAAACTCCTCGCCTCCTCCCGCTCTCAAACATGTTCCACCACCACCGCCTGGCTGCCGGAGGAGATCGAGGGAATGCTGTAACTTCATCTCTAGATCGGGGGCCACACCCCATTCTATCGATTTCAGGTCGACGATTCCCTCAGCTAACCCGTAACTTCGATGAAGGTGCGTATGATGAATCGCCGATGTACTTTGCGGTGATATTCGATGCCGGAGTTTCTCTTCCCGCTTGCCGGCGTCTCCTCGATCCTCTCTTAAATTCTAGGGTGTTAAATATGAAAACTGTGATAAAAAAATGTTAAATACTTATAAATTTGTGAAATTAATTGGGCAACTAATTCAGGATTTTAGGATTAGTTCATTAAAATTAAAATTTAATTTTCATTTTAAATTAGGCTCCATTTGGAAGCTTTTTCATTATTTATTTTCAGATTATAATCATAAAAAAAAAAAAGTTGATTTTTACATGAACTTTCAAAAAAATTATTCTTTACAATAATTTAATAACTACCTACATAAAAAGTTGAAGGTGTCTTACGCAGACCCTTATTTTATTTTTTAAATGTGAATTATTTAGTAATTATAATATATATTTATCATATAACTTACAATTATGAATAATATAATTAAAAGTTAGTTCAATTATCAAATTACTTAAATAATAATTCAATTATGAATTATCTAATTGTTATTTTAATAAGTATTTAATTACATTAGTAATTATCTAATTAATTATTTAATTATTATCTAAAAAATTAATTATTTAATTACTATTTATTATATTTGATTTAAATATTATTTTAAAAATAATAATTAATAATTATATTTTTTTAAAACATTTTATGCCAATTAAAATAGACTCACATAATTACAAAACTTATACTCATATCATCTTAATTGATAAGATTAGTTATGATAGCCTTCTGCCTGTCTAAAATTCACCTACTTTCGTATGAGTTAGAGTTTTGTATGAGTTGCTAAAGTTTTTCACCTCCTTCGAAGACGTTCTTCCAATTGGATTGGAAGTTAATGACGAGAGCTCGCTAGAGGAAATCATCTTTCTCCCCTTTCATGCTTTTTTTTTTTGGTCAAATTCGTAAATCCGTCGAGCTATAGGTTTTGTAATCTGAAATTTACGGCAAAAAAGGTTAAGATGTCCTTCTTTTAGCGTTTGACAGAATTTAGTTTAAGCCCTACTTAAGTGCTGATACCAAAGAACCTCTTAGGGTTTCATGGAATCGTGTTTATTTGATATAATTTATGTAAAGAAATTTGCATAAACTGTATCTTGTACTAGTAATCTAAATGATAAATTTTATGTTGAAAATAATACAGAGATATATCAAAATTTGAAGACCTGAAAGGACTGATAAAAAAAAACAAAATTTAGAAAAAACTAGGCCTAGGCCTGAACTAATCCTTGATTACGATTCTTTTTCTTTGGCTTGACATTCTTTTCTGTAGCTTCTATTATTCCCTCTTCACATCATTCCTGCTTTCCAATCCTCGCAAAACTGGCTTAGGCTCAGCCATAACTGAAACCTGCTTTAAGACACACCCATCTTGTATCGCTCTGCAACAATGCGTTTAAAATTTAAATATCAGATCAAAATGAAATCGCTAAGCAAAATCTGCTGAGTTGGCTACAAATTCTCACAAGAGATTATACCCAAGTTGTTGCTTCAAACTCATCTTTTGAAAATCCAAGCTGTGCGTATATTCTCCAGCTCAGGTTTGGAGCAACTGGAGATAAAGCCACTGCTATAATCCTCATGGCTTCCAGTATAAGAACAAGGTCCTGTCATGAGAAATTATATATTTCTTTTCTAGATTGAAGAAAAAACAAGTAAAAATTAGTTTTTTTTTTTCTAGATTTTAACTACACAAGTTGCATTTATCACCTTAGAAGCATTTCATAGCTAGAACCTCCTTGTTTAAAAAGGACCATGGAGCACGTTCATCCATGTAAATGTTGCCAGCATTTCCGATTTCTAATACACGACATCACAAGCTGATGATTATGAAAGGTTTCATAATGGATCTTGGCCTTATTCACCTACAAAAGTAAGCAATTAACATAAAAAATTTCTCTCATGGAGCATAAAGTACTCTATTAGCCACCAAAAATCCAAAATTTTATGACAATTATTGGAAAATACTGGTAAGCTTAACTAAATTTTCTACTGTATCCTTGAACTTATTTCCTTCGCTGCCAGTAGTTGAATTGATAGCAGGTGGATTGACAATTTTTTTCAGGAGTCCAAGTAAGTGTGCGATTCGAAGATTTCTGTGCAAATCAGCTAAAATCAGGTCAGACCAATGAAGATCTTATGCTTATTAAAAACTAACAACACAAAAGATAGAAAACTAAATAAAAGCTGTTCATTTCAGAACTACACATACAATTGTATTAGCTAGATGTGCATGTTTTTGTTGATAAAGCGTTCTTCTGAGAAATCTCCATCATTGCCAAACTCAATTTCCCTCAAGAGGAAGTATCTCACAGCATCTGACCCAAATCTGTCAACCAGATCTTTTGGCTCGAGTGTATTTCCCAATGTTTTAACCATCTTCATATCCTTAATTTTCAAACATGGATATGAGGAATATTTGCATAGTTCAGCCAAAAAGGAACACAATGCAATCAGTATAATTGTGGCTTACAAACACTGATCAGCAAACAGAGTATGTCAATAAACTAAAAGGAAATTAGCACCTTATCTTTCATTTTTACCATATTCTCAAACATTCTTGAAAATAATGCACATGCAGCTGCAAACATGAAAGGGCTAAGGTGAGGTGTTTAGAATTTAGCATATTCACGGAGATTGATACCTTTGTCAAGAAACCATGACCAAACACCATTTTTGGAGGAACTTATTCCGGCAGACATTAGCATTGCTGGCCATATAACTGCATGAAACCGCAAATATCCTGCGAGAAACCAAATAAAAGAATTTGCAAGAATGAGAAATATCAAATTCAGCCCACCTATCTCTTCTTCTCATCCTCCTACCTCCATATTCCTTATCCATCCCCCTTCTCAGTAGAGGCTCGGTGGCGTATCCACTCCCTCTCCTAAAATTTCCACCTCGTCTCCCCTTAGCATATCATTTTCCTGATTCCTCTTGCTTATGGCGGAGCTTTTAGTTTGAAACTCCAATATCCACATCATCATCTCCTCTAGATTCCTAAATCTTTCTTCTATCACTAAAAAACGCTCATTCAATGATCCCACATTCATTCACAGCTGCCCTACTTCCCCCTCTTACTTTTCTTCCAATGCCTCAACTCTTCTCCAAATCTCAGCCCAAAAACTTGCTCTGATACCATTTGATATATTTGGAGATCAAATCAATACCCAAACAACCACTAGAGCAAAATCAGCACCAAAAGTAAAAACTGCCACCAAAATTAAGAGAAAATAGCAAAGGTATGCATGAACAACACTGATAAAGTTGAAATAATAATCTTAATCAAAGAAACACAAGATACAATTGATTCACTGTTTGAGAGTGTATTGACTCTCCCGCAATTTCCTAATAGCAACTAGGAACCCAAATCACCTAAGAAAATATTATTTTAAAAAAAATTCTTCACATATACCTCACCATACAAACTTTCCCCTTAAAATTAGCCAATCCCACCATAAATGCACCTCACATTTCATCCAATAATCCTTCTTAAACATTTTCCTCCTATAGGTATGAATAAGGTGTAAAACCCACAAAACAGAGCCTTTTGATTCTTGAAATGAGGTGGGTTCCACACACGTTTACAGTTAAGTATTTAGAGATGGGTTGCTCAGTGGATGAGTGGCTTTTACTCTTAAGAGAAGGATACGAACGAGCATATACGTGAAAAAGTAAAGTTGCTCCAGTGGAAGATAAGATAAGAGAGAGTTGTCTTAGATGGTTTGGTCATATAAAACATAGGCCTTTTGATGATTAGTTAGGAGAGTAGATGCATTAGGTTTGGCTATTTGTAAGAAAGGTAGAAATAAACCTAAAAAGATTGGTTAGAAAATAATAGAAATGACCTTTTTTTTTGTAAGATTTAAATAAGGATTTGACTCTTAAATTAACACAATGGGAGGAAAAAAGATTCATGTTGACAATCTACGTAGTGGGATAAAGGTGATATTGTCTTGTTGTTGTTGTTTTATTTTAAAATGCATATTTGGTCACATAAAACTTCGACCTTTTGATGACCATTAGCCATAGTAGATGGATATAGATATGACTACATTATGAAAGGTAGAGGTAGACTTAAAAAGGCATGGTTAGAAAGTTTAAAAATAATATTTACTATGTTAGATTTAAATGAGAATTTAACTCTTAATAGAACACAATGAAGAAAAAAAATGATTCATGTACTGATCCCACGTTGTGGAGTAAAGGCTTGTTATTGTATTTAAAATATTAAATCCATTTTATTCAATAACATTATATAACAATCTTCACATACACTTTCGGCTATAATAGACATTTTTTTATAGTTGATTCCATCAAATCATTTATTTATCAAGACAATTTTAGACATTCTTAAAACTTCCATGTTAATTATTTAAAATCATTTAGTGTAGAAAACTAAAAGAGATTTTAGAGATTAGATAGTTAAGACATATGTAGGCCTTCCAATGACTGGTTAGGAGATAGATGTATTAGATTTGACCTAAGTTAGAAAGTAGAAATAGACTAAAAAGATTAGAAAATATTAGAAATGATATTTTTTATTAAATTTAAATGAAAATTTGACTCTTAACATGACACAAATGAGAAAAAATGATTATGTAGCCACCATATAGTGGGATAAAAGCTGTGATGTTGTGTTGTTGTTGTTGTTGTTGTTGTGCAAAAAATGTGTATAGGAAAGACATAATTCATAAGGATAGCATGCTTAAGAGAGACCAAATTTGATCCGATGCACATAATTCTAACCAATCAATTCAAGCGAAATGAGAAGAGGAATAGAATGCATATCAATCAAGTGGAGCCTCATACCTTTCCTATCAAATGTAATGAAGCAGGCCACCCGGCACAACAGCTTTTTCTAGACTCGGCTGTACATCTTATCTAGTAATGCAGAAACATAACTGCATGGAAAGAAAACAAAAAGAAAGTTCATACATTAAATTTCCAAGTAGCGACATTTAGATTGACAAAATGAATGACTGAAGGGAAAAAAAAAAAAAATAGCATTCATGCTAGATTTTGAGCAAGCAAATTATTCAAATTCTAAGCCAAGGGAACTGAAAAAGTGGTATCCAGGGATCTCAGACATTTGATTACACCTCACAAAGAAGAAGTGCACATGGGCTTGTAGATAGTAGTGCTGCGCTTAAATAATATGAACGGTCAACAATTTAAGCAAACTAGCTTTGATGATTATGAAGCTTTATGTTTGAAGTTGTGTTAGCTAAATACGTCAGTCGTTTGATTTAGAAATGAAAACTTGAAAGATGTGTTATGGGCCAAACTATTATGGCAAGTCCGAAGCCAAATGAGTCCCAGAACTAAAACCAAGTAGCTGATCTAAGTTTGGTTCTGCAGTACTAGATCTAAGTTATGGTTCAGGCACTCTTACCGCAAGGATTGGCAAATAAGGCTTTGTTTGGGACGCTTTCTTACTGCTTCTTTAAGCAATTTTTTAATAAAAAATTAAAATTTTTGTACTAGAAAGCTACTTTAAGAAGCAGTAAGAAAGCCGTCCCAAACAAAGCTAAGTCTTCACACAAAACGAACCCCCAATACTTGGGATAGCCTTATAAAGCCAACCCACGATGATGTGATAGCTACTGACCAGCTGATAACTGCAAATTTCTAAACATGGAAATCATTGATGGAAAATAGGAAGAGTCTCAAAAAGAGTTCAGCAGTTGGAGCTTCTATACTCCTTTACAGAACAAGGAAACAAGCACGTAAACAAGAGACTAACATTATCCGTCATTCTGACAATATATTGTGGTAGCCTTGGAACATATAGAAGATCAAGGCCTTCCAAATACAAGATGAGAAAACTATCAGTTGATCACTCCACTAGTCAGACAAGATAGTAAAATAAAATTTGGAACTATCGTAAAGAAAAAAAATGTCCCAACTATACTAATTTGGGCGTGGTACTGCAAGTAAAAAAGTAAGCAAATAAAGAATGAAAGAAGAATAGCTTCACAAAGCTAACTCAACTAATAAAAAAAAAGCATTCTTATATGGATCCGAGTATTCAGAGACAATTATAAATCCCTGATAGCCAAGTTGATTTGGCCATAAAATAAAATAAATGAAAAGATAGATGTCTTTTCTATTTATAATATGATGAGATTATAAATATTATTTTTAATGTTGGAAAAAAAATTTTTAGGAAAAAAATCAATAGGTTAAATGAGGAAGTTTCTTTCTGCCTGGTGTGTTGTGGGGGTCGAATGGTGAACAAAAAAAATAAATGCGCTGGATAGTGACAAATCGGACGTCATTGTTCTAAGAAGGTAGTTTGTTCTTGTGGGAGATTTTTTATCTGGGATCCCTTTCTTTCTTTATCAATCCGTGGCCCAGCAGATCGATAGCAATCTAAAATCTCTTGCTTCTTTCAGTTGCCATGGAGGATTTCTAGCATTACGACCCACTTCTCCTCTCCACTTCCACCTTCTCTTCTCGTTGGTGGAGAAAAGCTCCCTCTTTTTTCAGTCTTGCCTTTTCCTGGCTTACTTTCTCTGTTCTTGGCTTGTTCTTGTTCACAGTTTTCCTGTGGATGAAATGTGCTTTTGGGTTCTTTGTGCCTTGATGTAGAACCGGTGGCGCGGCATTTACAGAAATTGGATGGTGGAGGGGGTGTTTAGAGTCAAGGTACTATCTTTTTACTATTTTTTTTTTTAAATTTGATTTTCGTTATAGATCGATTTGATTTAATATTCAATTTAAAAGTTTTTGTTTTGATTGTTTGGGGCGATTTGTAATTGTAGATGAGTTTTTTGTGCTGTTTCTTTCTTCTCATTTTCGTCTGTGGATTGACTTTTAACTTGGTTGTGATTCTAACTTTCTGGATTTTGTTCCTTTTTCTTTTTTTAGTGATTTTAGGAACTAATGAACTTCTTATTTTTGGCTAGGGTTTTGAATGATGCAGGGTTTCTTTGTATTTTGTTATATAGTTCTGTCGCTTGATCTGGCATTTCATTTTCATGTTACTCTGTGCAATTATTATTTGATTGACAATATGTGCTTGATAATTCCTCTCCAACATTAGGATTTGACCTTTTGTTTGTTAGTCAGTTGCCAAGATTTTGTTTAATATCTACTAACAGGAAATCTGATTGTACTTCATATATATATGCATTTAAAAGATCTTTTGAAATGGTAGAAATTTGCCACTGGTACCCAAGGCATCTGAAATCTACAAGCCCTGCTTGATCATTTTAGTTTGGAACTTCAATCATTTGAAATTTTTTTTACTGGTATTCCTCATAGTGTAGATATTAGATACGAGGCACTAGTACCCTCTTCTTCATCTTTTGCTTATTTTTCTGAAGGATTAAAATTGGAACCTCGAACTTTCTCATGCCAAATCACTGGAGATTTTACGTTCTGAAGCAACATTCACAAGAACATGTCAGTATCTTAGTCTGGAGAACTCATTTCATGTGTTCGCACACAAGTATAGAGTATTGAGTTTCATCTGCTATTGACATAATTTGTGTTTTTACATTCTTTGGAACGATAGCAATTTTTTAAATTTGTTTTTATTTTTTTGTTCTAATCGATTGTACCTGTATTTTGGAGGATGTTTCAACTACAATTACAATTTTAAAACTGGCCAATGCATCATGAGGCAGAGTTTATCACACTAAAACCAGAATAACATTCTGTAATGTACTGGTTCCCATCTTTATATTAGATTCATTAGAATATTGTTATATTACCATATTAGAATTATTATATTATTATATTAATGTTTTCACATATGCTCAATATTTATTAGAAATATATAATATTTGTTATTTGGAATATATCCTTGTCATTGAGGATATTCTCCTTTATTGTGTTTTCGTTATTACTTTTTTTTTTCTTTTGCCTTTATACAAACATATTTGTAATAGCATCATAATCAATCAAGCAAATATGTAGCCATTTATATTTTCTATCATGGTATCAAAGCCCGCTCTAAGTCTTCGTTTGGGACGGCTTTCTTATTACTTCTTAAAGCAGCTTTCTAGTACAAAAAAAATTAATTTTTTGTACTAAAAAGCTTCTTTAGAAAGTAGTAAGAAAGTTGTCTCAAATGAAGCCTAAGTCTTCGTCTTCTTATCCTGTCTTGAAGATCATGTGATGATCCCATCTAATAAAATCTCATCTTGATCTCGCTCGACGAACAACAATTCATCTTCATCTCCTATTGTGAATATCCTCTGAGGATCTCATGAAGATCATGTGATGTGAGGATCTTGTGCAGATACCATGAGATACTGACTCGGCAATTCTATTAGCTTTTGTCTTGACAATGGCTAGGTCAGCACCGATCTATCGGTTTTTCTTAGTTTCCTTGACAATCGGCTTTGATTTGTAATTTTAGAAAGTAGTTAATTTCTTCTTAATTCTTCTTGAATGCACAAAATCTCAATACTCCTTATTGTAGCAACATGTGTTAGTGTGTGTATGGGTAGAGAGGGGGACTGTTAGAATTATATTTTATGTAGCCGTATCAGAATGATTGCATTATCATCTTACTTTTATTACATATGCTTAATATTTATTATGAAATTATAGTATTAATCTTTGGAAAATATCCTCATTATTGAGTATATTCTCCTTTATTATATTTTTCTTATTTCTCCCTTCTCTTGCCTTTATATAAGTCCATTTGTACTAGCATCATAATCATTTCCATAGTATCATAATATTATGTAATCATGTTAGGATTATTATATTAAAGTAATGATATTATCACATATTCTTAATATTTATTAGTAATCTATGGTATTTGTTATTGGAATATTGGAATATATTCTTACTATTGAGGATATTCTACTTTATTGAATTTTCCTGATTACTCTTTGCTCTTGATTTTATAGAAGTATATTTGTACTAGCATTGTAATCAATCAAGCAAAGATGTAATCTTTCATGTTTTTTGTCACTTTTTCATGCTACAAAATATATAGTTATGCTATTTCACAACTACTGCATTTATAGTGCTTTCTAATGTGTACTGAGAGATTTTTACTAAGTCTTTAACATTCTTTATTCAATTACTATTTGGAATTTTTGTAGGAATGGGGACAAAAGTTCAGTTTAAAAGTTGTATTCCTATACACAATGTGATAAGAAATAAAAATGAGCATTCAAGCAACAGCTGGTCCTGGTACTATCAGGATAATGCATTAAGTGTTCATCTCTATGACGGTTCATTGTTAAGAGAAGCAAATGGCTATTCACCATGCGATAAAGAAATGCTAAAGCGCACAATGCTTGAACATGAAGCTACTTTTACAAAACAGGTATCAATTTTCAGAGTTTTGTTGTTCTATATAGCTCAATATGAACACATTTGAATATTTTTGTCCTCTTTTTCGCTTGTTCCTTTGGTTCTTTAACTACAGCTCAAATTGCCGTGAAATTATTCTGTGCGGACGCCGAACACAGTTCACCATCTAGAAACCAATCAGAATGAGCCACATCAACAGTACCGAGCTGGGTATCGAGCCGCGGTACTGAGCTGGGTACTGAGCAGAGGGCGATGCGGCGTATTCTGATTGGTCTCTGGACAGCGTTCGGCTTTCGTACAGAATAATTTCACCAAATTACCATGCTTTATTTCAAAACCTTGATGAGCTTGTAAGATTTCTCTCATATTATGTTCCATGTGTATAGAGGGAACTTTCTTTATTTTAAATTATCATTTTTTTTATTTTAAAACGACATGTTTGCATGAGAGTATTAAAAAATCAACGTTCAAAATCTAGCACTTGGAATAACATATTCATATGTTTTTTTGAGCAATCAGTTTGATGATTTCATTGCACTGATTTTTTTCTTCGTCTCGTTTTTTGAATTATTCAGGTATCTGAACTTCACCGACTTTATAGAATACAAAAGGAATTGATGAATGAGCTTAAAAATAGAGAAACACTGAAACTCTGCAGTACATTTCAGACAAATTTATTTACTTCCCACATGCTATCTGAAGCTTCTGAGGAATTACAGCAGATGCCTTACGTTTCTGCACTTAGCAGCCATGGTACCACAGGAAGTGCTAAACATTTTAAAGAAAGTGGTACAAGATATTTTCAAATGCCAGTTGAAACTGCAGGTCCTTCTATCGAGGGTAATTTTTATGACACTAAAACCATAAAATTGCCCAGAAAGAATTTTGACCTCCACCTTCCAGCTCAAGTGTACATTGATATTGATGATGACACCATAACAGAAAAACAGAACAAGCCTTATCTCAAAGTTGCTAATCCATCAAGCATAACTCATCACTCACCAAGAATGGTATTGGCTGATCTCAATGAACCTTTAAAACCTTCGAGTTATGAGGAAGGAGGAGACTTCCATTTTTCCCAAGTTATTGGCTCATCAATGGAACATGAAGAGATTATGAAAGATCAGCTCGATTCAAACAAAAGTTCTTTGTGCAGGGATTTCTTCTTGGGAAACCCAAGGCAAAAACAGACAGCCTCTAACTCTGTAATATCAGATAAGGTGGAATGCTTCCAGGGGTGGCAATCATCTACCACTGCATCAGGTAAAACTTCCAACTATCAGTGATGATATTACTGGTTAACAGGTATTTTGTATAATTTAGATCCAGTATGGTTACAAGCTATATTTACATAGATTTGCACCTCTTCAGGTGGTAAATAGAATTGTTAAGGAATAGCAAGTCGTTCTTCTTCAGAAATTATGAAAGTAGTTTTGTGTGAGATGCTATAGCTTACCTGTTTTAGAATTTATAAGTTCTTTTGTTGATGTTCTTATATTTAACAAAAGGTTTTAATTTTTTTTTTTTGTTTTCTAAAATCTTTATATAAGCAGTGAATGTTAATATTAGCTTAAAGTTAAGAACCGAAAACATTTTACTGTTTTTGGATTTTATTGAATTATGAAGTGTAAAACAATCGTTTTATTATATTTAACTAATATTGCAGAGTACTGATTTCGTGAAATTACATGCCATGGTTCTTTCAAAAGAATATCAAGCCACCATAATCCTACTTGCCACTGTTAAAATGGCTCTTATAAATGTTTCTTTCCCTTAATCTTCTTTTTAACTATGGGATGTGCAGGGCATCTACTATGAGGATAGTTTGCATTTTTTTTTCTTTTATTATAACTTTGTTCTTTCATTATTTTCAGTTTTTTTTTAATGTTATATAAGTTATCTGAGATAGATTTTATTTGTTTAATATGTTTTTCTATTGCTATTTTTAAGTTTCATATATGATAATTAAATAAAAAATCTTTGTTATATGCTGAATGGTACATCCTTCGAATGGAAAAAAAAAAACTTTAAAAAGGTGATTTCAAGAAAACTAGTGCCGTCCGAGCCCAAGTTTCTTAGTTGTGCCTTTATGGAACTGTTGATGCAAGTGCCCTTCCCTGGGGAGGTTAAGACTCGTTTGGGACGGCTTTCTTACTACTTCTTGAAGCAGCTTTTTAGTTAATTTTTTACTAAAAAGCTGCTTTAAGATGCAGTAAGAAAGCCATTCCAAATGAAGTCTAAATTAGCCTGGTGAATTCGTCTGCAACCTCAATGAACCCCAATGAGTCTGCCACCAGCTGCAAAAATTAGAAGAACCCCCTTCCTATGTATCAATGAACCCCAACAAAACTGCCAATACCATGTTTATTCTAAGCTAGCTGTTGGCTCCAGTTTAGAAATAAGTTCTCAATCAAGTTATTTATTCATTCAAATTCATTGAACTCTCTTATCTCTTGGCCGTGAAAAATAATAGATTTGAAAACTTAAAAGAGATATCCCCAGAGTTATCTTTCGCAGCAAATTCCCAAGTAAACACATCCTCAGGAGATCTAGATCTTTTTCCCATTTCAAAAGTTGAAGATGTAGGAAACACAAAGCATATTCTACATTTGTAGATTGAGAGGGCACAACACATTCTTAGGGCATACAGGAAGCCAGTGTGCTACAATAGGAAGATGAATGACTGCAATGCACCTATGCATATCTAAGAACTTTTTTGTGTTGTGCTGTGTAATGCTTACTTTTCTTACAACACTAACTTGCTATACGACAGAAAATTATACGGCTGTGCATTAATCTTTATATTTCACGAAATAGCATTGTGATTGACGGAGAATATGGAAGATATTCCATTTGTTAACTATCTTAATGTTGTCATCTCTTTTTATTATGATTTCCTCTGAACTCAGCTTCTTTCTATGTGATCAAGTTTTTATTTAGCAATGCCATGTTAACATTGGGTTTTGGGTATCAGAATTCCATTTTTCTCTAATCTGGAGTGCACTTAAAAACTTTTGATGAGACTTAGCTAGTTTTTAGATAAATAAACACAAAGCAAAAAATATTAAGTCAATGCGAGGATCCAGTCAATTTTGCATGTTCTTTGGCACATTTTGCGAAGCCCATAAGGGGGAACTTCAATTCTCAAGTGTAGAAATGCACTTTAGCACAAACACACCACGACGTAAGTAGATTTTATTAGGTGAATATTAAAACCATTGTCTAATCAAGCAATTTCTAATGACGTTTTACAATCGAAAGTAAAAGATTGAGCTATATTATTCGATTGCCAAATTTAGTGGATTTTATCTCAACAGATGAAATAATTTGGTATGAAAACTGATTACATGTTTGCCAACTTTTTTACTTGGTCTTTGTCCTCAAAGGCTTTTTTTGCATGACACATACACTGAAGATTGAAGAGAAATTTGTGCAGTCACCATGAGTGTAATTTGTGCCTTACAGTCACCTACTCACTATCGGTTAACTTTGTGGTCCTTAATGCACCATGTATGATCCTCACCTGCCCATATCTTTTGCAGGTAAAATTAGAAGCACTGCAAATGGTTCTCATGGTGGAGTATGTGATAAGGTGTTCTCAGTCATATCTCAACTTGTAGAGGAGAAACCAAATAATTGTGACGAGTATGATTTATCCAGGCAAAAAAAGAGTGATAAATGGATTGGAGAAACTCCAAGTCCTGATACTGAACCCTTTAAAAGTACTTCAAAGCTGCCCAACTTGAACAGTTCTGAGTTGCTTGTTCCTCAAGTTCTTCATCCATTAGCAAAATTTTCTCACTTGGATGATTCAAGTATTTCATCTGCATCATTTTCATCTTGGAGAAATCTAAATGGTGTGAAACAAATACCAACTGCGGCTCAGCTACTTCCAAGTTTCAATGGTTATGCAGTTAATAATTGTAGGAAAACTGATGCAACTTTTCAGAACCCATGCAATCCATGTGATAATGCACAATATGTTGATGGTAATTTGAAGAAGAGAGTCAAAGTGGATTTGTCTTCCTGTCAGAATGATTTTCATCAGGATCTGAAATTAGATAGCATTTCTAATACACAGACATGCCTCCCACTAATTATTAGTGGAAAATCTAGCCAAACAAATTGCTTGGATAATGGAACCCTTGAGAACTACAATGTTCCTGCAGATCCAGAGTGCTCTGGTGTGAAACAATCATTGGTGCCTTCTTGGCTCAGAAAAACACAAGCTCCACCTGACTCTGCAGGTATAGAACAATCTGCCTCTCAGCTTATGAGCCTGATATCTGACCCTAATGTTGTGGCTCCATCAGTCAACGAGCAGAAGAGTAACAAGAAAGTTTCTACTTCCATCTGTACCCTTGTTGACTCATCTTCTTCCTTGCCTGTAATGGAAAGGAATGAAGCGTCTTGTAGCTTGAGCAGCAAGAGAATTTTGCAATTTCCGATTTCTGAAAGCATTCAACAAGGTGTCGAGTGTGACTTGAGCAGTGTAGACTCTCTTGCTAGCTTGCCTAAAGATGAGTTACCATCATCTCTCTCCACGGCAAATTTCTCTACTAAAATTTCACCCAAGATTGATCTGGAAAGACTATTAAATGCTGCTGAAGAAGAAAGCAAAAAGGTGAATTGTAATTTGATTACTGCCAATAAAGAAGCTGACCTCCAGCTAATAAATGGCAATCATGAGGTTCATATTAGAGAGGCAGCAGAAAATCTTGTTGCAATGTCATTACTAATCGATAATCATTCTCATGATATTACTTGTCCATCAATCCCAAATTCCTTTGATACTTTATATTGGTTTGCAAATTTTATTACATCAACAGAAGTGGGTACTGGAATCTCTAGAGAACAACCTTGGCATTGTGATGATGATGTTGATGGCTTGGATTTGTTTGAATACATGACTCTGAAGTTGAAAGAAATTAAGGAAGATGAGTTTTTCCATAAACTGCAAGAAAATCAGAATTATGAAGATACAAGCACTGCTTTGATGCCTATAAGTAGATCTCAAAGGGGTCTGGCAAGGAAAAGGAGGCAACGAAGAGATTTTCAAAAGGATATATTACCAGGCCTCACATCATTGTCCAGGCATGAGATTTTTGAGGATCTTCAGAATTTTGAGGGTATAATGAGAGCTTCAGGAAAGTCATTTAAGACTGGTTCATCAAAAAGGAGCACAAGCCATAAGGCATCAAATTGGCAATCCAAAGCAAGACAAAGGCTAAGAAGTTTAGCTATCACTGTTACTAAAGCGAAAGTTGGCTCATTACAAAACAAAGATGCAAATAATAAACAAGAGATTAGTACAACAGGTATATTGGGTTGGGGCAGGACAACAAGGAGGTGTCATAGGACGAGACTTTTGCCAGGTAATTTATCTGTTTCCTTAGCATGAATACTTCACAATTAGATGATCTCGGTGGTCATGAATCATAATATTTATATAGAAAAAAATGCAGGTGTGAATTTTCAGTCCATTGTAAATATTCTCATGTTTTCATTAAGGTTTTATTATGTGATTTTTAAGTAAACAAAATTTGTATATTTTTATAACAAAGTCAACATTTATCTTTTTTTGTCAAATGGAAAATAGAATTGTTGACATTAAATCACTTGCGATATTATTTATTAATCATTTTTATACCAATGTCAACGAAATGATCTTTCTTTATTAGATTTAAACGAGAATTTGACTTTTAACAAGACACAATGAAAAAAAAGGATTCATGTAGCCGACCACATGTAGTGAGACGAAGGCTTGATATTGTTGTTGTTGTATTAGGATGATATGATTGGATGCCTGAGATTTCACTCGATGTCTCGGGTACATCATTTCTTATTCGATTTTTTTAGAGTAGTGATTGCGTTCCCTTCACGGTAATCTGCTAAAGATAAATATGAATCATGGTAATTGGCTTTCTAGAGTGCTAAAGCTGCATATATCAACGTTAATTCATACCTTACATTGATAGGTAGCTTCATTTTGTTAATGCTTTCTTTTATATATATTTCATTGAATAAAGAGAGAGTCCTGGAAAAGTATTTCTTCTTTCATACTTCCATGAATTTGCTTCTAGTTTTACAAGCCGTGAACAGAAGGGAGAGACAGAAGGGAGAGATTATTCTGTGCGGACACCGGACGAAGAGAATTGTCTGGTTTTCTCTTTATCTATAGTAAAAACGCTTTATATTATAGACAGATCAGGTGATTCTCTCCATCCGGTGTCCTCACAAAATAAAAAGTAGAATAGAAGGCCATGTTTAACTTAAATAGAATTTGTTATTTGCGATGCAAAATTCTTATAAAATTGTTTTGGAGATTTGAATTGCTCACATTTTTTCACATTGTCATCATAATATATAAGCTATATGAATTGATTTGGCTAAGTTATAATAATCATATCACAATGTTTGTCTGGGAGCGCAAGAGTTTAGTATTGTAGAATGCATACAGTAGCTCTGTAATTAGTCTTGGATCAATGAGCTTAGAGCCTGCGTGAAGAGTAATTGTTGATGAAAATGCAATTTGTGCATTAAAGTGTTACACAATAGTGATGAGAAAAATGAGATAATAATGTCATTAATATAAATTATAAGATCTATAAGTGCATCAAAAGTGATGAGAAAAATGAGAAATGCATTAGCCAGAGAGTTGGTGATATCATAAACAGTAGAAATTGTCACAGGTCATGGTACTAGAAATTAGTTGCTTTCTTTAGGCCATAAAAGCTTTTGCAAAGCTTGTACACATATATAGGATATCCTCCTCTATTGATGATGCTTAGGAGTTGGATCATGAAGACGTTCCTTAGAGAGAGAGCCTTCGAGAAGGGCATTACTGACATCAAGCAGATGCTTGACATAACCAAAATAGAGGCAAGGAGGTTGGTGCAAATAGGTTGATTGTAAATGCATCAAGACTGTTGATTTCAGTAGGTTGTGAAGATGCGAGTTGTTATAAGTTATGTGAACGGTGTCTAACTTGCAAGAAATTATTCTGTGCGGACAACAGATCGTTCAGAGATCAACCAGAACGTGCCACGTCATTTGGTACACAACGGTACCAAGCAAAAAAGTGATGTGCCGCATTCTAGTTGATCTCCAGATGCCGTCTGAGGTCCGCACAGACTATTTTTTCCTAACTTGCTTGTGGTGAAGGGCACGTCAATCCCATGCGGAGATACTGTTGCTTTACTGTGTTGTCATGGGATTGATGGAAGGTGTTGTTGAGCTTAATGGCACAAAGGATAGGTTGTGCAACGGGAAGCTAACAGAGGACCCTATGGATGGGGAGGCAACAGAGAGGGATGGTGGCAACAGAAAGCTCAAATTTAGTTTTGTTATTCTCAGGCTTGGAAGACATGGCAATTATGAGGCCAGCCTCAGCCAAGTAAATTATTTCAGTGAATCAAATGTAATTGAATCATTTAGATAAAACTCCACTTTTAATCTTTGTGTAAATTGCTGATTAGCTTTAAAAATTTGAAATTAAGGATAATGAATATTCTAATTCTGCACTGACACACATAATCAACTTTAATATGGAGATTTTGAGAAATTCGGATGTTATAATTAATTGTTATTACATGTAAATCATTATTTTTGTTAATAGAATTTCTAAGTTATGATCATTAAAAAAAAGTAAATTATAGGGAGTTTTATGCAAATAATCCAGTATAATAGTAGGTTAGGTAAATTTTTAAATTACAAGTTTGAGAGGGTTTTAATGCAGAGGATATTATCATCAAGCTCAAGAGAAAATTATTCATATTCTTTGCTCTGAGACGAATTAACAAATAGAAAAATAAAGTTTTTTTTTTTTGTGGTTAATTTTTAAACAATGACAGATCAGAATTATTAGTTGATGTTTTATTCTATTATTATTAGTTTATGGTAGACTATAGGATAGAAATGCAAATGTGAAATAACAAATATATTGAAAAATCATATTGAATATTTTGTTTTTTTTTTCCGGCATTTGACTTGATAAAAATCTAAAAATTTATCAAAATTTTAAATTTAAATCTAACCAATATTAAATTTGTACTTTTTACACTCATCATTTAAAAAAAAACCCTTAAAAAGAGTATTTTGTTTTTATTTAGGTATAAAAAATTGAGACCAAATAATAATACAACTTAATTTTGATGCAATATATATTTCAATTCAATTAAGTTTTGATTAAGTAAGAAAATTATTCTTTGATTTTAATCCATTGTTTTTCATCATAATCAAAGTAATTTGATCATTAATCTATTTATTTCATTAGTTCATTGAATGAAAAAAAAAATTAGATACTTTTTTTTTGCTTAATTATTATTAGCTCAAATTATATTTTATTTGTAAATATTCTCTTTAATTACTTAATATGAATTTTATTGGTCCAATTTGATTTATGATAATTATTGTTACATATTTAATTCAATTAATGTATCATATTATATTATGTTGACTCAATGCGAAAGATGTATGTCATTGTTCAAATCTCTTATATATAAAACCTAATGTTTGGGGTAAGCATATATAACACAACCCAAATATTCAATTCCAGCCCGACCCAAAAATATTGGGTTCAGATTGACCGACTTAATAAATGGGTCAGATTCTTTTTTTTAATCTGTTTCAACATCGGATCAAGTTCGGGTTGACCTATCAACATGAAATCTAACTACATATTTCATGTTATGTACATTTCAACATTCAAACAAGCTATCAAATATTTTTTTAAATATATAAATGGGTTATCATGTCCGATGGCTTATGCTCCTATGTAAATGAAGGCTTCCCTGACTTTCTTGAAGCTCTTATTATACCCTTAAAACTCTAAAGGCCCTAAAAAATCTCATGCCTTTACACAGATGTGAGGCATGATAGTAAATTCTTTTAAAAATCTCTACATTGTTGCTTTTTTGTTAGCCAGACGCCTTTAAAATCTAGGCATTGAAAGTGACACAATAAATGTCATTATTATTCTGATTTTCTTACAGTTTATAGAATAACTAATCTTCCTTTATCTTTTTTTTTCTTCCAATTTTGGAGTAATAAATTGAAGAATATTCAAGCCATCAACATCATCATCATCACTGTAACAACTTGATATTTTGAAAATAAATTTAAAAATAAAAATTTGAACTAATGTTTTGAACTGGAGCGTTGCGGTGCTGAGCTTGTGAACACTACGGCATTGGGTTGATGGGTTTTCTTTTAAATACTGTGATTTATATTATCATCTATTGATTCACATAATTCACTAATTCAGAGTTGTAAGGAGTTATTACTGTGTCGACGGGCAAAGAGTGGTGATGTTTACTAAGCCGACGATTACCGAATTGCTAACTACAGGAAACCACCATGCAAGCCAAAACTCCTTACTTGTGTAGTGTGATTAATGGAATGCATGTTACTTCACATTTTTATTACATTGCTACCAATGTATTATTTATTATTCTACTAATTATTGTTAGTGTTACTGTAATTTTTACCATTACTGCCACGGGTTTAATGGATACTGATACCACTATTATTCAATGTTATTGTTACTATTACTATTATTGATTCAATGTTTATTGTCTCATTGTCACTGAGTGTGTGATTTCTATTAATGAGCATGTGATATAAGATGTTGATATATAATGGCTAAATATCATGTATATACTCATACACGATTTACTACATTTATATAATTCTAACAACCTTTATAAATGTGTTTGTTTTCCTGATTTATATGTTTTTCTTATTGATTTGATAGTATTGTTATGACAACTGTTTTATCGATTTGACATCTGTACTAATTTATTGAATTACTATTTTAAGATTTCACTTTTTTCGCACTGTGCTATTTTATTGGCCTTTGTATTATGCTGTTCTATTAATTTATAAAATTTACTTTTTCTCCATATGATGTATTGTTTCGGCATAGATTCATGATTATATTGACTCTGTTATTATGAATAGGCTGACGATATGCATATTGTTTCTTTATCATACTTTGAGTTGTATTGTAGTATTTAGTGACCTGCTGAATTTTTTAGCTCATTATGTACAATTTAAATTATTTCAAATCATGGAAGATGATTGGCAGTGTGAGACTGATCAGTTATAGGATTCTCTAGATTTTTTTGTACTTTTTTCTTTTATATTTAGATATTCTTTTGGACTTATGAGTGAAAAGAGGGTTATTGCATTTGTACAGACTTATGAGTCTTTTTTTTATATAATTTTTTAATTATGAATATAGATATGCATTGATATTTTGATCAATAGATTCATTTCTGCTGATATACTATTGATAAAAAAAAAAAGATAACTCTTTTGTACATAATTTTCATAGAGACTTTTGTTTCTTTTTGTCTCTAGATATTCTTTTGTATTCATGAGTGAAAAATAGAATGTTTTATTTGTATGATTCATGAGTATTATACATAATTATTTTAATATAAATACATATATACATTAATATTTTGACCAATAGATTTGTATCCACTGATATTTATACTATTGATAAATAATAATAATAATAATTAAATAAAACTCAAACCCAAGATCTTTTAGTTGGTATTCAAAACTTTCAACCAATAAATAAAGATAAGCTATATACAAAAATAATACTCAGTATTATTTTTCAAAAATATTTTTTAATTAACATTTGCTTTTCCATCCTTACAAAGTAATAATAATAATAATAATAATAAGAATAAGAAAAATACAAAGCTGTTACCTAATAATTCTCATATGTAATTTATAGTTATTTAAAAACTAACCAAAAAAATACATATCGTCTTGATTTGTTGGTTGGAAGCTTACTCTACTAACTAAGAGATCTTGGATTCGAATTTAGTGCGGTGTGTGAGCCTGTTTTAATTGACCTAAATATATATATATATATAAGTAAAAAAAAACTAAAAAAAAGCAAGTTTTTTTTATTTAGCTATTTATTCATGTCTATCAGATCAGGAAATCTGAATCCTTCTACAATAAAAAGAAGCGGGAGCCAAACTATGGATCACCGCCGCCGAGGCCGGAGCCGCCCTCTCCGCCGATCCCGTTCAAAACCCGCCACCATCCCCACACCTCCCTCATTCGCCTCCTGCATCAGCAGCGTCATCAACGGCGAAAACTCCTCGCCTCCTCCGGCGTCTCAAACATGTTCCACCACCACCGCCTGGCTGCCGGAGGAGATTCGAGGGAAATGCTGTAACTTCATCTCTCAGATCGGGGGCCACCACCCCTATTCTATCGATTTCAGGTACGATTCCCTCAGCTAAACCCGTAACTTCGATGAAGGTGCGTATGATGAATCGCCGATGTACTCTGCCGGTGATATTCGATGCCGGAGTTTCTCTTCCCGCTTGCCGGCGTCTCCTCGATCCTCTCTTAAATTCTAGGGTGTTAAATATAGAAAACTGTGATAAAAAAATGTTAAATACTTATAAATTTGTGAAATTATTGGGCAACATAATTCAGGATTTAAGGATTAGTTCATTAAAATTAAAATTTAATTTTCATTTTAAAATTAGGCTCCATTTGGAAGCTTTTTCATTATTTTATTTTCAGATTATAATCATAAAAAAAAAAAGTTGATTTTTACATGAACTTTCAAAAAAATTATTCTTTACAATAATTTAATAACTACCTACATAAAAAGTTGAAGGTGTCTTACGCAGACCCTTATTTTATTTTTTAAATGTGAATTATTTAGTAATTATAATTATAATTATCATCAATAAGCTACAATTATGAATAATATAATTAAAAGTTAGTTCAATTATCAAATAACTTAAATAATAATTCAATTATGAATTATCTAATTGTTATTTTAATAAGTATTTAATTACATTAGTAATTATCTAATTAATTATTTAATTATTATTCTAAAAAATTAATTATTTAATTACTATTTATACTATTAATGATTTAAATATTATTTAAAAATAATAATTAATAATTATATTTTTTTTAAAACATTTATGCCAATTAAAATAGACTCACATACACAAAACTTATACTCAGTATCTCTTAATTGATAGCTTAAGTTATGATAGCCTTCTGCCTGTCTAAAATTCACCTACTTCGTATGAGTTAGAGTTTTGAATGAGTTGCTAAAAGTTTTTCACCTCCTTCGAAGACGTTCTTCCAATTGGATTGGAAGTAATGACGAGAGCTCGCTAGAGGAAATCATCTTTCTCCCCTTTCATGCTTTTTTTTTTTTGGTCAAATTCTGTAAATCCGTCGAGCTATAGGTTTTGTAAATCTGAAATTTACGGCCAAAAAAGGTTAAGATGTCCTTCTTTTAGCGTTTGACAGAATTTAGTTTAAGCCCTACTTAAGTGCTGATACCAAAGAACCTCTTAGGGTTTCATGGATTCGTGTTTATTTGATATAATTTATGTAAAGAAATTTGCATAAACTGTATCTTGTACATCAGTAATCTAAATGATAAATTTTATGTTGAAAATAATACAGAGATATATCAAAATTTGAAGACCTGAAGCACTGATAAAACAAAAAACAAAATTTAGAAAAAACTAGGCCTAGGCCTGAACTAATCCTTGATTACGATTCTTTTTCTTGGCTTTAGACATCTTTTCTGTAGCTTCTACTATTCCCTCTTCACCATCATTCCTGCTTTCAATCCTCGCAAAAACTGGCTTAGGCTCAGCCATAACTGAACCTGCTTTAAGACCACCCCATCTTGTATCGCTCTGCAACAATGCGTTTAAAATTTAAATATCAGATCAAAATGAAATCGCTAAGCAAAATCTGACTGAGTTGGCTACAAATTCTCACAAGAGATTATACCCAAGTTGTTGCTTCAAACTCATCTTTTGAAAATCCAAGCTGTGCGTATATTCTCCAGCTCAGGTTTGGAGCAACTGGAGATAAAGCCACTGCTATAATCCTCATGGCTTCCAGTATAAGAACAAGGTCCTGTCATGAAGAAAATATATATTTCTTTTCTAGATTGAAGAAAAAACAAGTAAAAATTAGTTTTTTTTTTTCTAGATTTAAAGCTACACAAGTTGCATTTATCACCTTAGAAGCAGTTTCATAGCTAGAACCTCCTTGTTTAAAAAGGGACCATGGAGCACGTTCATCCATGTAAATGTTGCCAGCATTTCCGATTTCTAATACAGACTCACAAGCTGATGATAATGAAAGGTTCTCATAATGGATCTTGGCCTTATTCACCTACAAAAGTAAGCAATTAACATAAAAAATTTCTCTCCTGGAGCATAAAGTACTCTATTAGCCACCAAAAATCCAAATTTTATGACAATTATTGGAAAATACTGGTAAGCTTAACTAAATTTTCTACTGTATCCTTGAACTTATTTCCTTCAGCTGCAGTAGTTGAATTGATAGCCAAGGTGGATTGACAATTTTTCTTCAGGAGTCCAAGTGTGCGATTCAGAAGATTTCCTGTGCAAATCAGCTAAAATCAGGTCAGACCAAATGAAGATCTTATGCTTATTAAAAACTAACAACACTAAAAGATAGAAAACTAAATAAAAGCTGTTCATTTCAGAACTACACATACCAATTGTATTAGCTAGATGTGCATTGTTTATGTTGATAAAGCGTTCTTCTGAGAAATCTCCATCATTGCCAAACTCAATTTCCCTCAAGAGGAAGTATCTCACAGCATCTGACCCAAATCTGTCAACCAGATCTTTTGGCTCGAGTGTATTTCCCAATGTTTTACCCATCTTCATACCATCCTAAATTTTTCAAACAAGGATATGAGGAATATTTGCATAGTTCAGCCAAAAAGGAACACAATGCAATCAGTATATTGTGGCTTACAAAACATGATCAGCAAACAGAGTAGTCAATAAACTAAAAAGGAAACTTAGCACCTTATCTTTCATTTTTACCATATTCTCAAAACATTCTTGAAAAATAAAGCACATGCAGCTGCAAACATGAAAAGGGCTAAGGTGAGGATGTTTAGAATTTAGCATATTCACGGAGCATTGATACCTTTGTCAAGAAACCATGACCAAACACCATTTTTGGAGGACTTATTCCGGCAGACATTAGCATTGCTGGCCAATAAACTGCATGAAACCGCAAAATATCCTGCAGAAACCAAATAAAAGAATTAGCAAGAATGAGAAATATCAAATTCAGCCCACCTATTCTCTTCTTCTCATTCACTCCTACCTCCATATTCCTTATCCATCCCCCTTCTCAGTAGAGGCTCGGTGGCGTATTCCCTCCTCTCCTAAAATTTCCACCTCAGTCTCCCCTTAGCATATCATTTTCCTGATTCCCTCTTGCTTATGGCGGAGCTTTAGTTTGAAACTTCAATATCCAAATCATCATCTCCTCTAGATTCCCAAATCTTTCATCCATCACTAAAAACGCTCATTCAATGATCCCACATTCATTCACAGCTGCCCTACTTCCCCCTCTAGCTTTTCTTCCAATGCCTCAACTCTTCTCCCAATCATCAGCCCCAAAAACTTGCTCTGATACCAATTTGATATATTTGGAGATCAAATCAATACCCAAAACAACCACTAGAGCAAAATCAGCACCAAAATGTTAAAAAAACTGCCACCAAAATTAAGAGAAAATAGCAAAGGTATGCATGAACAACACTGATAAAGTTGAAATAATAATCTTTAATCAAAGAAACACAAGATACAATTGATTCACTGTTTGAGAGGTGAATTGACTCTCCCGCAATTTCCTAATAGCAACTAGGAACCCAAATCACCTAAGAAAAATTATTTTAAAAAAAATTCTTCACATAATACCTCCCACATACAAACTTTCCCCCTTAAAATTAGCCCTAATCCCACCATAAATGCACCTCACATTTCATCCAATAATCTCCTCTTAAACATTTTCCTCCTATAGGTCTGAATTAAGGTGCTAAAACCCACAAAACAAGAGCCTTTTGATTCTTGAAATGAGGTGGGTTCCACAACTGTATCAGTTAAGTATTGTAGAGATGAGGTTGCTCAAGTGGATGAGTGGCTTTACTCTTAAGAGATAGGATACGAAACGAGCATATACGTGAAAAAGTATAATTGCTCCAGTGGAAGATAAGATAAGAGAGAGTTGTCTTAGATGGTTTGGTCATATAAAACATAGGCCTTTTGATGATTTAGTTAGGAGAGTAGATGCATTAGGTTTGGCTTTTGTTAAGAAAGGTAGAAATAAACCTAAAAAGATTTGGTTAGAAAATAATAGAAATTACCTTTTTTTTTGTAAGATTTAAATAAGGATTTGACTCTTAAATTAACACAATGAGGAAAAAGAGATTCATGTAGCCAATCGTACGTAGTGGGATAAAGGCTTGATATTGTCATTGTTGTTGTTGTTTTATTTAAAAATGCATATTTGGTCACATAAAACTTCAGCCTTTTGATGACCCTATTAGCATAGTAGATGTATTAGATATGACCTACATTATGAAAGGTAGAGATAGACTTAAAAAGGCATGGTTAGAAAGTATTAAAAATAATATTTACTTGTTAGATTTAAATGAGAATTTAACTCTTAATAGAACACAATGGAAAAAAATGATTCATGTAACTGATCCCACGTTGTGGAGTAAAGGCTTGTTATTGTATTTAAAAATAAATCCCTTTTATTCAATAACATTATTTACATCTTCACATACACTTTCGGCTTAATAGACATTTTTTATAAGTTGATTCCATCAAATCTATTTATTTATCAAGACAATTTTAGACATTCGTAAAACTTCCATGTTAATTATTTTAAATTCATTTAGTGTAGAAAACTAAAAGAGATTAGAGATTAGATAGTTAAGACATATGTAGGCCTTCCAATGACTTGGTTAGGAGAATAGATGTATTAGATTTGACCTAAGTTAAGAAAGGTAGAAATAGACATAAAAAGATTAGAAAATATTAGAAATGATATTTTTTATTAAATTTAAATGAAAATTTGACTCTTAACATGACACAATGGAGAAAAATGATTCATGTAGCCAACCCCATATAGTGGGATAAAAGCTTGATGTTGTTGTTGTTGTTGTTGTTGTTGTGCAAAAAACTGTGTAATAGGAAAGACATAATTCATAAGGATAGCATGCTTAAGAGAGACAAATTTGATCCGATGCACATAATTCTAACCAACTTCAATTCAAGCGATAATGAGAAGAAGGAAATAGAATGCATATCAATCAAGTGGAAGCCTCATACCTTTCCTATCAAATGTAATGAAGCAGGCCACCCGGCACCAACAGCTTTTTCTAGACTCGGCTGTACATCTTTATCTAGTAATGCAGAAACATAACTGCATGGAAAGAAAACAAAGAAAGATTCATACATTAAATTTCCATAGTAGCGACATTAGATTGACAAAATGAATGTACTGAAGGGAAAAAAAAACATAAGCATTCATGCTAGATTTTGAGCAAGCAAAATTATTCAAATTCTAAGCCAAGGGAACTGAAAAAGTGGAATCCAGGGATCTCAGACATTTGATTACACCTCACAAAAGAAGAAGTGCACATGGGCTTGTAGATAGTAGTGCTGCGCTTAAAATAATTGAACGGTCAACAATTTAAGCAAACTAGCTTTGATGATTATGAAGCTTTATGTTTGAAGTTGTGTTAGCTAAATACGTCAGTCGTTTGATTTAGAAATGAAAACTTGAAAGATGTGTTATGGGCCAAACTATTATGGCAAGTCCGAAGCCAAATGAGTCCCAGAACTAAAACCAAGTAGCTGATCTAAGTTTGGTCAAGTAGCTGATCTAAGTTTGGTTCTGCACTCTTACCGCAAGGATTGGCAAATAAGGCTTTGTTTGGGACGGCTTTTTTACTGCTTCTTTAAGCAATTTTTTAGTACAAAAATTAAAATTTTTGTACTAGAAAGCTACTTTAAGAAGCAGTAAGAAAGCCGTCCCAAACAAAGTCTAAGTCTTCACACAAAACCAACCCCCAATACTTGGGATAAGCCTTATAAAGCAACCCACGATGATGATGATAGCTACTGAACCAGCTGATAACTGCAAATTTCTAAACATGGAAATCATTGATGGAAATAGGAAGAGTCTCAAAAAGAGTTCAGCAGTTGGAGCTTCTATACTCCTTTACAGGAACAAAGGAAACAAGCACGTAAACAAGAGACTAATCATTATCCGTACATTCTACAAAATATTGATGGTAGCCTTGGAACATATAGAAGATCGAAGGCCTTCCAAATACAAGATGAGAAAACTATCAGTTGATCACTCCACTAGTCAGACAAGATAGTAAAATAAATTTGGAACTATCGTAAAGAAAAAAAATGTCCCAACTAACTAATTTGGGTGGATACTGCAAGTAAAAAAGTAAGCAAATAAAGAGAATGAAAGAAGAATAGCTTCACAAAGCTAACTCAACTAATAAAAAAAAAGCATTCTTATATGGATCCGAGTATTCAGAGACAAATAAATCCCTGATAGCCAAGTTGATTTGGCATAAATAAAAATGAAAAGATAGATGTAAGGTGAACTTAAATTGAATAAAATTAAAAAACAAATTAATATAGAACATAAAATGTGATGATAACACCTACTTGAAGATAATGTTGTGAAAAAAATTCAGTAGAGAGGAATATACAATTGGGGTTGTAAGATGCGCTAATAAGCCATTAGATAAAATTAATGAGTTGAATA
The DNA here is from genome assembly GCA_022539455.1 of Dendrobium nobile. NCBI lineage: Eukaryota > Viridiplantae > Streptophyta > Magnoliopsida > Asparagales > Orchidaceae > Dendrobium > Dendrobium nobile. The sequence goes on along the minus strand of CM039722.1, from coordinate 58,400,130 downwards.
GTAATAGGGTCAACAGAGAAAACCTACAAATTATGCAAGAAGTTTTGCCTATATAAAGTCACCTCATGTAGCCCTCAATATGCATGAATGGGGAAGGAAGATTAATAAAGTTGTCCCAACATACTTAGAATATGGTTATAATGGTAAGGATGTAAAGATGATAAAGCTGATACTGATGATGTTCTCAGTGCAAAACCAATCAAGTTATACCATCATTAACACTTATGCTATAAATACTTGAACGAGGATCTTACCCTAATAAAGCATCAAACCAAACATAGATTGTTTGCTTATCATCAGTTGGCACAGGTATTCCCCATTCAACCGAAGAACGTGATATAGAAAAATCTCTCAAGCCATTGATTATCCAGCCTTGCACCTGATATAGAATAAGATTCAACGACTTAGGGCAAAAACAAAAGAAAAAAACACCAATGGATGCCAAAAAAAAGGACATGATAAAGCAACCTAAATAACCCTTGTATCAAAAACATGAAATTATTGCACTAAGCAATGCAAAGTGTTAAGCCGTGGAATCCAATTTTTGCTTTACCAAGAAAATGCACTACATAGACTTGATAACAATTCCTAATATATGAGGTTATTTAATTAAGGATATTTTCAAATTTTTATTAGACTTTTTTTTATAAAGAGAGGGGGGGGGGATCTTAGGTATGAGAGAAATTAATGTTGTAATTCTCCATAATCAATAGAGAGCTATGTAGCCAAAGCTATAGGATGCAACCATCATTTGAATGAACCTATAAAAAATTATCATATTTTATGTGCTGGACTTCATTTCTATTTTCTAATTTTTGCACTCTGTATTTTAATAGTTTTCCTATTTCCCAAACAAAAGACGTTATAATTTAAAATAAAGTAAAAGCTCGAAATAGTCCCCCAATTATTAATAAATGATCAATTTAGTCTCGGCCTTTAATAATGACCAAAAATAGTCCTCTGACTATTAGAAAATATCCTTATTTGATCTCAATACCGAAACTAATAATTAACGTTAACCCTAATAGTTAAATGTGAGGGAATTTTAGATATTATGATGCATGTGAGATTATATTATTTTTTTATCATTTATATATTAAAATAAATACAAAAATCATAATAAAAGTTAACTAATTAAATAACAAGAGTGAATAATTAATAAAAGATAGATCATACAGAATTTCATACCCTTTTTTATAAAAAGTGTTATCATTGATTAAAAAGCTTCAAAATACTTCTACAAAAATGATATCATTAACTACAAAACTCAAAAGATCATGTTACAAAAGAAAAAGTCCCCTAATGAAGCCCTCCAAAATATGAAAATGCAAGGTAATACAAAAAATTTCATTGTGTATGATATCCTCCAAGCTTCCCGATGTCCTTTCTTTTGGATGTATAGATTAACTAACAAACATAATGCCAACTTAGTAGTTACAAAATTGAATTGCATGTGTTTATAAAATTTTGCTTGCACAAATAACCCTTTGTTTGACGATCTTTGTGTGCACACACTCAATATTAGTCATGTTCGTGAGCTGCAATATCAATCTAGATATGTAGATTGAATCGAAGAAACAGAATAAAAGAAATAAAATATTACTTCATTTGCCTATTTTTTAAATCAACGGTGAATGTGCAATATATTCATTTACTAATTCATTCCTATTGTTTTAATTTAAATCTTGAAGATGCAAGTCATTCTATGATATCGCATTGTATTGTAGGTTATCATCTACTTGAAGTGTTTGAGTAAGAAGGGTTTCTTTATCTTTTCCTTTTTATTGTCAAAACTTCTAGTACAATGGAGGGATACAATTGACCTACATAAGATTTTTCTTTGTGAATTATCTTCTTGCTCATTTGGACCTCTTCTTCACAACTTTGGCGGATAGCCCCTTCAAAGCTTCTTGTATTTAGGTGGTAATTAATATGATCTGTTACTTCTAGGTCCTTCACATTAATAGGCATAATGTTGAACTCATAAGTTCTCCTATAATTATCCACAGTGTAAATAGTTGTGAACAAAATCCTCATGATGTTCTCTCATATTGATTGCAGCACACGCATGAAGACACAGCAAGCAATTTAATTCCCAAATTTATGTACACCAATTTTTGAGCCTTGATCATAGCCTTCCTTGGTTATAACTTTGGCACATGCAACTTGAAAGTGCTTATGACACATCTAGAGGGGGGATGAATTGGTATTTTAAAAAATATGTTGCTTAAGATCAGTGGCGGAGCCAGAACTTTTGTTCAGGGGGGGCCTAACAAAAGCCGTGCTCGAGGTCATGACTCGTGAGTCACGGGAGAGAAGTAAAAGGGAAAACAAATCATTGATGTTTTTCATGTGTCCAAAAAATAATGCTGGTGGCTTCATTAGATTAATAAATAACTTTAAAAGGAAGAATTACAAAAATTATAGTAGGTTTTCTCGTTGGCGAATTTGTTGCTCTATTAAGCCATTAAAACAATCAACTTTAAGCCCATTTAGGCTTTCAATTTTTGCTTTAGCTAAATCAATAATACACAATATATATTTGGTTGGGTGTGCTGTCATGAGTGAGCTGCGACCGTAGCATTTTCATTGCGCAAAAAGAGCTAGCACTACAGGAAAAACGCCAAAAATCGGCGATTTTTTCTGGCGGTTTATATGGTAAAACCGGTGGTTTTCAAATATACCGGCGGCTTATCGGCGGTTTTAAAGCCGCCGGTAAAAATGGCGTAGGAAACAATTACCGGCGGTTTATTTCCGGCGGTTTTATGAGGCGTCGGCTTTCCGGAGGCTAATACCGCCGGTGACCACCGGATTTGGCACCGTAAAATCATTCACAATAATTAATTAGATCATTAGCATTGCAAAAATTATTCAATAATTGGGTGATAATTTAATATTTAATAATAATTATTATATAATAAATAGCTAATTAAGAATAAAAGTTTTAATAAAATTATATTTAAAAAGTTAATAGGCAGGTAAAAAGCCACCGGTTAAAAAATAAAAAAGAAAAAAAAATATTTAAATACACGGCAACTCAAACCTCAAAGTTTCTTTTCAAAGTCATTCATCTCTCTCTCTCTCTCTCTCTCTCTCTCTCTCTCTCTCTCTCCATGGGAAGAGCTCCTTGCTGCGACAAAGCAAACGTGAAGAGGGGGGCATGGTCTCCTGGGGAAGACAAAGCTCTCAGGAGCTACATCCAGAATCCTAAATAAATGAAATGAAAGCTGAAAGACCTCTAAGCTATTTTTTTTTTAGGGGGGGGCACGTGCCCCCCCTTGCCCCCCCCCCCTCCCTCCGCCCATGCTTAAGATCAAAATGAGATATCTAAAAATGTTTATGAGAATAAAATATTCAAACTAAAATCAAAAGCAAATGAGATTTTTTTTTTTACTTTTAGAAAACAAATATATTTTTATTTTTATTTTTATTTTTTTTCAAAACAAAATTTTAACCAGAAATTTTATCACCCAAAAATATTTCACAAAGATAACAAAAAATAAACCAAAGTGCTAAAAATAAACTGCAAGAAAGTGAAGAATACACAATCCATATTTATAATGGTTCAGTTAAAATCAACCTAAGTCCACTCCCCAAATGTCATTCTCTTTGGGTATTACACTAAAGTGACTCTCCTTTAACTCACATTACCAGGTGGAGAATGACATTTACAAACTCCGAAGAATCTCCTTCCTTCCACCTCCTGGCCGGGCGAAGATGTAGTATCTTCTTGAGCTCCTCGCTCCGGCAAAGATGTCGATCCCTCCTTTAGCTCCTCGCTACGATGGAGATGTCGCTCCCTCCTTCAACTCTTCACTACGGCATAGATGCTACTCTCTCCTTCAGTTCCTTGCTATGATGGAGATGTAGTCCCTCATTCAGCTCCTCGCTATGGTGGAGACGTCATCCCTCCTTCTGCCTTCAGGCCTGGTGGAGACGTCATCCCTACTTTCGCCTTCCAGTACGGCGGAAATTATGTCCCTCTAGCTCCTTGCTACGACAGAGATTCCATCCATCCTTCCACCTCTCGGTACGACGGAGATGCCATACTTAGCCTCCTCCGTTAGCAAACTTTCGGGCAAAGACTTTTCTTCCTATAACTCTTCTCCAAGAGCTCTACCAAACACAACAGAAGGACCCAAGGTGCAAGTTAACTGAAGCAACAATGTGAATTCCCACATACCCTTTGACTCCCTTAAGGAAAACCCTCTCTCAACCTCACGTCCTTTCTCTCCCTTATGTGGACAATCTCTAAAACTCTCTCTCAAAAGAAAACTTCTCTGACTACTCAACCCATTACTTCCAAACAGTCTCGCATGAAAAATTAAAGTAGGCTATTTAAATTAAAATCTTAATTTTTAAATAAATTGCTCTAATCGTATAGTACTATACACGGATCGTACAATACAATTAGTTCAATTGTCATCTTTATTCATCATGTACGATGTACAATCATACAATACAACTAGTTATATCGAGTCAAAGATCATCCAGCGAGCTCTCTATTTGATCGTCTTGTACATGATGGTCATACAATATGATCATTAATTAAGATATGATCCTAATTTGATTCATTAATCCTCGAAATTAAATTAGACAATTTCAATTAATGTTCATACATTAAGAAATGATTTGCACAGTATGATCAAGTTAAATTTCAAATTTGCCTAATTTTTAAGAAACAAAAAATTGAAGGCGAGTTTTCTCGAAATAGTTGGTCGTTATGTACGATTTGATAGTTGTACAGTACGATTAGCTATAACTCAATTTAATTAATTTGAATTCATTAAACATTAAATTAATTTTTATTTGAACAGATCATACAGTACAATGTAAATCATACCGTACGATTTATAGAAAAATTTAAGTGTTCAATTTCTCTCCCCTATGATGAGTGTGTGCCTGGTTGCTTAGCCAGCATACACCTAGTACATAAAATAACTCAAGAAAATAAAACTTACAGACTCTATCAAACACAGACTCACTTAGCCCTAACATTGCACTATCTTGAGTTTTGATTCTTCAATTCTGTTTGGTATATGTTGTACTTAAAATTAAAGGCGTCAAAATGGATATACGGGTCAGGTTTGGGTTGAACTCGGAATTGACCCGGGAGTCCAAACAGGTTGAAACTTTAGAATCAGACCTGACCCGTCGGGTTACTAGGTTAACCTAACTCGACCTGCTAACCCAAAATTTTTTTAGTCAAATAAAGATGCGTGGGCGCGGGTGGGCGAAAGGATCGCGAGCGAGCGAGCGAGCGAGCGAGCCAGGGTGTCCAGGTGCGGGTGCGAGCATCAAACTGCATGTCACGACCCAACCCGACCGGAACGGATCCCGCTCGCATTGGGCCGCGACGGAAATTGAAATCCATGATCTAGTTTTGGAAACTTGCTTCAGAACTTTCTTCCAAGTATTCAAACAAACAGAAACACAGAGCTGCTATAAACTTCAAATACATATATAGAAATGCATCCACTATTTTCTTCTTTCTTTTTTTCATCAAAATAATCATATACAATACAATGCATGGCTGCAGACAGAAAGAACAGAACAGAAAAGTCATGACTATACAAAAATCAAAAGTACAAAATACCTAATCACTGATCAGACACAGAACTGCTAGTCCAAGACTTCCTTCTCTTTCCCAGAACCTGAAAATCACGTAGAAAACAAGGATAAGCTAACAGCTCAGCAAGACTACACTCACCAATCAAAATCTCCAGAAATTCACATCAAAAAACACATCAGAAGCAGTTATTCAAATAGCCGTATAGAAATCAGATAATCGTACAGAAATCAAAATTTTTAGACAGAATTCATATAATCAGACAGAACAGATACTTGAATTCAAATCAAAGTGCAGAACAGATCTTATAAAACTTATAAAACTTTCAAATCACAGAACGGATCGGATCGTACAAATCATAATTCAAATCAGATAAAATCACATTTCAGATATCACATTTCACATATCACATATCAGTTATCCCTGACCCTGACAGAATCTCGACGGATTCTGACCCCTTATGCCTCCCTTCCCTGACACTGACAGAATCTCAGATTCTGACCCCTTATGTCTACCTTTATGCTTATAGCATCAGAACAGAACAAATATACAGAATTTTCAGAACATAACTTATTTTCAGATTTCTCAGATTTCCCTGACACTGACAGAATCTCAAAGGATTATGGCCCCTTATAACTCCCTTTTGATATCACAGCACATCAAACATTTCATTCAGAAAATCAGATTTCGTCAGAAAAATCGTCAGCGGCATAACGGCAGTATACGGAATTTACACAAAATTCACAGATTCAGAAATTTACGAAATTACCACAGATAGTGCAAAACATCATTCTAAGACTTTTATTGTACTGAGACAGTAAATTCAGACATCTAGATAAATTGTTATTTGATCAAAACTCCGTAGAATTCAAAATACCCGGTAAAAATCTTCCAGAAAATACTCAAAACGTGCACAATTATCATCTCAGAAACATATCAAAAGTTACGCGGTAAAAAGTTCATCAGTGCAAAACGGAATCAATTATTCGCTAACGGAAACAAAATTCGAAACAGAAAAGTCGACAAAATCCTCGTTTCTGAAAATTGAGAAAGGCGGAATGTGCCTTACCTCGAGTCGGTCAACTTTTTCAACTACCGCTACGGACGAAAACGGACAGAAGTCGCCCAAAAATCACTTTTTCTTCTTTTTTCTTCGATTTTCTCTCTCCTGGGCTTTCCACTCTCTTCAAAAGATCTCATTTCCATATATATCCAACCAGATCGTCCCGGGACGATTTGCCCTCTGGATAAAATTCGTTCAGATGTGTACAGTAATCGTACCTGGACGAGTTGCTCTCTGGAAAAATTTCGTCCAGACGAACCCCAGTTCGTCCTGGGACGAACTTCTCTGTCCAGAAATTCCTATACAACCTGTACCGATCGTCCCGGACGATCCAACTTCGTCCGGACGAACCTGGAAGGAAAACAGCTTTCACACTGCGGGAGAGCTAGCGTGGGAAAGTGGTCACGAGCCTGGGAGTAGGACGTCGCAAGCGGGGATCTAGGTCAATTCGGGTCACCTTCGAGTTACCAGGTCACCCCGGACCTGGCTCAATTTTAAAAATGGGTCAGAATCTCAAAATCGAATCCGAACCATATGGCAAACGGGTTAACCCGAACCTGGAATTTTCTGGGTCGAATCCGAATCGGGATTCGGGTTTGGTCAAATATTGAGACCCCTACTTAAAATGGCTAGTGACACAAAAAAAATATACAATGTATAAAACAGGAATAAGTAAATAATCATTCAATAATATTTATAATTATCAAAATATACGATTGGGCCCTGAATTGCAACACAACTTCAATTCATCAATAATTTCTTTTCTAAAAAGTTGTCTTGCAATGTGGATTAATTCTAACTTTATTCACAAATTTTTTTGGCTATAATTGTTGATGGTAATATTTTGTTATGATAGCTCCATGCACATGTATGCTCTTCCAACGATCTCACCTGTCATGAATGACTTCTTTCATGATTTGAGATATAGAGGAGGAAAGGGCAGTTAGGTCTCCTGTAAATAACTCTGCATCATCTTTTATCATTTTTTGAAAATTTTATTCCTTTCCACTAGCAATTGACCAATTCTCCACTGCATTTTTAAATTCTTACTTGCTACTAAATAATATTTCCACTTCAAACATATGTTTCTCACAATCAAAATTTAAATTTAAAGCTAGCTATCTAGTGTGATCATCCTTATCACCACAACAAATACTAATGTCAATATTGGAATCCATACAACCAATTTCATAATTATTGCACTTCATTTTTTATTTAAATTTTTATTTTGAACTGCAATCTTCTCCTTTCCCTTCTTTATAGTGCCTGCAAATTCAATAGAATGATCTATATTATTTTCAAATAACTAATCATCCTCATACATCTCATAATCACCGTTTACAAACTACTATCTATCATCTAATAAGTTATAGTCCTTGTTCTCGTCCTCTTCATCATTATGGTCACTGCTCCTCTCATATGTTTCTACATTCTTATCATCAACATAACAGAAATTAATAACATTAGGTCCACACAAAACAATTGAAAGTCGTAAGATTGTTAAAACATCAAGTCAACAGAAAACTACTGCACATAGTCCATAATTTCTTGTTTGATTGCTAAAACACATACAAATATTGAACAATTCAATCATAAATAAACTCACCTACAAGTTTCAAGCGTGGAAAACAAAATATATGTCCATGCTTATCAATAAAAAATTCACTCTAAAAAAAATTCATATTGATAGTCAATGACACTTCTCATCAGTCATTTTCAATTATTTCAATTGTATTTCATTTGTGTAACACCGCATAATACTCCTACCAGTAACGCAAAATGTCACAGAGAAATACATTCATAATTCTCAACATATAATACTTCTAATCATTTCCATATGAATATATATACTCCAACTATAGTACTCCAACTACAGTTCCACATATGTTCTAAATAAATTGAAGCATCTAAATAGTCTCAATCACATCACACAAGTACTTACAGAGCCACTAATAAAATTCAAATATAGTAACACAATTTTGACAGGTTATATACCTCACAAGAAGACTCATAAACACTGCTAAATAATAAAATCTAAACATTTATTAACCTAAGCCTAATCTACTTCAATATTTTTCCTTGTCTTTCCCTGTAATAATATCCAGTATAAAAATTAGTGAGCTATGAAGCTCATAAAGTTATATAATTTAAATAAGTAATTAAATGCAAGATGATAGAAAATAACATAATTAAAATCATAATTGAATCAACTCACAAATATTTACATAACAACATAAAATCATATTAAAGATCAACTTTTATTTCATTCAACAGATGCCTAGCTGAGTGGAATCAGATATTAACAAGTATAAATATTAGTGCTAGTGGACTAAGTGGAGTACGGGAATACTATTAGAAGCCTAATTAACATACTTTAAATAACATCAGTTTAAACATTAACAATCACTGTCAATTACTTAATCATTTAACAATAACTGTTAATAGCAATAACTTAGGCATGGCTATGGCTAAATTAGGTCATTACAAAAGTCTATGGCTAAATTAGGCATTTACTTTGGAGTTTTACACATTTAAATTATATATAAAGAGTAATGTTATATTATCCAAATAAATCCATACATAAAATCTCAAGTTTTTTATTCTTGGACATTGGAGATGTGGATGCCAACATGGCATATATAAAAATAGGAAAGTATTCCAATGCATGTTGGTGTAGTGCAAGGGAATCAAAGCAAAAAGTTATGCGTGTATTAGTTTGAGAGTATAACATGACTCATATATAAAGCTATAAAAGATAAGATAGAGCTTCATTTAGTAGAAGCTCATAAAATTTAAGGTCAAATTGTAGGCATTCAGCTTTTTGTAAAGATAATTGTAAAGTTGTTGTTGGAAAAATAACTTAAAAAATCTACTGTAAAAATAATTTCCTAACATAAATTTGTTGAAAGCAACGAGAAAGTAGTAGCCAAACAGAACTGTGGCTGTGGTCTGAAGAGCAATGCAATAAAAAAGTTGTCCCAAAACAAACCCTTAAATATGGAAGCTAAATAGTTATCTAAATCAAAATTAATTTGTAGCTTCAATGGTCAAGACTCAAGGAAATTCATGGCTAGAAGTTATAACAAAAAAAATGCCAAATAACAAGCATACATCTGATCCGCAGGTTGATATGCAAATTTCCTCTAGAGGAAGCCATGCACAAGTAGGAGATGGTGACATTTGTATGGAATGTGCGGAGACTTCCTCTACGGGAAAAGATGATATAATATGCAACTCTAAGGAAGAAGATGATAAAATATGCAAGAGGAAATAGCTTTTAATAAGTTCTAGGAATTAACCATAAATACTGACAAAATTAAGCTAAATGCACTAGAAATTTGATTTCATTTTCAGCAAAATAACAACGCAGAAAGTAAAGATCATTTTAGCAATACCAAACACATGAACGCACAAATTTAATATGAAATTTTATGTTTTTAAGTCATGAATTAACACGCACACTTCAAAATACAAAGTAAACTACTTTTAAAAACATAGGGAATAAGACCAGACAAAAATCAACAAATAAAATGACATACGACGCTCTAAAATTCTTACCTCATTCAACCGAAATGCTGGCTTCACAAAATCTGGATTACTTTTAAAGTATTCTTCCAACATTTTTTGATACTTAGACAAGGCAAAAAAATAATTATCCTCTTTGCGCAGGGCACACGGCTTTAAGTGCATCGGGCAACAGTTATTTGCAAGCAACTCTTTCTCATCCTACATTATTTCACAGAGGAATATTAAAAATATATATAATTTGTTGAGAAGAGTGGTGATATCAGTAGAATTTTAATGCCATGTTATAGAAAAAAAAATATTTATATGAAACATGGCACTACTTTAACCTAAAGAAGTGGATAATTACATCAGATAAGTTCAGAAAGATTGTTGTGCAATAAAATCATGCAAACAATAATTAGTGATAGAGCCAAAAAAGATGAAGCTTTACCTTGTATTCCTCACAGTTGATACAATAGAGCCCCTCATAGTCAGCCCTATATATGTCACCATTGTTAAACACTCTTGAATAGAATTCCTCCACAATGCCTTCATGTCTCGGATCAGTAGTGCGAATGAACTTATCATAGGCTATGTCTAGCTGTGGTTAATTAAGAAAATATGATAATCCTTTCACATGTATTTTATGCACTGAAGATTTAAAGGTAAAGTGGAACTTACATCTTTCCAGAGCATTCTATAGGCATTCGAAACCGTATCGCAGTGCTCTCTTGGGCTTCTGCCATTGGCCTCTGCAGCAGTGGCAATTTTCTCTCCATGCTCATCTGTTCCAGTGATGAATATTACTTTCTTCCCAAGTAACCTCTGGTGCCAGAGAATAGGAGAAAAGGAATCTTTGATGCTATCAAATTTAATAGAAAAAGGCAAGTTATGTTACTATGAAGCAGCATGCGAATAAATGATATTACTGGCCTGCTAAAAAGTTCAATATTCATGTTGTCAGGGTGCTAAATGTATTAAAAAATCAATAGTCATAGCATCAGATGCAACAGACAAAATTCTATGCTGGGACAATGATAGGAAATACTTGAGTCCGCAAGTAATTCTATCGGATTTACTTGAGTTCGCAAGCAATCCTAGCAATAATTGGTTCAAAACAGCAAGAAAACGGACAAATCAATCTAGAAAAGATAGATTGCGATAGTGGAAACAAAGAGAAGCAAAACTCAAAGCAAGATACAATTGATCCTCAATTCGAGAGGAGGATCGTCTCTCCCAAATCTCTAGACAAGAGAGTCTAGAGCCCAAGAAACCCTAATTCCAACCAATCAAAACATAATCCCTCCTAATCCTCTCTTGCTCTTTAATATAAAAGTTTTCCTAATCTAATTTCCCTCCCAAGCCCTAGCTGCCCCTACCTTTTCAATTTGAATTCAAGTAGACAAGTGGGGCCCACCCTTTGGGCCGACAAGACCAGGGGAGGCAGACTGTTTCCGCCTCCTGTAGAAAAGCTGAGCCGGCTGGGCCGGTTCAGGGTGAACCGGCCTATCAGACAACCATAGATCATACTTTCATCATCTCAAGCCCTAATCAATGAACTTAAAAAGACCTTCAAATTGCAACTAACTAAATTCAGGCAGTATGGACATTCCATCATTTCTATTGTAATCACATTTTGTTCCAATCTGATTCCTCCACCCCAAAAAACCCGATTAGATTCAAGCATGATAAACTTTTTTATTTCTTGAGAGAATGTCTCCCTTGCAGTTACACGAGACAACTCCCAGACATTTCTTTTGGAAGAAAAAATAGATTCTTTGAATGTCTCATTGTTGGGTCCAATGGAATTCATGGGTATTAAAAGAATCCACATCAAACAGATATTTTTCGGAATTGGAAGGTAACCAATAACATATATAGCATGTCTAACTTCTACCAATTTTTTGGTCTCCAATTCAATGTTATCAATTAGTTCATAAAGCTATTTAATCAATTATAGATATTTCTGCCAAAACTCCAATAAAGAAACAATTCGTGAATTTAGAAAGAACTTGTTTCAGCCTCTTTCATGTGTGAATCTATATGATCTATGAGAGAATAACTTGCAACATTATGTCCGTTTAAATTCAAGCAGGATTCTAGCAACAAGGGCAACCTTCGCCAGGAAAGCTTACCTTATAATTGAATTACCCTTCCTTCCAATTGAGGGAGACTAGAAATGGCCGAAGTTGGAAGAATTCAAAAGGAAAAATGGTGCATTCAAAACTAACGAAAATTTATAGTTGTGAGAATTTCTAAAAACTAATGGCAATAATATTCCAGTGGAGGATATCAACACAATTTTATTTTACTTCCACTGTTAGATTCAGAGATCAGCAAAAGCCTTATGAACAACCAACGGAGACCACAATAAAAATGCACTAACATGCTCAAACCGATAATTGATAAAGGACCTGCCTTTCTTCAATGTGAATTATAAATAAAAAATTAAAAAAAAAAAGTCTTTTGATCAATAAAGATGGAAAATGCTCTCAATCCCATAGGGACCTTGTTCATTAATTCAAAGTAGAAAACAAGAACGGTAAAACCAACGGCGAACCTGAAACCTTGCAATGGCATCGGCTGCGATGGTCGTATAGGCACTGCCCATGTGGGGAGGCGCGTTAACGTAGTATAGAGGTGTCGTCAACACGAAAGGCTCCACCTTGTTGGCGTTTGTGTTCTCTCCATCGGACCCGAGACTGCACCGGAGGCAGGTGGAGGTCGATATGGCAGCCGGCGCCGCCTTCGGAGAGCGGCCGAGGCCGCGGAAATGGTTTGGGGTAAGGAAACTGTTGCGGCGGGAGATTGATGAGAAGGGAGTGATGGCGACGAGGCCTTGGTGATGGCAGAGAAAGGCTCTGCCCGCCATGGTTAGGGACAACCGAGTTCTGTCCAAGGACTGCTGGGCTGGCTCATCGGGAGATGGATTTGTGATTTTAACTAACTGGATTGATTTTTTTCATTCATGGACCACTTGTTAATTAGGGCTAGGGGTGCAAACGAGTCAAGTCGAGTCCAGCGGCTGCCTCGTACGCGAATCCCTCTCTCGCTCCAATGAATCCCGCTCCCGCTCGCTGTCCAGCTCCTGCAGACATGACCCGCTCCCGCAGACGCGACCTGCTCCCTCTCTCGCGAAGCTCGCGAGCTACTCGACAAGCCATCGAGTTGACCAGCCCAGTGTCCGAGCTCGACTCGCGAGCTCGATAAGCTCGGCTTGTCGAGCCCATTAACGAGTCAAGCCCGAGCTGGTTCGCGAGCCGGCTTGACTCGGTTGCACCCCTAATTAAGGCTACTATATTTTTTAAGCAGTATTTGCATATTTTAACACTTGAAGAGAGAAAGAGAGAGGGGTGATAAAAAAAATATTATAAAAAATATTCTAATCTAATTTATGTCAAAAATAATATGAAATTTTGTTAAATTTAAGTTAAAATTAATATATATATATAATATTTTTATACAATATTTCTTATATTTATATTTGTTAAATAATTGATATAGTGTACAACTTAATTGTTAGTCTAAGTTTATGTTAAGGGCTTAGGATTTTTCATGTTGATGCAACATAAAAAGTAAGCTTGATCGAGCATGAATCTTGATGTCTGATTGAACTGGAAAATTGCAAATTTAAATTATAAATCATCCGAATTTCAATTTCAATAAACTTATAGTTGAATTGAACGTCTTGATAAGATAAATTCAAGAAATCAAAAGTAGTTAAATTCAAGTTCCAATGAGCCCAAATCAGGTACTCAAAAGCATAATTAAAAATGTTAGAGATATTAATTGGAAGGTGAAAATATCTCCAAATCTTATATGCTTGTAATTAAATTGAGCTTCTCACTAAGATGAGCCCAACATGCTCATAATTTTCTAATTTTAACATGATTAAGACTCTTAAGTGCTAAACGAACTGCTTATAAATGAGGGAGTTAGTATGGGGTTATCAATGTAATGTTTCAGATTTGCACTATATTTATGGGGTATACAACGCTTAATAATCTATAAATAAGCCTCACTTTTACATGAAGGGAGTAGCAAGCTTAGGGCTTAAATCCTTAGCTTGACATTTAATAGAACTCATAGGCTTAAAGAATCTCAGAGCTCCAATCAAACACTCTCATTGAATTATTGTATGATCACCATCATCGAATCAACACCTAATCATTGTCATTGGACTACCGCCTTATCACCATTATTAAACTACCATTGTAATATAAATTACATCTTATCATCGTGGTTGGAACATCATAGTTTACCCTCCGCTATCTGATTAAAGTCATCTAACCATTGCATGACCGTCATTATTGGACCACCTCATGATCATAGTTAGTAGACTTATTGCATGACTATTGTTCTATCACCATAGTCTCTCAATTATAATCTCCTGATAACTATCGCTTAACTACGATCCTCCGACTACTATCATTTGACTTCGGTCCTTCGACTATTCTTGCCCAATTATAATTCTTAATCACTATCATTTGAGTATCATCCTCCAACTACTATTATCTAACTATAATACTCTGACTAATGTCAACCAATTATAGTCATTTAATCTTTGTCTCCTGACAATGATCATTTGACCTCCATCGCCCAACTACAGTCCCCCATCTATTATATCTCAATTATGATTATCTAACCACCATCATCTTATTATAACCTTTTGAACACTATAGCCCAACTATGATTTATTGGCAACCTTCAACCAACTATGACCTTTGAACACTATTGCCTGGTTATGATTTTATGACTATCATTGCTCAATTACAATCCCTTAGCTACTATCTCCTAACTATGTTCATCCAAACATCACTACTCGACTATGTTCATGCAACTACAATCCTCTGACTATGATCCTTCAAGCATTGTTACTCGATTATAGTCTTTTGGCAATTATCACAATGCTAAACTAATGCCAACTTAATCCAATCCATCGCTATAAAAAGGTTGATTCATGTCGTATTGTTTTTGAAGCCAGCTTTGACTCTCGATATCAGCAACATGACTTATGTTGGATTTATTGCTCTTTGATCCCCCTCAAATGAGAACGTTCAAATAAATAAGAAACAGTCTCTCTAGAAAAGCTCCTATGCCAAAATTCATCATATATATATATATATATATATATATATATATATATATATATATATATATATATATATATATATATTATATATATATATATATATATATATATATTATTTTTATCAACACATTTGAAATCATCAATTATGACTAATGATACACATTAGTATAAATCATTTCAACTATTAAACCCCAAATTTTTTCTCTTTTTGGATTATTGTATATAAAAATATTAGTTTAATTTATAACTCTCTTATTATTTATGTTCATGTTCATTTTTTACATAAAATTAAGACTTTAGACTCTCTCATGTTATCACAACAACTTGGCAACAAATATGATGAATTATCGTCTATTATCTATAAGTACTATTACTTGCAGTAAACCAGTCCTGTCAGAATAGTCTGGACTCCATAGGAGTGGAACGCCCGGAAGCAATGGTGGTTTCAGAGCCTTCAGACCCGCCATCGCCCTCTCGAGCTCACCGGGGAGGGGAACAAGAAGAGAGGGTTCGGCCACGGTTCTTCGACGCCAAGGCCAAGGCCCGTTGCTGGCAATTTGCTGAAGTTGTACCCGGCCGACACCCTGAAAGGTGGCGACGCGACCCGGCGGGCAACGTCGTCTGCAAGCGCTTTTATAACTGTCAGGGCTGTCTATGTTTCGAGTACGATCACATCATCCCCTATTCCAAAGGTTTTTTAAACGTTCTTTCTGTTCCCCGCATGCTCTGGTTGTAGACTAGGGTTTCGATTGCGGCTTATGTTGATGTATAGATTTGCTTTCCCTGTAGGCGGTGAGTCCATTGCAGAGAATTGCCAGATTCTTCAGACGAGGGTGAATAGGTACAAGTCAGATAAGGAGTGGGTGGATAAAAAAGAACTTGAGGGTTTCTCTTGTGACATCAAGTTTACCGGTATGCATCTCCGTTCTCTCTTTCTTTTACCTTCCCCTTCAGCTTAATATTCTTTATCTTCTTATTGGTACAGTAACAATGCTTCCATCTTGAGTGGTTGTAGAAATGAAAAGTTTGAACCAAGTGTAGAGAATGAGTCTGCGTTATTAGTTCGCTGGTATAATAAGGATTCCTATTTAATCAAACACATTTTTTGATGGATGTGTGGACCTCAAAACTCTACACCAAAATACCATCTAGGGCTTTGTTCAACTGTTGTTGCCTAGAGAGTGTTTGAGCTTGCCGCCGATTTTAAGTCTCCCAAGGCCAATCAATTGGGGATACTTAACCTGAAGACGGGCTAACGTCGCTGAAAACATCCCAATTCATTCACCCAACTTGTCAAGGCTACTCGCTCAAGCTTCAAGGATATTGTCCTAGGTACTTAGCTTCATTGCTGACAAGGCAAAATTGTCCTAGGTTTTGTTGTGCAATAAACACAGCAGAAATAATAAATCACACAACAAAACAACACAAAGAATATGACGATTTACATGGTTCAACAAAGATGTCTACGTCCATGGGGAGGGGATGATGATTTCACTATATTAAAGAACAATAGGATTACAATTGGCCCTCAAGCTCTCTCTTCTTCTCATACATACAACAATAGCCTATAGGTCATATTTATAGATTTAAAACAAGATCTAATAAAGAAAATATAATTAATGCAAAGATCTAATCATGTCAATTAGATATCTCAATCAGTGTACTAATTAAATCTACTAATTAAATCCAATCAAATTTTTCCTAACTAATGCATCAATTAAATCTCCAATCAAATTCCCAATCAAATCTCCAATCAACTAATTATGAAAATAATCATCTCCCTAATCAATTACATAAATTTTCCATCAAAGTTTTCCAAAATAAAGCTTTAATTAGATTTGGAAATAATTCCAAATCAACAGCTGAAGTTAGGCAAAGACTTCATGTGAATCTATTCCTTATTGAAAATCAACATGTAAATTCAATGTAATCAAATAGGTGCATGTTGACATTCATTTTTTATAGGTTTTTCTTAAGCCTTGTTATTTAATGCTAAATTGTAGTCTTTATTATAGCATTGTGTCTTGATCATAGCCTATGAGTAGGGTTTCATAAAGTGATCTTAGGACATCTAATTATCAACATCAGTCCTGTGTTTTCTGACAATATAGTAAAATCTTATGGCTTCTCTTTGTTGATTTTCTCTCTCCTTTCTATTCTCTTGTTACTTACGGATTGCTTAGTTGATAGCTTTTTGAGCATTTGAAATGGAGGTGTTTAGGTTTTTAAGTCTTTGGTTTGAATTAAAGTAAATCCGAAGTTTTTTTTTTTAAATGAGAAAATGAAACTTACCATCAGCTCATTGGTGGTAAATGCTAAAATTGCACAAATTGGGTATATCTAGAATATATTGCATGTGAACTCTTGTGCATTTGACATTTCATACAACTCGACCATTGGCGATCTCTGTGTCTGTGCCCATGATGACTCCGTTTTTGCCTTTGCTTATGCGCTTTGCACAGTACCTCGTGCCTCTGCCTCTACAACTTGCACTCACATTGGGCACACCTGCAAATGCAACCTACACATGTTGATATTGTCAACCAACCAATTTAATCTACTATCGTTAGTAATCGCCAACCCAGTGTCATGCCATAATTGAAAAGTTAATAAAAAATGATTTACTTTATGATGATCTAAATACAAAAAAGTGATTCACTGGATTTATTTTAGAACTAACAAACACCAAAAAAATATTTTGAATGGATTCAGTTTACTTTACATTGTATTTAAAATGTAAATGAATTATAAATAATTGTAAAAAAACAACCGTTTAGCCATTCTTGTCTATAAGATTTTGGCATTTCCATGGATGAATTTCAATCCAACAAATGCGATCCAAAGGACTAAGCCTATAAGACCCTATATTTTTGTTGAAATCCTACAAGACCAGTTACAATGGTTTCCTTCATGCTTAAGTTGCAATTCCACTTTTATTGAAGCCATTGCAACATAAAGACCTATTTCAAACCCCCCACTTGCACCATAGCTATCATAGCCTTAAAGACCTTATTTTTAACCTTGTTTGTGTCCTAATCATCTCCTTCAATTTACGAAACAGCCTCATTTGTGCCATAGCTATTGTGCTTCATGACTCAGATCACCATCTTGTTTGCACCATAATTATTTCCTCAATTTTTTTGTCACAACCTTGCTTGCACCATAGTTATTGTTGCTTTCAATTCAACACCTCAACCTCTTTAGTACCCCAGTTTTGTCCTTCAAAACAGCGTTACAGCTTTAGTTGCACAACACTCATCTCTTTTGAGACTTGTATTGCTGCCCCACTTTTGTTTCACTTATTGTTGCATTGGAACTTATGCTACAACTTTGATGTGTTGCAATCATCCCCTTTTTAAGTTATTCATCATAGCGATATTGTCATATAATTTGCACCACAATTGTCTTCATGGAGACCTATGCCATAGCTATCATTAGCACAACTGAAATCACAATCATCTTTAGTTAGTGTTGCACTACGACCATATTCTGCAGTGTTGCCCAACAATCGCATTCATCTGTAATGTTCACATTTAATTTATGTGGGAACCTACGTTGACATCTTTTGCTTTGTAGTCTCTAATTGTTTATGTGGTATCTTGTGTTAAATTCTCTCCCATCACTTGGAGGTGAATAATTTTTGTACTTATTTTCTATAAATTGTAGGCATGACTTTGTTGGGTTGTGCCACTTGATTTTTTCCTCTAATTATTTGTCATGCAAAAATCTCATATTTCGCCCTTTGCTTTATATGAATGGTTGTGTTTGATATCTGAAATAGCAAAAAATGATTAAGATCTCTCTACTGACTCAATTTCTTACACGCAACAACCTGTAAAAACTATGGTGAAAAGTTTAGTCCAAGACGATACTACCCCTTGCAACAGTTTTTCAAAAAGTAGACGACATATTGATCTTTGTCCTTTCTATATTGCTGACTTAAATTGATGGCCATGATGCGCACAAATTATCATTATAAACCATAACTTCGTATACTGTAGATATAGTCCTAGAGGTGCAGTTTCTGCCTCTAAGTTTCAAGTTGACGTGTCACTCCATCCATGAAAGAACCTTAATTTTTTTATTTGATAATTTTATGTTTTCAATTGCAAAAATGTGTATTCTCTGCATTAACTTTTCAGAATTTTCAAGCTTCTTATGAGGTGGACCGTGGGACTTAAACTTGATTTTTATGCTAGTAGGTTTTTTCCTTTATTACTAGCCTACTAGTAATTCATGTAACATTTTCACTAACTCAACCTAGGGCTTTTGATAGTGTTTGGAGAAGCAGGTATAGCCATTCGCATCCTTGTATAAATGGTACCTCTGTCCCCAATTTTTGCAATTAAACCTCTGCACATCCCCACTAAAACCAATACATCCACTCAAGAGGCTAAGGATTCGTTTGGGATGGCTTTCTTACTGCTTCTTAAAGCAGCTTTCTTACTTTCTAGTAAGAAAGCTCTTCAAAGTAAGAAAGCTGCTTGAGGAAGCAGTAAGAAAGCCGTCTCAAACAAGGCCTAAGTGTTTTCATATGCTTCCATCTATCAATATGATAATTTTTACTCTAATGGCTTTGCGATTTCCTGCAACAAAAGAGGTTTTCAAAAGATCTTTAAGTAACATTCGAGCACATATTAATCAAGAGGAAAGAACTTGGGTTAGGATCCTCTAACTCAATTTAGTTAGAATGTGATTCCTAATTATTAGATTTGCTTTGAGATGAGTGTCATACATGATTAATCAATCAATTCTTATATTAGATTTATCTTAAAATAAATTCAATGATTAGAAATCCATCCTCTACCAAATTTGGTTAAGGATTTCTTCACTTAAAATTTCTCCTGAATTAGGTAATCAATCTTCATTTGATGGGTGATGATGTATCTAAATATGATTGATTCAATTGAGATAGGTGATGACTGATGACATATCAGGTAATGGGAAATAATTGTTTTACAATATTCTAACACAAATTATATCATAATGGACTTGAAAATTAAGAATTTGCTTCGAGATTGCAATATAAACTCTTCATATGCAGCACCACATCAAATATAATAATTTTCAAATCCTTCTTGATATAATTTGTATCAGAATATCCTAACATGATTTCTATTCTTACATAATTACATTCCACATAATTTTCTTATGATGCTAGGCTTGAAAATGTTCCTTCGAGAAAACATACTTCTGATCTGCTATCCCTCTGACCTTCCATCTCAGTTTTTAGCATGATAGCTTGCCGATGGTCTTTTTGTAGATAAGGAACTGGATATAATTGAGATGGCTGTTTATGGGGACGTCATCCGTCCAGGAAATGAGTGTCGCTGCCGAACCGTTGCAGAAATGCTGGGCAAGGTTAAATCCAAAAGGCCTGTGGCTGCTTGCAAGTTGCCATATGCAGAAGGTTCTTGATTCTTTTCTTATTAGTATTTGATTTTGTATTGAATTATATAAACTATTTCTTCTTATTTCATTCAAAATCATACTAAGGGGCATTTAGTGTGCGTTTATGATCAGTCATATCAGGCACAAATTTTGTTCAAGGTAGAACTAAGCTATTATTATAATGGTGGTTTGGGTAGCCTTAGGGCATCTCCAACCGAAAATCCCATTTTTCGCTCTAAAATATAGTGAAATTAAAAAATGTCATGATTAATCTCCAATCGAATTTCATTTTGCACGCTTCTGCGAAAAAAATGTTATTATTATTATTATTATTTTGTAAAACAAATACTTATTTTTGAAAAAAAATTTAGTAATATTTATGAAGTTAAACATTCATATTGTTTTTTTAGTTTCTTGCAATTAATTGATAGAATTTAATAAATTCGTCATTTTTTAAAGCATATTGAGCCATTGATTAGTTTCATCTTATTTTTTCTCAAACAGCTCTGATTTCAAAAAAATTGGCTTTATTTGATGGATGGGATTTTGCTGAGTTTTATTTATTTGTTATGGGATTTTTCTAATTGTTACACAATTATTAATGTAAACTAATATTAAATTGAATATTCTTTTCTTAAAAAGAATAGAAGTGAATGTTTGGTATTTATATCTCATGCACCATTTATTTGTTTAATTTTATATGTGAGTTTTATTTAGAGAAGTTTAATTACTCTAATAATCTCATTTTTCAAAAGTAAAAAAAGAAAAAAAATCAAATAACAAGATATTTGATATTTTTTTATTATAGACCTAATTCTCATAAAATATATAGGATGGTTATGGGGAGGCTAAAAAAAGAATGCACAATAAAATGGAATATATTGTAAAAGAATCTTAATTTATTTAAAATGTTTGAAGTTATTTAGATGAGTATAAAATATATATAGGTGATTATTATTATTATTATTATTATTATTATTATTTTATTTGAAATAAAATGAATGCATTATAAAATCCAAGGATAATAGTGGATGTTGGCTGACGGAAGGTGATGAGCAATGATGACAACTGTTGATGGTGGCAGGTGACAACAATCGATAGTAACGGCTAAGAATTTTCGATGTATTGGAAAATGATCTAAATCTAGCAATAGTTAACTATACAAAAATTGAACCAGAGGATGCAATCAATTGACATACATTAGATTTTTACTTTTCTTTTCTATTAATTCAAATCAAATATCAATATTTTTAAAATTTCTTTCTTTGGAATACTTTACATCACTTTTATTTCAAGCCATATAGCCTCTCTATGAAGATATGAATCCAATTTAATTATAGATTTTTTTCTATCAAAATTTAATTTCATATAACTACAAAATGCTCTAACTATCAATTAAACTAATTGCAAAGGTTAATTAGCCGCCCATTAGGTACTTAGAAGATCTCCATATGGTGCAAAATTATTTATCCTTTTTGAGAACAAATAGTCATGATTATCCATTATGTTAAAAACTCATATTAATTGCAATAAATGGTCACTTTGAAAAAAAAAATTTTTGAATCAATCATGTGAGCATGTTCATTTCAAGTATACTGTCAATATCAATAATTATTATAATATCTTCATATAGTTTTAAATATTTTGATTTTTTTTTATTTGTAACTTGTTGCTAAGTTGTTGATTTCTCTTAAGCTTGGCGGTGAACTGAAAGTGAGCCTAATTTGAATAAAATTCCTTCAAGTTGGATCATCACTAAAGATTCGTTTGGGACGACTTTCTTACTGAAGCAGTAAAAAAGTCGTCCCAAATGATGCCTAAGAAAATTGATATTTGATGTCCAAATTATTTTAAAATTTTTTATTTAATCAATTTCATTAAAAATTTATAATAAAACATAACAAAATTGGATAGAAGTTTTTCATTTTTTAAATAAGTAATATGTAACCCTTGACTCATATAAGGAGCGATCCAATTTAATGGGATGATAAAATAGAAAAAAAAAAGAGTTAAAATGTGCTTTAAATATCTTGAAATTATTTTAAGATCACTACAATGTATGAATAATCAATAGATTTTTATAATAAACGCATTACAAAATGAATTCATTGATTTTAAAATTCTTCACTATCAAAATTTGAGCAAACTATATAGGAATTATGTCATACCCCTCTTGCTTACTCCCTCTCTCCCTCTTTTCACATAAAACACCAAGACTTATCCATCATCAACAACGACATCATCAAGCTTTTATCCCACTACGTGGGATCAGCTACATGAATCTTTTTTCTCCATTGTGTTATGTTAAAAGTCAAATTCTCATTTATATCTAATAAAAAAATGTCATTTCTAATATTTTCTAATCAAGTCTTTTTAAGTCTATCGCTGTCTTTTTAAACATGGATCAAATCTAATACATCAACTCTCCTAACCTGGTTATCGAAAGGTCACTGTTTTATGTGACCAAACCATCTAAAAACTAATCTCTCTAATTTTATCTGTCACTGAAGCTACTCCTACCTTTTAACGTTTATGCTCAATTTATATCCTATCTCTAAGAGTAAAGTCACTCATCCACCTGAACATCCTCATCTATGCAACACTTAACACCACGCCTTATCCATCAATTATTTAAATACTACTATGATGAACTTATATTCTAAATTTTTCTGTGCTTACATTTGCTTGCAATTTGCATCATTCTGAATGAAGAACAAATTAGGACATGCAAGAGTTTAGCTCATTCAATCTCGCATATTTACACCCATAATTTTGAAAAAAATAGCAAAAATTATAGATTGCTAGTTTGAATTATAGCTAGCTGAAGATCAAGAAGAAATGATTATATAGATATATATGGGCAAAAACTTATCTTAAAAATAATGAATTGATCGATGTTAAATTGATTTTCCGCTCGAATCAAATATAAGATGACCATCATCTAAATTGAAAAATTTTGACTCAACTCAAAATTAAAATGAAAAATTTTAAGTCAAAATCAAATTAGCTTTAGATATAATAACAACAACAACAACAAGTCTTTATCCCACTATGTGGGATCGGCTACATAAATCATTTGTCTCCATTATATTTTGTTAAGAGTCAAATTCTTATTTAAATATAATAAATAAATATCATTTCTAATATTTTCTAACCTATTCATTTTAGGTCTACCTCTACCTTTCTTAACATAAGTAAAATCTAATACATTTATTTTACTACCGGGTCATCGAAAAGTCACCGTTTTATCTGATCAAACCATCTAAAATGACTCTATCTAATCTTATCTTCCACTGAAACATACATGAATCTTTCATCAATTTAGCTTTAGATGAAAGTAAAAAAAAAAAAAAAAAACACTTAGGGCTCACCCTAATTATTAGGTTCATGAAAAGGTCCAAAAAAGTGAACATCTTCCTATCAATTTCACCCAACTTTTTGACACATCCCCTAATTCCCCACCATTTGTCATCTCTCAAGCTGTTCAACCATCCCTCTCCTCAACAACTCCCATATCAAATGAGCCAACCAAAAAAGGTCTCTTTTTTGTTCCATGCACAAATAGTAATCTTCAGAGTAGACCTCTTCCACCTTTTCAATTCAGTTTCTCTGGTTTTTTTTTTCAAAACACAACGGCTATATTTTTTTCCCGAGATTCCCCGAAGAACTTCCCGCGAGAATCTCGCAGAAGTGGCGTCACTCCTAAAAGCTTCTGCTCCGTTCATCTCCCATTAATTTCGCGAAGATTTCGATACCATCAAAAGCCTAGAATAGGATATAAAGTTCTCGCCTTTCTTTGCTTTTTTTGGGATTTGTCCCCGTGTTCCACCGCGGACATCTTGCTGTCTTCTCCGCCTTTATCCCCTCTCGGTTCCTCCCAATCCCCAACTCGTTGGATAATCCGGTGCTGCCAATCCCCGGCCGGCGATCCGGCGGCGATGGGCTGTTCTTCGTCGAAGAATGTCGTGTCGGTGACGCCCGTGCTGGATTCGTCAGGCATTCTCAGGGATAACAGAAGATCGGAGGCAGTTTCGGAGATATCGTCGAGGGAGAGGCCAAAGGAAGATGAGGCGGAGGATAAAGAGAAGATCGAGGAGCCGAAGGTAACGGTGAAAGCGGTCGTGGAAAGCCCTAAAGCGGTTGTCGTCAGAGTGGAGAACCTTCACAAGCACACCGAAGGGGAACAAGCCGCCGCGGGATGGCCGAGATGGCTCACAGCCGTAGCTGGTGAGGCCATTCATGGCTGGGTGCCCCTCAAAGCTGAAAACTTTGAGAAACTGGATAAGGTAATGATGGACGAATCACGTAGAAAGATGAATAATTCATGGCTAATTACCAGCTTTGTGATTCATTTTTGCTTAGTACATTTGAGAAGTTGGATAAGCTAATAATGGAGGAATTAGGCAGAAGGATGGATAAGTCAGGGTTAATTACCAGCTTTGTTTAATCTTATTTGGCTTGTTATGATCAATAGTGGTTAGTTTTTGAAGGGATGTCAATCCTTTTTTGTGTGTGTGTAAATTAGAAGGATTTGCTCAATGATTGAATTTGGAACGTCTTATTTCATTTGAAATATTTTTTTTTATATATATGATTTTGTTGTTGGCTACAGCTAATTAGTTAGTGCTCGCCCAACAGCACCTTCTGCCAGATCTATTCTAACAACTTCGCTATCACGTTTTGCTGAAATCAATCACCTTTTTTGCATTCAGTGGACAGACTCAAATCATGATAATATATTGCTCATATCATGAAATGATTAATTTTGTTGCTAATGAATTAAGGCTTACCAGATGCAGACCAGCAACTGCAGAACAAACCGGAACAGAGGGATAAAATGCACCAAGGAAAAAAAAAGACCTCAGGAATTTGAACAAACACCTAGTATTCAACTTAAAGATACAAGAATGCTACTCATGTCTTGGTTTTAGTGATGATACACCATCTACAAACTAACTACAGATTTCAGAATGTATATATAAATGTTTAGAAAGAAAACGAAGCCACGGAAATGGCTATATAAGAAACTCAAGAACAAAAATAAATGCTAAAAAAGGCCAAAAAACAGCAAGAGAATCAAACAAAAAAAGGATCACTAATTTAACAAGTTTCATGACTCTAACAAGCTCAAATGCTACATGCTTCATCAATAGGAATCTATTGAAAAGAAGGATGCAGCTTTATCTCTACACCAGCATGTTTTATTTCTTCTTTTGTTTTTGGTATATTTAAATTCTACACTGGATCTGTTCTTTTAAACGACTAAGTTTCCTTTCCATATGTTTAACTGATGGATTTTATTCTCTAATTGAATCTGAAGATAGGGCAAGGCACTTACAGCAGTGTGTTTAGAGCAAGGGATCTTGAAAATGGAAAAGTTGTTGCCCTGAAGAAGGTGAGATTTGACAATTTTGAGCCAGAAAGTGTCAAGTTCATGGCACGAGAAATCGAGATACTTCGTCGACTCGACCATCCAAATGTTATGAAACTGGAGGGTTTGATCACCTCTCGGTTATCTTGTAGCTTATATCTGGTGTTTGAATATATGGAACATGATCTTTCTGGATTATCATCATCACCAGATGTGAAATTCACCGAATCACAGGTTAGTAGTGATCATGAAATGTCAAATATTTTTGAACTGACTGGTGATCTAATAGAAACTTTCAATGAAAAATGGCAATTTGTGCGTGCAGGTGAAGTGTTATATGAAACAATTGCTATCTGGCCTTGAACATTGTCATTCGCGAGGAATCATCCATCGAGATATTAAGGGTGCAAACCTCTTAGTTAACAATGATGGAATCTTAAAAATTGCTGATTTTGGTCTGGCAAACTTCATGCCACCTGAAAATAAGCAACCGCTAACTAGTCGTGTTGTAACACTATGGTACCGTCCACCTGAGCTTCTGTTGGGCTCCGTCAATTATGGAGCATCAGTAGACATGTGGAGTGTTGGTTGTGTATTTGCAGAGATGTTCTTCAAGAAGCCCATTTTGCAAGGAAGGACTGAGGTAATTAGCTCAGTCCAAAAGTTATCACTTCAAAATTTCTTTTCTCCTCTTGGTGTTGGCTTACATTTTTCCCATTCTAGCTGCTATTATGAGCACTCTCTTTGATGACCGTTAGATGTTCATGGTTCTACTTTCTTTCTGTTTGATGGTAACTGCCATTCTGTTCTTAGGTTGAGCAACTGCACAAAATCTTTAAACTATGTGGTTCCCCATCAGATGAGTACTGGAAGAATTCCAAGTTACCTCATGAAATAATTTTCAAGCCCCATCGTCCTTATGAGGGTCACCTGCATGAGACTTTCAGAAACTTGCCACAATCTGTCTACAAATTATTAGAAAGATTTCTATCTATAGAACCTCGAAGGCGTGGAACTGCTGAGTCTGCTCTGGCATCTGAGGTATGAATCAGTTTTGGCCTTTCGTCCATGTATAATGTCAGCTATAATTTTTCAAGAATCATCATATATCAACTCCCTTATAGCTGCTACTGTCATTTCATTTTCTTTTGTACTTATTGTTAGACTTAATACTTTATTTCTTGTCATTTCCACAGTATTTCTCAACAATCCCTCTTTCGTGTGAACCATCAAGTTTGCCAAAATACCCACCTACCAAAGAAATTGATGCAAAAATCCAGGAGGATGCAAACAGGTTTGCTTTGAGCACTTGCTTCAAATGTATCATAGCTATTCTTTCCAACAATTTAACTAATCTAATGAGAAGTAGATCATTTAGGCATTCAATTTGTACTATTATGTTTGGTTATAGATTGAAAGAAGAGTTAATCCAAACTAAAAATGTTTTGATGGAGGATAGTCAGACATCAAATATCATAAAAAAAAACAAGCATTATATTTTTATTATATATTATACAATAAAGAAAATAGTTATAGGGAGAAATGGTTATGGTTTCTGAAAAACAAACACCATATTCTTATTAAATATTATACATACAATAAAGAAAATAGCTATGGGGAGAAATGAATATGGTGTGTGAAAACAAGCATTAAAAACTAGGTTCTATAACTCGACATACACTACTCTTATGCATTGGAGATTGTTATGAAGGTGTTGATAAATCATATCAATATCTTTAAAGCACAAAATCAGCCGCTAATTTCATCATTTTACATTTTAATTTTCAGGAGGATTCCAAAGGGCAACGGTAGAGCACGTGTCACAGAAGTGACGAGGAGACCATTAAGGGTTCATAGGGATACACAAGAACTTAGTGGCTTGAGTAGATTATCAAACCACCAAGAGGTAAAATTTACTCTTGATTTGATTGTTGACACATCAAAGCATAGGGATTTAGTAAAATTGCTTGCTAAGTTTAATAATTATAAATGACAGGCAGAGCATCGAAAAATTAACCAAGGAACTGATAGCAGTGGCGACAAGTTACCTTGTCCCAGAGTTAATGGTGGTTCTAGACTCTTTGTAGATCTTCAGCCAATGGCAGCACTAAATCCTTCTGAACGAGGTCGACATATCAAGCATATTTCTCAAGGGAGCATTCCTTTCTCAGGTCCTTTGCATGTTAATCATTCTAATGGCCTTGCATGGGATAAGAAACCGCGGGAAGATCGTCCATTTGCTAAAACTCAAATTAAATCTACCTCAAGGAACCATAATCATGGTGCGCCGGAGCTGCCAGCTGCTATCAGAGCCAGAGTTAGTTCTGGTTTTGATGGCCAAGCTAATGGAAATACTGCACATTATCCACTTGATCATCACAGGCGCAATGAGCAGTATAAATTGGCAAAGAAAGCAGCGATGAAAAATTGGGCACAACTGGAACACCCAGATTCATTCGATTCTTCCAAATTTCATTCACACGATTTCTCAAGAAATGGCACAATGCAATCAAAGCGCAGTATGCTGGTTCGTAGAAAGCTATTTCCTGCGTTTGACTATGTTTATATTTTATTTTTCTTAGATTTCTACTATGGTTTTATGGGCTAAAAGATTTCCTATTCTTCATTTGAAACTTTAGGGATACCATGATGGAGGCAGGGTGGAGTTTTCAGGGCCATTGTTGTCTAAAGCCCAAAAGGTTGATGAACTGTTAGAAAAACATGATCGCCAAATCCGGAAAGCCGTTCGAAAATCATGGTTCCAACGAGGTAAATAGAAATCACTGGCAATACTTATGTTCCATGTTCTGTATCTGGTTTTTCCACATTTATGTTAATAATCATCACATGTCTTCAAAACTACTTGAAAAGGACATCTTATCATCTGTATGTTGGCTACCTTTTAATCTGTACTTTTGGGAAATCTCTTTAGTACACTATCTAACTCTGACCTAATTGTCAATAACAATGGCATTGTTCAAATTCAGTGCAACAACCCTCATGTTTTAACTTTTTTTTTTTAAATATGAAAACTTAAAAATTCTAATGATATTTAACTGTTAAATTTATTAGAGTTGCATTGAACTCTGATAATTTTATTATGGTTTTACCATATTCTAATTGATCAGATTTATCATAGTTGCACCAACCATAGTAATTTACATGGGCTTTGATATTTTACCAAGATTTATTTAGCAAAATATTGGTAAAACAGTAAGATTTGCTAGTTGATAGGTTCGATTGATCCTTAGTGAGCTTACAATGTCAATTTCTGATGATCTTGTGGAGTTCCTAAAGATAGACAGAGTAAGAGTAGGAAGAAAGATAAAGAGAGAAACTAATTAATCACCAGAGCTTTTAAATGTTCTTTGTCTATAAGAAAAAAAATTGAAAACTTGATAGCTACATCACTATAGTTGAAAAATGATGTACTTTACAAAAAAGCCACACTATAGGGAGCATTGTACAAATTTCCCTATTATCTTTTTTAATGCTGACAACTTCAACTTTTATCCTCATGACTACCATTTCTTTTCTAAAATACTAGTTGGATTCTAATATTATACTATCAATTGGATGAATATACATTTATACAACTATTTAAAGAATACTCACCGCGTTAGTATCAGCTTTGTTATACTCCATTTTTGTGTTAACACTTAAAGAAAAAATTTTATCATTTATTTAAACGAATATTCTGCTTGACTTATTCAGATCTACACTCAAAATTGTCTTTAAATACAGGTATGCTGAAACGTTTGCTCCTTTTTTTTTATAAAAACCTTTTTTTTCCTTATATTTGGCATGAACTAATCAGATTTAATCTTATGTGCAGTGGCTGGAAGAAATCAAGTTCAGTAAATCAAAGCTGTTGCTTATACTTAAGATGCTCCTGCTGTACATTGCAACGGATCCTATCTGTTATAAATTGCCCGACAAAACACTTTGGTAAAAACTGTTACATTGATAGGAATGAGGCTAAATATGTTTCCATTTTTCTCACAAGTGAGTTTAGCAGCCTTAAATATGTTAAGGATGAAAAATATATAAAAAATTTCATTCATTTGTCATATTTTTTTGCTGATTCTGAGATGTCAACCAAACAGGATGTTCCAGTTTTCATATTAGAGAAGGATGGAAAACAGCGACTGCTACTTATACATAGCTTTGATTTTCTATTTTCTTTTCTTTTCTTTGTTCCCGCTCTCTCTCCTTTTTTTTTTTTTTTTTTGCGTTGCATAATGCATTATAACAAAAGTCTTTATATGGCTGATATAATGAAATTTGTGCTTTTAACATCCCTTAAACAGAGTAAAACATTTCTCTAAATCTTCACAAATCCAACTTCACTCTATCAAAATTGAACTCACCAGTGTAATTATGAAATTATCTTATCATATTTATTTAGGGATTTTTATTAATATATCTTTTAAATTTTTCATATTTATTGATGTATTATTAAACCCCACGTAGTGGAATAAAGACTTGATGTTATTGCTATTGTTGTATTATTTAAACTTTTATAATTAGTAATATTCTATCTTATTCTATAAAATCTTTATACATTATTGGCAAGTCATAAAAAATCAGCTTAATTAGACATAAATCTTGATACATATATAAATTAAAAACTTATAATTAAATTAAAGACAATTAAAATTTAAATTTTAACAAACTTATAGTTGAACAAAATATTTTGATGAGATGAGCTCAATAGCATCAAAAGTGATGCTCTAAGTCCAAACGAATTTAGATCAAGCTGTTGAAGCACAATAGGAAACATCAACAAACAATTTGGAGGAATAAATACTTTTCAAATCTAGCATGCTTATAATTAAATCGAGCATCATTACGAGATGAATCCAATGAGCTCAAAATAGTCTAATTCCGACATCATTAATATGCTTAAATGCTGGAAGAATAACCTATGATTGAAAAAATGAATACAAGCCTTTTGATTGAGTATTCTAGATTTTGACTATATTTATAAACACACAACTCTTAAAAAAATATAAATAGATCTCCACTTTCTATATAAAGGGGGCCTTGAAGCCTTCAACCTCATCTTGAGAATTAAGAGAGCTTAGCAGCTTGAAAAATACCAGAGCACCACTACTGTTAGATCATTGCCCCACTACGACCTTAGGACCACCTCTCTATTACCATTATAGAACCCTCACCCAATTAAGGTCCTCTGACAACTGCTGCCCAATTAGGTCTTCCAACCACCATCATTTGACTACATTCATCTGACAATCTTTACCTGACTAGGGTCCTCCAACGACTTCGGCCAACTACAATCATGCTATGATCATTGCTCGTCTATGGTTCTTTGACCAGTGTTGCCCAATTATAATCCTTTGATTATATTGCATGATTATAATAATCTACATGGTGTTGCTCAACTACATTTTCTGACCACTATCGCCCAACTATGATCCTCTGACCACCCTCGCTTGACTACGTTCATCAGTCCACCATCACACGATTATGATTCTTTGACAACTATTGCTCAACTACGATCCTCCAACCACCATCGCTCAATGAATATCCTCTGACCACCATCCATGATTACAATTAACTAATCATCTCCTTCGATCAACATCGCTCGATTACAATACTTCAACTACTGTTGCCAGACTATAGTCATCTGACCAGCATAACCTAACCATAGTCCTCGATCACCATTACCTGATGAAGGCTCTTTGACAACTTTCGTGCAACTATGATCCTACTACCATTGCCCAATTATGGTCATTGCTTGACTACGGTCCTTCAACCACTGTGCCTAACTACACTCATCTGACCACCATCACCCGACAGCGATACTTCAACCACTATTGTCTAAATACAATCATTCGACCACAGTTGCCCGACAACAATCCTCTGACCACCATTGCCCGACTATGATTCTCTGACTGTCATAGCTTGTTTATGGCTTTTTGACCACCATTGCTTGAATATGTTCTTCCAATCACGTCGCCTAACTATGATCATTGACCATTATCATTCGACAATGATCTTTTGACCATTATAGCCTAAATGCAACCCTCCTATAATATTCACATGTTTAGTTTTAATTTAGGAATTACCACATTGCCCTTGAGTATCTGTTTGTTTTGAATATATTTATATAGATGCATGTTTAATTAATATGATACTCAAAAATACATATTAAAATATATTTTCAAGTTACTTTGTTATTTAAAAATTTTTTATAAATGTTTGCTAAGAAATAAAGATACGATCAATTAAATTCTATAAGATATATTTTGACCCACAATTTTTAAATAATTTATTTGAATTTGTTATTAATCTGATTTGTAAACTATCTTCACCACATCATACAGAAATTTGTACTCTAATTTATATATTTTTTTATTTTTATGGGCATTTTGGATGTGAAAATAATATATTGTTTATTTAATTGAAACTCTTTAAATAAATTGTGACAAAAGTTTGTAAAAGCAAAATTTTTTAAACAATTTGGTGTACGTTTTGCAAACTATTTTTACCAAAATGTTCTAGACACAATGTAATATTTTGTGATTATTTTTTTCATGATTTTGGAGCTTCAAAAATCATGTTATATAAAGGTTTGGATAGAGTTTAGATTAAAAATTAAATAATTTGTATAATTATAAATGTATCTTTACTTTTCAAATTTTTTATATAAATTTATATCAACACCTTCAAAACCTTCATTACCCCTCTTTTAAGCTTTCTCAACCTATGGAGGAGAAGGATAGGACAAGAAAAAGGGAGAAAAGGGAGAGAAACTTAGGATTTGAGAGTCTAAGAGCTATTTTCGTCAACTGAGACATATGGAAAAATTATTTGACATAAAGTGGGCTTCCATTACCCTACTTCTATTTCAATGATTTTATTATTATTTTTTGTATTTTATAAATTTAATTTGATCAGAATTTATAAAAATTATGACATCTCGATATTTAAAAAAAAAATCATGCAACTTTTAATATATCATTGTTCTAATTATTCCGCGTCTTTTGATATAATCATATTAAACTTTTATAGAATATTTCTTATGTCCTAATTTTTCGATAAATGACACAATGAATGGATATTGAATATGAATTCAAATATTAATTATATTATATATATAGTTAAATATGTGTAAGTAAGAAAGACTACCTATGACGATTCAGGATGGTGAAGCATGATATCTTGTGCAAGAGGCTGGGATGACGGATTTTCCTTTAAATATAAGTTAGTAATGTAAACCTAATACAAGATATGAGAAATATGTTTATGATGTGATATAGAGTGCATGTGGGCTAAGAGTGATAATTTATGTGTATGATGTCAAATGATAGTTCTTATATATATGACATGATATGATATTGTATCTAACTTACTTTGATTGTTACAAGAAAAGTATTACATGATATGATGCAATTAGTGAGAATATTAATTTTCTTAATATGTAAATGTGATGATAAATACCTCTTATAATACACATGATAATATGATTTGCATAGACAAATTATGATATGATATGATGCCCTACATGACATAAAATTCTGAAATGATAACTTCGATCATAATTATATAGAATATGACACCTACACATGATTAGTTGAATAAATATTTATTTACTTAGCATATGTTTAGAAATTAGTTGTTAGTATAAATATTATTTTTTACTTTTGCACACTGAATATAGTTGCATGTTTCATGTAATATACAAAATAGTTTGCTCATCTTTGTTATATTTATATGTTTTTCAAATAAAGTTAAGGCCCTAATAGAGTGAGGTCATTGTTTTGCTGTTAGAGATACTTAAATGTATATTTTTTGTAATCATGGTATAAATAAATTTTGTGAAATTTATTTTAAAAATTATGATTTTTGTATGTATATATTTTGGATGTAAATAGTTCTGGCACATGCATATATATATATATATATATATATATATATATATATATATATATATATATATATATATATATATAGATGTTATTATACTATAGTGATTTAGTGGCTCTATGTTATAAGTTTTGGATTATAAACGAAATTCCTTCTAAATATAACTGGGAAAAAAAATTTTGTCTCACACTCAACTTGATGCAATCTATTATGATATATAGATACAGCCAAGTGGGGTTGTGACGATTTATGGTATTAGGACAATGGTGTTGGAGGAATTGATTAAGCACAAAGTCATAAGATTGATTATGAGATAGTAAAATTTGGGTAATTTTAAGGTTAATAATTCTTTCATTCATGCACATATATACATCATCTTGAGTTATTACATATGATTGTTCAAGTGTAAGGATATTATGGTTGTAGTTCAGTGGATTCTCAAGAACATGAAATGACTAATGGACAAAATTCAATTCAAGCATTATTGCCATAGAAATACAATAGGTACTATGGCATTAGACTCCATGATACAATTTGCCCAGATAACTCAGCTAATGGGTGATGCACATAGTAGGATGTTTACCAGCAGAGAAGATTATGAAGACAAACTTTTACAAATTATAAATATTGAAAACGCCATTTTTGAAGGGTGCGATGGAGTCACAAATAACAGAGGATTGTTAATTGAGAATAGAAAAAATCTTTGATGGGATGCAATGCTAAAAAATTGTAAGGTACCAATACTAGTATTTTTATTTGAGTGAGAAGAAAAACAATGATAATTAGACCAACAAAGAGAGAAGTTTCAGGATAACTTGAATTATTTAATTACTTAGTAATTTATAAGTAATTTCAAAGAGGGATTTGTTACTTTTTCGACCAAATTGCAGATACATGAGGCTTTTGCAATGCTAATGCAAGGGATATGACTGGTATGCAATATTAGGCTGAGCTCATTACTTTGGCTAGGTATGCCCTACAGATGGTTAATACTGTTAAGGAGAAATGTTATCATTTTTTGAGAGGGCTTAGAGATTGTTTGAGACAACTCTTAGTTCCATTGAGAATTAAATATTTTACAGAGTTGGTGGAGGGCGATTGAAGCTAACTAGTCATAATTAGCTGGACTTGTAGATTATAATCATTTGGCCTGACTCAAGATTGGCTCAAATGACTACGAGCTGATCACGACTTGAGGGGTTATATCAACTAGAGATTGAATTATTAATCCTAACCATAATAATAATAATAATAATAATAATAATAAAAGAAAAAAAGTATTATAAAGGTTCTATTCATGAAACACTAACATTGAAAAACAAAAAATGAAATCTAAAATCATTTTTAAGGCCATCTGTTTAAAGTGCTTCAGAGTGAAGTCACTTCAAGTAGTTTTTAAAGGAAAATGTTCAGCACATAAGACCAAAAGATATGTATTCAAATCTTAAATTGCACAAAGAATATTCCAATCAAATGAAGAATCAAAGTAAGCAGCAATGACAAGCTCTATAAATTTTTTACTTACTTGACAAGTACCATGAAGCCTTGATCGAACTTTGATCGCCTTCTTGAATAATTCACCTTCATATACATGCTTAAAAAGAGCTTCAGCTGTACCTAAAATTTCTGAAAA
Source organism: Dendrobium nobile (assembly GCA_022539455.1). NCBI lineage: Eukaryota > Viridiplantae > Streptophyta > Magnoliopsida > Asparagales > Orchidaceae > Dendrobium > Dendrobium nobile. The sequence goes on along the minus strand of CM039722.1, from coordinate 58,364,611 downwards.
CGTACTAATTCCTGCATCCCACAAATAATGTTTATCCATAACGAAGGAATGATAGCAGCACACAAATAAAAAGGAAGGCATTAAAAACTAAGGCTAGAACTTAGTTTCTTCCATGTGGAATATCTGTGTAATATAAGAATAAAATATGTACTGAACTCACTCATCCAAACAAAAACACATTTAACCACTAAACCTTGGTCTACTAGTTGACTTTCTAACTCACAGAACTTAACAAAAAACTATGGCTTCATTTGGGACGGCTTTTTATTGCTTTCTAAAACGGAGTTTTAATACAAAAATAAAAAATTTTGTACTAAAACTCCGTTTTAGAAAGCAGTAAAAAAGTCGTCCCAAACGAAGCCTATATTAATGGCAGCTTGTAGGGGTGGCAGGTGAGTTGCTAATAAAATATTACTATATATAAACTTCAGCACAATAATCCAATAATTTATCCAATCATTATATCACTTTTTTTTTTTGGTCTTCCTCGTATTTCCCATTTTCTTCTAAATCAGTATCTCAGGTCAAATGAGATTAGGGTTGGCATTGAATCGAATTCAAACAAGACGGGCTTGGCATGAGCTAGGCTCAGCTCATATTTGTGTTTAGTTTGACTTGAACATGTCAAATTAGAGCAATATTTGGTTCAACTAGGCTCAACTTGCAAAAAATCAATTCTAAGAAAAGTAGTGATGTAGAACGGAGGAGGTCGACCAAAAGAGGGGAAAAAGCATTCAATGAATGTGTCCACATACGATGAATGTGGACTTAAGGAATTTCCAACCTTGAACTATTAAGATAAGGAAAGAGGAATTATGACAGATCTTTAATTAAATTCAAATTGGGAGAATTAAGGAAAGCCTCATAATATAATTCATCCCATTTTAAGAAAGAATTTTAAATTCAAATTAATTTAAATTTGAATTTAAAAACTTTTCAAACTTAAGATGCATCGAATAAGGAATGCCTTCAATAATCAATTTGAAAAGTGGAGGGAAAGAGAAAATAGGAAGGGGGTAGGGCCGACGGCTAGCATGATTATGGATGATTGATATGAGGGGTTAAAGGTGACTATATTTAGAATCTTAAAATAGGAAAGTGGATTTAAATCAACTCCTATTTAAAATTCAAAATTGCATGATTTGAGGGACTTACCTAAAATAGTTTTCCTCATTTAGGAAGTAAAATTCAAATTTAAATTCAATTGAATATGAATTTAAATAGTTTCCAAAATCAAAGGGAGCTAATTTAGGAAAGGATTTGAATGCTAGATTTTGAATCTTGGAGCCAAGAGATGGATGATGGACGACGGCTTTGGGAAGGGGATTGGGCCGGCCGTTGGGTGTCTTTTGGCCTAGGATTTGGGTGGAGTTTTCGGCCAATAGGAGAAAGAGAGACGGGGAAGTGGCGGTTAGGAAAATAAGGAGAATAATAAAAAAAGAAGACAAAACCGCGAGTCTTGGACTCTTCCGAAGACTGACGGGTGATATGTTGTCCTTCTCCAAGGGACTTTAAGCCACGAGTTCGGACCCATCCTGCGGCTGGTGAAAACTCCGATTCCTTCCCATGGGAAGGAATCTCACTAATGTCCTCTCAAAAGAACACAAGTGCAAAACACAAATTTTATTATAATTCCATCATACCTAATACAAGAGAAGGGGCTTCTATATATAAGCCTCAAAAGAAATTAAAAGACAAATTTGCCCATTGGGCTTACATAAAACAAGACTCTTAAATAAAAAGTGTAAAAAATGAAAATTTCAAAATTAAATCAAAATACAATTAGTAAACTAAAGTAAAACGGAGTGATCTCGGCCATCGATCTTCGATTCTTCCTTTGAATATCGTCCACCGTCGGATGTCCGCATCAAGTAGACTCCAAATTATTAACAAACAAGACTCATGATTTGAAATCCAATCAAGCCCAGCACTAAATCGGATGAAATAACTCCAAATTACCCAACACAATGAATATTATCATATTTGATTCTTTGCAAAATATTTCCCATTTAAATGCAAAATAATATAAAACAAATACAAGACAACCTAAAAGACAACATACAAATTTATGTTCATATAAAGTATAACATTATAGATATGTGTGTATATGTTTGTCTGAATGTGCTTTTTTAGCATACTAGAATCAAAATTTGAACTCTAGCCTGGATAACTTTTGTAAGCTTAAAATTTGGTCAATTACTAGATTGAAAATGACCAAACAATTTCAAATGATTTGAAATTTGAGCAAGCCTCACGTTTCATCTAATACTGTCAACTAATCACATATTAGGTATCAACCTAAGATAGTCCAAGAAGACCTTATATGTGAATGGAATTCTGCATTAAGACGTTGAGGAAAAAGAAATAATATGATACCTCACAGAAAAATTAGTATCTTCTTATGCAAATCATGCAAGCTTATTCCACAAAATTCAGTATTATAGAAACATTCTATTGTTTTCAAGTAAATATATTTTTTCAAGCAAAAAATTGTCCAAATTACAATTCACAATATCAACCGATGGGACTTGATGCTTCAAATTTATGGCCCTGTACATAATTCTAGTTGAGAATAATGAAAAGTTCTATTCAGTTAACATCTAAGCACATGAACGCCTCTCTATCCACAGGCACGCATGCGCACACACACATACTCTTACCACTCCTTCGAAGATGTAGAGCCAGTTGAAAATTTATTTTCATCTAAAAATAACCAACAATAATATGCATGCTCTAATTTAACGGTGAACAAGGATATAAAATCATGAGAACTCCGGAATGATAACTAGTTTCAGGAGGTATGACGTTACAACTAAATTTTGTGGTATCTCTATGCATTCAAGAGAGAACAAACAATGAATGGAAAAGCATGACAGAAAAGCTATTGGAAGATTACATCCACCAATATGCTGAAAGAAATTAAGCAAGCATCTTAATTACAAGTCCTGAAGTTAACAAATATAAGGCCAACTGGTTCCTTTTAGCTAAATAACAATGTCCAGTAAATTTATCTATCCAGCATTGATATCAATTCATGCATTTAACATAAGCCTTTATCTCCTAAGCAAGTGAATTGTTCAAAAACAAAACTTCAAGGATATATGAGGATCAAGGCGGTGTAGCCAAGGCATGCATACAGATTTCTCCTATTTGAGTGATTGAACAAGAGGCAAAGCTTGCTAGATGTCAAGGGCACAGTAAAAGAGAAGTTATATGCTAAACAGAAATCTATATGGCAGTTATCCTCTTTCAATGAGCAACCTGTAAATTGATGTGACCACACGCCTGCAAAAGAGCAAACTAAAATAGATGAATAACACCATTTGAATTATTCAGAGTTTACTCTAACAAGTATTGAGTAGGATCAACATGATGGATAGCTTATTCTGTATCTTAATCAACTGTTTGAACTGAATACAAAATATATCATTCAGGTTTGTGCTTCAGCAGAGCAAGTTTTTACAAATAATGGCTGCCTATGTCAAGTACTAATCAGGAATCAAGTTCCTCCTCCAAACTAACCAAAGGAAATATAGCTTTGCTTATTAACTGTAAGGAATTCATGACCAAATGGAGAAAAAACAAAAAATTATCAAGAACATGCTATTCAGCAATTGTTAACTGAGATGAAAGGTTTTCCAATTCTTCAGAAGTTTGTTCATTTGCATTCAATAGTTCCATGCCAGAAGATCTACAGGTGAAATAGAAAACCGCACTCATCATAGAATCAATAAGAACCACAAAGGAATACATAAGTACCAACAGAGGTCCTTCCCATATCCGGGAGGACCCATCACCATAGCTCAAAGTTTTTACCCTGTGCTCAAACAGCCCTTCAACAAAAGCCAATCCTGTAGTTGTCCCTAAAAATATCACCAAACCTGCGTGTATCTGCCTCTTGACCAACCTCATGGACCTCACTAAAGCCTGTGGACCAGATGCATCCTCCAATACAGATATCACACTGGCGAGATTGCATACCACAATTATATGTGCATAAGCTACTGAAAACCCCAACAGAGCTAGCAATGCAGGATATATGATGATCTCAGGAGGATAACCCAATCTAGAAAATGAACTGCAGACAGTAACAATGAGTGTAATGAAGACAGTAAGGCAGATCACAATTGCAGCACAATTGCAAATGTAGGTCAAGACCAGACGCCTCAGAATGCAGGCAACCGTCCCTTTGAACTCGGTTATCACAACCTTCTTTCCTGCATAACTGCAGGCCACGGAGTAAACAATGCAGGCGCGGGCCAGGAGAAGGAAGGTGATTATAAGAGGGAAGCAAAATACAGAAGAAACTAATGTTCCGGCCAGATGGTGGCACATTTGTTTGAGGAAATGTGCGGGTGGTAGACCACTGGTGATAGCAAGTAGTATCAATCGGTGCCCTACGCTGCTGACGAAGGACTGGTTGAGAAGAAAATTAGAGAGAAAGGCGGAGGAGACAGGGCAGATGAGAAGGGCAAAGATGGACATGAAAGTGGAGGGATCAACACGGAGGATCCGGACTGTCTCCCTCAAAATCTCCAATGCATTCAAGGGGGGAATGGCTCCGATTTCGGAGAGATCCGGGAGCATGTGGTCGATAACCACCGGTGGCAGCCGCGGAGAGCTTTGACTGCCAATTAAATGCCCCATATCGCCAAAATCGAATTCTTTTTTCACAAAGGATGATGACGTTGATGGCTAGGGTGAAGAAACAGCGATTTGGTTCGACGTTAACGGAATGAAGAGCACATTATTTCGCAGGCATTGCAGGACAGTAAATAAACGAAAAACACGATAGTTAAGAAGCGAAGAGGGAGAGACCAGAATAAGAAAGCGATGGAGAGGGAGGGGATCTGAAAGGAGAATACTGCAGTTAAGGAGCAGAACGGAGGTAGAGGTAGAGAAGCATAAGGTTTTCCGGCGAAGAGTGGAGGAAAACGTGGGAGATGCGATCTGGAATCAGCCCACAGCCTGAGCTGTTGGTTGATGGGAAAGCAGGCGTCCAATAAGCGGACAAATTATTCTGGTGACGTGGCTCTCACTCCGGACTTTAATAAAGTTTTAACAATTAGGTTCGACATCAAAGTCCTACCTGGGTCCTAGTTTGGTACCCATGCTTTACTCGAATGGGTTTCACCCATCCATGGTGATTTTTGGGATGTCGTACCCACCTATTTCCACCCACTTTTTGAACTCAGTCTGCCACAGACTGATGGCCTTGAGCCTTGTCGCCCATTTGTTCTGATTACAAACTTTCAAACCGCATATTAGAATTTATCTTAGTAGTAGTGTAGTTAAGTGTTGCACACTACGCAGTGAGAATACCAGTAATATAAGATATACAGTGATTAACAATGTAAATCAATTTATCCCCCCATGTTGAGTACCTACCCACAAGGTTATGAGCGTACCCATACCCACCCATACTTATTGGGTATGGGTGGGTGTGGGTATGGGTACCCAATGCATGACTCTGTTTGACATGTGGATATATATGAATTTCGTATTTTATTTTTCTATTATCAGCCAGATCAATCAAGCCTGGTGTAAAAAATTTGAATAAGTGGGAGATCAAATGTCTCAGAGCTAAGTTCATTTTGCATATAAACATTCAATTTTCATTTTCAACTTTCTCTTTCATCTTTGTCATTCCGAATGGTTTACAGTTCAATTGCATTTAGGCGCTAAGTTTATCATCCACCAACAAGATTAGTATGTCATTCTCATTCAGTTCATCTGCAAAACAATACTTTTTTTTTGCTTAACTCTCAAAATAGGTTTTAGGGTTTACATTTAGGGTTTTTAAGGTTTAGGGTATTTGCTTGTCGTTTTATAAATTAGCCCGTGATCCTCGAACGAACGCCAAACAAAATCCACTGTTAAAAAAACCAAAAAGGACAGTCAGTTTAGCGTATACGGGTTGGACGCTTGTAGTATTGCAAACAGACAAATGTAAACTATCATGCAAAATTTATACTGACTGTATCGACTGTGAATGGACTTTGTATTGACTTGATTAGTATTAGTTGTATATTAATTACATATTTTTTTGTATATTAATTACATATTTATTGCATATTCATTATGTATCGACTCTGTATTGACTATGTTTCAAGTTGTTCTTCCATTTTCAAAATTATGTTGCATAGTTTTGAAATTTCTATGAGTTATTTTTGTTCATTTTATGAATATTTTTCGAACTATATATTAACTGCGTATGAACTATGTATTAACATTATTTTTATTGTGTATTCACTGGTATTGACTGTATATTGATTGCTTTTCATCTTCAAAATTAGGTTGCAAAATTTTCAATTTTTTTATTTATTTATTTTTTTTTTCATTTTCGACACTTCTTTGAACTTAGTATTAACTGTGTATTTATTGTGTATCAACTACATATTTATTGCGTATCAACTGCGTATTAATTTACTATGTATCGATGATGTACCGAATGTGCATTCAATGTGAACTTGTAAAAAAATTTTCTTTGTCAAATGTGCATTCAAAATTGAACTTGTAATAAAAAAATGTTCTTGATAAACTGTTAAGATAACATCGTTGTGTATTTACTATATAATTACTGAGTATCAATTGTGTATTAACTTTGTATTTATTGCATATTTACTGTGTATTTTTCTATGATGTTTGCAGATATATGTTCAGCTTATTATTTATCATTGCTATGTATCAACTTTTAAAACTATCAGTGACTCGTTCGTCGAGAAAATAAACAAGGATGTCGAGGACACCTTGAAGAGATTATATATATATATATATATATAATTTTTGAAGTTCCCGCCATTTCAATAGAATGTTCTACTGATATGCGAGTTGCTCAAATTCTAGAATATTCCTCAGATATGCTTTATCATTAAGGGTCATGAGATAAAGCTCACCTCACATGAAATGACTTTGCTTACAGGATTTCCAAACAGAGATGATGTGATCTACTGGCAGAGCGAGTCACTCACAATATATAAATCAATGTATATTAATAGTGAGATGATAAAAATTTACAGATCAACTTACCCATCCATTATGTTAAAGACATATATCTTATTTTTATTTTCAAATTTATTTTTCCTCTTAATAACTATAAAATCCCAAGAAGACTTTTTACTATTACAAATAATGTAAATGAGTTTTCACCTATTAAGTGGGTTAGGACCGTAAGAGATTTTTTAGTTTATGAGTTTAATAAAATTGTCAGAAAGATTGCTATGTAAAAGCTATTGGGTTATATAATAGTTTTGTGTCTCTGCTAATTGTGAGTGCTAAGTGCATCTAAGTATTATTCTAATTATTAATTCATTACTTAATATTACATTTGATCTTATACAAATTTGATTATTATAGCATTTTTTCAATAAATGTCACTAGGTACCCTGACTTAAGACCCTGTTTTCTTCGATGGGGCGATACAAATATATTTTATTCTATCGAAAAGACCTTCAATTGATTTGATACGCTAAAGGAAATGCAGGCACGCATGTAGATTTATCCTGGAACACATTTCAATTAATGCCTCTAAGATTGAAGATTTGCTAACAATGGAATAATTTTTGTGCAGATTTTTTATTCCCTCCAGGGAGTAACTCAGGAGGAAATAGACAACCTACTAGCTAACTACATTGTCATCCATAACTTCTAAACATCAAATCCCCTTCCTTCTCCTCAGCAAATAGTCTCTCCAGCAACATAAAAGGAATTCCTACCCACACCCCTCATTCTCCCCATCATTTTATAATTCATATCTTTAGTAGACTTATCAACATAAGGCATCCTTCAAATGAAGATTTGTAACACAAATGATCTATAGATCATTTGGCTGCTAACAATGTTCTTCAAAATGATGATTTTATTTTCATTCAATTTTTATCAGAGTGGCTTATGAAAGGGTTTGTTGAGCTTAATTACATTCATTGAAGTTATGAATCTAATAAATCTTTAGGTTCTTCTAATTGTGTTCTATAACTCATAAGCCAAATGAGTGCTACAGTTCTCATGAATTAAAAAAGTGTAAATCTACGAATCAAGCAAAAAAAAAAAACAGTGATCATTTTCCTGCAAAAGGAAATTCCATTAACTTTTATTAACTTCTGCTCGAGCTTTTATACCAAATCACTTATGATCAAATCATCAAAACCATTACAGCCAGCCTCTGATCACTCATACTTCAGCCTCCACATCCTCCAAGTCACCAAAAAGAATAAGAAAATCCTCAAACATTTTTTGCAGCAGAAGAAAGCATCAACCAATACTCATACGTACCCATCTCTACTTTCCTCCTAGCTTCCTCCATCACCATGGAAATCTCAAATGGTTCATAGAAGCCTGACAACTCTTCATCCAATCTAAGATGCGTGTCTGAAAAATTAACACTTTTATCTACTTCATCATCTTTCACTTTCTGCTGATCATCATGAGTGCAGATGGATTCTGTATTGCAATAAGTCATACTGAATTCATTCTCTTCACCACTTTGAGTGGTACTTGAAACGCTCACATCACTCAGAAGCTCACCATAAGCTATTCTGTTGATGGGTTCGATTTCTGATTGGTTATCGAACTGCTGTTGCTCCGGCGCCGGCTGCAGTACTGACGGTAGAGGCATCGAAGGCGGAGGTGGCGAGGATGTTTGGGCATGAGCGGCCTGCTGGGTTTCGAGGTGGCGTAGGAGGTGGTTGAAGACCTTGGCAGGGAGCATCGAAGATGTGGAGTCTGACCCGCCAGGCCAGCCGGAGGACCGCGGCCAAAAGTTGGTTCTTGTGTTGGCGCCACGGAGGAGGCAGGCAGCCTCATCATAAGCTCGAGCGGCTTCCTCGGCGGTGTCAAAGGTTCCAAGCCACTGGCGGATCTTCTGTGCTGTGCCTTTGATCTCCGCCACCCATCGCCCCGATGGACTTTGCCGGACTCCCATGTAGCGCTTTCGAGGCTGTTCAATGGTGGTAGCGGCTGTTGAAGAGGACGAGGAGGCGAAAGCTTCTATTTTTTTATCACTGCTACTGTCTTTTGTCTTCCTCTTTTGCACCATTTTTCTTCTTAGTTCTTGGCTTTGAATCTGCCTTTGAAGGAATGATGAGTAATGCTTGAAAAGGTAGAAGAGAGATATATATGATGGATGTGAGGAGAAGAAATATTAGATGATACTAATATGGCTTGCAGTGGATGAAAGTTTTAGCTCTTTGGTTTCTTCTGCTTGTGTTTTGGCTTTAGTTCTTGTCTTTCATTTTGTTTTCTTCCCGTTTGATTTTGTGTTGGAAGAATCGGGCGGCAGAAGATGCTATCTCCAGACGTCTTATTTTTATAAAAAAAAACCAAAATTTCCTTTAAACATATATGAATGAAAGGGACAATATTGCAGCAGCAGAAGTCTGACTAATTGGTTGTATTAATTAAGAAGGAATTGCTGAACAGAAGTCAAATGGGAAGTCCGCGCAGTTTCCTGCTTCCCAGCGAAGTCCTCCCATCAATGAAACAAGAAGAAAGCTTGACGATCGACCTTTCTCCTTCCCTTTTCTTTTACCTTCATCAATGGAGTGGAGATTGAAATGAATATAAATGTTTTTATAGAGGTTGCGTGCAAGAGATTGCCATTTTGCGAAAAGAGGAACATAGGATGATCTGAAAAAAAAGTGTTAGGAGGGATCATTTCATTCTATCATTTTCTTTTGTCTCCCAACTCTATCATGTCGTTCTTGTTACCCATGGATAAGCTATATATTGAAGGTTTAATCCATAGTGGGATATTTTTCTATCATTTATTGATCACATTTGATATGTCACCCAATAATATATCAAATCATGATGTTTGATGACATATTTGAATTAAGTTTTTTCAAAATTAAATTCGGAATCACCTGAATTTTAATTTTAGCAAATTTATAGTCAAAGGGAATGTTCCAACAAAACAAATCTAACTTCATTAAAAGTGATTTGATTTGATCCCAAATGAACACAAATCAAACGCTTGAAGCATAGTTTAAAAAATCCATGATATTAATTGTCTGAAATATGAATGATTACAATCAAAACAAGCAGGTCAATAATGGGAATACAATGAGCCTAATATCACTTAATTTTGAGGTTATTTAGGCAATTAAATATTGAAAGAGTTGTCTCCTATCAAAAGAATCAATATGACCCATTTGATTGAGTGCTTTGAACATTTTGGACAAAATTATCAAAATGTTGCTTAAGAAAATCATAAATAGACCCGCATTCATCATATGAAAGGGGCTTGAATTTTGACTTCAAATTAGAGAAAGCATGTAGATCTAAAGAACTCTAAAGCTCCACTCGATGTTTGATGTCGAGGATGACCACTACCAATCGTTATGGATGATAATCATTGCTAATTAACAGCTGCCCTCGACCATCATCACCCATCCATGATCCACCATTGTCTTTTGTTTTCACCCGATCATCATTGTCCAATCCCCAACCATGTGTCCTCACAATTGTTGCTTGACTATGATCTCACAATCACCATTGCCCAACTAACATGTCCTAACAACTTCCTTGCTAACAACATATACTCACACCATCACCTATAAGGCCGATGCACACCAATGACACAAACATTAATGCCAATTAAGTTTGTTGCCTACCATTGTCAACAATGTTGATGTAGGTCATCAATAAAACATTGATGCTCATCATTGCCAACAACATTGATGCAAGCCATCACCTATAAGGCCGTGACATCGACACAAATGTCGATGTGCGCTCAATTCATCATCTATCATCACCAACAACGTCGACCCCATGCCATTCCAATATAGTTGATCGTCGGCTTCAAGTCCTACTCATGACTTCAACACAAAGATTTATACTTGACTTCTTAGACTCTGATCTCCTCACCTCAAAAGGAAAAAAATTAAACATACCACAAATAATCTCTTGAAAATAACTCTAATGTCTTAAGGCTCCTCTAACTTGCATCATGGAATCCACATTCATTATTGATCATATCTATTATGTTGTATCAATATCTTTCTCTATAACTATCACACTGTGAGTCTGAATGGTGATGCATCATAGTAACACAGGATGTGATGTAGGATAAGAAAACATATTTTATACTTAAAAAAAAAAGAAGTTCATATACAAGTAATATATATTGAACATATTAGAATAAGAAATAAAAGAGAAACTACAATTTTATTTCATTATTGTTAGTCAAAATGAGAATACATCAATAAAGTATAAAATAATAAATAAAAATAAAACTGAAAGAAACAACTGCAAAATTAAAGCTACCCAAACTCAAAAGGAAATTCAAATAGCATATTACAATAGCTTAAAATACTAAATGAAATCCAATTGCTGATAAATTTGCTCATGTTGTAATGATTCATTAAGCAGTTTAATAAAAATTGCTATGAGAAAATTTTACAAACAATTGATTTGAATGACTAAATGATTTAAGATCCATAAATCTATTCAGAAATTCATACTTGAGCTGATAAATTTTTGTTGACATATCAAACTTGTTTAATCAAGTTCGGTCAATTGCTTTATATAGTGTTAAAATAGCACTCAAATGCTTTGTATCTATTATTTAGGTTTTGTTTGGGATAGACATGTCAATATTGGACCCGACCCGAAAACCCGATCCGAACCCGACCCGGAATTTTTTGGGTTTGAGTTGACCCGAACCCGAAGCGGGTCGGGTTCGGGTCCGGAAAACCGACCCGTTTGCAAAAACGGGTCGGGTTCTGGTTGACCTGACGGGTTGCCTGGTCGACCCGAAAACCCGTTTAATTTAAAAAATTTTGATTCCCGCCCTTGCCCCTTGCCGCTGCCCCAGGCCCCCAGCCCAAGCTGCCCACGCCCCATTGGCCCCCGCATCCGCTGCCTTGAGCGATCGAGCCAGGTTGGTCGACGGTCGCGGACTCGCGGGTTGCGTCCCCAGCCCCCAGGCGCCTTTTCACGCCGCGTCCGCGCGAAGTTCAGCGGCGGCGAGGCCGTTCCGCGCGAAGTCCAGCGGCGGCGAGGCCGTTCCGCGCAAAGTCCAGCGGCGGCGAGGCTTCCGCTGCAGCTGTCGTCCCACTTTCGAGTCCGCGGGTCGGGTCGGGTTGACCCGAACCCGAAACGGGTCGAGTTCGGGTCCAGAAAATCGACCCGTTTACAAAAACGGGTCGGGTTGACCCGAACCCGAATAGTGCCGGGTCAGTTCCGGGTTCGACCCGCCGATCCGTGACCCGAAATTAACAGGTCTAGTTTGGGACTTCTTATTGCTTTTTAAAACAGCTTTTTACTAAAAAAAAATATTTCAATTTTTTTTTTGTACTAAAAAATTATTTTGAAAAGAGTAGGAAAGCTATCCCAAAAGAAATCTTAGACTTGTTGAAAAAGCTCGTTCATGAATAGCTTGTGTGCAACTACGTAAGAGCCTTTGTTTGACTCATTGTTTATGGAAATGAGCTAAGCTTAAATAGATATTTGAGCTTTTTTTTTTTCAATCGGCTTATTGATCATTCATATAAAAATAATATATTATATAAGTGCTTTATATACTCTATTTTCCTGCGTATGTATAATTTTTTTCTTCAATAGGCTTATTAATAGCCTTTTTGAGCTCAGTTTGAGTTTGATTTGAGCTTTTGAGCTTGTGTTCAAGTTTGGTTCATTTAAAATGGCGGATATTCATGTTCAGTTCATGTTTAATTCGCTTCATGCTTATCAAGCTTTAAACGAGCAGCTCGTTTAAATTAACGAACGACCCTTATCAAGCTATTAACAAGCTTGTTTTTGCTTTATCGAGATGTTCATTACTTTAACAAACGAACCTTATCAAGACTACTAACCAACATTTATATCAAGCTTTGTCGAACCCATAAACGATCAAGCTTTCTCCATCTCATAAATGAGTAGCTTGTCAAGCTCATAAATGCTGCTTTTAATGAATGAGTTTTTTAGTGTGCACTGAAATCGAACAGTCTATCAAATATGACAAGTATATTTTGATCATGAACAAACTCAATATATAATGGTACTTAATCAATATTTATATCAAACATTAAACATTTTTTTTTCTCACGAGCTCGATATCGAAGAACAAGAATCGAGTTTTTTATTGAGCATGTTCATAAGCTTCAAACAACTTTGCTCAGGAACATAACCGAGCCAAACATATAATTGTTCAACCTTGTTTATTTATTCATTGAGTATTTTAAAAAATGTTCAATCTTGTTTAATTACTTAATCAAATGATCACGAACGAGCTATAATTGAGTCGTGCCATGAGTAGTTTGTCGAATGCTCAATTCATTTGCAACTCTAGCTACAATATTTCCTTTTCTTATCTTAAAAAAGGAAAAATATATTAAATAAAACCCATGACAAAAAGATAAAATAATGCATAAGCTAGCTCTTGAAGAAAAACTTTTAGAATCAAATTTCTATTTTATTAATTTTTTGTTATGAAAATTTTTTTTTTTGTAGTTGTCAACTATTTTAATTATTATATCTTTTGTCAAAACCTTAAGATAAAATAAATTTTAAATTAATTTTATATTGTGAAACTCAAATTAACTAAAGGAAGAAGATAAAGGTGGGCTTTGAACTTTCCACAAGTTTTTGCCACCTTGTTCATGAGGAGATGATCCCATGGTTGTTTGAACTGTGGATTAATTATTATATTGATTTAGGAAGTTGCGATCGTAGTCTTTCTCAACTTGGTCTAATTATTTTCTTAATGCATTTTTTAGTTCATCATTTCATCATTAATTACTATAAATTACCTGACAAAGGATAAAGTTGGTGCAATTATGAAGAATTTATTTGGGATGTTTGTGTAGTTTTTTATAAAATTGATTGTGTAGTTGTTGTAAGAAAAATATCTTAGTTAGGCTTCATTTGGGATAGCTTTTTTGCTACTTTATAAAACTTAAATTTAGTACAAAAATTTCTTATTAAAGAAATTTTTGTACTAGAAAGTCGTTTTAGAAATCAACAAAGAAGCTCTCCAAAATGAAGCCTTAGGCTTCATTTGGGACGGCTTTCTTGTTGCTTCTTAAAGCAACTTCTTAGTATCAAAATTAAAATTTTTGTATTAAGAAGCTGCTTTATGAAGCGGAAAGAAAGCTGTCCCAAACGAAGCCTTATTCTAGTTACAAAAAGCAGCTTTCCGCCATAAAAATTATTGAAAAGCAATGAGTAAGCTCTAAGAAAATCGTGGCTAAATAAAACTGTGATTGTTATCTGAAAAGAAAATCAATTACAAAGTTGACCCAAATAAGCCATAAGTTTCATTTATTTTCAATCAAAGGTATTTAGTTTAAATCAGAATAATATACCTCTATATTGCAGGGGTAAAGCTATCTATATGAACATAAACTTCTTTAAAAACAATGAATGTCAAAGTTGTTGGATTTCTTTTAAAGTATAACAACAACAACAACAACAACAAGCCTTTATCCCACTACTTGGGGTCGGCTACATGAATCCTTTTTCTCCAATGAGTCCTATTAAAAATCAAATTCTCGTTTAAATCTAATAAAGAAAGGTAGGGGTGTCAACTTTTGACACGACCCGAAAACCCGACCCGGAAAATCCGGGTTGGACCCGACCCGTTTGATAAACGGGTCGGGTTCGGGTTCACAGATTCGACCCATTTAAAAAACGGGTCGGGTTCGGGTTGACCCGGCAGGTTGCCGGGTCAACCCGCGAACCCGTTTAATAAAAAAAATTTGAATCTCGCGCCTGCCCGCCACGCTGCCCGCCGTGCTGCCCGCGCCTGCCCGCGGAGCCCGCCTGCGGGGCTGCCCAGCGCTGCCTGCCCGCGGAGCCCGCCTGCCCGCGCTACCTGCCCAGCGCGCCCGCCGCGCCATCGCGCCTGCCCCCGCTCTCGCCCGCCGCGCCGCCGTCCGCCGTCAGCCAACCGGGTCGGGTCGGGTCAACCCGTTAACCCGCCGGGTCGGGTCCGGGTTCGGATTTCCAACCCGTTTGTCTTCCCGGGTCGGGTTAGGGTCGACCCGCTTGAACCCGGGTCAGTTCCGGGTTCGACCCGAACCCGACCCGTGACCCGAAATTGACACCCCTAAAGAAAGGTCATTCCTAATATTTTCTAACCAAGTCTTTTTAGGTCTACCCCTACCTTTCTTAACATAAGTCAAATCTAATACCTCTACTCTCCTAACCGGGTCATCGGAAGGCCGCCGTTTTATGTGACCAAACCATCTAAGGCGACTCTCTCTAATCTTATCTTCTACTGGAGCTACTCCAACCTTTTCACGTATATGCTCATTTTGTATCCTATCTCTAAGGGTAAAGCAACTCATCCACCTGAGCATCCTTTCTCTGCCACACTTAACTTAGTATTATGCTTCTCTTTTAATGGCCAACATTCGGCACCATAAAGCATTGCAGGCCTCACTACCATCTTATAGAGTTTTCCCTTAAGTTTGAGGGGTACATTTCTATCACATAACAAGCCCGATGCATTCCTCCACTTCAACCATCCAACTTGAATTCTGCTGATAATATCCCCATCTATTTCACCATCACTCTGAACAATAGATCCAAGATATCTAAAACGTGTACTCTTATTAATGACTTGATCGCCCAAAGTCACAATCCCCTCACTAGGTCTATTAATACTAAAATTACACTCCATATATTCCGTTTTAGATCTACTCAAGCGAAAACCTTTAGACTCTAAGGTTGACCTCCATAATTCAAGTTTACCTTCAACTCCCTCTCTAGTCTTATCAACAAGAAGAATATCATCAGCAAAAAACATACACCAAGGTACATCCTCTTGCAAATGTCTAGTGAGAACATCCATGACTAAAGCAAAAAGATATGGGCTTAAGGTTGATCCTTGATGTAATCCAACCGAAATAGGGAAATACTTGGTCAATCCACCTTGTGTTTGGACACAAGTAATAGCTCATGCATACATATCTTTAATGATTTGAATATAAGCATTATTGACTCCTTTCTTTTCAAGAACTCTTCATAGCACTTCTCTTGGAACTTTATCATATGCTTTTTCTAAATCAATAAATATCATATGTAGATCCTCCTTATTTTCTCTATATTTCTCCATCAAACCTCTTAATAAATGTATGGCTTCCATAGTCGACCTACCCGGCATGAATCCAAATTGATTTTGAGAAACATTAGTATCACGCCACAACCTATGCTCCATATGGATTTCTTTTAAAATAAGTGCATATAAATTTTAATTAATTTTTTTGTATTGTATTCTTTTTAAAGAAAATTAATGATTTTAAGATTCATAATCATCAAAATTTTAATCTATTTACCCTTAAATTCTATAGGGATGCTATCATTCGTAGATTATTTAAGATTAAATATGGTATTCACACTCTAAGCTCTAAACCCAAATATACACAAGTGATCGTCGTATTTGCTTAGAACTTATTGGAACCATATTTCAGTCACCTTAATATTCACACAACGATTAAACCACGGTCAAATAATCTTCGAATAATCATTAACGAACCACTTTCGAAGAATAAAAAAAAATGATCAAATCATCTTCGAACCATGATCGAAGATGTCGAAGAAGGTTTGAAGATGATTTAGTCATCGTTCGATCATTATTTGAAGGTGATTCAAAGATATTTGAATCATGAACGAATCATTATCTGAATATTGTTCACTTAAAGTTTACTTATTATTTAATCATGGTTCGATTATAGCTTACATGATTAGGGTATAATATCATATCTTTTGGATGTCTCTATATTTCCATGGTTGAATTTATAAATAAAAACATAATCCGCATAGCTTATACATAAAGTTTATCGATACTTTATTTTCTTTTCTTATCTAATGCTGCTGATTATTTCTCTTTGTTTCTAATCAATATAGTACACAATAAATAAAATAAAGTGTAAGAATAATAGAGAGGATCATATTTTATACATGAAAAATATGGTGGAGAATGAAACATGAAGGTGTTGGTTTTCATGATGATGAAGAGTTGGATTTTGCTCTCTTCATGAAAAAAAGGGAGACATTGATAGGTTTAGTGATAACAGACATTGGTCGATGATGAACATTAGGCGATGGCAACGGCTCGCGCTCTTCGTCGCATAATTTCTAGCTTCCTCCATCTGTCAATGCTTATTGTTCAATATCCACAATCATTCATAATTTGACAGTCAATTTTGCTTTAAAAAAATATTTGGCCCTTCATTATCATCCATGTCAATGCCTATGCATTCCTTTTTTTCATCAATGATGATGAATCATTCTCCTAATATTGGTATTTTATATTATGGAGGAGATCTTATGTAGTGATGTCTCCTTTAACAAAGTTCTTTACAAATTAGGGGGGTCAATATTTGACCTGATTCGAAAATTTTTGGTTTGGATTCAGGTTTGAAATCCTGACCCGATTGTAAATTTGGGTCGAGTTTGGGTCAACCTAAATACCAAAATCAACTATGAAGTGACATGTTCATCAAGTCCATTGCGGTCGCATCACTGTCGCAGTACGTCCTTCAATGCTCATTCGTACTCCACTCGTCACTCCGTTGCGGACTAGCTGTCTTCCTGGCGTTGGCCCCCTACCCGCACGCTATACGCGAGCATGCCTGCTTTGCACTCCTACACGCGCTAGCCCACACGCCCCCTAGCCAGCTCGCCTGCACTCACGTGCTTACCAGCACTCTCCCACGCAGTTGCGCTAGTCAGCGGGTCTAGTCGGGTTGACCTAGGTTTATGTCAAGTCTAGTTTGGGTATGAATTTTCGACCCTTTTGCCTAATCATGCCCGATTTGAGTCAGTGTTAGGTTGGTCTTAAACCCAACCCAAAAACTATCCTGACATCGCTATTACAAATAAAGCTTTAATGATTGGGAAAAGACTATAGTTTTTTCTTTCACAAATTTTTCATTAAAAATACCTGATGTTCGCTGTTATCTTTACTTTTTTACTGATTTTTTGTTGATTGTGTGAAAGGATTCGTTAAAGGCTAAGATGAATAAGCTTTTCTCCCTAAAATCACCAGTTATTTTCCATGCCACAATAGTAAATTACTCAAATTCATTTGAACAAATCAATTTTATTCTTATCTGTGATCAGGATATTATTAAGAAAATAAAAAAATAATTTCAACTTAATCAGATAAAGTCAACAATTAATTTTGTGTGAAAAAGCTGTGACATCACCTCGCACTAAGTTTGTGTCAAGAAATTTATTATATCCGGCTGATTCAGACATATAATTTGAATTCAAATACCATTTCAACTATGAAATATTTACATAAAAAATGTTGAAAATTGTTTATTGGCCACTATTTTTGTCTTCATTTGAAATATTTTCAGAATTTAAGGGTCTGTTTGGGGATTAATTATTCTGTGCGGACGCCGAACGCTGTCTTAAGACCAACCAGAATGCGTCAAGGCACCCTTTGCTCAATACCGCGGCTTGGTACTGCTGACGTGACACATTCTGATTGGTCTCCGGATGACATTCTGCGTCCGGTCTACGAACAAAATAATTTCTCCCGTTTGGAACATCTTCTATCTTCACACCGTTTTTCAGAAATTTATATGGTGGAAGTTATTTTTTGTAACCAAAATAGCTAAGAGTCAGCTTGGGACAGCTGCAATATTTTATAAAGTAATAAAATTATTACGAAGAAAATAACTTTGGCTATTTCAATTAAAAAAAACTGCTTTCTATCATATAAATTTTAAGAAAATAGTGAAATACCAACATTCAGCTTTTTCTGCAGCAGCAATTTCTGTACTGCAAAAGCTGCAAAATCCCTGCATGTTTATCTCATTCCCAACTTTCAGTTCTGCTTGATAACATTTGTAATAATTTTATTAATCAATCCAACATTTGATGATCTGTAATCCAAATTTTAAACCATAAATGATAAATCCATTCCATTCTTTTATAATATCTATGTCATCTTTAATAAATGTAACATTTTGCATTTGATTTAATAAAATATATAACAATTTGCAGAATCTGAATGTGAAATGGGAGATAATTAAGTTCCAGATTTTTACAGGAAGTAGAAGCAGATTAGCTTGTCCAATTTTACTATTCACTTGACAATGCACAGATTATAAAAGAATTACTAAAATTAATTCTTGCAAGGGTATACCGTCCTTATGGATTTCTGATGAAGAAATGATGGCTTTGACTGCTCCATTTGAGTTTTCTCTTGCTAGAAAATTTTCTGACCGACGGCCACCGATTGATTCATTACAATTTTTTCTTTAAACTTAAGCTTATGAAAAAAATTTATGTTACTTTGCTTGATGCCAAGAACGTATTCATTAAGTTTTCAGACGATTTAGACTATTATTGTGTGTTCTCGCATCGGTTTTACTTCGTTAGTAACTATTTCATGAAGTTATTTTAGTTGACTCCTTATTTTGACATTAACATTGAATCTCATACTATCCCTGTTTGGGTTTCATTTTCCAATTTTCGTCCGCATCTATTTTCTCAAGTGATTCTGCATAGGCTTGGCTCATTGTTTGGTCGGCCTTTATGAATGGATAATGACACTTCGAATGGTACAAGGCCCTCAGTTGCTCGTCTGTAGAGCTTGATGTTACAAAGCGGTATCCTTATCAAGTTTGGGGTTGTTCTGAATCTATGGGTTACATCCAACTGTTGGAATTTGAAGAATTTCCTTTTTACTATGATCATTGTAAGGTTATGGGTCATGCTAGATTAGAATGTCATATTGTGAATCCTCATTTAGCTAATCTGATCACTAATGTCGTTGGGGGGGAGTGGCTTCGAATAAAAAAAGGTGATGATTATTGTGATCTCATTAGTAAGGATGATCCTATTAGTGTGGACAACAATGATCCTGGAATTGTTTTTCCTCTGCTTTAGTCGACTTCTCCCTTGGGGATGGCAACTGGGAATGATTTGGTGATCCCTATTGTTGGTGCTCCTTAAACTGAGCATTGTGGGATTATTATGTGCTGTGCTGATGGTGATGTTGGTGATCAAATTTTGGTGACTTCCCCTATGGGTGAGATTGAGACTATAATTTCTGACACTGTTAGTCTTGTATCTGGTAATGAGTTGCTAAATATGGGAGATGAAGAATTTTGTGATGTTAATATGGGGGTGGTGAACATTGATTCTAATGAGTTGAAACCTTTTGTTGCTTCTCCTTTGATGCTTGTTGATCTGGTTGTGTCGGTATATTTTGTGGGATCAAACATGAATGACAGCTTGTTGATGTTCCAGTTGATTTACTTTCTTCTAACGCCTCGAATGCTCATTTGGGCATTAGAACGGGGGAAACTATTGTGGAGCAAATTGATTGGCTTGAAGGCTCTCCGTCTTCTCCTTCCGAAGTTGGTGAGAAGGAAGTGATTGAACAGGATGACTTATTTGATATGAATACAAGTCGTGTTATGCGTGATACTTTTGTTTGGATGGGTAAATAGAGAAAGAAGAAATAAAAAAATATCTATGTTTTGTGGATGG